>JANRMT010062819.1:68377978-68493517 GCA_026402145.1 Polypterus bichir lapradei
TATTTTAAGATATCTTGAAATGTATTTGAGATATCTTGAAATGTGCAGGAAGTTATTTTAAGATATCTTGAAATGTATTTGAGATATCTTGAAATGCACAGAAAGTCATTTTAAGATATCTGAAAATGCATTTCAGATATCTCAAAATGAATTTGGGATATCTTAAAATGAGAAGGAAGTTATTTTGAGATATCTCGAAATATAATTTAGATATCTTAAAAAGCATTTAAGATATCTTGAAATTCATTTTTTTTCAGATATCTGAAATACATTTTTAGATATCTAAAATGAATTTCGTGATCTCTTAAAATGGGTCTCTGCTCCATTTCAGATATCTAACAATGTATTTCAAGATATCTCAAATTGTATTTCAAGATATCTAAAATGCATTTTAAGATATCTTTAAAAGGACACTCAATTATTTCAAGATATCTCAATAGCATTTTCAGATATCTACAATACAATTTAAGGTATCTCAAATACATTTCCAGATATCTCAAAACAGCTACCTGTCCATTTTCAGATATCTCAAATACATTTTCAGATATCTCAACATCACTTACTGCTCATTTCAAGATATCTCAAATACATTTTAAGATATCTTATAATAAACAAGAAGTCCCATTGAAATAATAGGCAATTTTACAGGAAATGATTTTGAGATATCTTGAAATGCATTTAAGATATCTTAAAATGCATGAAAGGTCAATTTAAGATATCTGAAAATTCATTTGAGATATCTTGAAATGCAGAAACAATTATTTTGAGATATCTGAAACTGTATTTGAGATATCTTGAAATGCATTTGAGATATCTCAAAATGTATTGCAGATATCTTAAAATGTAAAGGAAATTATTTTAAGATATCTCAAAGTGAGTTTCAGATATCATAAAAAGTAAATTACATTTTAAGATATCCAAAATTCATTTTGAGATATCTCTAAATGTTAATTTGGCTTGCCATAGTTATGTTTATTTTTATTTAGTATGTACAGTATGTGTAATGTATTGCACTTTTATGTTCCTTGTGCTCTGTGGGTGAAACCCAGAGAGTGGACCACCCTGACATTACCATCCTGAGACCTCCCTCTGGCTATTTCAGATCCAGAGAAGGGGACTTTAGGTAGTGGTGCATTGTCATTTTGTAAGGATTGTTTTTGTATTGGATTTGCTGTTTTTTTTAATCATAGTTTGCTCTGTTTATTGCTTTTCAACTTTGAATTGCATATTTGGACGTATTCAGCTAGGATTGCTTTTTATGCAACTCCTTTATGCCCTTTTTGAGCTTTTTGTATAGTTTCTATTTTTTGAATAAATATTCTTATTTTTAGAAACCTCTTTTGTGGACTGTTTCTTAAGTCAAATGTTTTTTTTTCAGTTTCCCTTTCCCTTGAGAGGTACTTTGACATATTTTGGAATTTTTAAAATATTCTGAATGCAAAACTCCATTTCAGGCCTGTGTAGGCTGAACCTGGCAAGTGGATTTTGGGGTTAAGCTGCCTGGGTTGAGGTCTATTCTGCGTAGGCTAGAGAAGGTCTAGCCTGGCTTTGGTAACTTATTTTGGAGGCCTCATACACTTTTTTCCATGCTTTAGACTCTGCATTATAATATTGTCTTTGCAGCTTTACCCAGGGTTGGGTTGTCAGTTGCCTTGAAGGAAAAAAGTATGTAAGTGGAATCAAAACTGAAGTAAAGAGAACCTTTTGTCACTGTTTTGTGTACTCCAAAATGCCTAATGTGTGCTTACCCATTTTTTAGTAGAACAGAGTTGTGGTGACATGATGTGTTTATGCAATGAACAAATGCCCTTTGTAAAATTCAGAACTGTATTCTGTAATATGTAAGTATTATTTACATGAGGCTTTAATAAAATGTACTAGAATTTTGTTAAATAGACCTTATTTATTTACATTTTTTGCAATGTTGAAGGCCATTAGTTTGGGGCATAAGGCAAACAGCCCCCTGCTAGCTCCACCACTGAGCTTTCTCATGGTCAGTTTCAACCAGTTCTCTCCTTCATCTCTGGGGTCAGGATAGCCTAAAATTTGCAACAAGGACACGAGAATGAAGGTCCATTGAGCAATGCTTGGTGTCTCTGTATAACTGAGACATCTGTTAACCTTCATAGGGCCACACCTTCCACTGTGTTCATCGTGTTGCCACCACTTAAGGAGACAACCCAGTCTTCTCTTTCCCATACTGGTACCATGTCTGAACCTCTGTTGGCCTTGGAGGAATTTTTGACCTTCTTCCAGAGGATCAGCTTTTCTCCAATATTACATACTTCCTGTAATGTCTAGATGTTTTTCTAAAGCCATGACATACAGCACATATAAAAGGCATACTGCTCCCTGGCAATGAACTTCCTTCTACATTGGCATAGTGACATGTGCTGTCCATGTCACTGTAAGCTTCTGTTTGCAGGGCCACAGTGACACACACCCAGGATCAACCATTTCTGCCTACAAACTCTTAGCCACGTTTCGCTACATAGATACAGTACATACTGTAGGTAGACATGTTATACAAAGCCTTTGTATCAAAAGCTAATCATTAAACATAAGCTAAAGAAAGTGTGTTTTATTTGGAAGAATTAAATTCAAAGAATTAGCTGCTAGTAAAATGTTACTGTTATTTTTGAAATGTTCTTTACTCCCAAATAAAGACTTTAAAGAAAATTGCTTTTGAACAGAAAAGACAGTGAATCACTGTTCACTCAGGCAATAACCAAAATAAAGCACAATGCTGAAGAACAGCAACAAATCAATCTTCATTTTATAATGACAGTGTTATTGTTTAGTTCATGTAACTAAATTATATTTTTCTGTGTTTCACAGGTTTTAAGACAGCAGTGCTATTCAACAATCACTTTTTAAAAATGAAATACACTATTAAGAAAGAATATGATAATTTCCTGTTTGCTAGCATGGCACATTTGTGCTTCTTTTAGATGCTAATTTGATTTCCTCCTTTGGTTTACTTAGCAATGGGCTCAATGTGCCATGAGATCACCATGCAGAGCACAGTATTTAAAATCAGGTCCATAAACATTTGGACAGTGACACAGTTTTCATAATTTTGGCTCTGGACATCACCACAATGGATTTGAAACAGAGCAGTCATTATGTGATTGAAGTGTAGGTTTTCATATTTAATTCAAGGTGTTTAAAAAAATATTGTATGAGCTGTTTAGAAAAGACAGGCATTTTTATACATGGTCCCTGTACACATGGTGTTGCTGAGTTCACCAGAGTGTTCCTTCTTTTTAAGAATGTACCAAATGGTTGATTTGACCACTCCTGGTATTTCTGCTATCTGTCTGATGGGTTTGATTTCTTTTCTCAGCCTAATGATGGCCTATTTTTACTTGTATGGGCAGCTCTTTGGTCCTCATATTGAGAGTACACAGTGACAGCTGCCAAATGCAAATTCCACACTTGGAATCAATTCCAGACCTTTTACCTGATTAATAGATAATGAAATAATGAGGGAACTGTTCCCACCTGGCTATCGAACAGCTTGTCAGTCAAATGTTCAAATACTTTTGAGCCCCTGGAAATGGGGGGGGGGGGGGGGGGTTATGCAGAAAAATGGCTGTCATTCTTAAACGGCTCATACAATATTTTTGGTAAAGCCCTTAAATTAAAGCTAAAAGTCTATACATCAAGCACACAATGACTGCTTAATTTCAAATACTTTATGGTGGCATATACAGCCAAAATTATGGAAATCACATCATTGTCCAAATACTTATGGATCGAAGTGTGAATTTATTTACATTAACTTATTTGGCTGACACCGTTATCCAGGGTGACTTGCAACCTTTATGATACAATTAGTTACATTTCTTGTGGTTTTCCAATTGGAGCACAGGCAGGTCAAATGACTTACTCATTGTCACACAGGGACAGTAGCAAGGTTAGAACACACAACACAACCTCTGGGTATGAAGTCCAAAGCCTTAACCACTACACCACACTGCCTGCTACAAATATATTTATAACACAAGATAGCAATGTTGCTTATACTGAATTCACAGTCTATTTACAGTAAACTGCATTCCAGAAGAAACAAATTAAAACTATGCACTACCTATATTATCACACACAGGTGCTTAAGAAGCATCAAAACAGCCGAACCGAGGCAAAAACACTGACCATAGGTCAGGGTGAAAGTGATCGCATTTCACGTCTTCTCCCTTCTCCACAAAACAAAGCACAAGTATCCGGGTGAGCCATAACATCACTTCAGGTGCCACACCTTCAATAGGCACACACGCCACACTGGACCAAATTTATAAACATGTACAACATATGGCATGTCTTTGGGATATGGGAGAAACCCATGTGCAGAAACAAAAAAGCAGTCAGAGATCAGACAAAAATCTAAACCCAGGACTCTGAGGCTGTGATGCAGTAGCACTAACACAATACCTGCTATTGATTACCGATTATTAATTTTAACACTTATTTAAACTATCAATTGTTGAAAAAAATGTAACAAGAAAAAAACAGGGAGTTTCTTTTTCTCTCATAGATACTCTACAGTTAAGGCAATAGAATTTTGCCTGAAATATTAATTCTTGAAATACAGAAAAACTATGAAATTTTCAAATTGCAGAATGCAAAGTATAAATTTAAAGAAATACAATGACATATTTTTAACTCACAACAGGGTGATATAAAGGTTTGATTGATCCTAACATCAAATGGTATACCAGCTCTCCACAGAACACACATGCATATATACCAAAATTAGGATTACCAATCAACTTATCAAAATGACTTTCAAGGGTTGGAGGAACCTGGTGTATTCAGTGAAATACTACTTAAATAGTGAGGACATTCAGTTTCCACACTGAAGGCACTCCACACTACATCTGAACTAAAGTCCAACGGCTCCTGGGCATCAAACATACCCACAACACTATGACGACTCCCCTTCAGCTTATTTAATCAACATTACTTTTATTGAGCAGCTGGCCTTTATCTATGGTTAATAACAAAAGAAAAATGAATCAGTTTTACATAGGCTGCAAGTACATTTGAGTAGTTTCGTGGAGCCAGATGGAATTCTTAAATGAGAATAAATGTCTAGGTACAACCCATTAAAAAGTGTGTAGTGAAAAGCATTGAAATCCTGTACTTAAAGGTTACACCCATAGGGTTTCTTTCTGAAACAATGGCCCTAAATTTCTCCAGTCCGTGCAATTTATACTGCCACCATAGTTTCAGCAAATAATTTGACCTTGATGGAAAATAAAAAGCTAAAATTTCTGTTATATAGGAGCTCAGAAGAACAAGATAAATCGAATCTTAACAATTGATTTGCATGCTGTAATGAGTGCTGTGACAGTGGAGACAGACACACACACACACAGTCCACTGCAGATACTGGACTCCATATGATTGAGAAGCTCCTTTCACTTCTATGATATCTTTCTGTCATTTTAACTCCTGCATCACTACATGTCATAATAACAGCAAACAGTTTAGATAAGCATCGTGGTCTATGGATATACGATGTGTTAAAATGCTGCGGCTATTTTGTCATGGAATGTTTGCATTTCCAATTAGACAGTGTCACACATGGGAGGCAGATAAAGGGTCTAAATGACAGTAATTCCACGGCAGACCAGGGGGTGGCAGAGTGCTCCGACGTTTTTTCTTGCTTTCCCGCAGACCGTTCAAAGTAAATTCTGCCTGGACTTGATGATGTCACTTCCGGATCTGGACCCTTGGATGATGCCACTTCTGGTGTTGAGCCCATGGACAAAGAGACTTCCAGTTCCGGCCCATTTGAAAATGTTGCGTCCATGTCTGAGCCTATGGAAGAGGACCCTTCCACTTCCGCCCTTGATGACTTCACTTCCCTCCCTTTCTGGCCTTTAAAGCCGCCATATTCTGCTAACAACATCAGTTCTATTTTGGACCATGTTCTGAGCACATCAGTGCTATCAATTTGCCCTTTTGCAGCCAGGGAATATTATACGGGTGGCTGCCCCAAACCTTTTTTATGACTCTTGTGTCTGGTTTTTATGACAATAGTAATGTTAACTTCCTTTAGTTATTCATTTAGACATGCAGTCAGACCGTGCGTTCTTGCAGCCTTGTCCATGGTGTACTGGTGTCATTAGGCAAATTTGTTGATTCATATGTATTTAGTACTGAAATCTGCATCTCCTACGGCTGTTCATTATCAGCTCTCCTAGCAACAGTCCTTTTGACGGAGTGTGAAACATAGTTTATTTCAAAGTATTTTGCTGTTCATATTTTCATGAATATAGCTGCCAATTCTTTCAAGCTTACATCGACTTCTATACTATCATGACAATGCTGACCAAGAGAGAGCACACACAGCATCTCTGACAATGTATTGTTCATGTTTACCATAGATCAGTGGTCGAGGAACAGTGGTAAATTACCCCAATTTGGGTTAAAGTGGTATTTCCGGGGGTAATAAGGACTCAGTAAAGAGGTACATAAATAAATAAAAAGCTTGTTTCTTGTTGCGCCTTACATTTTTCTTCCTGATCTGTTAACGCGCTAGAAAGTGGCATATCTAAACGAACGTATCTCGTAGAGTGAGCTCCCGGTCCGATTGCAACCAATATTTATAACTTCACCGCACGTCGAACACAAAAGCGGTAACACTGTGTGGGTGGGGGGCACGCGTCCGTTAAAAGGAGGCAGCGAACGGCCAAAGATTAATTCTACCAGATACCGAAGATTGATTCGCCACGGAGCAGCCGAACGAGACGCATCGAGTCCACCACTGCCAGCGACTACAATAATTGAAAGCACCTATATCGCGCCACTACCGCTGCCGACAACACCAGGGAGAGTTGACTCAAACGCGTACATCACGCCCCTTTGCATGTTGAGACCCTGCCGCCGTAGCCTCAAATAGATTGGCTACAATATTTTGCTGATAAACTTCGACGATCAAGGTAAAACAGTGTTGTATTATCACTTTGGTGGCCGGTGATACGTATGTGGTATCATGATTGCACCGACCGTTGGTGTCCGGTGATACAATGTACTAACCACGTTTTCGTCAACCATTTTTGCTCCATAGCACACCTCGATACTTATGCATATTTCCTTTTTTTTTTTGGAAATTCAATTAAGACTATTAGAAAAATAAATTATTTACGTCGTAATCTATTTTTTTTTTGCATCGATCTACATTGAATTTTGAAAATGACTGGTAAGACTGTATTTGGTAGGCGGGAGTAAAAGTTTTTTCTTAATTTATTATTTATTTCTTTAATTTACAATATTTTTTATAACTATTTATGAAGTTTCAAAAAAAAATTTTTGTGTGTTTTTTATGCAGTCCCTATTACCACATAAAAACAGGTTTGAGTGTATTTCGAACACCAAAGTTGTATATGTATATTTGTACATATGGTCAACGTGCAAGCATTTTTTCATAAAGATCCCTAATTTTGATGTCATTGTTTCAAAAATGAAACAACACCATTTCGCCAAGTGAATGTTGTCCTTTTATTTTTTTTATTATTTATCCTATTATTTTTATATTATATTTGAAAACAGATTCAATAAATAATTTGAATTTAAAAACGATTTTTTTCCTTTCAAATCACGGGGGTAACGGTGACTTAAATAAACAAATTTTGGGGTAATGGGTAAAAAAGTTCCCCGACCCCTGCCATAGATAGATAAATACTTTATTAATCCCAAGGGAAAATTCATATATCCTAAATTGTTCCTAGTGTGCGCTTGGTGTGTGTGTGTGTGTGCGCACCCTGTGGTGGGCTGGTGCCCTGCCCAGGGTTTGTTTCCTGACTTGCACCCTGTGTTGGCTGGGATTGGCTCCAGCAGACCCCCATGACCCTGTCGTTAGGATATAGCGGGTTGGATAATAGATGGATGGATGGAAATTTACATACTCCAGCAGCAACATACTAATAAAAAATAATATTAAAGAGTAATAAAAATGCAGGTATAACAGACAATAACTTTGTATAATGTTAACGTTTACCCCCCCCGGGTAGAACTGAAGAGTCGCATAGTGTGGGGGAGGAACAATCTCCTCACTCTGTCAGTGGAGCAGGACAGTGACAGCAGTCTGTCGCTGAAGCTGCTCCTCTGCCTGGAGATAATACTGTTTAGTGGATGCAGTGGATTCTCCATGATTGACAGAAGCCTGCTCAGCGCTCGTCGCTCTGCCATGGATGTCAAACTGTCCAGCTCCATACCTACAATACAGCCTGCCTTCCTCACCAGTTTGTGCAGGCGTGAGGCGTCCCTCTTCTTTATGCTGCCTCCCCAGCACACCACCGCATAGAAGAGGGTGCTCGCCACAAACATCTGATAGAACATCTGCAGTATCTTATTGCAGATGTTGAGATGCCAGCCTTCTAAGGAAGTATAGTCGGCTCTGTCTTCTCTTGCACAGAGCATCAGTATTGGCAGTCCAGTCCAATTTATCATCCAGCTGCACTCCCAGGTATTTATAGGTCTGCACCCTCTGCACAAAGTCACCTCTGATGATCACGGGGTCCATGAGGGGCCTGGTTCTCCTAAAATCCACCACCAGCTCCTTGGTTTTGCTGGTGTTCAGATGTAGGTGGTTTGAGTTTCACCATTTAACAAAGTCCTTGATTAGGTTCCTATACTCCTCCTCCTGCTCACTCCTGATGCAGCCCATGATAGCAATGTCGTCAGCAAACTTTTGCACGTGGCAGGACTCCGAGTTGTATTGGAAGTCCGATGTATATAGGCTGAACTGGACCGGACAAAGTACAGTCCCCTGCGGCGCTCCTGTGTTGCTGACCACAATGTCAGACCTGCAGTTCCTGAGACACACATAGTGAGGTCAGTATTCGTCCATTTATGCTGTCAAATTCCAATGAATAATTTGATGGTGCAGAAAGGTTTTTCCCTTGCACCAGGTTAGGTTTATTTTTGAAATGTGCTCTCTGCATACGTGACTCACATTTAGATGTCTAAAATGTTTTTTTTAGGAGACTTTAGACGGTTCATCGTAATCAGAAGTTTGCTGTCTGTTGGACCTGGTTAACAAGAGCACCTCTGATCTTTGCATTTCAAAATCACAGCCCCTACTTTGAACACCACCTTCATGAGTTACATGAGTTAGAAATGTGACACTCAATGAGCCGTCTAATTGTTCCCACCCAGTTTTAAGCAAAATTCACTTATGGTTGTCACCAGATGTATATATTATATGTCTGGCTTCAGCGAGTGACTAAGAAATACAATAATAACAAGAAGCAGAGGAGAAAATTTAAGGAACAGTAGAAGTGTAACCTATGGTTAGTCTAATGGCTAAATGAAAACTAGCACTCACTAAAACACTCTTCTCTGCTATACGGTTAGAGATAATAAAGGTTACACAGAAAAGTCTTCAAGCACAGTATGTTTCATATTTTGTGATTTTAAGGCCTAGTGACATTAAACCAACTAAAATATAGTAGACAGTTTTGTCTCTAAAATGCACTTAGGCATGGCAAAAGAAAAACATACCAAAAAATCAACTATGAGTACTGTATACAGTATATATGAACTGAATGCCTTATTGGCCTGATTAAACTTAGTTAAAAGAAAAGTAAAAATGGACACACATGATCACTGTCAACCACTTTACGTCCACAAAATGAGTTTATGACCTTAATCCTTATAGTGCTGGGAAAGACTGTAAATTCCAGATTCTGAAGGGGATTAAGCAAAACTAAAAATGGATAGATGGGTAAAATTATATGACTAAGAACAAAATGGGTACACACAAACACATATTCCTTTTAATAAGAGAGATGCACAATAATAACAGGTTTTCTATTTGTGTCAGTCCACACCTGCTTGTTTGCTTTGGACTCCTTTGTTTTACTCAGTCTCATTTGTGAGTCTCTGTTACTACTGATTATAGTCAGTGCTCCTCACTGTCAACATGGAAGAAGGGCTCCATTTGAAATACTTTACTACTTAATTTTTTAATTGTTTTCTTTAGACTTTACCAAGCAATTTCCATCTGCTTGTAAGATGATGCCAGATAAGAGATATCTATCATGATGCCTTCCATATAGGAAATCAAATAATCATCTACTTCAAATTCAGTTTTATTGCAGTGTAACATAGTGAAATGAGATTCTTACTTGCATTATCTGTCACATACTAGTAATAGTTGTATAAGAAAAATAATAATCAATCAATGCAACACCAGCCATTAGGTATAAATGTTGAGTAGTCAAAGAACCTCATCATGAAACCTATCTGCAAATCTCATAGTATTATTTTTAATAATCCTATACTGTTTTCTAGAAAAGAGCAGTGACTGTGCATGATGTTCATGTTTTAATAATTCACTTTTGGCTTACTATAGGTACAATATACAGCATATAGTGGCAAGAAAAAGCATGTGAACTCTCTGGAAATAACCACATTTACATATTGCCACACATGCGATTGGGAGGCAGCTAAAGGGCCTGAATAATAGTAGTACCACATCAAACCACTGACTTTCTCTCTCAGTCCTCTGCAGATAATCCACGGAAAATACCGCTCAATTCCGGCGCCTATGACGACGTCAGTTCCGGTACCAGCGCTATTGATAACGTCACTCCCGGTATGGGGCGTCATTGATGACACCACTTCCGGTCCCGGGCACATCATTTCCGCATCCTGCACCGCAAATGTCACTTCCTGTTCTGATGATGTCACTTCCGGTTCGACGGTGTCACTTCCAGTTTCAATGATGTCACTTCCTGTCTCAGCCTTAAATCTGCCCTATTCTAATCCTAAAATCAGTTCTGTTTTGGACTTTGTTCTGTGAACAACTCAACCATTTACCCATTGACAGCCAGGACATAATATATGGGTGTCTGCTCCAAAGTTTTTTTGATGTCTCTGGCTCGTTTATATGACAGTACAGCATATATACTCAGCAAAAAAAGAAACGTCCCCTGACTTTCAACTGTTTTTACTTTCAGTAGACTTAATGTGTAAATATTTGTATGAACACTAAAAGAGTCAACACCATAAGACATAAACTAAAAATGTTTCACAATGTGTCCCTGAATGAAGGGAGGCTCAAAATCAAAAGTACCAGTCAGTATCTGGTGTGGCCACCAGCTGCTTGAAGTACTGCAGTGCATCTCCTCCTCATGGACTGGACCAGATTTGTCAGTTCTTGCTGTAAAATGTTACCCCACTCTTCCACCAAGGCACCTGCAAGTTCCTGGACATTTCTGGGGGAATGGCCCTAGCCCTCACCCTGCGATCCAACAGGTCCCAGACATGCTCAATGGGATTGAGATCTGGGCTCTTCGCTGGCCATGGCAGAACACTGACATTGCTGTCATGCAGAAACTAACGCACTTTTTGCCACTCCTGTCTGGTCCAGCGAAGGTGGGTTTGTGCCCATAGGCGGCGTTGTTGCTGGTGATGTCTGGTAAGGACCTGCCTTACAACAGGCCTGCAAGCCCTCAGTCCAGCCTCTCTCAGCCTATTGCGGACAGTCTGAGCACTGATGGAGGGATTGTGTGTTCCTGGTGTGACTCGGGCAGTTGTTGTGGCCATCCTGTACCTGTCACGCAGGTGTGATATTCGGATGTACAGATCCTGTGCACGTGGTCTTCCACTGCGAGGATGATCAGCTGTCCTTCCTGTCTCCCTGTAGCGCTGTCTTAGGCGTCTCGCAGTGTGGACATGGCAATTTATTGCCCTAGCCACATCAGCAGTCCTCATGCCTCTCTGCAGCATTCCTAATGCACGTTCACGCAGATGAGCAGGGACCCTGGGCATCTTTCTTTGGGTGTTTTTCACAGTTGGTAGACAAGTCTCTTTAGTGTCCTGCGTTTTTAGAACTGTGACCTTAAATGCTTACTTTCTGTAAGCTGTTAAGGTCTTAACGACCATTCCACAGGTGCATGTTAATTAATTGATTATGGTTATTTGAACATGCATGGAAAACATTGTTTAAACAATTTACAATGAAGATCTGTAAAGTTATTTGGATTTTTAAAACATTATTGTTGAAATACACAGTCCTGAAAAAGGGACGTTTCTTTTTTTGCTGAGTATATTTGTCTTATAATATGATGTAACTTTCATTGAAGTTACAAAAATGAACAAACACAATCCATTTAAAGTAATAAAACACAAATTATTACATTGTTCGCACACATACATTCAAACATCCATAGGTGTAAGCTGGAAAAAGTATGCAAACTCCTAGGCTGATGACTTCAACCAAAGCTAAAATTGGAGTCAGGAGTTAGCAAAACTGGAGTTTGATGTATGTAGCGAGATTGGAGGTGTGGTTTAGAGTGGCTTTGGCTTATAAAAAACATGTGTTTTCTATTCACAAGAAGTACTGTATCTGTTGATGCCTCACAAAAAAGAGATCTCACAAGATCTACTATGATCAAGAATTGTTGATTTGAATGAAGCTAAAAATGGGTTACAAAGTATTTTCCAAGAGTTTAGATATTCATCAGCCTACTTAGACAAACTGTGCATACATGGAGATGATTTAGTACTGTGGCTGCTCTCTGTAGAAGTTGGCATCCACCCAAAATGGCTTGAAAAGCACAACACAGAAACAGAAACACAGAATGCTCAAGGACATCAAAAAGACCCCTTGAATAACAAATGAAGACTTGATGGAATCATTGTAACAGGTTAAGATCTCTGTTTATTAGTCTGTCATACACAAAACATTGAACAGGCATGTTGTCCATTGCAGGATACCAAGGAGAAAACTTCTGCTCTCCAAAGCAAAATATCACTGCATGCCTGAAGTAAAATCATTACTTAAAATTCCGCAACTCATTGCAAGACAGGAAAAATTTAGAAAGCGTAATGCAGGTCAAATGCTATGATGAAAGCTGTATTTAACAGGAGATCACAGGAATTGACTCAATACATGAATAGGGAGAAGGACAAAGATTGTAATGCTGGAAAAGTGCAGTGTGGTATTTTAAATAATTATGTGCAGAAATATCCTCAGATTTAAAGTGATGGTGCCAGTGGTTAAGGGGTATATTCTGCTCCTCCGTGTTCCATTCACACTTCCTGTCATGGATGAGGCGTATTTTTTTCAGCTGCTCCTTGGTTTTTACAAATTATCTACTGTATGTAGTTGTTTTGGTTTTGAAGGTCATGAAATCATATAGAAATATGTATTATTTGTTCCTATTTGTTTTAACCAGTGTTAAAAATGATCTAGGTTCTCCTGGTGCACAATTTTGCTTATCTTATGGACGCCACCAATCTGGCATAGTATTATTGCCATTGCTTGGCTTGATGACAGGGAGTGTCATTTCCCATGATGTTATTACTGCAATGGCATAAAAGCATCTTACACTTTCTGGATTTTTGGATTCAGTTTGAAATAACCTTTGGTGCCTTTTTTATTGTTAATTTCTAAGTCAATAGTGAAGTCAACTTCTTGAACCCTCTGATCGCGCCTCATGTTTTTTTTGGCTCTAGTCACATGTTCTTTTTTTGGCTTACAACATACTGTTCTGTACTTTGACCATGAATCTAGCTGCACGTTCTGCACCTTATTTGTTTAAATTTGATCTTCCCAGTTGCAACCCTTTCTTGATTTCTCATGGCAGCTTGGACTACTCTGTGTGAAAAGAATTGCTTGCATTTTTTTTTTATTTAACATTATATTAGCCTCTCCTTAAAGTTTTCCTTTTTTGTTAGTGCTGGGTTTACTTGATAAATTTCTCCTGAAGTATAATTTTGAATTAGTTTAACAGAATAAATGCTTCAAATATTTGTCTTTCTTTAGGGATGGTATGGTGATTTGCAGAGACCTGTGTTTGATTCTCAGCCCAGTTAATGTCTGTCTGGCATTTCTATCTTCTTACTATTGGGGGATTTCTCAATGGGTATTTGATATACAGTACAGGCCAAAAGTTTAGACACACCTCCTCCTTCAATGTGTTTTCTTTATTTTCATGACTGAAGGCATCAAAACTATGAATGACACATGTGGAGTTATGTACTTAACAAAAAAAGGTGAAATAACTGAAAACGTTTTATATTCTAGTTTCTTCAAAATAGCCACCCTTTGCTCTGATTACTGCTTTGCACACTCTTGGCATTCTCTCGATGAGCTTCAACAGGTAGTCACCTGAAATGGTTTTCACTTCACAGGTGTGCCTTATCAGGGTTATTTAGTGGAATTTCTTGCTTTATCAATGGGGTTGGGACCAGCAGTTGTGTTGTGCAGAAGTCAGGTTAGTTGGACGATCATTTATTTTTCAACAGGACAATGACCCCAAACACACCTCCAGGCTGTGTAAGGGCTATTTGACCAAGAAGGAGAGTGATGGAGTGCTGTAAATGGTCATGAAAATAAAGAAAACACATTGAATGAGGAGGTGTGTCCAAACTTTTGGCCTGTACTGTATCCCAAAAAACATACAAGTTATCATAATTGGCATCTCTAAAATGTAACACTGTGAGTGAGCGTGGACATGTGCATGAATGCAATGGATTGGAGTCCTGTTTGGTGTTAATTCCCATTATGATCTTTATGCTGTCAGGAAAGGGTTGTATTTCCTGTGACACTAAACTGGGAAAACAAAGAAGAGGTGACTGGCTATATGTTTTGTTCATATTATGCTTTATATTGCAACTTCTGAAAATCTAGCAATGAATCCATATCTATAACCCGATTGCAAGGTACCTTTTAAAACCTGAAAAGTGTAGTAACCTTTCAAATAACATTAGCTTTCATATAGAATTTCTTAAAGATTGTACTGTATATACTGAGCAAAATGTTAAAGACAATTCTTGTTTTATAGAAAGCATGGCAGTCAATAGCTTTTTAAATGTTCATTGTTTTCAGGCAAAAAGCTAATTAAAAGTAACCCAATTAATCAGTGCTAAATAATGGCAAAGCATATGGGCACTAAAACCATCCTTACTTGTGATATTGCAAGCACACATATGACCTTTAACAAGCAAAATATACAGTATTGTTATGCTTTTCATTAAACTTTTAGGTAAATAAGCCATTAGGGCATTTTTACTTCATATTTCTACATTTTTTGTAGCTTTTAATGATAATCACTAGCATTTCACATATTTTCCATAATCCCTTTTAAACACTTCAGACATTTAAAGACCTGTGGAATAATTAAATCACCTTAATTATCATAATCTCTTCATTTTTGGTTATGATTTACAGAACATTGTATGTCATCTGTGCATAATTAAATCAGCAAAGTAGCTGTCAATATGTCAACTCCAGTATAGAGAAATAATTGACAATTCCACTATGAACATCTGGTGCCCATGTCTATGAGACACTTGTTTTATTTTTCACAGATCACTTCATCCATCTTGAAAATAAACAAGAAGTCATCAACCTGCTGAACTGATTTCTCAATGACTTCCAACTATAGGTCTTTTGTCACCAAAAAGAAGGCATAAAAACAATATAGTCTGAATATCTTAATGTGAATCTCACTGTTAAGCAATGGAGCTACCTATAATCTTATTAATAGATATGTATTGTAATATGGTGAGCAAATAACCTGTACTTGGAATCCGATGTATTTCAGTTTGAGGATAATTATTTCTTAAAACGCTGCAGTAATTGAATTTGAAACTGTTAATCAGCATGTTATAATAAGTCCGAAAAGGCAAATTTTCTTAAATTAAGATCTGAAGAAATCCTCTGAATAAGTTTTCATGTTGTGTTTTTTTAGTGAAACCTAAAATATTTGATTGACAGGAAGACAAATTAATTGAAACTGTCAAAGAAAGCAGCTACCAAAAACGTATGGCTAGATAAAGCTGCTTATTAAAGACAAAGTTACCAGTTACTGAGGAATGTGAAAGAATTGAAAGATATCCCAGTATTAAACTGCAAGGGTCATCTTGGGGAAATAAGAAAATAAGAGGTTTGAGACAGTGTCTATCTTAGGCTATTAGGCATTAAACCACATAGAAAGTGAAAGATTGCGATGGATCAAAGTGCACCGATCAAAGCTGCTGCAGCAACGAGCCCTTGGGATAACAGAATGTTCTGTGTAAATGCATCTCCTTGGGGGATGCACAAAATGATTTTCCATTTCATTATATTAAACTGTAAAATATCACCAGGGAACTATCGGACAAAAAAAATCCATATTTCAAGGATTTTTGTTGCAAGCTGTATTTTCTGGACCCTTTCCCTTTCTCTTTCCTTTTTCTTGTCTTACTACTTAGGACAGTCTTTGTCACCTCAGTCCTTGATAGTTTTAGTCACTGCAGATTTTCAATGCTACCAATTTCTTAGTCAGAGAGGTGTGTTATGCTCTTCTTTCAGGATGGTCAATAAAAATAATCCTGTGATGTCTGTGTGTGTTGCATTGCTCAGACACAAGGTTAATTTTGCTAAGAACAGCGAGTATTAGCCGGGCTATTTTCAGAAGCTGAGGAAACAGCACTTCTTTAGTAAATGATGGTCTATATAAATAAAATGCATTATTATTATTATTAGCTTTCAGTGTAAAATGAAGCACACAGCCAGAGATCAATGTCTTAACATGCCCTTCATTTTAAATCATTCATTGATTATGGTATTTCTTTTCTTGTTTTAATAATAAAGAGTCTTATGGTCTTGCTTTGTTTAGATTGACTCTGCGTTTTGAAAAATCCCTTTCTTATAAACTTACCTGTTTTGACCTTGTAAATTCATAGTATTCATTGACTACAGGCACAAGAATTTGCACAAGCATTTGCTCAGAAAACTGCTAAATCTTTCACCATTAACTTACAAGAACATTTAAACACCCTCAATCACACAGTAAAACAAGGCAATTTCAATCAGATATATCAAATTAAAATATAGATTGACAATTATAACCAGATGAGATCTCAGGTGTATCATTTACAATCCTGCTGATGGGGCCAAACTATACAAATATGGTAAATGAAGCCTGAGGTCTAGCCCAGCGCACAGAGCTCAATTTGATAATATTGAATTGGCACCATCGCCACAAAACTCTAAATGGATGGGCTGATTAGGAAATGGATGGCTGCGTTCTTTCAATTGGAGAAACATACTTATGTGGGTGGACAGTTAAAACAAAGTTCAGCTCTGCAACAGTAAGATCAATGGACCAGTTACCTTAAAAATCTAGTGTAGTAATTAGTAATCAGCTACAGGTTTGAAGGCTAGAGATGCTACTAGAGTGTATTGCTAAACGGCCAGAAAATGAATAATTAGAACACAAATTTGTTTATAGGTTAAACACTTAGAGATGCAAAAAATGTCCTATCAGGTATGGGATGATTATCGGAACTACTGGAACCATTGCCTCTCTGAAGGCCAAGCAGTTGGACCACAAACTGTGAGACTCAGCAAGTGAGAGAAAGAGAGACGTAATTGCCTATATTGCATGTTTGTTGTATAAAAACAATAATGCCACCAGGACCGATCCCTTCTGGACACCACTTATAGAACCACCTAATTCTGAAAAAGTTCCATATACAGTACACACCAACATCCCACATATTTTAGATTGATAACTAGCCTTTGATGTTGGCTTATCAAAATTTTTATGAGAATCAAGATAAATATTACATGTACCTCTCTGATTATATGCTTTTGTTGCCTCCTTATGGAATATCAGCATATTACTGAAGCATGAAATAACCTGTCTAAACCCATGTTGACTATGAAGAAGCCTTCAATTTCAGAATGTAACAGCTGGTGTAAAGTTTGGCCATGTACACCCACTGTCAGTACGGCGCTGCCAGATCTAAACACTAGCGTGGCAAATTGCTCGCGTACTGAAATGACTTTAAGCGCAGGTGGAAGTCCCATTTTACTTATTACTGTATTTTACTTATTACTGTAATGCACTCCTCTCACGACTACCCAAAAAAGACATAAATCGTTTCCAACTAGTGCAGAATGCAGCTCCTAGAATTCTAACTAGGAAAAGAAATTCCGAGCACATTTCTCCAGTTTTGATGTCACCACACTGGTTACCTGTGTCCTTTAGAATTGACTTTAAAATTCTGCTTATGGTTTATAAAACCAATAATCTCGCCCCATCTTAAATATCGGAATGTCTGACACCTTATATTCCAAATCATAACCTCAGATCCTCAAATGAGTATATCCTTAGAATTCCAAGAACAAAACTTAAAAGTGGTGAGGCGGCCTTCTGCTGTTATGCACCTAAAATCTGGAATAGCCTGCCAACGGGAATTCACCGGGCTGATACGGTGGAGCACTTTAAAAAACTGCTGAAAACACATTATTTTAACATAGCCTTCTCATAACTTCACTGTAATCAAAATCCTGATACTCTGTATATCCAACTCATTATAATAACTATTCATGGTGGCTCTAAAATCTGTATTAACTTCTACTCTTCTGTTTCCTTTTCCGGTTTGCGCCACCACCATCTGCTCAAAGCACCGTGATGTTTCAACAATGATGGATGGATTAAAAGCCAGAAGTCTGTTTGACCATCAACATCAAGTGACTCCTTGAGAACCCTAAATACAAAGAGGACTATTTCATTTATGTTAGGTAGAATGCCCAGAGGGGACTAGGCGGTCCCGTGGCCTGGAACCCCTGCAGATTTTATTTTTTTTCTCCAGCCGTCTAGAGTTTTTTTCTGTTTTTTCTGTCCACCCTGGCCATCGGACCTTACTCCTTTTCTATGTTAACTAATGTTGTCTTATTTTAATTTCTTATTTTGTCTTTATTTTTCTTTTCTTCATCATGTAAAGCACTTTGAGCTACTTTTTGTATGAAAATATGCTATATAAATAAATGTTGTTGTTGTTATGGTGCCAAGCAGAGTTGCGTTGCTGTGCAGCAGTTTGTTGGTATGGTCCTGCCTTTGTCCAGTCTGATAGTGGTCACAGGACATCGTATCTTTGATTGCCAGTACAACAAATACAGGTAGTTCTGAGCAGGCATCAGCCACGGCACTGCTTTTGTGAAAAGAATGGAGATAAATGTCATCAACTCAGAGAGGAAGAGGCAAGTTCATCGCACCACGTGAATGTCACTGAGAGAATAAAACTGAATAAAAAAAAAACAAGCGCTAACTTTTACAAGTAGCCAAAATTTACACCAGGTGTTACAGACTCAAATCAAATGTATATTTTTATTATATTGTAGAAATAATAATAATAATAATAATAATAATAAAAGCAGCTCACTACTCAAAACTTGGTGCACCTAGTTTTAAACCCAGGACCTTTGTGTTATAAGGCTGCAGGTCTTACCTCTGCACCATTCAAGAATACGTATAAATTTCCTGTCGATTGACATTTGAGTTTGGGTTTTTAACTCATTGACAGCCACATGTAAATCAAATGGTTTTTTTTTCCTTTGGTTATATTCTTCGATAAAAACGCACAAGTTTATTTGATATTTGGACTAAAGTCTTCACACATTATACACCACGTCATTATTAGTATAACATGGAAAAAGTTTCTGCTTTAGGTATGTGTTCAGCATTTCTTGCCTCGCATTTCCTTTCACCCTACACTTACCCAGATCTTTGTAGACACGCAACACACATGAAATGCATGTATTCCAAATAACGATGTACTGTATTATTTACCCTATAAAACTCCAGGAACCTCACACACAGATAAGGAGCCTTCGCTTGCACTGGAAGAACTTATTGCCCATGTTGAGCTCCATCAATACAGGGGATGGGATAGCAGGCTGCTTGCTGCTTGTGCTGATCGACACATTTACAAAACAAAAGACGCTGATGGAGAGGTGCGAAGGAATTTAAGGTGGGCCGGGATTACAAGTTTTTTCGTGGCTTCAGGAATTCTAGTGTTAAACTTATTTTTTTCTTAGTTATTGTTTATGTTGGCAGCTGAATCACATCTATCCCTTGACTTTTATACTTATTGCAAAATTCAAAATCTAGACAGGCTCCCTTCTCATCACTGATTACATTCAATAACTCCAGTTTTTATGCTCCACAATTGGTAAGGCTAGTGCAGTTGATATTTAATTAAAGATTTCCATTGCTATAATATCCCTTGCTAAATTTGCTTTCTTATGTTATTATTATTGTTAGGGTATAAACAGCAACACAATCCCAATATTATCCCTGTTTTGATCTAAACATTAACAGTAAAATGTGGCTCATCGCTTAACGATGAACACATGCAGTCAAATATTGTTTCATATAAATGGGAACTCTCTCAGTCACCAGTTTAGTTTCTCCTCTCATTACTAATATATGTGTAAACATCTGTGTTACAATCATCCCCATCTCTCGTATTTCACCAGTTATTATCATGATATCATAATTGCCTGCAGCTACGTATAACTCCTACTTACTTGTTTTATTCTTTATAGTTATAGCAATAAAGTAAGCCATTTATTGCAAATGATTATTTAGTTTAGTTTTTAAACTAAGAAATCTCAAAGTTTTCTTATATATTTGTATTTATTCTAACATCTGTCCCTTTATGCAATGTTTTATGTCTGGCCTGTCCTAAACTCTCTTCCACCCTATTCAGTAGTTTAAACAATCATTTTTGTAAACCACTCATATGCCTCCACAATACAGTGGTGCCTCTCAAGTTCAAATATAACCCGTCAAGGCAGACCAGATCCCATCTGTTCCTGGGGTAGTCCCAATGTCCCATAAAGCTTTGCTCTACTATCCTATTCCAAATCTGAGCAACATGTTAAAACTTCTAATCTCCTCACTCTTACCTGGAATGGCGCAGGGCACAGGCATAAGGCTATCTTGTCAGTTATGTGCCTCATCTTCGCACCTAACTCTTTAAATTTAGATTATGGAATTGAAAGGTAGCCCTTACCTGTGTTATTTGTTCAATTTGCACAATGATAACTGAATCCATCCTTGCCCTGACCAAGACCCTATCCACCTTTTTAGGAACGTTTCCCAGATGTACACCATGGAGACGACACATTGTAGAAAACTCTATCCTTGTAACAAACCTGAGTTTGAATTGCCCTCATGAACAAGTCTAGCACCATCACTACTTTTCTCCTACTGTGGACAAATTTTTATGTAACCCTCTGCAGCTCATCCCTACCTATTACCTCATAGTTATCAGAATCACTGTGTAGCTCTACAACATCCTGAAAATGGTTAGTCAACTTCAACTCTGTGGTTGACGACCTCGGAGAGTGAGCACTACTTGACTTGCGCTTACATTTGACCGTGACCCACCTGTTTCTAATTCTCTATACTGGACCTCTCTAAGCACCTGTATTTACTAATAAAGACACTCTCACTAAGGGTTCGCGCATTGGGTGAGATCACACTTTGTTAAGGGTGGCATTTTCATGTAACTTTTTTTTTTTTACATTATAAAATAACAATACAAAAATTAGTTAAGTATGAACATTAAGAATTACATATCCTGCAACAAGCTAGGAAAATTGTTGTTGGTAAAAAGACTAAAAAGCCATACTGTCTGTATTTGACTCTATAGCCAACTGCAGTTAAAAGTGCCAACATTTGGCATTGCAGGCGATTTAAATCCGATATGACTGTGTACTGATATTTTTCCTGAATCTGAAAAATGAATAAAAAAATAATAAATCAGACAGATGAGACCCAATAAGCAAACATCAATACCAGCTACATGATGACTTAAAATTTATCTAGTGGAATATTTTGCAAATTGCCCAAAGATGCTTGTATGGAATCATCTCTCCTGACTTGTTTGCAAGATTTTCTCAGAAAAATATGCATTTGAGGCATGACATTGCTGAAATAATGTTGCTAATAGGTTATATTGCCAGTTTTTTTTTCCTTTTGCATTTCTTATTTCTGTTAGAAGATTGAATCTATTTCATATGAGTGAAAAAAGACAACCTTTGAACAGAAATACACAGGTTTTACATAGGGTAATTCTCTATTTAACCAACCAGTCTGCTAGGTAGCTTACATTTATGGTGTTAATATCTTTATGATTTTGCTATGCAGCTCCATTAACTGTAACATATCTTCTTATATAATACGCTACCGTGGCTGTCCATTTGTCTGTCCAGGATTTTAAATCAACTGTAGCTCGCAAACCGTTTGAACAATTGACCTGAAAATTGGTACACATATATTGCGTGACCTCTACTGTCCACTTTCGGGGAAATGGTTTTTATTACCCTTTTTATTTCTATTTTTTTATTGTAGAATCAACTATGGAGTTGTTCTCATCCCTACCACCTTCGCCGTCCTTTCCCCTACCTCTTCATATCTTAAATCATTCTTGAGACAGATTGAACACTTAAGTGCCAACTTAAGTGAAAAATTAAGAAAAATGCAAAAAAAAAAAAAGTAATTGCAACACAAAAACTGACTTAACCAGTTTTAACGCGAAAAGATTCCGACAAAAGAAAAGAAGAAGCGGGCCGCTAGAGAGGAGAAAAGAAGAGCTTCTCAGGAAGCAGCAAGCACATCAACCTCTGAGCAAACGAATGCTAAACGTACAGAGAAAGAGTATGAAAACTACAAGTCAAGTGTATTCACTGCACATTATTGTGCAGTACGCCATTACTGGTGAATTATATTTAGATCCTGGAACTAATCTGAATAGCCTAATATAATTACTAAATTCAATTAACTCAATGTATGTTTATTGCTAATATTTTCCCATGACCGCTATTTCTGCATCCTTGTTAGAGTAAGCAAATATCATCATCAAATCAATGCTTGACATCAGTTTTTCCAGCTAGGGAAATCTTTTTTCAGCATGCCAGGAATAGAAGCAAATATGAGGAATGTAATCATCAAGCCATTGATGGTGGTGTATTACAGAGAATGGAATTTGAGGAATTGTAAACGCAAGTATTATTGTAAAACCATTATACTGATTATACCATTTTGTAAAATTGTGACAGCCATAACGGATCTCATTTATTAAAATTTGGTAAATTAACAAACACATTTGCACGTAAAATGTGATTTTACTAAAATCTTATGCCACATTCGCAAACCATGAGTAAAACCTCCTTTTTTTTCTTATTGCCCTGTGTAGGTTTATAAATACCAGTCAATCATAAATTGTCAGTAGCGTGCACATTGTCTGTTCATTACTATAATCCTCACCTATCAACGCTCCAAATCTTATCATATAAGTATGTGTTGGCAGATTTGCCCAGGATCTGTCAAAACGTCAAAAGTTAAAAAGGAAAAGAAAAAACAACTTCAAAGAAGCAGAGGTCGAGGTACTTTTAGTAGTTAACACTTTTAGCAACTTTTGACAAAAGAAAAGAAATATTGTCTAGCGCGAGTAGTGTTGTTACTGTGTCAGGCAAAGGAATTGCTTGGAAAGAGGTGATGAATGCAGTTAATTCAGCGTCTTTTGTAAAGCCAAATGTTCAGAACATAAAATGGAAACTCACTGAAATCCTGCATTAGTGTTAATATGCTGTTAAGTACCGCAGGACGTATGTGGCTCAATGATGGCTGAGAAATCCAAGACCTATCTGCAATCTCCCTGTAAGCAAAAAGCCAGGTGTCGACAGGACTTGCAGATGTACAGGTATGGCATGGGTTCTTGTTGTTGCTCTTTTCAGAATAATTAGCATATTTATACAGAGTTTATTTTATTCATTTAAAATGTGTTTTGTTCAAACGGCATTCATATATCATGCTTTCTATTTTTTACACAAGCACTAAGCTTGGTCCTGAGCATATGTAAGATCTGTTCGTTTTTACAAACAGAAGGTCCTTACTTAAACATTCAAAAATACCAGAAATGAAATTTGTTCTGCTTACGTTTCAAGAATGAGACCCAATGGTTGTTAAATGTCTCTTAAGTTCACACTGTGCATGTCTTGTTAAAGGGCAGGTGTTGTTTATCTCGTAGGACAGTTTGAAACAGCCAAGGTATTTAGAGAAGAAAAAGTGACACAGCCAAGTTTTGCTTCACAAAAAGTTTCATATTATACATTTTATTGTTTTTAATGTGTATTTTGTGCCTTGTTTTTAAAGCTAATAATAATGGATATTATATTTTTGTACGATGTTCACAGAATGCACTGTAACATGAAGAATGTATAGAAATACATATTGCATTTGAATTAAGTTCATAATTTCATACTAAGGATATGGTGCATGTTGGAGAGTAGTGCTGTTGGGGATTGGGGTGTAAAATGGGAAAAATGGGTCTTGCATCTGGTGGCATTTTGAAATGGGCCAGCACTGCTCTCACTATCTCTACTACTAGTACCGCAGTAGTAGTTAGAGCTAACACACTGCGAGTGAGAGCCCTGGATGTCAGCAAAGACAGCAAAAGGCGACAGAAAAAAGTTCAATTTAGAATAAAACATTCAGAACAGTAACACTGCAACAAATCAATCTTTATACAACTGAAAACACTTGACACTGCGTGAAGGTAAACTCTAAATGATTTATATTTTCTCTATAAAGTAAATTTCATGGCAATTCACTATGCTGTGTCTATTAAGACCTAACTCTTATGAAAATTAAGTTAGCTTCATAAATTCATTTTAGTTGAGTCTTACTGCACTGGGTGTTCCATATTACAATTGTACTAATAAATACTTTAAAAATGAGGGTAATAAGCACAACAAATTTGAGAAAATTTGTTAGAGCTTTGTCTTTTCTCTTGGGTTCAAAAATTACATATACATTAGTCTAGGTCATTACACGAATTGATATTTTATGAAACATAAACAATAGTTTGTCTATATTTATTTATATAGCAGTATGTGGGTTGGTTTGTTCTTTACACTTCTCTACTCATGTAAATTTGAGGAAACTTCTTTGAGGTAAACAACTAAAACAATGGAGGTCACAAGCTATAAGAACTCTGCACAATAATGCAGTACTGAAGTTTTCTTGTATTATATATGCTGACAAGCATTATGTGTGGGCATCCATTTTATAAATTATGTTTCCATTACAAGGTTGTAGTATGCCAAATCCTCACCCAGAAGCCAATACTGGAAGGCACATCAGGTATTTACAAGTAATATTGAAGCTCACACACTGAGTCAGTCAGGCAGCAGCACTCTCGTATCACAGACCTCAGTTCTAGAGGCAACAGTAGCACATTTAAAATTTCCAGAAGGGTTGTTCAAAGAAAAATAAATCTAAAAGCTAGAAAAACCTGAAACAATATGATCCTAACCAAAGGTTAAGAAAGATCAATTTTTCAGGTAAACCAAATCTTAAAGTCTTCACAAGAAAAGGTCATTTTAATAGTAAATAAAAATACTACATGCACAATTCAAAATCAGAAAATTAGTGCAGGTTGTAACTGCTACTGGTAAATTTGGACATATTAGTGGTTAGCACTTGCTTCCCAAAAATTAGGATGTGGGTTAAAATCTTGTGCCAAACCACTGTTTCTGTGACATCAGCAATTTCTGTCCATG
Source organism: Polypterus bichir lapradei (assembly GCA_026402145.1). NCBI lineage: Eukaryota > Metazoa > Chordata > Cladistia > Polypteriformes > Polypteridae > Polypterus > Polypterus bichir. The sequence goes on from JANRMT010062819.1 coordinate 68,403,348, forward strand.
TGGGTTTGTTCAGTGACACACTGTCATGCCATACAAGATCTGTGTGTGCCTTTCACTCAGTGTTGCTAAGATTAAGGATGAAGGACCTTATCTTGAAGGTTCAGTTTGTGGTGAGACAATATGGTGGCCAGACCTACAGAAAGATGACAAAAAGAACACTACAAAAGAACTGCGGTAAAAGACGAGGTGATTGAAAAACACAAACCAGGAGATGAAGGCAAGAAAATATTCTAGTCACTGAATATCCCTTGGAGTCCATTAAGAAATTAAGAGATTATGGAAGAGCTGTAAATCTGTCAAGAGCAGACTGTCTACAAAAACTGAATGATTGTACAAGAAGGTGACTAGTTAGGGAGGCCACCATGAGATCTCTGAAGGAGTTACAAGATATGGTGGTGATTGGAGAGACTATACAGACTGCAGCTGTTGGCTGGGTGCTTTACCAGTTGCAGCTTTATGAGAGAGTGGCAAAGAGAAAGCCACTTTTAAGAAAATGCACATCATATCTCAGGTAGAGTTTGCCACAAGGCATATAGAAGATGCTGAACTCAGCTAGAAGTTTCTATGGTCTGATTAGGCCAAAACTGAGGTTTTTCACTATCAGACTAAACGCCCTGCTTGGTGCAAGTCAAACACTACACATTATCAAAAACACACCATCCTCACATGAAGCATGGCCGTGGCAGCATCCTGCTCTGAAGATGCTTCTGTGCAGCATGTTGTGGAAGGCTTGTGAGGACAGAGGGTAAAATGAAAAGTATAAGATACAAGGAAATCTTGGAGTAAAATCTGACGTAATCTGCGAGAACCCAGCACCTTTGGAGAAGATTTGTTTTTAAGCAAGATAACAACCGCAAGTCAAATCCAAAGCTACACAGAAATGGCTTAAAAACAGCAATGTTAATGTCCTGCCCTTATGATAATGAAATATATTGGAATATATCCAAAAATATGTGCACTATCTGGGTGTTTCATTATACTCTACATACATGTAGTTCAAACCTGTATTTGAAAGATTAAATATGAAATACAGTATAAAAAAACATATTTGCCTTAACATATTATAACAAACAGATTTCCAAATATACTGCATGCAAGACATACAGTTTAGGATGTGAGGTGTAGTGGTTAAAGCTTTGGACTTCACTCCCTGTTGCTGAAGGTTCAAAACCCATTCCTGACACTATGTGACCATGAGCAAGTCATTTCACTTGACTTTGATTTCAATTGGAAAATCAAAACAAATGTAACCAGCTGTATGTTGAACAAAGGTGTCAGCCAAATAAGAAATCATAATAATAATAGTGTGTGAAGACTCTGATCTTTCATGACTTATCCTTTATCTGGCAATATCTAAACACTGTCTGCTAAATGTTTTCAATATAATGTAAACTTCCCTATTACTCCCTCTACGTACTTTGCATGCTAGTGGAGCAGGCTGCTTATAGATTTCAATTAACACCTAATCACTTGCATGTCTATGGTTAATGGGTTTAAAATGTGTGTTGTGACACACTGAGATTTGGTCTACTGTAGAATAGATCTCAATATAAGAAACACTTAACAGATATTGTGACAAAAGCTGCTATACCAGCGCTCAACCCGACACAGACAGACGCAGGAGGCACACTGATAAAACAAATAACTTATTTTTCTTTTCTTCGCCTGGGGGCAATGCCTTCCCCGTTCCCCACAGACACAACACAGTCTCATAAGCACAAAACCACAACACCAGCAAGTCTTTTTTCTTCTTACTCTCTTCCCCTCCACCCTCCCTCTGGCATGTTTCATCTTCCTCCTCCCGACTCTCGCTCGCAGAGTGGTGGCTGCTGGCTTCTTTTATAGCCAACCTGGAAGTGCTCCAGGTGTTAGATGACCTGTTTCCGGTTGCACTTCTGGGTGTGGCAGAAGAACCACCCACATGGGCTCAGGAACAACTGCAGCACCCCCTGGTGGCACCCCTGGATCCCAACAGTGTTGTAGAGAACTCCATCTCCCATGGAGCCCTGCGGGAATCCGAGGTTTAGCATCCCGGTGGAGGTACTGTTCAGTCCCTGCTTGTTCCCATGAACCATATAAAGAAGAGGCGTCCCAGCCGGGCAAGGGAACCCTGCTGTCTGCCACAATATTCATTCGATTATATTTTCAACGTCAGGGTAATATAGTATATTGTGAAAATATATTGCAATATGTAAAAGTACTAGGCATCTATAAATATACAATTTCTAAAATACATTGTGCAGTATATTATAAATAGAATTTACAGTATATTTACAACAACAACAGCTTATCTCTTGTATAGCTCAAAATCAAACAAGGAATGCCTCAATGAGCTTTAAAAAAATGGAAGAAATCTCGGGAAAGGTAATTTAGAGAGTGACCCTGTACCAGATAGGTTGAGCATGCAGTGAATGATCAAAAATGGGGCAAATATAACACACAAAACAGAGCACAAGTAATCCTCTTCATACAGCTAGATGGCCAATCTATCATTGTCACCTCAGAAATGCAATACCATACAGCACAAACTACTTTGTTCTTTCAGATCGCTCCTCACCAAGAACATGTGCAGAGTACTGCGACAATTCCCAAGGCAAAATGCAAGAATGGATTATTACAGATATACTATTCACTAAATACAGAATTATTATATAAGGATAGAAATTTGTTAAAATACATCAAAAACAAAATAGAAACAAATTAACACAAATGAAAAATAACAATATCTGTCTATCAGCTAATTGTAGGACCTCATCCAGATTGCAGAAAGGCAGTCAGACAAACCAGACACAGTCAGAGTCCTGGAGACCTCAGCCAACAAGCCACTACCCCTGATTGGCCACTCTACAGCCGAGTCAGTGCTGGGCCAGCCAATCTGACATAAGGACCCTTCTAAAAAATATATTGTAGTATATATTGTTTATTGTATAGAATAATATTCCCATTATTTTCAAAACAATATGAATATATTTTTAGATTATGGAAAATCTATTGTAATATGCTAAAACTGCAATGATTAACAGATTTTACATCACATTTCAGTATTCTGCAAGATATTGTAATATATTTATCTTTGAAGTATTTTATAAAATATTTTAAAAATGTATTCATTTACTTAGTAACATATTCTAAAAATATATTTTACATGTGTTTAAGTTTTTTAAAGGTAGAGTCTAGATCTCAATCTAACTGACAGTTTATGCCTGTACTTGAAACAGGCTGATCACTCACCATTCCCTTTGAACCCGACATAACTGGACCGGAGCAGTTCTGAAGAGAAGAACTGGGACAAATGGCACTGTCCAGATGTGCAAAGCTGATAAGAGACCTGTGCACACAGACTCAAGGCTGTCATGGCTGTCAATGGTGCATCTACTAAATACTGACTTGAAGGCAGTGAATATTTATGTGATCAATAATTTGGTATTTTATATTTGTAACTGGGCGGCATGGTGGCACAGTGGTAGTGCTGCTGCCTCGCAGTAAGGAGACCTGGGTTTACTTCCCGGGTCCTCCGTGCGTGGAATTTGCATGTTCTCCCCGTGTCTGCATGGATTTCCCCCGGGTGCTTCAGTTTCCTCCCACAGTCAAAAGACATGCAGGTTAGGTGCATTGGCAATCCTAAATTGTCCCTAGTGTGTGCTTGGTGTGTGGGTGTGTGTGCCCAGCCCAGGGTTTGTTTCCTGCCTTGCACCCTGTGTTGGCTGGGATTGGCTCCAGCAGACCCCCATGACCCTGTAGTTAGGATATAGCGGGTTGGATAATGGATGGATGGATGGATATTTGTAACCCGGGAGGAAAATAATTTTTTTTAGAAAAATATAATAAAAAAAAAAATACAACTTTAAAAATAAAAATAAATTAACAAACAATGAAGACTCACTAATGTGCTTGTCTTGTTATCATCCAGTTGATGCTTGGAGCCAGCTAACTCTGTTTAATTTCAAAAGCAACAGGGGCGAGTGGTGCTCATACATAAAGAGTGCTGGCAGTCACCTCCAGTCCATCCTCTGGTGGTCGTTCCGAGTGTCAACTGGATGATAACATGCATACAAGACTGCAAGATCACCCCCCACCCTACCCAGAAGGGGGTGGGTTAGGGTTGATTTCCCCCTACAGTATTTTTAGCCGACCAATGAGAAACATGTGTACCAAGTTTCATGAAAATTGCTCCAGCCATTCAGAAGTGATGCTGGAACATGCATACATACACACACATACATAGACTTTTATATATATACTGTAGATTAATTTAGATAATTTTGAAGAGGTCTATTTTCATTGTGTGTTTTTCTGTTGATCTAAATTCAAAAAATACAACACTGCTTAAACAACAATAAAATGTAAAAACTTCCTGGGGAAAATGAATAATTTTTATAAGCACTGTAATTTCATGGAAACAATTAAAACTACTTGATCTGAATTACATATTTAAGTGGTAAACTCTGAGCCAAGGCTGAGGACTTTCTAGACTTCAGTAAATGGAGATGAATGGCTGTATAAGTGCACTGTTTTAATTACATTATGTGCATGGGCACAGAGGTTTCTGGTGTTGCTTCTCAGCATTCAACAACCAGTGTTAGTGGACCAGCCCAATTACTTTCTGTATTAGATAAAATATTTCACACAGAAATTCAGATTTGGCCCATTTTGAATGAGCCCTATGACAAAACAGATTTTTTTTTCCCCAAAGCATTTTGTGCTGCAGGATGAAAATAAATGGCTGGTATAATCTTTTTTTTCAAGTCAAGTACATTTTACAAGCAAACAAAATGTTAGGCTCCTTGCAATTTTTTATTTTGTTAAAATTTTGTTATATTAACATGAAGGTAAAGAGGCTAAAAAATTTCTTTACCTTTCCTACAGTATATACTTATGCATGCATTCTTTAAGCTTGCTTAAAAGTGTATTTTTAACAATGTTATGTTCATTCATTTTTCAAGAAACATAAATTTAATGGCAAATAACCTTGAATTGTTATACAGCTGTTTGCTAGTAGACAACTCATAGCTTTAAATATGTCAGATAGCATGTACAACATTTAAGTATTACATGACTTACTTTATCAAATTTTGACTTTGCCTTTATGCATAATGCCATGTAAATCTGGTTTGCAAAATGCCATTGGTTGCTAAGGAACTGGCAGCTCAAGAAAAGAAGGCTGCTCTTTTCATTCTGTTACGAGTATCATGTTATTAGCCAATTCACTTTACACTTAAGGATAATATAAGGTATTACCGCAACATCTGAATTGAACAACAGGATTTAATACAAAATCACTGCACGTCATTTCAATTTATTTCATTAAAGTTTTACCATGTATAATTAAAAGCATCTGCTAACTGAATTAAAGGAATCCCTGATGTACACAAATATAAACAAAGTGCATCTCTGAGACATGATTATGTAGCAATCACTGCCAGTAATGGAAGGCAGTATGGCCTAAGGGTAAGGACTTGGACTGGAAACAACAAGATGCTGCTCCACTGACTCATTGCATGGCCCTTTGCAAATTACTTTGCCTGCCTGTGCTCTTCATGTATAAGTACCGCATGCGTCTTTGTAAATTATAAAGACAAGCACACTGCACTGTACACTGAGGTACACATGGTGTATGGGTCTGCTTGCTTGATAAACATATTTTCTTGCTAAAGAAAGTAAAGAGTACAGCTCCTTTCTTATTATTCTATATACAGTATATATATTTTGTTATCATACTCTATGTCTGCACTTGAAGCCTGCTAAGCTTACTTACTGGATATTTTCTTTCTCTTTAATAAATGATTAATGCCAGTGTTGCAAACAATGTTTAGTCGAAGTTCATTTATTCATACAAAGCATAATATGTGACCTTGAAACTCATGATATGCTATGGAAGAAAAAAAGAAAAAGAAAGTCAAGACATCGTTTGAGCAGACAGACTATTTATTTTCTTGCCTGACTTGCCAAGCTGTAGCAGAAAGCTAATATTACCTTCTCGAATTTTTTTTTTAGATTGCTTTGAAACATAGTCATACACATCTTCAAGAAAGCAATAATCATAAGACAGTATGAAGCAGTTTTAGCATCTAAACATAGAACCCTCTGGGTTAAAAACTCTCACGCTGCTCACTGTGTGACCCTGAAAAAGCCACTTTGCCAGCCTGGCTACACTTGCTTGATTTTTACTGCTACCGCAATCAATTTCAAATGGCATTGCACATTCAAGTTGTTTTTAAACATGTATGGATTTGCTTTTTATTGTAAATAGCAGCGAATTAGAAAAGCCTTCTTTTATATTAACAAACAAAGCCATTAAATGTAGCAATAACTAAAAAGCTGTTGCAACTTAAAGTGTTCTGTAGGTTGGTTTTATAATAGAAAGTAACACCTGCATGGCATTCCTCCAGTAATGGCAAGATACCGGCTGCAGGGTCATCAGTCAGGAGCCCCCCTTAACAGATGTTTCACCCCATTAATCCCAGGAACATCTCAGTATGGTGGGGCAGTAGTCCCTACCAGTCCTTGCAGCTGGATTTAGATCCACAGGAGCTTCCTTGACTCACAAGTTGGTAGGTCAAGGTATTGTAAACTGAATATGGTACACTGAATTTGTCAGTTGCATTTATTTATAGTCACATTTTACTTGATAAGACATTGAATAATTTCAATTTTGGTGAAAGTATTATACTTTTGAAAATATTTTACATTGTTCAGTGCCTCCACCATATTGACTTGTAATATGCAGTGTCTATTTCTTTTCTGAACTTACATTTTCTCTATGTGTACCACTTAAGTCTGTACATTACGAGCTGGTTTTGTTCATCTGCTGAAAGGTTTGTATACTTTCATAAAAGTGCTACACTACAGAAAAAAAGAACTGCCAAACATACAGTATATTTTACATTTAATATGTTTTGTGTTGATGCTTATTTTGAAAGGAATGTTTATAGATTATTAAATAAATCATGAACATCAAAACAGTCTTGTGTTAGTACTGTAAATTATATATTCAGAATTGGTTTTCTGTAGTGCTTGACTTTTTACCTTATTAATTCTCATGTTTTTATTTTCTTATGGATAAAGGTTATTTTCACAGTATGCCGGTTGGGTGGGTTCGTTGGTTAGCCCAGTATAGTGGAAAAACCTTGATAGATGATTGGCACCCAGTCCAAGGTTGTTTGGTTGGCTTGTGCCCAGTGCCACTAGGAAGTGTTCTGGCTCTCCAAAACCTCAAACTGAGGGTTGAAATATAGCAGGTTAAACAAATGGACTTTCTACAACTATTAGCACAGTTTGGGATGAGTGATAAGACACTTTCTAATCTTACTGTCATTTTTTTAAAATATTCAGCTCTCTGGCTTCTTGACAAAAAGGAAGAGAACTGAATAATAAATAAGTAAATAAATAGCAAATTTGAGAAAATTCAGAAAATGGTCACTAAATGACGAGATTAGATAGATAGCACACACTTTATTTGTCACAACAGGAAAATTTCGACTATTTTACAGAAGCCAAATAAATAATAAATGCATAAATACATATTGTGGACCACCAGGACACGTACACACAGGCAGAGACACGAATTGCCAAACAATGCATTTTCTTTACAGCTTGGGGGGCTTTTCTCAGATCCCCACAGCACAGTACATAAAGCACCACAACACAGTCCTTCCTTCAGCTGCCAGTTCCTAGTCCTTCTACCTGTACTCCTCCATTGTAAGCTTTGTGCTTCTTCCTTCCAACTCTGGCTCCTCAAATAGTGGCGGTTGGCTTCTTTTACAGGACCCCCAGAAGCACTCCAGGTGTCCAATGAGCTTCTTCCAGCAGCATTTTCCAGGTGTGACAGAAGTGCTGCTAAACAGGGCTCAGCAAACATCCAGACGCCCACTGGTGGTGGCCACAGGCTCCAGCAGGGTTGAGCTTCTAACCTCCAAACCTGTGACCCCACTGCAAGCCAGGGGGGCTGCCCTCTATCATTTCGGGGGAGATAGAGCTTATGCTGGGCACTCTCCCCCAGTCATTTCATTACCAAGGTCCCCAGCGGTCAACCACAATATTATTAAATGATAAACAAACCCCTCTCAAATACACACCAGATAAACTAAAAAGAAAGAAAACTGACTTTGCAGTCTCAGTAAGGCATTATGCAGGCGTGTTTTCGTTGATATAAAGGAGCCCCAATAGCGTTTTTGACACGCTTCTGTTGAATAATTCGTTAGACGATAGCCTTCTGTGTTAGTTTTCAGAGTGAGGATGTGCAGCATTGTTCATAATGGCACTCAGTTTTGTTATTATTCTCTTTTCCAGTACTTCCTCCAAGGGATCCAGAGTGTGCCCCATAACTGAGTCTGCTCTTTTAATTTGCTTGTCAATTTAGATGGCCTCTTGTTCAAGTGATCTTCTCAGCACACAGTGAAGAAATTAGACTGGTCATCAATGAGTTGTAGAACATGTAAAGGATGTCATTACTCACATTAAAGGAGTGCAGTCTCCTAAGACAATATTCTGCTCTTCCCTTTCTTATATACAGGTAATATTCCGTTCCAACGAATATCTTTACAATGAAATTTTATTCCAACGAAGTATTTTTATGGTCCCGACAGTTTCCCCATATGACACAAGTCTATAGAAATCTTGTTACTACGAAATACATTCAGCAGATACTTTCATTACAACAAAGTGCCCAAAAGACCTTGAAATACCTAAATGAATCATCCACAGAGCTGTTAGTTCTGTGGTCGCAGCTCAGTTGTGAACAACGATCCCCAAACAGAAACATTGTAAAAAAAATGTTTCTTTCTTCGAACTTTGCTCATACTGTTTTTTTGCTGTTTTTGTTTTCTGTGGTTTTCAGTGATACCTTTTGCTTATTGTTTGTCAACATTTGAAAAACATCCACTGGAATTTAACTCAATGTCACCCTCCTATAGAAATTGTAGACATGAAAAAATGACAACAGTTCATATTAGAAAAAAAAATTTGGGGGGCTCTTGATTCTGGCAAAAAGAAAAAAAGACGTTGCCAGTGAATTCGGAATTTCACCATCGACACCATCAACTTTCTTGAAAGACTGATCAAAAAAAGAAAAATCTCAGCTTTCAAACATATGCGAACTGCTGCATTTGAAGACTTCAAAAATGCAGTTTTTATGTGAATCAGTGATGCTCATTCAAGAAACATTCCTATTAATGCACCACTCATTTAAAAAATTTGTGAGGTTTCTAATCTCTCTTGGGACCTCCCCCGACTGGACAACACGCCGAAGAGCATCCCTCAGGGCGATCACCATGTCTGTGGAAGACTGTTTATCTTTTGCCGGGGCACAGCAGGCTCACAGCTCTGCTGCGTCTCTCCGCCAAAGCAAACAGAAAAGATCCATATGGGTGATGCAAGGAACATTGTAAATTAAGAGAACAGTATTACTTGGCCACTAACCTGGCCACAACCCTGTCTGACTGCTGTGTCTCTGTATAAGAGAGTGGTAGACCTTGCTACAATAAATAACCATGCTGTTCCTGTTTCAAGCTTAATGAAGCTAGTTTTGCTAAAGTACTGAGACTCAGCCTCGTGTTTTGGTGTGCAAGACAGGGACTTATAGCGCGACCACGATCTTTTAGGATTTGCTTCTGGGGCGTTTTGCTGAAGCGCTGTTAGCCTGCTGATGCCCTGCCCCGGCAACAGACAAGCAATCTTCCACAGATGCAGCAATTGCGCTTCGGGACACACTTCGCGTGTTGTCCCGTTGGGTGGGGGGTGGGTCCCAAAAGAGTTCAGAAATCTCACAATATGAAAAAGAAGAAAAGGATGATTTGGGGTCTGATTGATAACTGTGCTGCCCACAACATGCTTCCACATTTAGATAATGTTTGTGTTGAATTCCTCCCACCCAATTGCACAGAAGAGCTTCAGCCATTTGGGCATCATTCGCACCCTGAAAGTGTATTACTGCAAGGAAATGCTGAGAAACATTCTCGTCAACATAACTTATAGACAGGAGAAGATTAAAATTAACATGAAAGAAGCTATTAAAATGATTTTAAACACCTGGACGCAAGTTAAAGAAGCACTATAGTGACAAATACAGAATCTCATTACTACGAAATTTTCATTACAGTGAAACATTTTTTAGGTCCCTGGCACTTCGTTGTAACGGAATTTTACCTGTAATTATATGTCTGGTTTACAAGATGAGTTGAGCTTGTCATTAATGTAGACCCCCAAGTACTTTTAGTAGTGCACTACCTCTATATTCACACCCTGAATAGTGACCAGGCATAGAGGCTGTTTGGTTGGGTGAAAGTCAATAACCACTTCTTTGGTTTTGCTGATGTTACACTGCAGACGATTCTTTCTATGCCATGAAACAAAATCTTCAACATGACTCCTATCCTCTGTTTGACTGCCTGGATGCATACACTATATTACTCCAAAATCAGAGAACTTCTGCCAGTGGCAATAGGTAGTTTTTCACAAGAGGACTCATAGTCCAGGACCAGCCTGTTGTCATTAGGTGAAGAAGTGCCTGCCTTCTTTGGAACTAGAACAATGCAGGATATTTTCCACAGCAGTAGCACTTTCTGGAGTCTTAGTGACAGACTGAACAGTTGAATCTGACTTTGAGTTTTTGCTGGCAACCACATTTTTATCATTCACAGAATATATTAAATTTGTTTTTATAAAGTCTTTGGTCCAGCAAAATGGAAGCATAATTTTATACAGGGAATTATGTGGTTAGAAAAATAAATTATTACATCATCATGAGTAAGCGTTTCCCACTGTGATTTTGAAGATAGTACTTTATTACTTTGAAAAGACAGTGTACTGCTTCACTATTTCATGTCTTAGATGAGTATAACTGTTATTCACTGGTGATATTTACAAAGAAGTCAGACTGGAGGAGTAAGGGGTCCCATCCTCCTCTGCTCGATTAAATGGGAAGTCCCAGAAATATTTGCAACCACTTCCAAACCTTTCTCTGAGCGTGTGTATGTGGTTTGTTGATTTGTATTATGACCTGTAGGGGGCCTCATACACAACTGCACAGACACTAGTCCTGAGATCAAAAGACCTTTTTATTCACAATACCTTTACAGGTTCATTTCCACAATAAACACAATTGTTTGTCCTTCCTCCCATTCTTCCAGGCAACCCTTGTCCAACTCCCAAAGCAAGGTGAGACACCTCTTTTTAGGCTGGATCTGAAAGTCTCTGCTGCAACAATATTGCATACAAAAAGTACTTCCAGGTTAGGCAGAACCTCCATAAAACAGGGGAGTCTTCTCCTGGCAGTACCCTGTTGTGGGACCAAGAAACCTAAACAAGTCTTCCATGCAACCCTGCACTTGTCCAAACTGGAACCATGCCTGAAGAGCACTGCCACATTTCATGCTGGGGGATGTTCTTCCCCTCTGCTCTTGGCAGGTTGTCTCCCCTAGTCCATCCATTATACCTTCTCCCCAGCTATGAAAGGCAATAGAAGCCATTCGTCTGAACCATCCTTTCATAATGGCCTTCTGGCCAGGTAAGAGACCACTCTCTATCTCAGTCCATCCATTACGTCAATCACAGTATACTTTGTAAGAAGTAGGCTAAGAATGGAAGGAAGCAGCAGCAACTCACACACAGTTTTTTACACTAACAAGTTAATGTCTAGTCTAAACTTTATTATGACTAGTAACATGCAATCTTAAAAACTATATATAAACGTCAGAATCTCTTACAAGATTCCATAACATCAAAATCACTTATCCATTATACAGTACAAAATAACTTCAATGTGAAACAGAGGGAAATAATCTCACTCCAAAGAACACTCTTACCTATTTATTGCCTGATAGCACACATGTATACATTGTCATAAAAAAAAAGAATCAACTGGTTCCACGCTGCTTTAGTTACTTTACATTAATTATCACTGATTTAACTATGAATATATTGCTAGGTATTGAAAACATATAATCTAATTGATTTTTTTTTCTTTTATAAGTATGACAGGACTTCAGGAAGTCTTTGAAGAAAGAAAGAAGTTGGGACATTTTTGATAAATGAGATACAGTTACAGCAGCATAAGGTTTTGGGTCTGGAGTTTGAAAGTCAGCAAGATGAAGAAGTGTATAAGAAGCTGGATGAGAAGCATTTAGGCTGGTGTCAGCATAAATGACAGTTCAGAAACATGAGGGGGCTGGCAACTACTGCATCCTGCCGCTTGAAACATGAAGCCATTAGCCAGTTAAAATGTTACTGGACCCAGAGCACATTTAACTTGACAAAGTGCTGACCATACAGAGTCAGCCTTGTCACTGAGCTGTAGCTGACTTACCCTAACCCAGTCCATCATTTGGATGCTGGGGAGCGATAATGACTGGACTGGTCCCAAATTACATAACTGGTAGAGTATGATAATCTATTTCAGAACTCTGGAGAAAACATATGAACACAAGAGCACCTGCCTTCAGTAAGCATAGTTTTAAAAGAAAAATGAATGCCTAATGTAAAACAGTATTTGTTTCTTGCATACTGTATTAGTCCCTAAGAGAATTAATGCTGCAGAGTTAGATCTACTTTAGAAAGAAGAGCAATTACAGCAGTGATGCGGTACTTCACTTATCTATACTTCATTAAACTCTGCTATGTTTCAACCAGGATTTTTACACATTCTGTTTAATTGTTGTTTCTTTAAATTTTGAAATGTTACTTTTCATATTTTATGTAATTTCTGTTAGGTTTGTTTAAAAGACATAAAAAACAAATAGTACATTGATAATGTCCTGTGATTGTTTGTATTTTGAGGGTGGAACCCCAGCAAGTGATGTCCCCTCTGGCTTTATATTTAGGTCAGGGAGAAGGATCCTGCAGGGTATCATTGACCTGATCTTGTGGTCAACCTCAGAGGAATCCTTGTTTGTTGTGGAGTTAACTATGCAATGGGAGGCAGCAATTGATGGAGCATATGAACATAAAATTCTTAGGTATGCAGATATAGCAATTGAGGCAGTGTACCAAGGTGCTCCCGGTAGAGGCAGGGTGTAGAGGTTTGCAGCCACTTCGACACTCAGGCTTTTGAAGAGGACAAATGTACATGGGCAGGCATACCGTAAAGCCGTCAAGTCTCTATCAGAAGCTGCTGAATGAAACAGCAACTGGATGTGGCTGAATAGAAAGGATCCCAAATGGGATGCAAAATGACAAGTAAGGGGTAAAATTGGAGTTGCCAGGTGTCACTGTTGGGCTCTATGGGAGGTGTGATAGGCCTATCAACAAAACATTGATGAAGCAGAGTGCGCACCTGATTACCCCAATGAAGTGATTCCCATTCAACACATCAAGAAAGTACTGAATATTGGGATTGTAATATCCAGTCCTATGAGCTTCACCTTGTAAAGAATCCTTCTGTATTGCTTTTTGTTCAGATTTTTTTTTTTTAATGTGTGTGATTTACTTGCTTCTCATTTTGGATTTTGCTTTCGGACTATGGATTCTACTGGTTTATCTAGGACTGCCTCTTTTAGGCACATCCTTTTGCCTTTTATGCCTTTATTCTTAATTTTACAGTTTTCCTTGTATGCCATTTTGATATATTTTTTGGGACTTTGATTGACTTTAAGGCTTTACAGTCAGTGGTCCATTTTGGGCCTAAGTAGTACAAAACCTGCAGATAGTAGTTGGGGACTGGTTGCCTAGGAGTGAGGCTATATTGAGACATGCCAGTGAAGGTTGTGGCCTGCTTCTTGCCTTGCGATTTCCTTTTAGAAAACATTTGATATCTTTCATCTTTCTATTTATTATCCATGGTGATTTTTACTAATTAAGGATTGTGAAAGGTGGTGCATATCACATCTATAACTGGTAAAAGATAGCATCTGCTCCTTTATAGTAGTATGTCAGGCAATTTTTTACATTAATCATTAATGTTTCTGTAAATCTTCAGAATCTGTCAAGGCATCTGAAATCATAGAAAAAAACTCACACATACACAGGTGGTGCTCCCTCAACTATTACCATTGCTTCGTAACATATGGCACTACAACTTTTAAAGCAGTATTACGTTTATTTAATTTTGAATATGATGCTTATCTGGTGAGAAAATATTGTGAAAACTCAGTTTAAGTGTTATATAATTTTAATGGTTTTCATTTTGTCAATTTTTCGTAGCTAACATGGATATCCAAACATGATATTTTAAATTTGCACTTGAGTTAAATTCATTTATGTATAGAATGCAAGAACAAAGCAGCATGGCAAAAGAGAAAAGACCATTCAGTCAATTATGCCTTTTTGTTTACGTAACAGCTAACAATTCACAATATCTTAAATACTTTACGTACATTTTAAACGACAGCTTCTACTTTAACTACAGTTGATTCAGAAAGTATTCAGATTCATTCCTTCCTTCATTCATTTTCTGCACACTTTATTATAAATTAAAATTTTAAATGGATAAAACTCTGCGGTGGGCTGGTGCCCTGCCCGGGGGGTTTGTTTCCTGCCTTGCGCCCTGTGTTGGCTGGGATTGGCTCCAGCAAACCCCCGTGACCCTGTAGTTAGGATACAGTGGTTGGATAATGGATGGATGGATGGATAAAACTGTCATTTTTGCCCATCGATCTGCACTCAATAATCCATAATGACAAAGTGAAAGTATTTTTTCAGAAAGGTTTGCAAATTTAATTAAAATCAAAAACTGAAATGTCTCATTTCTGAAAGCCTTCAGAGTCCTTGCTATGGCACTTTAAATTATTGCCAGCTTGTTTACTTTAATTAATCTTGAGAGGTCTCTAGAATTTGATTGCAGTCCACCCTTTGGCAAGCTAAATTGTTTGGACATGTTCTGGAAATGCACACGCCTCTGCATATAAGGATTCACAATTCAAAATGCATGTCAGAACAAAAAAAAAAACAAGCCATGAAGTCCAAGGAACTGTCCAGAGAATTCAGAAATCACATTGTGGATGAGGCATAGATCAGGGCAAGTGGATAAAACCATTTCTAAAGCTTTGAATGTTCCCAGGAACATGGTGGCTTCAATAATTATGACATGTAAGAATGTTTGGAACATTTTACCAAACTGAAAACCTGGGCAAGAATGGCCTTGGTCAGATAGGTGACAAAGAGTTAAATGTCACTCTGAAAGAGTTTCAGATGTCTTCTGGTGAGATGGGAGGACCTGTCAGAAGAAATGACCATCATAGCAACATTCCTTCAATCAGGCAGTTAAGACCATTTAAGACCGTTTTGACAGAAATCACTCTTGAACAAATGGCATAAGACACCACTTGGAGTTTAATGAACAGCTTTTTAAAGGACTCTTAAAGCATGAGGAAAATGATTCTCTGGTCTGTTAAGAAAAAAAAAAAAGAATTTTGTGGGCAGAACTCCAAGCACTGCCTAGTGAAAACCAGGCACTGCTCAACTGCTTAATAGCATCCGTATGATGAAGTTTCACCCTATGGTGATATCAGTATCATGGTATGGGGGTGTTTCTCAGAGGCAGAGACCGCAATACTGGTCACAGCTGAAGGAAGGATTAATGCAGCCAAATACAGAGAGGTCTTTGAAAAACAACTTGCCCTAGCCTGAGGCGACAATTCACCTTTCAGCATGACAATGACCTAAAGCATACATACAAGTCAATGATGGAGTGGCTTCAAGACAAGTTTCTGACAGTCCTTGCGTGGCACATCCTAAACCCAATCCAAAACCTCACAGAACCTCAGTTGAGAGACCTTCCCATCCAATCTAAGAGACCTTGAGAGGATCTGCCAGGAAGAATAGGATAAATTGCCCGAGTCCAAGTGTACAAAGGTTGTAGATACCCACCTTTGCAGAGACCCAAGAAGACATAGTACTGAATAATTCTATGAATGAAAGGTTACAGGTTTTGATTTTTAATAAATTTACAAACCTTTCTGAAAACATGTTTTCACTGTTTCATTATGGCTCATTGAGTGCAGACTGATGTGCAGAAATGGAAGATGTATTAATTTACAGTTTAATCTACAACACAATGAAGTGTGCAGGAAGTAAAGGGATCTGTAAAATTTCTAAATCCACTAGATATTATTCTGGTTTTACAGATTCCTAAAGCTCTTTGGGTCAAAAAAGTGCTTGATTGATTTTTTTAATGAATTTCCTTTCCAACAGTTCCTTCTGTACATTAACAAATTCTAATCAATCAACATTAACAGTTGAACACTTGTACACTATAGATTTAAATCCCTTCTCCTGTAAGAGTAGGAGATATCCTCTTGTCCAAAGATGTACATAGCTGGTCATCTCTGCAAAGCTTTACGTACTTCTGTGTGGTGACTAAAACTGTACACAGTTCAGATGCAGTTTCAGTAATGCATTAAAGAAAATGAACTTAAAATTTAAAGTTAAATGGCTTTGGCCCTGACTGTGTTGTTTGGCTATCCTACCCTGACTTAGTCCATCACCTTTAGAAATTATCTGACTGAAAGAAGATTCTGATACTAACTTAAAAAATAAAAAGATAATACATTGTTTGTGTATAACTTTACACACCAGCATTTAATATTTTTATCTTGCTTGTCTCAGTCTTTAAGGGCAGGTTTTCTCCTGAGGCCTGCAGTGGTGATGAGTTTATTATGGATGTAAGGAGCAATTTAGATAAAGTCACTTGGCCTTCTTTTTAGATGCAAATTAATTTTATTAACTTTAATGGAAAAGAAAAAAACACTTATTACATAATGAAATAGTAATTATGATCCTTTTAACCTCTATTTTAACAATATTATAAATTCTTGTTTCTCATGGTGCTAGAGATTTGTGACGTTATGCATGTTTGCCAGACTTGCAAGTAAGTGCGTCACTGTACTCTCTACACATAACTGCTGCCATCTATAGTTGTCCCTAATATTTAAAGATATCATGTTTCAATAATTTTTAATCTTCGGTGTTTCACATCAAAACATGGAAAGTGTGTGAAAAGTAAGAAATGCTTTTGTTAATATATGGTGGCATTTTTGTTCCAACTGAATGTCAATGATAACAGCAATTCCTTTTGCAATAATAGAAACAATGAATGATGGGTTTATGGAAAAAAATCATCATCTTTTACTTTTCTTTCAACTAAAAGGGGTAAAACAAAGTTCAATTGGAGGATTTAACAAGGGTAACTAATCCCAAGACTGATGGATTGCATCATAATGTATTGATTATGTATGGATCCGTTACTTTGTTCTTCTCTGTGTTGGCAAGATTATAAAAGCTTTGTTGTCTAAATGAATTATTGATATAGTGTTGTTTCAATCAGTGTTAAAAAAACACCTTTCAGTAGTTATAGCATTAGCCTAATGCATCTGTGAATTAAACTACACAACTTTTAGAAGTAAGGTGTTGATTAGGGATTTGAGTATCCTAATTAAATGATTTACTGTCTTGTTATTATTTATAAATATTTGCATATTATTGTACAAATCTTCAAAAAAGTAATATGTTAAACCATAGCACTTGTGCAACTTTACTAAAACTATTATCCAATATTAAGTTTAGTATACAACTATAGACATCAAATGTGTGACAAATGGTCTGTGGCAGAGAGCAGATTTTAATTAATCAGGTCCCAGTAGCGTGCAGGCTCCTATTGGGTGTGCACCAGTGTGCTCTGCTCTGGGAATGGTCACAACATGGTTAGAAAAGCAGCAACTGAACTAAATGATCCAATTTTGCAACTGAATTAAGAAAATTATTTTTGGCAGTCACGCTCTTACCCCCTTCTTGCCCGAAATGAGCGATCACACCTGGTTTTCTTCAACTAGCAGGGCAGACAGCTTCTCAAAACACACAAAAAATGGTACTAAGTTATTATCATGCAAGCTCAAGGTCTGTTCCGAGGGGAATGAAAAGCTGCTTTGAAGCTGCAGGCAGATTAGCTATAAAAAAACATTCAACGGTGTTGCTTCACTTTCTAACAACAGTAAAGTACCCTGAATCCTGCTTTGCCTTTCAGCTTCCACACTGTGTACTTCATTTCTGTTCTGCATGACAACTGTCTTGGAATAGAAACATATTGCTAATAGTGATGCACCAATGCTACTGGCCAGAAATTAGTTTTAAAAACGTAAATTATTTGGGAAGGAATGGATATCTATCTGTACATTACTTTACTCTTATAAAGCAGAAAGTTTCAGGGCATCTTTTTTAAACAACTAATTGTGCTGCTATGGTCTTTTTAACCTGAGTTATTAGAGATTTTTGTGCCAGAGTCAAATTACATGACTTATAGCTGGGGGATATCTCAAACTTGACAACTAAAGTGGCTTATCTTCTTGCCGGAGGATGTCAGGTTACAGAAATAGAAATCACAGAGCATGGCAAATTACACAACTCCATGACGACTTTCCATCACGGTTTTACATTTCCAAAGCATTGTGAGTTTGCCTGTTTTTCTAACAGCCAAGTAACGTTCTGCACTTACAGTTAGGTCCATAAATATTTGGACAGAGACAAAGTTTTTCTAATTTTGGTTCTGTACATTACCATAATGAATTTAAATGAAAAAACTCAGATGCAATTGAAGTGCAGACTT
This sequence comes from Polypterus bichir lapradei, assembly GCA_026402145.1. Taxonomy (NCBI): domain Eukaryota; kingdom Metazoa; phylum Chordata; class Cladistia; order Polypteriformes; family Polypteridae; genus Polypterus; species Polypterus bichir. The sequence continues at coordinate 68,421,877 of JANRMT010062819.1, forward strand.
TCAGCTTTAATTCAGTGGGTTGAACAAAAAGATTGCATACAAATGTAAGGCAACTGAAGCATTTTTTAACACAATCCCTTCATTTCAGGGGCTCAAAAGTAATTGGACAATTTACTCAAAGGCTATTTCATGGGCAGGTGTGGGCAATTCCGTCGTTATGTCATTATCAATTAAGCAGGTAAAAGGCCTGGAGTTGATTTGAGGTGTGGTGCTTGCATGTGGAAGATTTTGCCGTGGACAGACAACATGCGGTCAGAGGAGCTCTCAATGTAGGTGAAAGAAGCCATCCTTAAGCTGCGAAAACAGAAAACACCCATCCGAGAAATTGCTACAATATTATGAGTGGCAAAATCTACAGTTTGGTACATCCTGAGAAAAAAAGCAAGCACTGGTGAACTCAGCAACGCAAAAAGACCTGGACGTCCAAGGAAGACAACAGTGGTGGATGATCGCAGAATCATTTCCATGGTGAAGAGAAACCCCTTCACAACAGCCAACCAAGTGAACAACACTCTCCAGGGGGTAGGTGTATCGATATCCAAGTCTACCATAAAGAGAAGACTGCATGAAAGTAAATACAGAGGGTGCACTGCAAGGTGCAAGCCACTCATAAGCCTCAAGAATAGAAAGGCTAGATTGGACTTTGCTAAAGAACATCTAAAAAAGCCAGCATACTTCTGGAAAAACATTCTTTGGACAGATGAAACCAAGATCAACCTCTACCAGAATGATGGCAAGAAAAAGTATGGAGAAGGCGTGGAACAGCTCATTATCCAAAGCATACCACATCATCTGTAAAACACGGTGGAGGCAGTGTGATGGCTTGGGCGTGCATGGCTGCCAGTGGCACTAGGACACTAGTGTTTATTGATGATGTGACACAGGACAGAAGCAGCCTAATGAATTCTGAGGTGTTCAGAGACATACTGTCTGCTCAAATCCAGCTAAATGCAGTCAAATTGATTGGGCGGCGGGCGTTTCATGATACAGATGGACAATGACCCAAAACATACAGCCAAAGCAACCCAGGAGTTTATTAAAGCAAAGAAGTGGAAAATTCTTGAATGGCCAAGTCAGTCACCTGATCTTAACCCAACTGAGCATGCATTTCACTTGTTGAAAACTAAACTTCGGACAGAAAGGCCCACAAACAAACAGCAACTGAAAGCTGCTGCAGTAAAGGCCTGACAGAGCATTAAAAAGGAGGAAACCCAGCATCTGGTGATGTCCAAGAGTTCAAGACTTCAGGCTGTCATTGCCAGCAAAGGGTTTTTAACCAAGTATTAGAAATGAACATTTTATTTCCAGTTATTTAATTTGTCCAATTACTTTTGAGCCCCTGAAATAAAGGGATTGTGTTAAAAAAATGCTTTAGTTGCCTCACATTTTTATGCAATCTTTTTGTTCAACCCACTGAATTAAAGCTGAAAGTCTGCACTTCAACTGCATCTGAGTTGTTTCATTTAAAATTCATTGTGGGAATGTACAGAACCAAAATTAGAAAAAAGTTGTCTCTGTCCAAATATTTATGGACCTAACTGTATGTCATGGTGCATTAAACGATACATCATGAGACATCAAACAGACAAGGTCCTCTTTTGTTTGCAAGGTCCAAAACACACATTTCTTATTCCTCGTAGCGGCATTATATGCATTGCAGTTCATGGTAAGTAGTCATTGGTTGACATGTCTCATACACACAAGCTTGACCCTCTGACTTAAAACAAAATCAAACCTGTTTCATTTTGCCAGCACTAGTTGAAGCGAGTCACTGGGTATGTCAGAGTGCAAGATTGGGAATCATGATAGAGTGCTGCGACTGCTCTAGATTCATTAAGAAGTCTGAAAAACTGACAATTGGCTGGTAAAATCATGTAATTCAACAGGTTTTTAAGACACTAGTATAAAAAAATGATGATGAATACCCACCTGAGGACAGAGCATATACACTCTATTATACGCAGTGTTAATTTGTTTTCATTAAAAATACCTCCAGCCCTGTGAGCATGAATTGGACTAAGCAGGAAGTGTATTTATGAAAAAGTGATTACAACTTGGTACTTTTACATTGCTTACAGGTTTTAATGTTAATCATTGTATGAAGTACTACATTTCTCCATTGCTTTAATGATCTGAATTGTTCCAGTATAATTTTTGGTGCATTTCTTCTGTATACATTGTAATAATTTATCTTCTTAGCAAAAGCTTAGATGAGAAAACATTTGATTACAAACATAAAATCCTTGTTGACTTTAAAATACTGCTTGGGGTTTACAAATCCATAAATAATCTGCTCTATCCTATATTTGAGAATGCCTCTCACCTTACACTCCAAATCATAACCTTATATCTTCAAATGAGTGTCTGCTTAGAATTCCAAGACCTAAACTTAAAAGAAGTGGTGAGGCAACTTTCTGCTGTTTTGCATCTAAAATACGGAACAGCTTACCAAGAGAAATTCGCCTAGCTAATATGGTGGAATACTTTAAAAAAAACTGCTAAAAACGAATTATTTTAACATGACTTTCTCATAGCTTCATTTTAGTGTAACCCTGATATTCTGTATATGCATTTAATTTTTTTTTTTCATGGCTCCACAATCCATACTAACCCCTACTTTGTCTGGTGTTCTTTTTCCGGTTTTCTGTGGTACCACCACCACCCGATCAAAGCACCGTGCAATTCCTACATTAATGGATTGAAGGCCAGAAGTCCACATGACCATCATCATTATAATTCTTCCAATGAAAGCCAGTTTTTTGTTTTGTTTTGTGTCGTCCACACCATTTGACCTTACTTTATACTTTGTTATTTAGTATTGCCTAATTTTATTTTTATGTTTTTTCATTTTTCTTTCTTCATCTTGTAAAGCAAGTTGAGCTATACTTCTCTACTATAAAAAAAATCCTGGAGAGAAACAGTAGGGCGATGATACGTGATCTTCACGTTAAGATCACAGAAGACACTTAAAAGACCCGCAAGACTAAAGAAATTGGCCACGGAGCATCTCACGGGGACCTTAAACATGAGACTTTGTGCCAAGATATTGACCCAGGACCGTCTCGTGATGACGTAGAACATGAGATTCTTGCAAGACACGTCCTACTTACAACCAAATAAGAGCACGGGCAGCCAACGAACACACTCAGTCGTATTTTGGCTTTGAGCACATACAGATCCAGGGCTCTCAGTGCATATAAAGCAAATACTTTAAAAATTAAACGTAGACGACAAAGCGAAGAAGAAAGCAGCATGGAGAAAAGAGACTCAAAAGTGTTGGAGAGACAAAAATGAAAAAGAATAATCTAGGTGCAAATTCAGAAAATAAGGAAAGTAATTATCAGCCCGGAACGAGTGGAATTGAAAAAAAGCACGTCCAATCCGGATGTTGGTGCTATACACATGTGGAGAAAGTTAAAGAATATGAAAGTAGGAAAATTAGAAAGGATAAAAAAAAAGAAAGTAAAGATCGCAGGAGTACAAACAAATGGAAAGTATTACTCGAAAAAGGGGAAAATAATCACCACGGACCAGGTGTCATTAAAAAAAAAAAAAGCAGAATAAAGCGAGGTCAGTAATAAAAAGAGTAGAAAACAAAGTAAAAAGTCATAAAGAGGTTAAAAAACAGGGGGGGGCAGACACATGCAGAGCAGGTTAGCGATAATGAAAACTGGAATTCAAAAGACTCAAAAAACACATGCAGAGCAAGATACAGAATATGAAAGCAGCAAACAACGACAGTGTCAAAACAAAGAAAGTAAACATTGCATTAGCGCAAAGAAAGAGAAATTATTACTTGGAGAAATAACGAAAAGGCGAATAGAGATCGAATATATTGTCACACACGTGCGCATGGGAGGCAGCTAAAGGGCTTGAGTAAAGGCGGTTCTGAGGCATGCCGGGATGTGGCAGAGTGCACTGACTCTTTTTCTCCCTTTCCTGTAGGCCATTCCCGGGAGATTCCACCTGGCTCTCTTGACGTCACTTCTGGGACTGAGCCAATGGAAGTAGACCTTATTGGCTCCGGCCCCTGTGATGTCACATCCGGGCTCGAACCAATGATTGACAAACATGGGCCTGATCCTTATGACCTCACTTCCTGTCTTCCCCTTTAAAAGCCTACTCTTTTCCCCTTTTACCTCAGTCTTGTTCTGGACTCAGTTGTATGCACTTCAGTGCTGATTATTGGATAAAAACTACTTTTGCAGCCGGCATACCATATTATACGGGTGGCTGCCCCAAACCTTTATCTGTTTATGTCTCGTTTTTGTGACAATATGGACATAAGTGATATGTCAGAAGTATGTAAATATTGTAAGGCTTTGAAGTTTAAGTCAAGAGAATTTCAAAAACGGAGTTTACCTCACATGCATTTATTGGTTACTTTTCAAAACAAATTATTAACTGCTGATGATGTAGATCGTTTTGTCTGTGCTGAAATTCCAAACAGAGAAAGCTATCCTGAATTATGGTACAAAGTCATTAAACATATGTCTCACTGACCTCATTAAATAGATTCAGCACGTTGGGACTTGCAAGATTCCAAATATTGTTTTTACAGAAAAACAAAATCTTAAAAGTGTGTATCCGGAAAACAAAAACGGGGGTTGGCGAGCAAAGCGAGCAGGTGGCGAAGCCCCCTAGTAATTTATATGAAAATGTGCTATAGAAATAAATGTTGTTTTTGTTGTTGTTGTTCTTCTTCTTTGATGTACACTCAGGAAATATTTTTCACAGACCACCCAAAAATATCATAAGCTATAGTCTTATTTTAAGTACATTCTCTATACATCTTGGTGGTCCTACAACTACATCTATTGCATCAGATTACTTGTGTCATATTATTTTATTTTTTATCTAGAAAACATGTTTCTTATAATCAGTACTCGTGAATATCACCTCATTACATTTTGAAAGGGGGCTTTTCATTTTTTAAATTAAACTTGTTAGATCTTCCCTATGCCGTTATATTGTATTCAGAACTACACAAGCAGAAAAATGTAATTTAAGTGCCGCATGAGAAAATAGTATGAGAGAAAAAGACAAACTAATTTGATATGATCTATTTAGATTTTCTAATATTCATTGACAGGTTTCTTTTTTTGTAATAATGGCATGCTTTATTATGAATTCTAAAAAGAACTGACCCTCTCAGCTTTATTACAAATGCAGCAAGCAGAGTATCTCTGTCTTATTGGTGCACAATTAAACAACCAATGATCCATTAAAACATCTCTCCATCCAGCAGGCTCTTTGTGTTTTGAGTTATGCTGTACATTTTTGCCTTGACCTCAGATGCTTCTGTATGCGGCACATCACTGTTGATCCCAATTAGACCAAACCATTGAAAAACACTGAAAATTGTGTGCTTTTCCATCAGGCACAAAATAATTTTACTGATATGAGGAAAAAAATGGTTAATTTGTAAAAGTACTGCAGCTATTAACATTTCTGCACATGACTTAAGAATGTTATAGATACACTACATGGACAAAAGTATTGGGACAACCAACGACTGCACCAACGGGGACTTTACTGATACTGCATTCAAATGCATAGACATTAATTTGGAGTTGGTCCTCCCTTTGCAGCTATAACAGCTTCCACTCTTCTCTGAACAATTCCCAAAAGATTCTGGAGTGTTTCTGTGCAAATTTGTGCCCATTCATTCTGTAGAGCATTTATGAGGTCAGGCACTGATGTTGGACGAGACTGCTCTGGCTCACAATTTCCATTCCAGTTCAACCCAAAGGTGTTCAAAGATGTTAAGGTCAGGGGTCTGTACGGGCCAATCAAGTTCTTTCACACTGAAATCATCCAACCATGTCTTTATGGACCTTGCTTTGTGCACTGGGGCACAGTCATGTTGGAATAGGAAAGGGCCTTCCCCAAACTGTTTCCACACATTTGGAAGCATAGTGTTGTCCAAAATGTCTTGGTATGCTGAAGCATTAAGATTGCCCTTCACTGGAAGTAAACAGCCTAAACCCAAACCCTGAAAAACAGCACCACACCATTATCCCTCCTCCACCAAACTTCACAACTGGTACAATGCAATCAGTCAGGCAACATTGCCTTGGCATCCGCCAAACAGAAACTAGCCCATCTGACTGTCAAACAGAGAAGCATGATTTGTCACTCCATAGAGCACGTTTCCACTGCTCTACAGTCCAGTGGCAGTGTGCTTTACACCATTCCAACCAACATTTGGCTTGCATGCAGCTGCTCAGCCATGGAAACCAATTCCATGAAGCTCCCGCTGCACAGATAATACCAGTGGAAATCTGGAACTCTTCAGCTATGATATCAGCAGATGGTTAGCGACTTTTATGCACCATGCACCTTAGCAGTCATTGACCCTGCTCTGTGACTTTACATGGTCTTCCTCTTTGTGGCTGAGTTGCTGTTGTTCCTAAATGCTGCCACTGCAGGTGGCCGTGGAATATCCAGCAGGGATGAAATTTCACAAACCATCTTATTGCAAAGGTGGCATCCTATGAGAGTACAATTCTTGAAGTCACAAATGTTTGTAAATGGACACTGCATGGCTAGGTGCTTTGATTTTATACACCTGTGGCAATGGGTCTGATTGAAACATCTGAATTCAGTAATTAAGAGGTGTGCCCCAATACTTCTGTCCATATAGTCTACCTTTTTCAAGTTGCTGACAAAGGGGAAGAGTTTAAGCACTCCACTCAACCAGGCCTGCATACAGTCTTGCCAAGATGATAAGAACACACATGACGATTGTTTTTTAAACTGTTATTATCATTAAGCCTGGTTGTGTGTGTATGCCTGATGATGATCATCAAAAGTTATAAAGAATAATTAATCACTGGACTCAGTTTATATGTGCATGCTTTCGATTTGATAATTTTGTGAATTAATTTACAGTTTACTTATCCTGCCAGAGAAACAGAAAACTGCTTTTAAGCAAATGAAAAAACAAATTAAAAAAGTAAGGGTAAAAGTTTCTCAAATGAAGGTAGAAAACAATATTAACAATGACTTAAAAAACTTGCTATGTAACATTAAATTAAGTTGTTTGAATTTAACAATGGGTGGATGGATGAATGAATTACAAAACTGAATTAAGCTCAATCAAACATCCATCCATCAATTACCCAACCCGCTATATCCTAACCACAGGGTCACGGGGGTCTGCTGGAGCCAATCCCAGCCAACAAAGTGGCGCAAGGTAGGAAACAAACCCCGGGCAGGGTGCCAGCCCACCGCAGGTCACTCACACACACACCAAGCAAACACTAGGGACAATTTAAATTCGCCAATGCACCTAACCTGCATGTCTTTGGACTGTGGGAGGAAACCCACACAGACATGGGGAGAACATGCAAGTTCCACACAGGGAGGACCCGGGAAGCGAACCCGGGTCCCCTAACTGCGAGACAGCAGCGCTACCCACTGTGCCACCGTTCCACCCTCTCAATAAAACAAACACAACATATTTTAAAAAAAATTACTTTGTTTCTCTTTCAATTTTCTTTAAACTCTAAATCACTTTCAATGTAAAATAAAAAAAAAACAGTGTCTATCAAAATATTCACCCCTTAAAAGTTTTCAAATTTTATTCTTATACAACACTGAACCACAGTAGGTTTAATTTGTCTTTTTTGACACTGATCAACAGAAAAAGACTCTTTAATGGCAAAGTAAAAACAGATCTCTGCAACATGGTCCAAAATAATTACAAAAATAAAGCACAAAATAATTGATTTTGTAAAAATTCACCACCTTATGACATACCTAAATAATTACTGGTACAGACAATTGGTCGTATATTTAGCTATATGGAGGGTCTCATTTGATTAAAGTACAACTGCTCCTCATCTAGAGGGCTCATTTTATGGTGCGTCAATAAGAAGGCCATGCCAGCAAAATGAAGACAGAAGAACACTCCAATAAACTCTGAAAAGGTGATTGAAAAGCACACATCAGGGGATGGAAACAAAAACAAAATCCCCAAGTCACTGAATATCCCTTGGAGTCCAGTTAAATCAATCATTAAGGAATTGAAAGAGTACATAGCACAGCTGCGAATCTACCTAGGGAAGGCCATGCACAAAAAACAAGTGATGATGCAAGAAGAAAACTAAAGAGGGAGGCCACCAAGAGACATATGAGAACTCTGAAGGGGTTACAAGCTACCAGTTACAGCTTTATGGAAAAGTGCCAAAGAGAAAACCAAAACGGAGGTTTTTAGCCATCAGTACAACCAAAAAGTTTGGCCTAAGCCAAACAATGCACATTGTCAAAAACCCATCATTCTCACTGTGGAACGCAGCAGTGATAGCATTATGCTGTGGAGATGCTTTTCTGCAGCAGGCCCTGGAAGACTTTTGATGTTAAAATCCAGGGTCACGGGGGTCTGCTGGAGCCAATCCCAGCCAACACAGGGCGCAAGGCAGGAAACAAACCCCGGGCAGGGCGCCATCCCCACCACATGATGTTAAAATGAATGCAGCAAAATACATCCTGAAGGCAAACCTGATGCAGTCTATAAAAACCCTGCACTTTTAAAGAAGATAGTTCTTTTCCTGGTAAGAAAGTGACACCAAACATAAAGCCAATGCTACACTGGAATGGCTTCAAATAACCATGTTAATGTCCTGCAGTGGCCATGTCAGACTTCAGATGTCAATTCAAATTAAAATGTGTGGCTGTAATTGAAATAGGCTCTTTGCTCATTATCCATGTACAACCTGAAAGAACTTGAGAAGTTTTACAAAGAAAAATAATTAATAATAATTCTTTATATTTATAAAACACTTTTCTTGGTACTCTAAGCAATTTACATAGTGAGTAGGGAGCCTCTTCAACCACCCAAAATGTGCAGCATCCACACTGATGATACAATGGAAGCCATTCTGTGCCAGTACACTCAACACACATTAGCTGTTAGGTGGTGAAGGGGTGATAGACAGTTAGCCAATCAGAGACAGGGGCACTGCATTGCGGCATTGAAATCCACTTTTAGACCACAGGGTAAGTAACCCAAGCTTTTCCTGGTTGGGCTGCCATCCATGTACTGGCTGGGCCTGAATATGCTTTAGCTTCAGGTGGATGACCTGTTCTGGAGTGCATGTGGTGTTTCTGCTGCTTAGGAATGGGGAACAATGGCAGAGCTGATAGAGAAAGAGACCTATGCACACAAACTGAAGGCTGGAATTTTAACCAAAGGTGCATCAACTAAATACTGACTTGAAGGTGGTGAATATCTCTACAATCAAATAGTATGATATTTGTAATTAATTGAAATCATGTAGTAGAAGTCAGCTTTCACAGACCTTTTCTGTTGATCAATGTAAAATAAAAAAACAAATTAAATCTAATGTATTTTAACTTTGTATCTTCTAAGGATGTGAATACTTTTTATGGAATGGTGATGGTTTTTCTTTAATTTGTCTTCCGTTCCCATCGCTAGAGTGAAGGAGGTCCCACCCAAAGAACACCTGGCCCAATCTCCGCTTCTTCCAGAGCCACAACATAAAAGAGGACTACAACAGCACATGAACATCTCTTGATGGACCAACGCTCTGTTTAACCGTCCAGCGGTATGTGGTACTTAAAGGGGAGAAGATGGAACATATTTCTTTGTTGTCTTTTTTGGTTTTTCTATCTAGCACTCAGAAAATTAAATAGGTTTTATGCTTTTTTTAAAATTTTGCATTATGTCTCTCTCTCTCACATACATACATACAGTATATAAGCTGAAGACATATTGTAACCTCAAATGTTGCTATTTTTTGTATTTCTTCTAGTCTGGACATTCAAGCTCTGACACTCAAGCTCCACTGCTAAGCCTTCTGCAAATAGCATTTAGTCAATACTGATTGCTGCTGAATAAGACAAGTTATTTATTAATGTATTGAGATGTTTCATTACCAAATTGAGTTGTGTCATACATTACTTATGTTGTACAAGCTATAATATATTAGGTGCTAACTTATTTCAAGGGCAAATGGGTGTAAAAATTACATTATCTTTGTGATATCCAGCAAAATAAAACAATTATACTAAACTGTGTTAAACATTTGGAGATAGACTACACTGCAAATACAAGAAACTGTATTGCTGATTACAGATAGAATGCTGTTAGGAAATGTCACGTAACTCAAACTGAGCAAATTAATGTCTATTAGGAGAAAATGGATATAGTAAATAGAAAGGCAATATTCATTCCTTAAAGAACACCTTGATTAGTTCCTTATTAGTTCTGTTTATTGGAAGCAGTATAACTAGTTCCTGTTCAAAAAATCTGTGCTTCTTTTTAAATTGTGGACATAGAGTTTCATTGCAGAGAAAATCCATCCATTATCTAACCCACTATATCCTAACTACAGGGTCACGAGGGTCTGCTGGAGCCAATCCCAGCCAACACAGGGTGCAAGGCAGGAGCAGAGGAAATCAAGAGGGAAAACTACAAGACACAAATAATGTGTTAACAAATGACATGCAAAGTCAGAAATTTTGTTGAAGATATGTTCGGTACAAAAGGATTGTCAATAATACAAAGGCTAGTTCCTGTTTTGTTCCTTTTTCCCTTCAAATAGACCTTGTATCCATGGCCAGTTAAATGGCCATATTCTGGGTTTACCCAGGTTGGCTGTTTCCTTTAGGTGAGATTCATACTTTATATATCGTCCAACAGATCCTTCAATCATATCTTCTTCCACCCATTTTCGAGTCAAATCCCCTTCACATAAATCTCTTAACCCAATCATTGTCTGCCTTTTGCCCAACATTCCCAGATCACTTTGGCAAAACACATATCACCTCCCACACCAACTGTTTGTCATAAATTAGTATTTGTTTTCCTCCTACATCATGACAATGCACACATCGACCAGATTAGATTCATTGATGTTCTTTCCGGTGTGACAAGAAGACACCCGAGATATGGCAAAGGTTTGGGGCAGCCACCAATATAATCTGTATCCTGGATGCAAAAGTAAAAGTTGAAAGAAAGTAGTGGTTTACAAGTCAGAGTCCAAAGCAGAACTGAATTCCAGAGGAAGGGAGTAAGGCTTTATAGGGCATCTGGGGGAAGTGATGTCGTCCTTGGAGCCGGGACCGGAAGTGATGTCATCCTCGGGGCCGGGACCAGAAGTGGAGTGTCCTGAGTTGAGGCAGTGGCTCCTGGTGGGATTTCCTGGGAAAGGTCTGCAGGGAACTTAGAAAGAGTGTTAGTGCACCCTGCCACCCCCAGAGCAGATGTGTTACCCTTATTCTCCAAGCCCTTCAGCTGCCTCCTATTCACACGTGTGTGACACCAATTTTGCTTCATGTTCCACCTTCTTTAGTCACATCATCACAATTCATAGAACACTCTACGCTTCACACAGCTTTTGTAAACATTTCCCTTCAATGCCATACATGCTCCTTTAAAAGTCAAAACAGAGAAAATTCCATTCCATGGAATTATCCTAGTTGCTCATTCCAGGACTGCAGAGTAGGAGTTATGAGGAAAGACTGAAGGATTTGAACCTTTTCATTTTAAGCAAACAGAGATTAAGAGGTGACATGATCAACATTTATAAATGTATAAAAGGTATTACTACTGTTGACCCAGGCTGTTACTTTAAAATAAGTTCAAGAAGAACAAAGAGGCACAGTTGGGAAGTTACTAACGGTAAATTTGTCTACATAGTTCATCCCATTTCGGGGCACCATAATATTTGGAATGTAGCAATGTCAGGTCTAAAACGGCCATATTTAGTACTTGGTCGCATATCCCTTGCATGAAATGACTCCATAAAGTTTGTGTTTAATAAACATCACCAGGGGCTGAATATCTTCTCTGGTAATGCTCTGTCAAGCCTCTAATGCGGCCATCTTCAACTACTGCTTGTTTTGGGGGCTTGTCCCCTCAAGTTTTCTCACATGGAAGGCATGCTCAACTGGATTTACATTGGGTGACTGGCTGGCCATTCAAGAATTTTCTATTTTATTAGCTTTTAAAAACTCCTGTGTTGCCTTTGTAGTATGTTTAGGATAATTAGGGTTAGGATTAGGGTAGGATGTTGTAGGATGAGTTTGCAGGATTTAATGGAAATTGAGCAAAAAAGATGTTTCTAAACACTTCTGAATTCATTGTGCCTTTGCCATCAGCAGTTCTATTACCAGAGAAGATAAGTGTGCCAGTACCTGTGGCTGCCATACATGCCCAAGCCATAACAAACCCACCACCCCATTTAACAGATGAGATAATATGCATTGGATTTTGGTCAGCTCCTTTTCATCAGAGCTAGGAGTGGCGAGAGGATGCTGGCATTGAATGTTTGCCGCTTCTCCCTCTGAACTCTGACTTTGTTTGGAGTCTGGGTTTAAGTTGTTGTTGTTTATTCGCCGGATGCCCGGATATACTGTTTTGCCATCTGCTGTGGACTTTACGGATTTTATCAAGTTTTATCAAGTTTTTTGTTGTTTAGTCACCTGGTGCCTGGATATACGGTGTTGTCATCTGTTTTGGATTTTACGGCGCTGTCTGGATGGCATTCCTTCCTTTTTGGTCAGAATGGTGTTCAGGTATTCCAGCTTACAACTTCACCGATTTAATCCTGGAACCACTCCTTAAACTGCTATCCCTATTGTTGAAGAACTTGGACTTCTTCGCCGTCCTCGTTATATTCATAGAGGCTCTGGTCGAAAGTTTGTCTTTCATAATCCGCAAAAGTGCTGTGCTACTGGCATTCCATCTTTTGGGTCACTTGTCGAACGTTTAACGTGTCATCAAAGCACCGTTGCCCCAACTGCTATTAACTTTGGAAGTGCCGCAAGATCTCTGCACTCTAGCATGGGAAATACCTGAGCCATTGTGAAAAACGCTGCGATATCCCTACATCCTCGGTTGGAATTGTGTTATGGAGCGGATTTTAAGCTGTGTGGAGTGGATTTTAATGTCTTATGACGTGTACAGAGATTTACTCCACAGCTATTGGTCAAATTTAAATTGTTTAATTCTCAATCCATTGGTAATAAATCCACATTGATTGAAGAACATATTAGGGAGAAAGGACTTGACTTCATGTGTCTAACAGAAACCTGGCACCAATCAGAGGCTTACTCTGCTCTAAATGAAGCCTGTCCTTCTGGCTACAGCTACTTGGAGGCAGCGCGCAGTACTGGGCGTGGTGGTGGCTTAGCTATCATCAACCGTCAGGTTCTGCGGTTGTCCCCTATCTTGCTATCCGCAATATCTTCCTACGAGTGTCTTGCATTTAAATGTAAGCCCCCTACACCCATGACTGTTCTCCTTATTTATCAACTTCCAAAACCCAATTCTGCCTTCATCCCGGAAATTGATCTTTTCACAACACTTTGTGCTACTTCTGGGTCACGGGGGTCTGCTGGAGCCAATCCCAGGGCACAAGGCAGGAACCAATCCCGGGCAGGGTGCCAACCCACCGCAGGACACACACAAACACACACTAGGGCCAATTTAGAATCGCCAATCTACCTAACCTGCATGTCTTTGGGCCGTGGGAGGAAACCGGAGCGCCCAGAGGAAATCCACGCAGACACGGGGAGAACATGCAAACTCCACACAGGGAGGACCCGGGAAGCGAACCCGGGTCTCATAACTGCGAGGCAGCAGCGCTACCACTGCGCCACCGTGCCGCCCTCCTTGAGTTGATAGATTCTCTTAATTTAAAACAATACATATACATATAAACAAAATGCCCCTACACATTCTAGGGGTCATACACTTGATTTGGTCATTTCAAATGTTGTCTCAATTAGTAATCTACAAGTATATGATCTTGGTATTTCTGATCATTAAGTAGTGTCAATGGAGCTGCCTTTTTTCCCTTCTTGTACCAAACCAAAATGACAGATTCATTTCAGAAATCTGAAGAATATTAATGTGGATGCCTTGGCCTTGGACCTTAAATGTCTCTCCTCCGATTTTACCAGCTCCTACACTGTTGATGACCTTGTGGATTTCTACAACCAGTCCCTAAGCAATCTCCTGGACCTTCACGCCCCCTTAACATCTAGGTCCATCTCATTTTCGTGCTCAGCTCCCTGGTATACCTGTGAGCAGTGAAAAATGAAGGCGGCTGGGCGTGTCCTTGAGCGGCGATTTAAGGCTTCTGGATTGACTGTTCATAAACAGGCTTATACGGAACATAAGAGGGCGTATGCAGAAGCTTTGAAGGTTGCACGGTCCAGGTTCTATTCCACTATTATTAGTAATAGTGCCAGGAATCCCAAAAAACTTTTCTCAACTATAAATCACCTTCAAAAACCTCCTTCATTTGTTTACTCTGAGATTACCGATGAGAGGTGCAACATGCATATCAATTTTTTCAAACAAAAGTTTGATAACATCCGTTTGCATCTCTCTACCATGGACACCCTGCCATTTCCAACTGTCAATTCATTGTCTGAGATTGTCCAGCCCCTTTGCTCTTTCTCTCTTACCACACGGGAAGAGGTGGAGGCCGTTATCAGGAAAATGAAATTGTCTACTAGTTCCCTGGACCCTTTCCCTTCAGCTCTGCTGAAGGCCAACATCTCTGCTGTCTCTCCACTTATCACTAGGATTATAAATCATTCTCTTTTGACTGGTCATATTCCCTCTGTATTAAAAACTGCTGTCATCAGACCTCTATTGAAAAAAATCCACCCTTGATCCTGAAGTTCTCTCTAACTACAGGCCCATCTCCAATCTTCCGTTTCTTTCTAAAGTTCTGGAGAAAATAGTTGCAGCTCATTTTCATGATCACCTCAAACTAAATAACTTCTTTGAGAAGTTTCAGTCTGGTTTTCGCCCTGGCCATAGTACTAATTAGAGTTACTAATGACTTTCTAATGACAGCAAATACTGCTTCTCCTTCTTTACTTATCCTTCTTGATCTGATAGCTGCTTTTGACACGATAGACCATAACATTCTCCTTCATCGCCTGCAATACACTATTGGACTTTCTGGAAATGTCTTAACTGGTTTACATCGTACCTGAATGGTAGAACTGAGTACGTTACCTTGGGTAGCGCAAAATCCTATACCCTCAATGTTACCTGTGGTGTCTTACAGGGCTCTGTTTTGGGCCCTATTCTCTTCAACATCTATATGCTTCCCCTTGGAACTGTCATTGGCAGACATGGTTTATCCTTCCATTGTTATGCTGATGACAATCAGCTTTATCTCAGGACTACTCCCACCTCCTCTAATGCTCATCTGCCAACATCTACTTTGACTTGCTTGGAGGAGATAGAGGCATGGATGAGGCTTAACTTTCTTCAGTTGAACAGATCCAAAACAGAAGCCATCATAGTTGGCACACCACATTATCTTCATTCTTCTATCATTACTGGTATTATGTTCTCTGGTCAAAACATTCCTCTTTCTATATCTGTCAGTAATTTGGGTGTTAAAATGGATTCTCAACTCACTTTTGACACCCATATTAAATATCTTTGTAAATCTTCTTTTTATCATCTCAAGAACATTGCTAAACTCCGCCCTATACTTACCCTGGCGGATGCAGAGAGGCTTGTTCATGCCTTTGTCTCCTCCAGATTGGACTATTGTAATGCGCTTTTTATCGGGATTCCTGGTAAGAGTATCCAAAGACTCCAGTATATTCAGAACTGTGCTGCCAGAATTCTGATGAGGGTGCGAAAGTATGACCATATCACACACATTTGGAAAACCCTTAATTGGCTCCCTGTTTCACTTAGAATAGAGTATAAGGTTTCCCTTCTTACTCATCAGTGTATTTATGGGCATGCCCCCCATTATTTACAGGAACTCCTTACTCGCCATACTTCTTCACGTACCCTCCGCTCTGTATACATTAACACTCTTCAAGTTCCCAGAACTAAGCTCAGCAGCATGGGTGACAGGGCTTTTTCTTCTGTGGCGCTGAGACTGTGGAACGCCCTCCCAGATTACCAAAGAGCCCCACAGTTGATTGGTGTTTTTAAAAGAGATTTAAAAACTTATCTTTTTAGAAAGATATTTTGTTATTGAAGTATTTTTTTTTAGGTTTGTTTTATTACTTTATTTTACTCTGTAGCACTTTGAGATCATTCATATAAAGTGCGGTATAAATAAAATTTATTATTATTATTATTATTATTATCTCCACACTTTGGCCTTGCTTTTCCATCACTCTGATACAGGTTCATCTTTGTCTTGTCTGTCCACAAGACCTTTTTTCAGAACTCTGCAGGCTCTTTTAAGTACTTTTCCCACAAACTGTAATCTGGCCATCCTGTTTTTGTGCCTAACTAGTGGTTTGCATTTTGCAATGTGGCCTCTGAATTTCTCTTCATGAAGTCATCTGTGGATTGCTGACTCGGATAGTCATCTGCCTCCTGAAGACTGTTTCTGATCTATCAGACAGGAGTTTGGGGCTTTTCTTTACCATAGTAAGGATACTTCTGCCATCAGCAATGGAGGTCTTCCTTGGCCTACCAGTTGCTTTGCGATTACTGAGCTCACCATTGCATTCATTTTTTCTTAATGATATTTCAGACAGCTGATTTAGGTCATCCTAAGGCTCTGCCAATGTCTCTAATGGTTTTGTTTTTGTTTTTCAGCCTCATAATGAATTTGTTAACTTTCATTGGCGCAGCTCTTGTTCTTATGTTGAACAATGGCAACAACAGACTCCAAAGGGTAGGTGCAAGCCTGAGTGTCTTATGCTTGCACTAATGAAGCAATGAAACACACCTGAGTAATCACAAACACCTGTGACATCCATTGTCCCAAACATCACGGTATCCTGGAATGGCGTTGCCATGTATAAAAAGTGTTGCAATTTCTACATGGTGAGATTGTCATGTATGCAAATACCCTTAAATGAAAGTCTGCAATGTGCACTTGAATCACGGCTGAATTGTTTGATTTGTAATTTTAAAGCTGTGAAGTAGAGGGGTGAATCCAGGAAAAACATGATTTTTGTCCCAAACATTATACATGGCACTGTATAAATAGATCAGCAACTCCAAAATGGCCAAGATATGCAGTTTGCAGTGCTGCCTCCCAGATCTAGGGTTCTGGGTTCAAGTCCTGCATGGTTTCACTAACTTTGTAGAGCGTGTCTGTTCTTTTCATGACTGAATTAGGTTTTCACTGGGTGTTTCCATTTCCCCAAGACATCTGTGTTATTAGGCAATTGTAAAAAATTGCCTTGTGTAGGCGTGTTTGCAAGTGGGTTCTTCATTCAACTCTAAACTGGATTAAAGCAAATTTCACACTATTATACTATGTAGTTGTAAATCCTACATTAAATCATCAAATACAACTAGACTATCATATGGGATTAGACAGTTTTCAGATACTTGTGTTGTCTAATTACATTACGTTTAAACAGAAGAAAGCATTCAAAGGATTTTTTAAAATGTCTTTATATTAGTATGTTAATTCAGCAGACAATGAAATAGAAAGATACTTAGTCTTTGAATATTAAAATCCATTAACCATCAAGACATCACCAATATCAACCATAGCCAAAGATGGTGAATTCAGCAAGCTGGACTTGGAGTGAATATCAACCTCTGTACAAAGTATGGCTTTTAATGTGTTTCACAGAACTGTGCGACCTGAAGAGACAAAAGCTCTCCTGCTCACTGACTGAAAGCAATTATTTTAAGTGGCCTGTCTATTGGGTGAATTCCTCCATCTGGATCAGCAGCATGCTTAAGGATCTCAAATTTCAAATGACCTTTTCACCTTGTGATATATTAGAGACTTAAAATGATTTCTGATGATTTCTCTTTTATATTTTCCATGAAACAGTCTGTTTCTATTTACTACAGAAATTAAATACAATACTATGCTGTTGGCATTGGGATTACTGTAAGGCCAACCAGAGGCTTTGATTAGATCTGGATGGAGAAGCCTTTAATTCTACCATCAATAAAATGTGCAAACACAGCAGAACTTTATTGATTGAGTTATTCACCTGACTATTGATGGGAAAATTAAACAATCACAAAATGTTTAAAAATTCATTTTTTTTTAAAGTAAAAGAACTAGATATTGTAGAAGTATTTCCACTAACACATCTCTTCAAACTTTCATGGAAGGAAGTTCCCTAAGAAGAGATAGAGAAGAGTGGTGGCTCCATTTTTAAGAAAGGGTCTAAAGGTTTGTTCAATTTACTGAGGGATTACAGACCTCAGCCTACCAGGGTAACCCTATGCAAGGACAATGGAAACCTTTATCCAGAAAATGTTCTGGATGTGGAATCGTGAG
Organism: Polypterus bichir lapradei; assembly: GCA_026402145.1. Classification (NCBI taxonomy): domain Eukaryota; kingdom Metazoa; phylum Chordata; class Cladistia; order Polypteriformes; family Polypteridae; genus Polypterus; species Polypterus bichir. The sequence continues at coordinate 68,440,107 of JANRMT010062819.1, forward strand.
TTAACTCTTTTTCCCTGTACAGATATTTGAAGACACGTGGGAATCTGCCAGTTCTGTTTTAGTGAGTGTTAAGTGAAGTTTGCTCATTGTAGGCATTGGATTCCAAAAATGCTGCATGTTCTCTACTTTCGTATCCATGACACTCATGGAGAATATTAAGAGGCTTGTCCTATTTGGGAAGACAAGTGTGGGATTCTGTTATTTTCAATTGATGCTTCCGTCATGACTTCATCAGACTGTGATCTTCGGCAAGCAATGGAACAGTTCACAACTGTGTGGTTGGGATACAAATTGGTACATCTAATTAGTCCTTTCCCAGCTATTTTGAAAACATTATACCAGACCATGTTAGGGAGGGAGCTAACACTTTAGACAAAACTTTTGATTTACTAATCTCTATCCTCATGTATGGTCATGAGCTCTGCTTAGAGACTAAAAGAACATGACAGAGTGAGCAGCTTGGCAATGTGTGGGGAGCTCAGAGTAGAACCACTGCCTCTCTAGATTGAGAGGAGCTACTTGAAGTGGTTTGACACCGCTCACTAGGTGAAGACCCAAAGACACATACAGGAGACTATAAATTCATTAGTCTTGTCTGCTCAGCTTTGCATGGTGATGCCATGACTCTCATCAGGTTTAATGGAATAAAATGGTTATAAAGAGATTGAAGATATGAACCAGAGTTCAATTTATTTTATTTTTTGCAGGGGGACAAAATAAATGTATGATTGTTCTACTTTCTACCTCTACTTTGCTTAGAAAGAGAGTCTTGCAGTCTCAAGTAAAAACATAGGAAATATTATTCTAGGGAAGCAAGAAACTCAGACCTCTGAAGAAATCTGTATGCATCCATCTGTGCTCATCAGCTTTTATAGGTGCACATTTACTCATTCATTCATTCATTCATCTATCCTTACTAGTTGCCTACATTAAATTACATTAATTTACCTACTAAACTTTGGGCACCACAGAATTGTTAAAGGTGGTGAATGCAAGAATACTAAATGAAAAGTAGCTCCAATTTTGGATATACACTACCAGATAAAAGTTTTAAAATGCACCCATTTTTGCACATATCATACAAGATGACTTCTAATTCTGTTGTGGCTTTGTGTTTGCCATAACTGTTCCTGTCAGAGTTTCCATCAGTTTCCAAGTTCCTTGTCATGGTCAAGGACACTGTACTCAATGACACCTTGTGTTTCTTTGCAATTATTTTTTTGAAGGAAAGTCTTACACGTTTTAGTGTTAATAATCCTTTAGATGGGGTGTGGCAACACAGTTTATTCCAACACTGATTTTACAAAGACAGAGGGTTTGTAAATGATGGAAAGTTTGGAAACCTGTAGGAATGGTTTGCATCAACCTTAAAGGCTTAATTAACTGCCATTGCTGCAGAAAAGCTGTAAGTTGTTAACCCATCACTTGTTCTCTGAAAAAGGCCTTTATGTATAACTGATATTATTTTTCAGTTGGTAGTAATGTAAGCTGTTTTAACCTCTGGCGGTTAGATTTGCACAATGTCATGTTATTCATTGGACCTGAACTGCTTAAATGTTAATAAAAACTGGAAAAATGGGTGTGTTTAAAAATTATGACTGGTTGTGTACCAATCATACATAAAGACAAAAAATAGTATTAAAGACCTTAGTCATCCTACAGAGTCTCCTTCTTCCATTCTGGCAAAATGGCAATTAACGCACAATAACTTCAGATATGGTTTTTATCCACTGGTGAGCTGCTTGTACTTACAACTGCATGAATAGACTTGATGTGTGAACATATGTCTGTTGTCCAATGCTGTGTTCAATGTCTGTATTCTTGCACAAAAAGAGTTAGAGATTTTAATGAAAAATTATCAAGAGAAAAAATGTCAAGTTGCACAAAGTGTGTTACCTAAAAAATCAAAGATGATGTGTTGTGAAGCTTAAAAGTAGTTCAAAAGTCAAAGTCAAAAGACTCAAAGCACAGGGTCTTTACCATGAAAACAATACACCAACATTCAATCAAAGCTTCCAGCCACAGATTCAGATAACCAGGAAGTTATTTAGCTGACCTATCTGACCATTTAACCCCTTTCGATATCATAGTCACAAAGTCCAATTGGTCTGCATAGCAACATGGCTAGCAATAGCACATAACCAAGGCCAAAAAGATAATTATCCAAAAAGATTCATCAACCTTCAAATCCTGAAAATTAACCAAAAACACTAATACAAAATGTAAAACAAAGCTGTAAAAGTATATAACAAATGCAAATCATAACTGCCTATTGTTGATAACATACTTCTGTAAAAAGGCAAATAAAATGTTACTATGTTGAAAGTGTTGAATGGAAATTGAGGGCTGATATGCTCGGACTATTGAATGCACTAGTGAAACCACGTTTGGACTACTGCATGCAGTTCTGGCCACCACCGTACAATAAAGACATAGCAGTACTTGAAGCTGTGCAGAGGTCAGAACTTAAGAAAATGTCCTACATTGACAGGCTCAGAGAATTAAACCTGTTTAGTCCTGAGGAGAGAGTGTACACAGTAGGAGCCTAATCTACGTCTTCAACATTCTCAAAGGCATTGGTAAAGTAGATCCAGTAGAATTCTTTCAGCTTAAGGGTCAATCATGTACTTGAGGAAACCAATGAAAATTAAGGGAAATTGTATTTAGGACTGAAGCCATGAAGGAGTTCTTTATACAGAGTTGTGGGTAGCTGAATCAAACTACTGAGCCTTTGAAGCAGAAACCTTGACAGCCATTAAGACATATCCGGAGATATTATCAAAGCTTATCTATTAACTAAATAATCTAGCATGATGTACTGAATGGTCATTTGTCAAATTTCTTATGTATAGTTTATTAATTCACAAAAGTTAGTTATTCATAGTGACAGTCATAGCTGTGGTACTAAAGAGAAACAGACTAAGGTGGTTTGGGAATGGGGAGCAAAAGGCAGAGGGTGATTAGATGGAGAGGTGCACCAAAATGGAGGTGGAGGAGGTGGGGCCCAGAGGAAGTCAAAAAAGGGCATGGTTTAACGTAGTGTCAGATGATACAAAAAGAATATGTCTCACCACAAGAAGATGCTCAGGATTGTATAGAGTGTAGAAAAATATTTCAGGGCAACTGGTTGACCTGGTTAAACCCAAAAAATGACTGTTAAACTACTGATGGTGCTGAAATACTATACATTTGTTTATGAAAGCCTTATTCAAAATTTTTAGGCTGTACTACAATGAACAGTGCTCAAAAAGCAAAGTCAAAGTAAGAATCCCATTTAGATCTTGCAGAAGGTTTATGCTTTATATATAATGAATCAAAAGGCACATTTTCATGAAAACAGAAATATGGAATGAAAACATAAAGCTGTGTGAAATGGTAAATGTAAACTACACTTCAATGGTATGAAGCGCTAATAAAAAACTGCTATGTTTCCACCCACACATCAAGGAGTCAAAACAATTTCAAAATAGACACAATAATATATTGTATAGCTGGTCTTTGTATAACTCTCACCTTTTTAAAATTCAAGAGATCAGCACAACCATAGAAACATAACGGTTTGTTCTTATACAAGAGGCTTTTAATACTAATAATTGACAAAAATTTAATGCAGGGAATGCAATGATTGTGCATCACATTCACACAAAGACATTTAATATATACAGGTACAATAATCAAAGTGTGACAGTCATGTTTTAGTAATATGAGAAACGAGGGCAAAATGGTATCTCTCAAATCAGTTAAAATGGCATAACATTCTCAGACCTACTTATTCTAATTCAGAGTGCTGGGGAGTTTGTGCCTACCCTGGTGAGCACTGGGCATAAAGTTGTAATCACTGCAGACTAGGCATCAGCTAATTTCAGCGCCCACTCAAAAATACCCATTAAAAAATAATTATATGTTTTATTGGACGACATCGTAAACATGGGCCTGCAATTTGTCCATTTGGACTGTAAGGAAACTTGCACTCGAATACTGTTTGTAGGCTTCCGTTCAGTATTTAATACAATTGTCCCTGAACTGTTGTTAAGTAACAGAACTAAATGCTTTCATCTGTAAATGGATTTACAGTTTTTTGATAAATGGGAAACAGTATGTTCAGATGGGCTCCCACCTCTCAGACTGTCTCAGCACAGGTGCCCCTCAAGGCTGTGTACTTTTCCATCTATTCCTTGTACATCAATGTCTGTAGGTCCACTTACTCTTCAGTAAAAATCATTAAGTTTGCTGGTGACACCACCATCATTGGTCTAATTACTAACTGAAAAGAAACAACATACTGGTATAGAAAGGTGGTTACTCATCTTTTGTATTGGTGTGCTACAAATCCCCTAGTGCTGAATACCACCAAAACAGCAGAACTGGTAATAGACCTCTGTAAACAGCAGTTACAGCCTGAATGAATGACTTTGCAGTGAATAGGGTAGAATCCTCCACATTCTTGGGGGAAACTATCACAAATACTCTCAGTCAGGACATGAACATCACTTCAGCACCTAAGAAGGCTCAGCAACAGCAGAATGTTCTATGCAAGCTTAAAGAAATTAAATATTTTCCAGCCCATCTTAGTATACGTCTTCAAAGCCATAAATGAAAATGTGATCATCTTCTCAATTGTTGTCTAGTTTAGTTCAGCAACAGTCCACCGCAGAAGTAAATTACAGCATGTTCTGAGGTCTGCTGAGAAAAATAATTGGTTGTGCCCTTCCACCCATTACAGACTTGCTTGCATCTAGTGTCACAAATCATGTTTAAAAGGATCACAACGGACTTATCTTAGGTCTTCATTTATTCCAAAAACTCCCTCTCGTAAAAACTAAATCAATTAAAATTAAAACTAATAGACAACTAAACAGCTCCTCTTCCAGAGCCATAGCCATCGCAAACCAGTAATTCAGTTTGTCTTCCTTACATATTTGTGTGCTTTTATTGTTTTTAAGGATGTGTTTCCATGTATATGTATGTGTGTATATGTTCATGTGCACGCTACACATACACGTGCTTTCATTTGCACATGTCCTTTCTAATTGCATTATTCTCAACTATTATAATATAATGTTGTTCATGTAGCTCATGTTATTTATGTTTGTATGTAATGTTGTGTTTTGTATAAAGCTAATAAGTCAAAGTCTGGTATATTAAAAACTGTTAAATGAAAGTGATTCTGCTTGTTTAATGTCATATTATGTTTAAGTTACATAAGGTTTTATTTTTCATAAGTGTCTAAGAAAAAGAATTTTGCACATCAAAAATTTTAATACATTTTCCTATGCATTCTTAATATACTGTAGGGTAATTTTAATGATCAGAAATACTTTAAATAACAATTGATTTTTAGTTATGTTACAATTTTAGACATCTAATAAACAGTAACCTGTTTTTGTTTTATTATGTGTTCAGCAGTGTAGGGCAAAAATGGCTAGCCCTCATTTCTATAAAGTTTTTTTTCCATATTTGCTCCACCAGGGACAATGAATGAGGCATGCGTAATGGAAATAAATAAATTTATCATAATTCAATTTGAAATGGAGATGTTGGAAGCCGACTGAAACTAAATTATCTGAGTCAGAAAGTTAACTTCTTGTAGATTATTTTCTCATTTCTTACTTTCTCCCCTTCGTAAGGTTACATTTCTCTCCACTTACAGCTTGACTTGTTGCACCTTGGGATGTGTTGATTAGGGACCCTGAGCATTGGACTGTGGCTGCAGATTGGATTTTAACCAGTTATCAGTGCACGGCAGACATGACAATCTTGCTTTCGCAGACCTGATATTTATTATAAAGTTGTTGAAGCAGTCAAATAGGTTTATGCGTTTGAAGTAAACTTTTAGCAGTGCTAACATTTTTATGACTATTTCCTCATCATAGATACAATTTCTCCATGCTCAGTAAATGCTATGTTCTCTTTTGTTATAAAAAAATACTGTCAGCAGTAAGAGAAAATGCTTTAGCCATGCAATAATAAGATCTGACAAGTATGGTATATCAAAGTAACCGGGAAAACATGCAACTTAAATGGTATTCAGAGATCGACAAAATGCAGTCTTAAATCATAAATTAAATAAATTAGTTATTCTGGCTGATTACCTTGTAATCTTTTTATTTCTTGACTTACTGTATATTCAAAGTGATATTTCTATAGTGTTTCACAGTACTGAAGCAAACTAATAAACTGTGTTAAACAACAGCATTCTCAAATTGTACTGTTTACTCAGCTTTTAGTTAGTTAGTTTTACTTTAGCTTTTCATTTGCATTTCACTTCATTTCCATTACACTAATGACAGGCTGGTGCAGGAAGCAATGAACGGCCTCTACATTTGATTGAAGGGTAGTGAGGCCTGGAGAAGACGAGTGGAATCCAACAAAGTCTAACTCAATTACAGCAAACAGCCATTTGTTGACAGGCTATATTGTTTTGAAAGAGAGCAGTGATCACGGCCTTCAGATGTTGACTGTGGACTGTTGTGTCAGGACCTTGAATTACAGGAATGGTAGGTATTATCTGAAACCACTTGGAGATTAGCCTGAAAGGCATTCTGTTGTAGTGGTACAGAGCAGTTTGAGTAACAGACACATTCAAATTTAATGCAATCAATTTGCAGAAATAATTAGGTATCCTTGATAATGGCTTCACTTTTGTGAAAGCTTAAGAACATTAAAATGCTTGGCTAGCCAGTCCAAAGTTGACAACAGATAACAGGTTGGATTTATAGTTTTGCTAAAAGCACTCAAACAACACTTAACCAAAGATTTCTTTTCCGTTTAGACCAGTTTTGATATTTATGCATTCCTTTTCCTGTCAAATACTCTGAGCTGAGCTGTGTGAGCTGAGCTCCTATTCTGTCTACGAGTTAAATAACAGGTCTTACTATAGGTTTGACAGTGGACCTACGGACAAGTGTTATTTATTGTCGTTATTTAGTCCACTAAAGCCAATGCCATTCTAGACATGGAGCATTTTAGATTTTTATCTGACTGCAGTTGCTGATCACATTGCCAGATCATGTCAATTTACACGACTGAAAATTGCTGGCCACGTCACATTTGCTAACCACGTGCTGATCTGGCAGCCATGGATCCCATGCTGCACAAAGGGATAACAGGTACAGCTAATTTAGACACAATCTTGGCCCTTTTCTTTTTTCAATTCTGTTGTGGTACATAAAACACAACACACCAGACAGATAAGCTTCTCTTCCATTTGTGAAGTCCAAATCACTCACATTCCTTATTCCTTGTTGCTGTGTTATATGCATTGTATGGTACTTCCTGATGCACATTCATTGGTTGTCAGCTCTCATGCACACAGAGCTCACTCTTATGACAATAGACAAAATCAAATCTGTTTGGTTTTGGCCGAGCAACTCGCAAATCAATTGAACTGAGTAATTGGGCACATCACATCATGGAATCAGTTTAACAGGTGCATGCCTCCATCTGCCTCCAACTTGCTAAGATTATGAAAATGAAGTCTACAACTGAAATTTGCTGGAAAAGATATGTAATGTGACATGGCCTTAACAAGATGAAATGTTTCTGAGGTCTTCGGAATTATATACATACTGCCAGCTATTGTTGCCATAAGTGCTGTATGGACTGTATACGCTGTCACGCATATGTGTCTGAGGATCTCCTTGAGGGCTCATTTGAGGTAAACGGTAACCCACCAGAGCGAGAGGGGGTGCTGTCGCTAAATTTGTTTCCTTTTCTCCGCACAGCTCCCAGAAACCTTCCAATGAAAGAAATTAGCTCTGCCCCTTCAGGTCCTCCCATTGAAAAAAGACCGGGTGCCTCCACTAATTTGTCTTTTGATGAGACCAGTTCCAAAGAGTGCAAGCTCTAGGAAAGCCTTCCATTGTTTTGTTTGCTGAAGTTATTTTCTGTTTGTTCCCGGTTGACTTATGTTGAGTGTTACCAGACAGCACCTGTTTAAGTTTGAGAGATTTGTAAGAATTAAAAGGGATTACCCAGCTGGTGTCCCAACCATTTTTGATTTGTTCCAGCTTTGTTTGAACCTGTGTTGAGCCAGCCCACAATGCAATGAATTTTATTTCTATAGAAGGTAAAGCTGGGTTGCTAAAGAGTTAAGTAAAATAATGGTTTATAGCATTCCATGTCAGATAGTAAAGCTTAAACTTCAGTGTCAGAAAAAGAGGTAGAGAGAGAAGGAGATAAATCCAGCTGGAGTACAATTGACAGTGTGAATGCTCTTTCAATCTACTATTTGTGCCAATTTGTATCATTTAGTTAATTGATTTGTCTTCCATCTGTATTTTTCAGGGGTCACACAGTCTCTAAAAAGTATGCTTTATTTTGCAGTCTATTATTACCTGAAACAGACAGACAGACAGACACACACACACACACACACCTTGAAGCAGGCAGTGAAGGAAAAACACTTGAACATTACTACAAAAAAAAACAGCATTTATCTTAGCTGTTAATCCAGATTTAACTGCTGTTAAGGCACAGGAAACTGTATGCCATACAAACAACAGTCTCAAGAACATTGGCAAGCTTCGTGCATGTGGCGGAGGTCTTTACTTTTTAGCTGTGTATCTGTGGCTTGGATGAGAGAAAAGTCCAAACGTTGAATGGGTCGATGCATTCTAGCAAAACACGACTCCAGTTTTGAACCTTTGTGATGGATAGCAAGTGAGTGAGTGAAGAAGGTGTATTAGCTGCTCTGTTTTCAATCAGGTTGTTCATATTTTATTTACAAGATACAATTCCACATATGTGCCTTCTTTTGCTTTCATCTCTATACTCGACATAATCAGGCAAGTTGTAATTTATATAAAAGGCTTTGTGCATCACCTTTAGATGTATCTTGCCTCTCTAGATATTCAAAAAGGGATTGTCTCTCTCCTCATATGTGTAATATACACACTTTTATACAGTTATGTTTGTCTAAATGCAAGTTTATCTTGGTGTAGAAATATAGAAATACAGCAAACAAACATGTCTGCATATCCCTTTAAAAGTATAAATCACAGTAACATAGTAATCACTGAGTATATCTGCTATACACTGCACCATTAAAACCAGCAGGTTTGCAATGAACAGGACAGTTTATATCATTTGTAACAGAGAATATCTGGCACAGCCACATTTCTTGCATCTGGGGTTTCAGTCGATCTACACAAACACAAGTCTCTGTAAGAATGGCAAGTAGACTTCATGTGCTATGATTCCTGCCTAAACTATTTTGTTTTACATAGAGTTGAAGCTAGTGTTTCAGCTGTGTTATATTCTCACCGAGGGGCTCATGGTCAAAGACCATCTCCTAGGAGAAGTGTTTGGTGCCCAGTTGTGCTGTCAGCTTTCTCACTTAGCTGATCCCTCATCGTTTTGATTTGCAGAAAGCTGCACTTGCATGACTGCCCCAGGCCCTTCATATCAGCCACATACTGTGTCTCAAGTAGCACTCACTGACAAAACTGCTTCCATTTCATGGGATGCTGTGTTTGTTGATGAAATATTCATCTTCAAGTTTGGTAGTTACACAATACACACACAGAGTATGTGACAAAACAATGACTCAACAAAGTCCACATCATCACATTCTCGCTTTTAATTATTATGATATACCGTTATATTTAAATTTCTCTAGAAACTGGCATTACCAAACATTTCACAACATTATATCAGTCAGTCCTTTTTTCAACTGGTAACATAATACTAAAGAAATGCAACAATTGCACACAATTCTCAAACAGCTTTCAACTAGGTAAATATTAGTTAACCATTAACCAATAACGTGCAGTGAATACACTTGACTTGAGCATTCCTAGTTTTCATCCTCTTTCTCTGTACGTTTGGCGTTCATTTGCTCAGAGGTCGATGAGCTTGCTGCTTCCTGAGCAGCTCTTCTTTTCTCCACCCTAGCGGCCCACTTCTTCTCTTTTTTTGTCGGCATCTTTTTGTGTTTAAACTGATTAAGTCAGTGTTTGTGTTGCAATTACTTAGTACGTTTTCCTAAAGTCTTCAATCTGCCTCAAGAATGATATAACATATGAAGAGGTAGGGCAAGCAACGGAGAAGGTGGTAGGGATGAGAACGGCGCCCGTACACATGTGCCGCATGGCCACCCTTCTGCCTGCTGCCAAGAGTTGATTCTGCAATAAAATAAAATAAAAATAAAAAAGAGGAATAACCTTGGAGGTCAATCATTACCCCAAAAGCGGATAGTAGACGTCACGTAGTGTATGTGTACCAAATGTAAGGTCAATAGGTCAAACGGTTTGCGAGCTACAGGTGATTTAAAATCCTGGACAGGCAAACGAACAGCCACAGTAGCGTATTATATATAAAGATATGAACCTCACCAGACATTGTCGAAGAGGAAAATTATGCTCAGGATCAGATGTTAAATATGAAAAATATTCTTTATAAATGAAAATCCACTTCTCAAAAGCTTCACTCATTCTTTACCCTATTAGTCACTACACCTAGTTAAAAAAAGATGTTGACTTATTTTGAATACGCTGAAGATTGTGCTTCCTAAACACTTTTCAGTGTATCTGTTAGATTTAACTGATTACAAAAATCACTTTTAAATTTTACAACATGTACCGTTTAATTACAAATAGCTATTTTTGTGATATCCTCTAATATTATAATTATACATATAGTATGCAGTACAGCAACAGAAACTGGAACAGCTGTGGTGATCTAAAAGTAGTGGCACTGATACTACGAATGCAGCTTGGATATATTAAATACTGCAAATGTGACAACTATGATAAAGTCTCATCACATTAAAAACAACTGGGCACTCCATAAACATTTGGTTAGAGGGCAGAAACGTGTGCCACATAAACCACATGCTGACCCAACCAAGATATTTCTGTCTTCTCTTCACATAAAACTAGGACTGATGAAACAATTTATAAAAGCAATGAACAAGGAAGATGAAGGATTTCAATTTCTGAGACAGCAGCTTCCATGAATAACTGATGCCAAGACTAAGGAAGGCATTTTCACTGGTTCACAAATCAAACATGCCATCAAGGACAAGTGGTTCAAAGATCTACTAGTGCAGCCAGAGGAAATGGAATGGAAGGCATTCAAGGATGTTGTAGAGAATTTTCTGGCAACTACAGGGCACCAAACTGCCTCCAGCTGGTTGACAACATCCTACAAGCATACAAAACCATGAAGTGGAACATGTTGGTAAAGATTCATTTTTTGCATTGTCATGTATGCACATCAGAGGATCACATTCCAGGCTCATCTGAGGTATGCGATACCCCACCGGGTTGAGAGGGGGCACTGGCACTAAAAGTCTTATCTCCTTTTATTTCCATCAAAGTGCCAAGAAGATACCCAAATGAGGGAAATTAAGACAGAGTACCCCTTCCCTGCCAGCCTGAACAATATAAAAAGTGTATGTCCCTGAAATGTGGCATCACTATTTAGACCAGAGCAAAGAGCAGTGTGGTGCTCTCCAAAGCTGAGTTTTCAAGGAAATATGCCCGTATTTCAGTGGTTGCACCCACAAATGTCAGTTTATTTTGCTAAAATCTATTTTTCTTTTATACATTAAATGGGTCAGCCTGGCTGACACCCAGACTTTACTTCACGACTGGTGTCAAATTTGTCTCCAATTTGGCAGTATGCACAGTTGAACTTCTTCCCATCTAAACTTGGTGAAGTCAGTGACAAACACTGTGAAAAGTTTCACCAGGAAACTGCAATGATGGAAAACCAGTATTGGGGCACAGCAAATCCATTAATGCAGACTATTGTTGGACACTGAAACAAGAAGCATCAGGTGCTGAATAAAAATGAAAATCGTTAGGAAAACATTTCTAGTTCCATTGAACTAATACAGTATGTCAGCCTCATTAAGAAATTCAACATACTAAGATACAGTGTATATGTTTTCCTTCCCAAATTAATGCATCATGCATATAGTGGTGTAGTCAGAAAATGTCAACACTGATAACAATGATCAAAATATACCACCCAGGCTGGTACTGCCAGCTGAACCCGACTCAGAAAAGTCTGGGACACAAGTTCAAGGCATACACGTTTTATTTCTCTTTTCCCTTGTGGGAAATGTGCTGTGCTTTGGACTGTGTTGCTGTGCTTGTGGGAGACGGGGAAAACAATGCACAAACAATAAGTCTTCCTCTTTCTTTTCCTTCTCCCCCACTCCTCAGGTCAAGCTTCGGCTTTCTCCTCCCAACTCTGGCTCCCCGAGTAGTGGCTGCTGGTTCCTTTTATAAGGCACCCGGAAGTGCTCCAGGTGACTGATTAATCGTTTCCAGCAGCAATTCCCGGGTGTGGCGGAAGAACTCAGCAGCTCCTGCTGCAGCACCCCCTGCCGACGCCTGTGAGTCCCAACAGGGCTGCAACAGACTCCAACTCCCATGAAGCACTGCGGGGTTGCCATCTAGCATCCCGGGGGAGGTAACACTGTGGCCACGCTTGCTCCCCTGGTTCTCCCAGCGTGGAGGAGTCCCGGCCAGGCAAGGTCCCCAGCCGCACACTACACACTACAATAAAGCATTTATATACTACAGCATACTGACAATTAAGAAGGCAATTTAAAAGACTTCATTTTGTGCAGTTTTGCATTCTTAAGTGGTTCTGCTAGCAAACAAAAAAATTACAGAAAGTTAGGATTTCACATCAGGTCATTTAGACAAGAAGCAGATTAAAATACACTTCTACCAAAACAAAAATAAAATAGCAAACCCGCTATGATGCAGTGATGACTCTGACACCACAGACAGCAATGGTGGTAGCTGCACAGGTTGAAAAAGTCCTTCTTTACTGCAGCTGACAAGCTTGTGAGGCTGTTCAGCTCACCTTTCCATTGAGCACTTAAGGGCTCGAGTTTGATCTCAGTTTGTAGATAAGCCGCTATGTATGCTAAGTCTGATTACTGTTAAAATCTGCCCTTTTTCCAAGCCAGCAAATTTAAACAGAGATTATTTTAACAGTGTTCAATGTGCAGTGACATTATTGTCTCCAACAGATTAATGATGCTAGTCATCCAGACCACAGCTGTTTTTCTTTTGCTGAGCAAACTCAATAGCTGAGTAGTTCTAAGGCATAGATATGAGAATGAAGTGATGATGTGTTTCATTCCAAATTATTATTGTTTTCCTGATAAATTATATTTCTTACCACACAGAATTTGATGTCAAGGTTTTTAGCTTTACTCTAAAATGGACTAGCACGGCATTCAGAGTTGATTCCCCTTGTGATGGATGCTTTTAGAATAGGCTAGAGTGTCTACCATGCTATATTTAACACTACCTGTAATGTATGTTCAGCCTGAAGGCACTGAGCATTTAACTATATGGTTGCTAGTTTAAACTTTATTGGGCTTGATCCCTCTTCTGAATCAGTGTGCAACCATGAGCAAGTCACATAACAAGACTCTGCTCCAGGTCAGGTCAGGTTGGGGAGCATGCACTGGTATCACGTTGCTGTACCCACCACAGGGCGAGTTGCACAAAAAAAACGGATATACACAATTATGAGAAATACTGATTTTATACCGTAGGTCACATTTTACAAAGGCTTCAGCCAAACATAACTGCTTAATGGGTTTGTAAACATTTTAAATTTCTTATGTAAGATATAGTATATACAGTATATACAGTACATAGCAAAAAGTCTGACTGGTAGGTTAGTGAAATCAAATAATATGCTAGCCTTACATATTACAATCTTTGCACAAGTTGACCAAATACAATTTACACTTTCTTGGCATACTGAAAGATGCTCCTTAATAAATGTTTTTTTTTTTGTGAAACTCAGACATGCAATATAAGCTTGTTCCTAGTATAAAGAGTAGGCATGGTGTAACCTTTACACGTAAGCACTGAGTTCTGAAAACTGAACATTGTCTATCAAGGCTGGATTAAGACCCCTAAGTGTTCCAGGATGCTGAAGCTCAAAATGTCCCATTTATCTCACCTCAGTACCTCTACCAACTAGACCCCCCCACCACACAACACATACCGTATACTCACAAATTATGAGCTTAACATATGTAAACCCTTACCCTTAAAGCCCTTACCTGGCTGGGACGTGTCCACTCTGGGAGGACCGAGGGAGCAAGCGTGGCCAGAGCATTACCTCCCCCAGGACAGTAGATGGCAACCCCCTTGGTTGCAGTGATGCCTCAGACTCTCACAGGGCTTCATGGTTGGCCCTGTTGAGATCTGCAGGTGCCGCCAGGGGGTGCTGCAGCAGGAGCTGCTGAGCCCTTACGGGCAGTTTTTCCACCACACCCGGAAGTGCTGTTGGAAATGAGTCAAGACCCTGGAGCCCTTCTAGGTGCCTTATAAAAAGGAGCAAGCAACCACTACTCGGGGAGCCAGAGATTAGAGGAGGAAGAAGAAGCTTGACCAGAGGAGTGGAGGAGAAAACAAAGAGTGCTGTATTGTTGCTTTGGACTGTGCTGGGCTAGTGGGAAACGAAAAAGGCGTTTCCCACAAGGGTAAAAGAAAATAAAAACTCATGTGTGTCTTGAACTTGTCGGGTTCAGGTGGCATTGCCAGCCTGAGTGGTCCACAATACATTTTAAAACAATGTTTTCAATACTAGGCACGTAATTATTCCAAAACTTATTCACTAGGCTATTGCAATTGAGCTGTCTTGTAGTATCCACAATAGAAACTATATTATCATATTATCATATGGAGATGTTTATTTCAGATTAAAATTAAAATATTTTCTATGTTACATCTTGTTATCTTATAACTTGTACAATGCAGTAAAACTTACTCAATACTTGGGGGGGGGGGGGAAAATGAATATATCCTAAAGGGAATATATCCTTTATACAAAGGATATATTCCTAGGCATGTAGTGGACAATCGAATATACTAAAAAAGTCTCTAGTCTACTAATACATTGCTCCTAAAGAATAGTGCGCTTGATTTTTATTGTACCCATTAATGTCCACATACTCACAAATGCAAAAGAAAAATCAGTGAACAGTAAAATAAATTTGTTTATCGGCTCATACTCTAAGGTTAGTCTAGCCTTAGGAAATGGCAGACATAATACCATGCACAAGTCCAATGCACTTGGTTAGAATTGACTGTCGCTTCACAAAATCAGTTAGCCAGGTGACATTCACACATAAGCAAAAGATAGACTGTGAGTGAGACAAAGTGATAGCACAGGAGGGTGTTGTCTTCTTTCTACTCACAATGACATGAGTTAGATTGTGGAAAAGTATGGGAGATGGGACACATCTTGCGATCTTAAGTCTCTGTCTTAAGACAGTGCACCAGTGCGTGTCACAGTGAGCAAAACAGAATGGTGTTATGGGGGTAGGATCCATTTCATTCTTTCATGTGCCTCAGGTGGGACAGAGAGAGATGCATCTTACTTCTTCTTATACTACAATCAATAAGAATGAGGATGGGAAGAATAAGTTTCACTTCTACTTGTGGCACAATGGGTGAGACACAGCGAGAACACAGAAAGTGCATCTTTCTCATATCACTGTACACCCCAGTAATAGTACTCCCATAAATATAGTAGGAGGCGTGCATCTCTTTTTTTCTCACATCATCACATGGTACAGCGAGCATGACGGAGCTGGTAAGTTACACTTATATAGCACTTTTCTAACCTACTCAACATTTACTTCGGCCACCATTAATGTGTAGCATCCACCTGGATGATACAACAGCAGCCATTTTGTGCCAGCATGCCCACCTCACATTTGCTATTAGGTGATGAAGGGGTGAGAAAGAAAGCTAGCCAATAAGGTATCATTAGGGTGCAGAATGATGACAAGGCCATGGTGGGCAATATAGCCTGGACATTGAAGCGCACTCTGCTCTTTTCAAATAATGCCAAGAGGTCTTTAATGACCATAGAGAGGCAGGACCTTGGTTTTATGTCTCATCTGACTGATGGTGCCAGTTTTACAGCACAGCATCCCCAACACTGCATAGACCACAGGGTAAACACCCCCTCTTGGCCTTGCCAACACATCTTCCAGCAGCATATTCAAGCTTTTCCAGATTGCCTTGCAGCCAAGTACTGGCCAGGCCCAACCTGTTCTGAAGTGCAGGTGGTACAGCAGGTGAAGCTACAGAAGCCCTCTCTTGCACTATATAAGAAAGAAATTTGGTACAATACACCACATTAACTTTTAATTTTAGAAATTTTCCTTTTTTTGTGTTCCACAGTCCATTCACTAAAATCCATGTGCATAAGTTGACAGTCTACTGTAATTTTAGGACTCTAAAGTTAATTGAGCAGGAATCACACCATGAATGGAGCATGCAATTAGATCATGTTTAAATTTTTAGCTGTATTGTTATTCCAAACTCCAAATTAGGCAAAGAATATAACAAACTCGTAGAGATTTAGTAGGTCCATTATATTAGGAAAAAAGAAAAAAAAAGGTATTTTATACATTGCCTTTAGTACAAATTAAATTACTTCATTTTTATCATCTGCTATTAATCTAAAGACAACAAGCCTTCAACTAAAAAATTCAAATAACAGACGTTATGTTCAAAATCCAACTACCTGATGAGCCCAGTGTATCACCAGGTGGGGTTCTCTCTGTAGAACAGAATGTCCCCGAAATTGTAAGCACAGAAAACTGTTGCCATAGCCACTGCTGAAGATGATCTGTTTACATTGTGGTCGGGAAAGAAAAACTGATTTTCACTTACTTCTACTGAGAGGACTATACCACTGTTTACAATTCTCAAATGTGTACATCCCAATTATGGTCTGATTGTTCATACAAGTGCTCATTTCAATCAGATACTTTTTACAAGATTTATAATGCCCAGAAGGGATGAATGAAAAGATTAAATGAACGGGTAATTGGTTTTCAAGTTGTATTACATCATGATAGCAAAAACAAAGACTCAAATGAAAAGATAGAATAAGCTAACATTATAGCTCATATCTGAAAAACCACTGTAAATCCCTATGTTACTTTTAACAGTGCCTCACCTTGTTGATTTATAACAACTATCTATACATTTTCTTTGAGAAATACTGTACACCTAACAATAATCCTCTAAAACACTGTTATATGAGTGATTATGGAGGCTTTCTTATGGGGAAACATGCAAAGAGACCAGGGCCACTGAGCAGAAGTTTTACTACTGTGCCGTTCTCTCCCCACTGAAAGAGCACCACAAAAAGGACTGGCCATTTCTCTAACATAAGCACTTATGTTGATGTTTTAATGACCTGGGAATAAATTAAAAGGATGTACCTGATAAAGAAAGAAAGAAAGAAAGAAAGACAACCCTGGGGAAATATAACACACTAGCTGTGTAAGCCGTGCTGTAAAAAGCCTGCGGTCCTAGAAACTATTGAAATCATCTGAAGAAAAATTGAAATGTAGAGATGTCATGTAATTGAACTATTCTGGGCATCTCTCCTACTAGGAGGATTCGTTTTGCCGACATGCTCGTATCGTTTGTGCATTAGCGGCAAGAGGAAAAGTAAAAGGGATACCGTTTTGTCTTTCCTATGAGGTTTTGTTTTGCTGACATCAACATTAATTTATATAGCACATTTTCATACAAATGATGTAGCTCAAAGTGCTTTACATAATGAACAAAGAGAAAAAAGACAAAATAAATAAGAAATTAGAATTAGGGAACACTAACTAACATAGAATAAAAGTAAGGTCCAATGGCCAGGGAGGATAGAAAAAACAAAATAAAAACTCCAGGCGGCTGGAGAAAAAAAATAAAATCTGCAGGGGTTCCTAGGCCACAAGACCACCGGGCCCCCTCTAGGCATTCTACTATGACAGAAAAGACTTTAATGGCATTGTCTATACTGTGTACTTATATACAGTACATACATACTGTATACATATATAGTGAATTCAGAAAGTATTCAGACTTCTTCACTTTCACATTTTGCAGCTTTGTGCTAAAATCACTTAAACTCATTTTTCCCACGTTAAGAAATCCTCAATACCGCAGAATGATGAAAAAACAGGATTTTAGGTTTTCCAATTTATCTCTAACTCTATAAATAAAATAGCAAAGGTTGTCTGTCAAGCAAAAAGTCGTACACCACCGGCCTTTGAAGCTTGACCTTGGACTTCATAGAGAACTTATGCTGTGACATACGCAATGCGACTCACGATCTGGATGTCTGGCTAATGGCAGCTGCACAATTTGGCCTAGAGTCTTTCTCACGGCCACTGTGCATTCAGAACTGCACATCCCCTAGCAGAAATTGCATGGCCACAAGCAAATAGAACAAAGGCTGACACATACCGAACCCCAGCAACATCAACAGTAACGTCACAGTGGCGCATCCACAAACGACTCCCAGTGTGAAACAAACTGATACAGTCCACCATAGTGAGGCATATTCGAAATGCCAATGACGCACATATTTAGTGAGCAACACAAACTTCAGGCAGTGCAAACACTCTGCTTACAAAACAAAGTCATACACACTTTTGGCAACCAGCAACCATGACCTTTCCTCACTGTTGGCCAAAAAGCAGAAGCCATTTCACTGACAATGAATGACAATCGAAAACACTGCAAAACTTTGTCACACATACCAAATTAAAAAATAAGCATGAAATTCCACTAGAACTGCAAGAATAAATAAATTAGAACACATACACAGAATCAACAGCTCCTTATATTTTACATCCATGTGAGCCTCTATTGATAATTCTCCCAATACAGTGCATACATCCTGAAATGAATTAAGGACAAAAAAAAAAACGCTATACACATACGCCTGACAGGCCTTAACTTAACATATACATACCTGTTCAGATGAAATGTTTAAGCAAACACTTCCATGGCTTACAAATGCAAACTCCACTACTCATTACCTAACCAAAGCATTGCTTTTATTGCCACACACAGCCCCGACAACCAACCATACACCGTGGCCCTGGCCCTATTTTTAGCCTTTACTGACATGTCAGCTACACCAACGAAACTGAAAGTCCCCAAGAAAACCTTCAATTTCATTTTACAAAAACAATCCCTAAAATATGCCAGTCAAATTAATACAGTTAATCCAAAGCAAACATATTTAATCTTTATAAACCCTCCCCCAGTCCCATATATATTCATCTCTTCTCCAATCTTGTGGCAATCATGATGCCAATTCCCATCACACACTGTGGTGGATGATTTCATCAACACCCACACAATTTCAAATAAGAGCATGGACAAGAGTACAAGAGTGAGCCTTGATTTTTAGTATATCTCATGTACATGCTCCTTTTTAGAATGTAACAGAAACAGACAAGTGGAAGATGGCACTTTTTAGTTAATTTCAATTAATTACTTTTCCCTCTAATTTTTTTAGTTGCTAGATGTTTATTCAAACCCACTTTATAACATCAGTGCTAAATTTTTGCCTCTCATTACAACTTTTTTGAAGTTTCAAACTTTCAATGAATGAACTTTAAATCACCTTTAAAACAACATCATCCATAGCTCTTACTGGTGATGTTCTGTACTACCCCCTTTACACAGTACCGACACTACTACAACACACAGGCTTTAGGTTTAATATTTCATCACATTCGTGCATTGCTTCATCTTTGTGTTTTCCATGCTTTTTTCTTTTTTTTTTTTTATAAAACATTTTTCATTTTGGATTTTCACATTATACTGCCTCCAAGTTCTTCTTCCACACCCTTTCATTTGAGGACCACACAAGCCATATCAGCAACTCCTTATCTTTGCCATCCATGGCAGCCTCTACTCATACTTCCTCAGGACATGGTGCATATGTGTTTAAAATTCATATTCAACTTTATCATGAAAATGATTTACTACACTTATTTTAATAACATTTTACTGGAAGAATTCATTGGTTTATATTACAAATATAAAACTGAAATATGACATTAAAACAATTATTCAGTCCCTTTGCTATCATTTTGATGGTGTGTAAGTTGCATACCATGAACCAATGAAACCCTCGATTTCTCGGATGATGTGGCCCAATAAAATGAGATGCAGCTGGACCCACAGGGCGCAACCACACAGCTTGAGCAAGAAGGGAAGATTGGTCTTCGAATCAATAATTAGAAGACAAAACTGTGCACCACCGAACAAGGAAAGATAGTCAACAAGGTTAATGAGTTCACATATTTGAGTAGCATCATTGCACGGGATGGTGGTACAGTCGGATTGGTTATGCTGTGACAGTGTTTCAAGAATTGCATTTAATATGGTCATTGGTTCTCATTGATCATGCAGTGAAAGTGCAACTTTACCACTTTACTAGTGGCGATTGCTGTTTATACCAGTGAGCCATGGAGGGCAATGAAGGGTATTTGTTCCTTCAAAGTTGTTTATGACGAATAATCAGCATTGCATACCACAAGTGCATCACCAACAATGAAGTGTAACAACTGAGCGGCCTACCAAAGTTCAAAGACACAGTCATTGCCTACTGAATGCACTTAATGAGCCACATGATCAGATTAACCGACCATTGGATTTACTAGTCTGCAAAAAAATCATACTCCAAGAATAGTAGATCTGGCGAGTAAAGATGTTGTGAAGATCTTAGGGCCATCAATATCAAACGAATGAAGCTGCAATTATTGTGACCAAATGGCATGGGAATATATATGTCTATGTTACTATGATTTCATGTACCTTCTATTATTATGCCTTATTAATGTTTGCATTTATTTTTACTTATTTTGGTTACTTTGATTAATCTTAATAAAACTAATAAAAAAAAAAAAAATGGGAACCACTTCAAGTAGAATGAGAGGTAGTGTCCCAGTCTTCCATTTAATGCTAAAGTTGTAGGGTAGCTGCGCTAGGTCAGCATTGTCCTTTGCCTCTATTTATAGTCTGATCCTAGCTTACTCTGTAGCCTTACTACACTACTACATTATGCATCATATTGCATTTTATTATTAAGCCAGGAGATTACTTTTGGTCTATTTATGTACATTTCACTCTGAAGATTTCATTATGGTTTTACAGTTGGTTGCCACTATCATAAAAGAAATGTCATTGCAATGCACATGCACATAGGCTTTGGCATGTGGCATCTTGCTGAAAATCTTTTCTGACACAGAATTTTCAAATTCCCAATGATTGATTTTGTTCAGAAGCGGTTTTATGAATGCAGAGGCTTTTCTGTGTCCAAACCATAAAAAATGGGGAGAGGAGAATAATGAAAGATCTTCAGTGTTTCTGGTAATATTGCAGCTTAGCTCTGCTTCTTCCACCCTCTTACTTTTTCAAACATGAAAGCTTGTTTCCATATGTAGAAACCCACAATACACAGCTACATAATTAATTAGCTCTAAATGCTAAAAAATTAACCCCTGCCTTTTATTAAATTGTCCAATCAGACCTCTTCAGGCTTTCACATTATCAAAACTGTTAACCTGTGAATTAAAGTTGTATATAAAAGTTAATTATCTGTTTTTGTAAACTCTGTGGAATCGACACACAAAAAAAGGAGCTGCTAATCCTAAAATTTCAAGGGTTCATGATGAGCACTATCTTTGAACAATTTGGAAGTTAGAAAGTAAATGTTTGGTATGAGAAGTGAGGGAATGCTGAAACAAAAAATTCTGGAAGTAGTGAATTGGAGTTTCCAGCTATTACCGTCCACTTCCAACGTGCTACCTTTCTAATAGGTTTTGTAGTTGTAAGTGGCAAAGCATAAGGTGTTAGACAGCAATTAATATTCAGTATTTTTTCTTCTCATTGCCTATCCACATTAGACAGTTCCTTTAAAAATAATTTATGGCATTTAACATGCCTGCAGATGCTTATAGGCTGAATTTCTTTCTTTTGCAGAATTCAGAATCAAAGTTACACAGTGGGTTACATCATGTGTTCGCTTTGTTGCTACACGTGGAGTGTTCTCATTTCTCATAAAAGCTTATGCCAAAAATCTTTAAGCTGTTGAATCCTTGTGTTGTTGATTGATTTATCCAAAGGAAAACATGATAATGTGGCCCTCTTCAAATGGTCTATTGATCTGATACATTTTTTTACTTTTTTTTGTAGTCTGTAGTGTATTTAAAAAATACAGTGAACACAAAAGGTATATTATAAAAATAAAGAGTCGAGAAAAAAAAAGTACATTGGTATATTCAGTATATAACCATCCATTCATCCATCTGTCCATACAAGGCCAGTTAATCTATTAGTCAATGTAGGTGGCTGCCTAGGGAGCCATTTGTGAAAGTCAGGGGTACGTGTTTTGGACACTGGTAACTCTAAAGGTTCACGCTCCAGACATCGAGGGGGATGTCCCCTGGGTCCTCGAAGTCTAATAACACAGAATGCATGCCATGGACACAGATGGGCACCGTTTATGTCACTCAAGCAGCGTGCACTCTGGACCTTTCTGCCAACAACAACAATTTATTTCTAGGATAGCCCAAAATCACACAACAAGTGCCTCAATGACCTTTAACCGGCCCTGTTTTGTGACAGCCTCCCAGACTCAACTCTCTAAGAATACACAAAATAACTCCCAGAAAACCTTAAAGGAAAGAAAAAAGGAAGAAATCTTGGGAAGGGCTTTTCAGAGAGTGACCCTATTCCACGTTGGTTGGAAATGCAATGGGATTTAAAAAATGGGGCAAATACAAAACAGAACACAAGTAATCGTCTCCACAGAGCTACACAGCCAATCTATCATTGTCACCTCAGAAATACAATACAATAGTATAAACTACTTGTACCATTGTACCAACCCATTCATGCTATGGACACCAAGGGGTGCCGTTTTACTAACTGAATGCCAAGGGGGACCCCACCCACCTAGGTCTACATATGAGCTTTGACCAGCACTGCTTCCATCCATCAATTTACTGAATACAAAAGCAAAACAAAATTGTATTCCATAGGAGATTCCTTTTTTGACATTTGTAACTTTGTTTTCTTGGGAAAAAACTGTAAACCTATGAATTCATTTTACCATATTCAGGATTTAAATCCCTCAGACAATTAAAATTGTGATTTTTTTTTTTTTGTTCGATTGTTTATGAGACATATCTTAATTTTATATTATGGGTGTTATTTCCAAATAAATTAAATACATACGACTACACAAAATAATCATTTTTATCAGAATTAAATATTTTTCTTTAACAAATTGGTATCTCCATTTTATGTAGAGCATTTGCTTTTCTTGATGAGGAGTTTTCTGCTACTTCCTAACAGAGCAAACTAGTGCCTTAAACTTGTATGAAATCACTTGGATGCCTGATTGTCACATTGATTAAGGTAATCTGAGATGATGAATGCTGCATTCAGCTGTTCACAGAGTGTATAACCTATTTTTTGGCCATAATCATCTGTAAAGAGAACAAGCTGTCTCTTTTAGCTAACATGGTTACACAGAAGTAGCACAAGATGAATCAGCAGATGTTCTTCCATTTCTCGCCATGACCTTTTTGCATGCCAGTTCTGGAGCATAAAGTGGTTTGCTTTTATTCACTAACAGAAAAAGTCATAAAATCAAAGTAAATGTTTCTAATTAACCAAACCAATTACAATGCTTTAAGAAATGTGCATCAATGGGGGGCATAGCTCTTAATGTTCATTGCAGATATAGTCCAAATCAGTCAACCTTTACTCTATTTATATTCAACATCCATTAACATTTATATCACACACCAACACCTTTCTAAGTAAATGCCATGTCTAAGAAGAATATTAAGTAACTACACTGTATTAAGAAAAAGCTCTAAAACCAGATACATAGACCTTAATAAAGCTGTGTTACATAATGGTTGTCCCTTTAACACAAATGGAATGGTTATATTGGTTACTGCTTTTGCCTCACCATTACAGAAGACTGGGATTGAATTCTGGCTTGGTTATGGTTAATGTGAAGGTTACATGTTCTTCTTGTGCTTGAACAGGTTATTCTGTTTCCTCCACGGCACCAAGACATACATGTTGACTTGATTGACAGCACTGAACTCTCCCTGAATGAATGAACGTGGACATGAGTGATGTTGTCTACTGCTTTCAGACTTTATGCTAGGATTGGCTCTGGCTCCCCACTACCTTGAAATGGATTAGAGAGAGAGAGGTTAGGAGCATGCGCTGATACCCACCACATGACAAACCAATTCAGGATCCCAGATTAGGACCTGAGTACAGCCATGCAACGGGTGACAACTCAGCACCACACTAGTTCAGATAGAATGGAACCAGTGTGAGGTTTTTTTTTTTTTTTTTTTTTTTTATGGTGGCTGGAGTGCCAATTTTACCACCAACCCCCAGGTTTTCTCCTGCAGGTTGGATGACCTACATGCAGGGCTGGATGCAGTATAACGTCATACCCAGCACGGAAATGGATTATGTGGGTTCAAAATATTATTTGATAGATAGGATATGGTAATGTGGTGATTACAGTTACAGCCATAGAAAAAGATATAAGAGAATCTAAACAAAAGAAGGCAGTAATATTAAATGACTCAGAGGAAGAAGAAGAGAGCAGGACAGAATAAAAACTGAACAGCTTTTTTTTTTTTTAATTTAAATATCCCATTACTGCTCCACCGTGACTAGTTGTCAAGCATTTTAACTGCATCAAAACAATGACAAATACAATGAATATTTAACTTTTAAAAAATTATTAGAAAATGTAGCCTCAGTGTTATACAAAGTAATTGGATTAGCAGACTTAGGTTACCCGATTGCCTTACCATGTAAGAATTGGATTTGGATTTGTCGCTTCTAAATATTTCACCATGAGCTGGTACATTATAAATTTTGCATGCCAGTACCTGCAGGGATTTTTTAGGAACTTTCACTTACAGTACACATCATCTGCACATAATTGCATTAGCTTTCTGACCTTGTACATTCCAGTTCAGGGATGTATGGAGCTGCAATTTATTCTGTCAGCACTGAGCACAAATGAGGAGCCACTTCGATACCTGTGCACCAGTCTTGTTGGCATGTCCCCATTGCATTACTCTCATTGTTTTAGAGAAGTGAGAAAGACTAAAACTGTTATGTTTAGTTATGTTAGGGCAAATTTTGAGCAGATGGGAGAAAAGTTTGAGGAGGATGAACTGGGATGAGGTTTTAAGAATCCTCGAGGAGGAGTCAAGGGGCAGATTAGTAGGAAATTAAAAAAAAAAAACAACAACTCCACAGTGAGTTAATAAAGACTTCAAAAAATAACAACAAACAGCTGTATAAGACATATAGGACTAGTAACTGCAATATGAATCATAGGGTCTCTGAGAACGTGAGGGCACCCATTAAGGAATATATTAGGGAGGCTCATATATGTCTACCTAATCATTTTTCTTTTTTAATGCTTAACAGTATTGTAGATGAGTAAACAAATTCAGAATATTTATTCTTATCTTCATCATTTGGATTTATTTTCATCTAACCTGGGGTCTTCACGCTACCTATAGCAGAGAGTGCCTGTTTCAATGGAATTCACCTGAACACACATAACTACCACCCAATTTCTCAGTGAATCTCAGCACGGTTATTAACAGCATAACTTGTAATAATAGTTGCGTAACCTAGAAAGAAAGAAAAAGGGGAAAAAATAGGTGGCATTTGAGAAAGACTGAAAAAACTGTGTGGAGTTCAACCCCACCTTACCAACTGTTATTCTGGGAAATGTTCATTTGCTATGCAATAAAGTGGATGAATTTCAAGTGTGTGCACACTCTCAGAACGATTACAGAGATGCTTGCTTTTTGGCATTTACAGAGTCCTAGCTAAATGAAAATGATTCGGACGACTACTTGACAGTTAATGGATTTGGTGCCCCAATTTACTTGGACAGAAACTCAGCCATCACCAGTATGTTACACGGCAGAGGTGTCTGCGTTTATATAAATAAAAAATGGTATAAAATGGTGGTGGTTAGATAAAAACTGTGAACAAAAGATGTGGAACTTCAGTCTGTCTTGCTGCGATTTTCAGATTTTCATGATAATCGTGTATATTCATCAGAGGACACTGGCGAGCAAGGCTGTTAACACCATCTCCAGTGTAATACAGAGGCTTGAAGTGCCGTCTCCCGACTCTCTGGACTTTATTTTGGAAGACTTTAACTGGTGCACTGAACAAAACACTATTTTTACCAATATGTCTTTTGCCCAACTTGTCACAACTGAATGCTTGATCAGTGCTACAGGAACATAAAGTCACTTATGAATTGAGAGCAAAACTATCGCTGGGTCCATCAGATCATTACGTGTACAGCTTATTCCAATCTATAACAGAAAAACACCCGAAAGCAAACAAATTAAAGTCTGGGATAAGGACCCTGTTGAATGCCTGCGTGGCTGTTTTGAAGGCACTGAATGGTCAGTGTTTGAAAAATCCTGTGTTGAAATAAATGAACTGACAGACACTGTAAGCTGTTATATAATGTTCTGCTAGGATATCATAATACCCACAACATCAACCAAAATATATCCTAACAACAAGCCATGGATTACCAGAGATTTAAAACAATCAATTTAAAACAATGGATAACCCGAAAAAATATGGCATTTCAACATGGATCATTAATGGAACAGATGGAATTACAGGAGGTGAAACATGAAATAAAGCAGGCAAAGCTAAAGTATAAGCAGGACTGGATAGAGAATGAACTGTGGACTGAAAACCTGGGCTCATTATGGAATGGCGTTAAGAAGGTTGGCATTCATACAGTACATCTATTGGTATACCGCAAGAATGCAGCCTATCTTCTCTTTTGTTTATCCTGTATACAAATGACTGCAGGAGTTTACACAAGGATAGACAGAATCTGAAATTTGCAGATGTCTCTGTGATTGTAAGTCTTCTACAATATAAGGAAGACGGCCAAGGGCTTATTGTCAATGAATTTGTACAATGGTGTGATCACTGTAATTTAAGGCTTAATATTTCCAACACAAAAGATATGGTGTTAGATTTCAGGTGCTCTCCATCATCCACTGTCTCAAGTTTAATTAAAGGGGAGGCAGTGGAGATGGTAGAGCAATACAAATATCTGGGAACAGATATTGATAAACTAAACTACAGTATAATCTTAACACAGTGCAAATCTGTAAATTTGACACTTCCTTCATTGAATCCATTGTCACATTTGCTTTTATTTGTTGGTTCAGAAACCTCAGCAACAAGAATATAAATAATCTTAAGAACATTATAAAAATGTGCAGTTAAATTATTTGTTCATTCCAGGTGTCTTTCACTGAAATGTATTGCAAACGGGTTAGAAAGAAAGCCAACACAATTCTTTGATACAGTAGCCATCCTCTTTTTTCTAAATTCCAACTGTTGCCATCAGGCTGCACATTTAGGTTTCCAAAGGTAATGAGCAACAGATTTAAGAACTCTTTTATTCCTTGAGCTATAAGCATTTTAAATTCTGCTACTTGGAGGGATTATGCTAAATGCTAAATTTTGCATTATAATTTTTTATACTGTTGAAAGTAATTATTTTCCTTTGTATTGATCTTGAGTGTTTGTTTATGCAATAACATTGATTTTCAAATGTCGTGTCTATGTCAGTGTCTAGTTTTGTACTTTAATGCTGTAAACCAATTTCCCTCTGAGATAATAAAGTCTTTCTAAACCTAAACAAAAACGGCAGTTAGGGAGCAATATACCAGATAAGGCAAAAGATGAACCAAAGACATTCTTTCAGTATTTTAGTAGTAAAAGAACAATCAAGGAGGGGGGGAGGTGCATTACAAGTAGTAAAGGGGAATTTAAAAAATGTGGACAGTGAAATAGCACATGTTCTAAACTAATATGTTTCTGAGGTCTTCACATATGAGGAAGTAGATAACCTCCCAGTGGTAAAAGGAACTACTAAGGAGGTACTGAGTGATTTGAAAATTGTAGAGGGGGAAGTACTGCTTAGATTAAAAAGGCTGAAACAAATCCCTAGGACCAGATAATATTTATCCTCTGGTTCTTAAGGAGGTGTCACAAAAACAGTCACAAGACATCAAAAAAGGTATGGGGCAGCCACACGTGTATTATGCCCTGGCTGCAAATGGGTAATTTTGATTGAGTTCTTTACAGGTTTAAATCTAAAACAGAACTGATGTGAATTTGAAAATATGGCGGCTTTAAAGGCCTGGACAGGAAGTGCTATCATTGGGAGCAGAACCAGAAATGACATCATCCATGGCGCCGGACCTAGAAGTGACGTCTTGGAGACCAGAAGTGACGTCATGAATGGTGCTGGAACCTAACAGGATTTCCTTTGGATGGTCTGCAGAAGATTGAGAGAAAAATTCAGTGCAGCTCGCCACCCCCTAGTCTGGCGTGGTACTAATATTATTCAGGCCCTTTAGCTGCCTCCCAATCGCATGTGTGTGACAGAGATTAGTGGGTACATATATTAGCCTTTGACACAGGAAGTCACTGCACACTAGGGAAATTTCAATGGACTGGAAAATGGCAACTATTTTCCCATTATATAAAAAGGGTGATCGGGCAAATCCAAGCAACTATTTTCCAGTGAGTTTAACACTAGAATTACCACAGCCTACGAGAAAACTCGTAAATCCGGCCCACCTTAAATCCGTTCGCACCTCTCCATCAGTGTCTTTTGTCCTGTAAATGTGCCGATTAAGACAAGCAGCCTGCTATTCCATCCCCCACTGTCGCAGAATGTTCACTCCCAGTTCTCCGAGCTCATGCCTTGTTTGATTATCTGGGAGTGAACTGCTGGAGTTTTAGAGTGGAAATAATAGATTGTTATTTGGAACACATGCATTTCATGTGTGTTCCATTTCTACAGTAATCTTTGTAAACACATCATTAAAACAGAAAATATTTCATATTTTAGTAATAAATGTTACAAAATATAGGCATAAACTATAGAATGTGTGCATGACAGGTAAATTATTGGAAACAATTATTAAGGGAAAGATTGAGCAACACATGGCAAGAACAGGAGTTTTACTGAAAGTCAGCATGGATTCAGAAGAGGGAGGGCATATTTTACCAGCATGCTGGAATTCAACAAAAAGATATAATCAAAGTGGAGCATATGATATTATTTATCTTGACTGTCAGAAATTTTTTGATAAGGTGCCACATGAGAGGATGGGCAACAAACTAAAAGAAGTTGGAGTTCAGGGTGATGTTTTTAGATAGATGCAGAATTGGCTCAGAAACAGGAAGCAGAAAATGATGGTGCGAGGAACCTCATTAGAATTGGCCAATGTTAAGAATGTTGTTCCACAGGGTTCAGTGCTCGGGGCTGCTGCAATTTTTATATATATATATATAAAAGTAACAGGCTGGTTAGGTTTGCAGTTGATACAAAGATAGGTGGATTGGCAAATAATTTGGAATCTGTTAAATCATTATAGAAGGATTTGGTCAGCATACAGGTTTGGGCAGATTTGTGGCAGATGAAATTTAATGTAAGTAAATTTAAAGTATTACATACAGAAAGTAAAAATGTTAGGTTTCAATACACAATGGGAGGTCTTAAAATTGAAAGTATGCCTTATGAGAAGGATTTAGAAGTCATAGTGGACTCTAAGCTATTGACTTCCCGACAGTGTTCAGAAGCCATTAAGAAGGCAAACAGAATCTTAGGTTAAACTCCAAACACTGTGCTATGCAAGTTGGTTTATGCTAAAGCTTTATAGTGTACTGGTGAAGCCTCATCTGGAGTACTGAGTGCAGTTTTGGTCTCCAGGCTACAAAAAGGACATAGCGCCACTAGAAAAAGTCTAGAGAAGAGCAGCTAGGCTGATTCCAGGGCTACAGGGGATGGATTATGAGGAAAGATTAAAAGATTATACAGTTTAAGCAAAAGAAGATTAAGAGGTGACATGATTGAAGTATTTAAAATGATGAAGAAAATTAGTACTGTGGATTGAGATTGTTACTTTAAAATGAGGATGTAGTTGGAAACGTAAAGGACAACTTCACACACACTTATGAGGCTTTTTTTCACCACAGAGGAACCATATACACATAAAATTAATTTACCAAGTAGGATGGTAGAAAGTAGGACTTTAGAGAATTTCAAAACTAGAGTGATGTTGTTTTGGAATAATTCAGTGGATAGGACAGGCTCATGACAATTCCAAGGCTGCAGACGACCCAGACATCACAAAATATACACATATAGCTGAATACATTTGTTAATTGAGAAGTGTGTCCCTGTGCAATTAGTACAATTGTTGAATGTTTACTTTACTTAAATAACTAAAAAAGTTTAATTTCTATTTCATTTAAAAGAAAATCTTCCTGCTTTTAGATTGCAGCTTTTCTTGTTCTCAAACATAATGATTCATCAAAATTATAATAAGATTATCAGTTATTTGAATTAAAATATACTGGTCTATTTGCACCACTCAGTGCATCTCATCTAACCTTTCCTTTCTATAATTTTGTAGTCTGGAAACCAATTTTAACTTGATCAGTGTTCAAGGTGCTTTATTTGCAGAGCTGTTTTCCTTCGTCTTTAAGTGGTTTCCTAAACACTCTTTCATGTCTTTAAGGATGAATTGTTCTGTAAAGTATAGTTAGCGTGATTATTTTCAAAGATGTATGGAGGTGGTAAAAATATTGAAAGCTAACAAGTATACATAGTGCAACAAAAACAAAGTTAATTTGAAAAGTGCCGTCAAAACAAACAAAAGCCTCCATAATTTAATGGGAGAGGAAAAAGAAAAGCTTTTACACATCATATCTGGATGAGGACTGAATTTTGACCATGAACTGAACTTCTTTTCACAGTTCATTTAATTATAATCTAAAGAATATGAATAATGCTCGGTAACACAGGTGTCTGAACCACAGAGTCTGTTACTAAAATCACCTCACATGAACTAACAAATTGTACTTGAGAAATCAAAGTTGATGTTTTACTTTAAATTAGTAAAGCTTTTTCATTTTAATCAAATCAGCTAAGTAAAGTTTTTTTTCCCTTTTTTGAAGAGTTTTTGGAATTTTTTCTTAGTTGGAAACTGCAGACTTTTTTAATATGCAGAATAAGTGAATAAACATAGTTAACTTACATAGTGACTGGGATTCATTTAAATGATGTAAAGCACACATTGCACTTTGCCTCACGTGTCAACTGTAAGCTGAGACAGTTTCACTAAACTATACAATATGAACACTTCATCAATAATGTTTTCAGTATGCAGTATGTTTAATTGAATTCACACCACATGCACTTCAGAAGCAGTCGTCCATCTGAAGCTAATAATGTTTGGGCTCAGGGAGTACTTGAAAGGGAGACCATCAAGGAAAAGCTTCAGTTGCTGCTGGAAGAGGTGTTGGTGAGGCCAGCAGGTGGTGCTTACACTGTGTTCTGAATATGGATCCCAACGCTCCAATGAGGTGATGGGAACACTGTACTGTAAAAATGACACTGTGCTTCAGATGAGATGCAAAACCAAGGTCCTGACTCTGTGTGGTCATTAAAAGATCATTGGGCATCCTTCATAAAGATCATGGTGTATCCTGATGTCAAGGCTTAACACTGAAGCCTATGTAAAAAACTCATAATCCCAGGCCACCTTAAATCCCTTTGCATCTCTCTATTAGCATCTTTTGTCTTTTGTTGATCAACACAAGCAACAAGCAGCCTGCTATTCCATCCCCCCACCGCCGCAGAAAGGGCAAAAAGTTCTCCCAGCTCAAGTCTTGTTTATCTCGGTTTGAGGTGCCTGGAGTTGTATAGGGTAAATAATATATTGTTATTTTGAATGCATGCATTTCATGTGTGTTCCATGTCTACAACACTCTGGGTAAATGTAGGATGACAGAAAATGCGAGAAATGCTGAACACATAGTTAAAACAGAAAGTTTTTGCATGTTATAGTACTAACAACAAGATTTTGCCATGAAGTGGATAATGTGTAAAGACGGAAGTCCAAATATCAAATAAACACTTTTACAAAAGGTACACGTATAACAAAACATCTGAGCTTGGGTTTGTAACTCTTTGACAGGAACATGTAAATTGAATGTTGTTTTTTTTTACTTTGGTTATATTCTTGAATAAAGCTGCATGTGTTATTTTATATTTGGACTAAAGTCTTCCCACATTATACACTTCATGTCATTATTAGTATAACATGGAAAATGTTTCTGCTTTAGGTCTGTGTTCAGCACTTCTTGTCTTGCATTTCCTTTCATTTTACACTTATGCAGATTTTTGTAGACACCCAATATACATGAAATGCATGTATTCCAAATAATGATATACTGTATTATTTACCCTATACAACTCTAGGCACCTCACATGCAGATAAGGAGCCTTGGCTTCACCTGGGAAAACTTTCTACCCGAGCTGAGCTCCGTTAGATGGGAAAGTAGGCTGCTTGCTGCATGTGCTGATCAACACATTTACAAAACAAAAGACACTAAAGGAGGGGTGCGAAGGAACTTAAGGTAGCCCGGGATTATGAGTTTTATCCATAGGCTTCAGGGATTCTAGTATTAATTGCCCTCCAAGGCCTAATCATTCTGGCCCCCTAATCATCCCCTGTCTCTAACTGGCTAGCTATCCCTGTCATCACTTAACCACCTAATAGCAAATGCGTGGTGAGCGCACTGGTACAAAAATGACTGCTGTCGCATTATCCTGGTAGACGCTACACATTAGTGGTGGCTAAAGTGGCTACCCACTCACTAGAGTGCTTTGAGTAGTGAGGAAAGTGCTATATAAATATTAAGAATTATTATTATTATTACTGTTATTATCATGCAACTGGTAAAATATATGCTTTATTTACTCCTAAAGTGTCATTTTCATATCAGATGAATTTGTTTACTACATTTTGTGGCAAAGTAGACAATTAAAGGTACTGAAGATTTCCATTAAACGCATTAAATTACAAAATAGAAAACTAAGCTGAACGGTTAATCAGCATTTTGATTAATTAATCACTTTGATTAGATAAGATGAAATCCAGCAGCCCAGGAGTCTTAATGGGGAAATGCTAAATGGAAATCTACCAACTTCTACATGCTAATGCCTCAACGTTCACAGATGTTTTACACAGAAATATTGAGACAGTGGGTACAGACAGCATTAATAAATGAGCAGCTCTTTCATATTCAAAAATTAAAATAAAGATTACAAATTTAACAAAATGCAAAATTCCATTCTATGAATTTGTGAAATGCCTCTAAATATAATTGCCTGTTTAACTAAGACATTCTAGATCATTTCTACCAGCACTTCACTGTAGATGAGATCATATGACATTTTAACTTTTATATTTTGTTGTCTGTTAGAATTTAAGTATAAGAATTTCAAATCAATTAACCATTTATTTGCTAAAGACATGTTTTCTGCTTAACTATTTTGGGACTTTTAGAGATAGCTGTATCATTTATCTGTACATTGATTAATAATAATAATAATAAAAGTAATAACACATTTGGGCAGCACAGTGGCACAGTGGGTAGCGCTGCTACCTCGCAGTTAGTAGACCCGGGTTCACTTCCTGGGTCCTCCCTGCGTGGAGTTTGCATGTTCTCCCCATGTCTGTGTGTGTTTCCTCCGGGTACTCTGGTTTCCTCCCACAGTCCAAAGGCATGCCGGTTAGGTGCATTGATGGTCCTAAATTTTGCTTGGTGTGTGGGTGTGCATGCCCTGTGGTGGGCTGGCACCCTGCCCAGGGTTTGTTTCCTGCCTTGCGCTCTGTGTTGGCCGGGATTGGCTCCAGCAGACCCCTGTGACCCTGTAGTTAGGATATAGCGGGTTGGATAATGGATGGATAATACATTTTGTTTATAGAGCACCTTTCCCTTTTATAAACTGAAGTGCTTCTGGACTGTGTTATGTAAATGAACCTAAATTTAAGATTGTACTTTAATTAGAACAGTGAATGTGACAAGCTCCATCAGGCTTAAAGTAATACCTTCACCTTGAATTCATTGTTAATGGTGACTCATAACTACTTTTAATTTTTCCCCCCCAAAGATAATGTATAATGTATAATCTGTAAAAAATACACATATAGTTAAACACAAAGTAAACAAAACATTTTTAAAAATTGATTCACATATACATGAATCCTATGTATACGTTTATAAAGGTCATGTCAAGTAATGTTATTTTTGAGCTTTGGACAGTTGACAATGGAAGAGAGGAAAAAAAAATCAAATTAGCAGTATCCCTATAGAAAATAATTCACAGTATAATACAAAGTCATAGATGAAAGCAGACACAGTCACAAATCCTGGGGACCTCCACCAGCCTCTGAGCGATAACAAAACTAATCCACATCACGACAAGCAAAAAACAAAACCGTCTTGAATTCAGGGTCACTATTACCCGAAGCTTATCCCAGTAGCACTATGCACACTGTTATGATTCTGTGGTTTTAATATGTGCTACTATTATTTTTGCATGTACACTATATGGACAAAATATTGGGACACACCTCTTAATTATTGAAATCACAAGTTTCAGTCAGACCCATTGCCACAAGTATATAAAATTAAGCACATAGCCATGGAGTCTACATTTACAAACATTTCTGAAACAAAATGGGTCATTCTGAAGAGCTCAGTGAATTTAAGTGTGGTACTGTGATAGGATGCCACCTTTGCAATAACACTGTCAACTGTAAGTGGTATTATTGGAAAGTGGAAGCATGTAAGAACAACAGCAACTGAGCCACAAAACAGAAAACCACTTAAAGTCGCAGAGTGAGGTCAACCACTGCTAAGGTGCATGGTGCGGAAAATATTGCCAACGCTCTGCTGATTCCATAGCTGAAGAGTTCCAAACTTCCACTAGCATTAACTGTGTGGTGAGAGCTTCATGGTATGGGTGTCCATGGTCGAGAAGATGCATGCAAGCCTCGCATCAGTATGTCCATTGGCAAGTGTTGGTTGGAGTGGTGTAAAGCACACCACCACTGGACTGTGGACCAGTGGAAACGTGTTCTATGGAGTGACGAATCACACTTCTCTGTTTGACAGTCAGATCAGGCGAGTCTGGGTTTGGCAGATGCCAGGACACAGTTACCTGCTTGACTGTATTGTGCCAACTGTGAAGTTTGGTGGAGGAGGGATAATGGTATTGGGCTGTTTTTCAGGGTTTGGGCTAGGCCCCTTACTTTGAGTAAAGGGAAATCTTCCCCATACCAAGATATTTTGGACGATACTATGCTTCCAACTTTTCCATTCCAGTATGACTGGGCCCGAGTGCACAAAGCAAGGTCCACAAAGACATGGTTGGACAAGTTCAGTGTAGAAGAACTTGATTGGTCCGCACGCAGCCCTGACCTCAACCACACGGAAAACCATTGGGGTGAACTGGAATGGAGATTGCGAGCCAGGCCTTCTCGTCCAATATCAGTGCCTGACCTCATAAATGCTCTACAGAATGAATGGGTACAAATTC
Organism: Polypterus bichir lapradei; assembly: GCA_026402145.1. Lineage (NCBI taxonomy): Eukaryota > Metazoa > Chordata > Cladistia > Polypteriformes > Polypteridae > Polypterus > Polypterus bichir. The sequence continues at coordinate 68,475,447 of JANRMT010062819.1, forward strand.
CCACAGAAACACTCCAGAATCTTGTGGAAAGCCTGCCAATGAGAGTGGAAGCTGTTATAGTTGCAAAGGGGGGACCAACTCCAAATTAAAGTCTGTTTGAATGCAATGTCATTAAAGTCCCTGTTAGTGTAATGGTCAGGCATCCCAATACTTTAGTTTGTATATTTTTTGAGCTTTTATTAATTTTTTCATTATGTTTTTTATGCTATCACATCACCATTTTTTTTTCCGGTATCTTGCCTTAGATCTCAGATTTTTGTGTATTGTCATTGGTAACAGCCCCATCACTTTTACTGCTATCATTCTTCTTACCTTCAATATTTACAGTGAACTCATCTTTTAACACAGCTTTGTGGTGTTTGACGGCTACTGTATGTATACTGTAGATTGTACTGAACAATGAGATGTGCAATACATTTACTCAGAAACGCATTTAATAGTAATACATTGAACCCAGATTTCTTGGATAAATAAGAGTTATTTTGTACTGAAACACCACAGTGTTAGTCGTATCAAAACATGTGTTACTCTGAACTAATGTAAAGAAAATCAGATTTACTTAATATAAACACATACCTTCATAAAGTTTACTTTTTACTAATAACAGAAAATCATTATTAAGATACAAGTTTGCCTTTTGGACAAAGATTGGAGAGCAGGATGCAATCATCTGTCTTCTCCATAAGGCATAGGGCCAGACATGCTTCACGCTTACATGCATGCATCATGGCTGCCATATGTTCCCAGCGTTGTTTTGATACATCCTCCGAGTATGTCATCAGAAATTAACATGATTTTTGAGCAAGTTGCAGTACCACTAAATACAGGTACAGTAGTCCCCAGGTGACTTATATCCAAACTACAACTTACTTCACTACCCGCCTTTGGCTGCACCGTGTTCGTTCTCGGTGGGCGGACGCTGCAGGCAGCATACTGTAGTGGAGGTGACTGTGTGGTGGTTAAATGGTGAATTGCCCCTCGCTGCCCCCTTTCATTCTCAATAGCAAGCCTGCTTGTACTGTTACGCACATAGCAGAAAGTTGTCTGTTGTCAGTACATCAGACGTGTTGACGACGGCTGCCTTCCTGCTGTGATAGCGTGTACAGTGCTGTGCAGAAGAGCTCATCTTAACCTTTTGTCTTAACCCTTCAAGAATGTCTCTGAAACGCAAATCTGATGTAAGTGCTGGTGATACAGTAAAGAAGAGAAAAACCATCATCATTGAAAATAAAGTAGAAATAATAAAAAGGTCAGAGAGAGGTGAAACTCCATCATTCATTGGCAGAGCACTTGGTTACAGTCGGTCAACAATTGCATTTATTAAAATAATGTACCTGTTTCGACTTACATACAAACTCAACTTAAGTACAAACCTATAGTCCTTATCCCGTACGTAACCCGAGTACTGCCTGTATATGGGGAGGCGTGCAAGTTCAAGTCATTGCTGTTTACTATCAACATGTGACGGCAGGCTTGCAGCTCCAACAGGATCAATATCCATGCTTCGATGTCTGATGAATGGTTCGATACGGTGAAGCAAATGATCAAACATAAATGCTGACATGTGAATGTGCTTTTCTTCATCCACTTCTCGTTGCATACTTCTTATCGTAATGATGTGATACATTTAAAGGTCTCACATACTATCTGTATCGCTGTTGCTGTTTTTTTTTTCCACCTTGACAACCTCATCAGAATGCAAAGAATTTTTGTTTCTTAACATCTTTGTCCCTCAAAGTACAACACAGTGAAACCGGACGCGGTTTTCTAACCATGATGATGTCTCGCACTGCCACTTGGTGGAATCCTCCCAATTTACTTAAAGTATGTGCACAAGTATAGACAGTACACTGCTTGCATAGCAGCAGTGTCCTCAAGAGCATATATTGTGTAGTGTAAAGTATATCCCCAGCCTAACGATCACCTAGAAAATTCTGGCAGCAACCACTGTAAGGATTATGTTTTTCACCTTCTCCCATGCCGTCAGTACTATCCAGCCATCCCTGTTAAAGGGTAAAGACAGAGCTATGCAGGTGGATGAGCCTTGGGTGTGCTGGATAATGGACTATCTGTTGAGCTGACTGAAGTCTCTGAGTCTGATACGGATGTGAGCAACACTGGGGCACCACAAGGAATAGTCCCGACTCCTTTTCTCTTCAATCTGTACATCTCCGATGATAAATTAAAAAACAGGTTATGTCACTTGCAGAAATTCTTAGATGATTCTGCACTTATGGGGGTATTGAAAAGGGGAGTGAAACGGAGTATAGGAGTCAGGTGAAGAACATTATTTCTTGGTGCAGAAAGAATTATCTCCAGCTTAACATCAGCAAAACCAAGGAACTGGTTACTGACTTTCAATACACCAAAAAGCTTCTATGTCCGGTGACTATTCAGGGAGTGGATGTAGATGTTGTGTGTTCTTACAGATGCTTGAGGGTGCACATCATTGACAGGTTGGACTTGTCTTGGAACCCAGAGGAACTATATACAGTAAGTAAGGGCAGAGTGGGCTCTTTTACCTTAGGAGACTGCATTCCTTTAATGCAGGAAGTGACATCCTTCACATCTTCTATAACTCTTAGATGACCAGTGTGATTTTCTACATTGTGGTGTGCTGGGATGACAACATCACTTCAAGAGAGGCCCACCAAATCAACAAGCTAATTAAAAGTGCAAGCTCAGTTATAGGATGCATTCTGGACCCACTCGAGGTAACAGCGAAAGTCAGAATTAAAACAAAACTGAGTGCCATTATGAACAATGCTGCACAATCCTCTCCATGACACTAACACTGAGGACTTTCAGTCAATGAATTATTCAACAGACATGCATCAAGAAACTCTACTGGGGATTCTTTATTTCAACTGAAATACGTCTGCATAATGCCTCACTGCGACCGCCAAGTAAGAAAATTAATTTTTTACTTTTTCTTTCTTTTTATTCATTCTGGTGTTTGTTTATGTATATATTTATCTATCGCTTTGTGCATTTATTTATTATTTAAACAGCCTCTGTAAAAAGCCAAATTTCCCTTAGTGGACAAATAAAGACAAATCTAATTTTATCAAATCTAATTCTACGTTATGCTGTTTTCCTGTATATGTCATATTTGATTAGATACTATGCTTTAATACATCATTATTTAATATTTACGTTAACATTTACAGTAATGTATCAATGACTGCAATGAACAGAAGGCAGAAATTAAAAATGTAAACCAAATTCATGGAACATGGAACTTATTTTTAGCTAACCTTTTTCTACATTATCTTGCTCTCTGCTCAGCTGGAAACCCATAATAAGCAAGAATAAAGTTATGAAATGTCATTTTAGTCTGTTTTTCTTCCTACTATTATTAAAAAAAGAAAAAAAATCTTTTATTGTAATGGAGTAAAAATAAATAAACTTCTGCTCCACCTGCACAGTGCCCTTTCCTTGCATTGCACTTACGCTTCATTCTGACATTGAAATCTCTTACATCTCTCGCTTCTCTCAGCAGCTTGCTTAAGACAAAAAAATGAACCTGGTAAACAGGAGATACCAACATTTGAAAAAGCTGATTGAATAACAATAGACTGAGTAGATCACAATAAATCACTCAGGCAGATACAGGAGATGAATCTAATTACAGCTAAACATTCTGTAGACTGGTAAAGTAAAATAATCAAGTAGAATTCTATTTTCTATAATTACATTAGTCAATTTGTTTGAACTCAGAGGTTTTAGGTATACATTAAACTGGCTTTATTCATGCTCTTATACTTTTTAAAAAATAAATACTGATACAAGACTAAATTTATGAATATACAGTAGAGCCTCACAAGTGTCAACAATACAAGGAAGGAGAATGTCAGCATGATTATTGCATCCATTACTCCTTAAAAAAAATAATAGTCCTTCTAAAAATTGAAAAACATGCCTGAACAAAAATGCTGAAGAGAATTTCCTGCGGTGTAACTATTCTTTATTTTGTGACATCATCTAACTGCTCTAGGCAGTAGGACGAAATCATTTGTTAGAGAATTCCATTTATTTTACCAAAAGAAAAATACTTTTTTGAAGTTTTCCTGCTTAGTACTGTTTATTGAAGAGAATGAATTAAAAGCATGAATAAAAAGCAGGCTGCTCTGAGCAGGACATCTGTGTTGAAAGGTTTTGCTAAAAGAGATTCAATGATAATTATTTTCAGGCAAACGTATGTGAAAAGCTACTGCAGGTAACAATTAAAGCTGATAGGAGGACACTGTGGATCCTGCATTGATGAAGGTTCAAACTCTGCAAATGTTTTGCTGCTCAACATTCTGCCTGTATCTGTTTGTAATGTAATTAGTACAGCACAAGGGAAATTTCACTACTGATCTAGTTACTGTTTGGCAGATTTTAGTGACTAACAGACAATTACTAAGTTAATACGAATAGACATATAAAACTTACCCAGAAAAGATAGCCCAGCTAAACCAAGTAAGAAACTGACAGGAACAATAAATTTAAAAAGTTCAGTCAATCAGCCAGAAATGAAGCCTGAACATCATTGACGACCAATGATTCTTTCTTGCTGGACTCGGCAATTTTGAACTTCACTGAACTGAAGATAGATTCAGTTCTTAACATAAGTTCTATTTGTTTACCACCATTTGAGGGCTTATGCCTATCTTGTGTATCCTGAATTATGTGCAGCTTATATGTTCTTGATGATATAGATAAGTAAAACATGCTTTGGAAATCCACATTATGAACCTGCTAGGCATTAAGCAAACGGTAAATCTAGCCTCACCGCATGTGATTAAAAGTCAGACAAAACCAAAAAGTAAAAATTTTATCCTTCAGTACCTAGGATATCAATTTGGATCCAGACCTGATACTCAGCCCTGAGTATATCAGTTAAGATTGACAATAAGAAAATGTGCATAATGCAGAATATCAAAATTCCAAACTATGTAAATCCAGCAGATAAAGTAAAATATCTCTTGGACCTGGATATTTTAAGCATAAGATGATCTTCATACTAACTTCAGGGGTCTTACATTTACATGGTAAGAAAATTACATGGCTGACTAATGAAATGTCAATCCAGGCTACACCCTTGTGATCTTCAGGCTCACCAGTTATCCTTAAGTAGCTCTTTCCATAAATCTAAGTTTCAGGGCATCTCCAAAAAAAAAAGAAAGAAGCCAACCCAACAAATAATTAGAACTAGAATTAAGATGAGACCTTCCACCCAATGTATCAGTGTTAGTAATTTTATGCATATGGCATAAAAAAAAGATGTCATTGGAGATTACATTCTGTTTAGTAAACATTAACATATTGGAAAATGCTGCTGCTGCTTTGGTCAAGAAAACTATATTAAAACACACAATCTGATCTCCGTCTTGTTACTAAAACCTGGTTCAGTAAATTTTTCATCACCCTTTAATGCATTTCCGTACTCATAGTCTGTTAGGATTGTGCCAAATCAGGAGATGATAAGACACTTGGTTTCAGTCATCGGTTAGTTCACTTGTATTTCAAACTTTTAAGTGAACCATAAGTAACAGTAAAATGCACCATGGGTGTGTCATGGACTTCATTCATTGGGTAGAAAAAGTCTGGAAAATTCATCAAGAAGATTTGCATCAGCATACTTACATTGATTATGTGGTGTGTTTACCAAGCATGAGCAGAAAGACTTCTCTGATAACAAAAAGACAATATGAAATAAATTACAGTGCATTCTACAGAAAGGACACGTTTCATTTGGTGACTCTATGGGCCAGCACTGTAGGCCATCGGCAGAGATGTGCCTTAATTTCATTTTGACAGTCGATGTATCAGGTGAATTTAATTTCTCTGTATAATGTTGCAGATTTACTCTCCAATAACCCAAATGTCACCTCACATGTCTGCTGAATTGATCTGATCGACCGGTACCTTTTGTGAGTTATTTCAGATCAACTTGCAAGTGGCACAGTGGTAGTGCTTCTGCCTCACAGTAAGGAAATCATGAGTTTACTTCCCTCATCCTACCTGCATGGAGAGAGCTTTGAGTAGTGAAAAAAGAGCTATAGAAATCTAATGAATTATTAAAATGCATGTGTGGATATATTTTTGCACCGTGATTGCCAAATTACCAGTAGAAATGTTTTCCATAATGCACAGTATTTCCTGTAGTTAGACTGGTCATGTTCATGCCTCACATGAACCGCTCCAGGGTTTGCTTGGTACTGCGCTGAGATCACTGTTTCTAAAGGGTCTTGGTATGGTTGTTCACATCTGTCCAAACAAACCAAACTGCAGAGGCAATCACTGTAAAGTGCAAACACACTGCAAAGGAGATAGCTGTGAAAACACCTTTTGTTGAGGCAGCAACAAATGGTTTTCCCTTCCTTCATAAATGCAAATAATTGGTCAAAAATTGGCTTAAGAATAGTGTACACTCACCTAAAGGATTATTAGGAACACCTGTTTAATTTCTCATTAATGCAATTATCTAATCAACCAATCACATGGCAGTTGTTTCAATGCATTTAGGGGTGTGGTCCTGGTCAAGACAATCTCCTGAACTCCAAACTGAATGTCAGAATAGGAAAGAAAGGTGATTTAAGCAATTTTGAGCGTGGCATGGTTGTTGTTGCCAGACGGGCCGGTCTGAGTATTTCACAATCTGCTCAGTTACTGGGATTTTCACGCACAACCATTTCTAGGGTTTACAAAGAATGGTGTGAAAAGGGAAAAACATCCAGTATGCGGCAGTCCTGTGGGCGAAAATGCCTTGTTGATGCTAGAGGTCAGAGGAGAATGGGCCGATTGATTCAAGCTGATAGAAGAGCAACTTTGACTGAAATAACCACTCGTTACAACCGAGGTATGCAGCAAAGCATTTGTGAAGCCACAACACGCACAACCTTGAGGCGGATGGGCTACAACAGCAGAAGACCCCACCGGGTACCACTCATCTCCACTACACTCCACTCCATCTACAAATAGGAAAAAGAGGCTACAATTTGCACGAGCTCACCAAAATTGGACAGTTGAAGACTGGAAAAATGTTGCCTGGTCTGATGAGTCTCGATTTCTGTTGAGACATTCAAATGGTAGAGTCAGAATTTGGCGTAAACAGAATGAGAACATGGATCCATCATGCCTTGTTACCACTGTGCAGGCTGGTGGTGGTGGTGTAATGGTGTGGGGGATGTTTTCTTGGCACACTTTAGGCCCCTTAGTGCCAATTGGGCATCGTTTAAATGCCACGGGCTACCTGAGCATTGTTTCTGACCATGTCCATCCCTTCATGACCACCATGTACCCATCCTCTGATGGCTACTTCCAGCAGGATAATGCACCATGTCACAAAGCTCGAATCATTTCAAATTGGTTTCTTGAACATGACAATGAGTTCACTGTACTAAAATGGCCCCCACAGTCACCAGATCTCAACCCAATAGAGCATCTTTGGGATGTGGTGGAACGGGAGCTTCGTGCCCTGGATGTGCATCCCACAAATCTCCATCAACTGCAAGATGCTATCCTATCAATATGGGCCAACATTTCTAAAGAATGCTTTCAGCACCTTGTTGAATCAATGCCACATAGAATTAAGGCAGTTCTGAAGGCGAAAGGGGGTCAAACACCGTATTAGTATGGTGTTCCTAATAATCCTTTAGGTGAGTGTATATTGCCATTATTTTATGTTGATCAGATTAAAATTTGGGGGTCCACTTTAAAAACAGACCTGACTGGTCCAGCAACAAAGAAGAACTACTGTATATAAGAAAGCATCGAGCAGGCTCTGTTCTTAGGGCACTGTGCCCCTTTAATGAGGAAGTTAAAGTCCTTTACATGTTTTAGAACTCTATGATGGACAGTGTAATTTTCTACACTCTGTTGTGCTGAGCTGGTAACATCACTTGAAGAGAGGCCCACCATATCAACAAGTTAATATAAAAGGCAGGCTCAGTTATGGGAAACACTCTCAATCTGCTGAAGGTAGTAGCAGAGGACAGAATGAAGACAAAACTGACAGCCATTATGAACAATGCTGCACATGCTCTCTCTAACATTAAGTACTTTTGGCCAACAAATCTTTCATTTGAAATATATCAAGAAACAAAACACTAGTGGGGTTACTTTACACCAGGGGTCCTCAATCACGGTCCAGGAGGATCGCAGTGGCTGCAGGTTTTTGCTCCAACCCATTTGCTTAATAAAAGACACTTATTGCCCAAGTAACACTTCTGCTTCACTTTAGTTGTCTCGCTCATTAAGATTTTGAACCCTTATTGGTTATTTTAGTCTTAAACAGCTGTATTCTTGGGTTTTAATTGCTCCTAAAATGCAAATGACAAAAGAGACCAGCATTTCTCCATTTAGCTTGTTACCATTGACACCTGTATGTATTTATTATGCACTATTGGGTTTAATTAAATACTTGGAAGGAAAGTGAAGAGAAAACAGTAAAGGGCTGAGAATTACTCATCCATTTTAGACTTTAAATGATATCCTTAGAAATGAGAAGAAAATCTAGGATATGAGAATTAACTGACATAGCAGAGTTAAAGCACTAACAAGCCATGAAATTAAAATTATTGGCAAGGATTGCTTTCTAATTAAGCCACCAGGTTACAACAAAAACCTGCTGCCACTGTGGCCCTCCAGGACTGTGATTGAGGAACCCTGCTTTAAACCAACCATGATATGCCTTTAAAACACCACACTGTGACAGCTCTTTTATAACTTTAGCCAAGTCAGAAGTTTTTTCTTTTCAGTTTTCCTTCCTTTTTAGCCATTCTGAATTTAGTCATTGAGTTGGGTCTTGTTATAACAGCATTTATTTATTTAAAGTAAGATCCTACTGTACCTTTGAGCCTTAGCTTTGACACTCCTTCTATAGTTTGAATTTTGAGTTATCTAAGCATTTTGTTGCTATTTTAATAATATTTTCGGCTCCCCTGCCAATTTATCGAAGGCTCTTGTGGGCCAGACCACGGATGAAAACCATCGATTGTGATGACCTGCCATGCAACCAGGAGAGACAAAGTTTTCAGATAAAACCTATTTTTCTGGATAACTTGATGAAGACAAACAACTACACAGAAAAAGCAACAATATGCAGAGTCACAGAAATATTGACCATTTCAGGACTCAAACCCAGGACTCTGGAGCCTGTAAGTAGAGGTGTCAACTACTGCATGACCATGCCGTCCATATTACACCATACTGCACTATAAATACAAATGAGATTGCTTTACATTAGTTGTTTTTCTTGACTGTCTACAATTATAAATTAGACCCTGGAGACAGCTTTAATAACAGAATAAAATCTGTCTTTGATCATATGGCAACAGCTTGTGTAAACTGAATGTTTTACAGATCCCCTTCCCAACAAGACTTTGCTTTTTTATCATTACGGTATATTAAGCTGTTGCACTGATATGATATAGCATGCAATTTTACAGATTAAATCTTAATATTCTGAAATATTTTGATCTGTAAACATACTTATCCAAAGCTGTTAGACTGAATTCACAGTTCTTTGATTAATAAATCAAAACCTGCCTTTCAAGAGGAATTACCGTTGTAAAGAAAAACAAAAAACTGTTGCTCTGAGTGCAGAATGCAATACAGTAGTTCACATAGTTATTGTCACACATTCAAGGAAAAACAATATATTTGGAATGTATTTAATCAGGCTAATACAGTGCAAAACTGTAATACTGCCAACATTTAGTGTGTTGTCAACATGATAAAACAAAATGTGTGAAATTCTAATTTTAACTTGTAAAGGATAATCACTGCTTACTGATTTACAGTAAGTGGCTAAAAGAACCATCTGATGATCTGTCTTTTGAGATTCAACATTTACAGTGAACATACTTTTTTCCTCTTTAAAAGCTATAATTTCAGAAGCTAGTACAGTACATAGTGTAGCAATGTACTATAAGAACTCATCTTTGGTATGTTTTCTTACATTACTTTGTAAATATTTAATAATTGTTCCATTGAGATGTTAAATAAATACTGTCATTTTTTGGGTCCAGCAGTTTTCTTACTTAAGCACCTGTGGTAGGTGACACCAAAGCTGACCAATGATATGAATATGGATATGGTTAGTTTAGGTACTGCAAAAATACAACTCATACTCAATTTACTGCTATGTGACAAGACAGTAGAAAAGGTGGTAGGGAGTGAAATGTCTTTAACATCATTCCAGAATACTCAAATGCAACCCAAAAGCTCTTTGGTCAGAGAAATTTGTTTTTAAATACTTATAAATGAATTATTTTACTATTGTAATTTAAAAACATAAGTATAGACACTTTAAACTGCTTTCACATCACAAATGCTGCCAAAATGCACTTACACTGTATTGAAGCCCTAGTTTTATGCAAAGTCTGCAGGCATGCTTTTTAAGTATTTCCATTGGAAACTGTCAGGACTGCCAACCAACTATAACAGAATGCTAACAAAATACATGCCTGCGCCCTCCACTCAATACTGGCAAATCAAAACAGTTTTGATTTTTAGCAGCGATCTGATCTGTAGAAACTAGTAAAAACACACCACCAGTTCACATTACAGTGCATGGAGTGCATTGGTTTCTCAATGATAGCTCTCAAACACTGATGAAAAAATAATGAACAAAAATTGTGTGCAGATTTCAATAGATTTATGTTTGAAATAGCATTAAGAGTAAACTGAAATGCTCCTACCTTGCAATAAAATTACAACTTAGGAAATTTGGTGTAACCACCAGCTTTGTAGAATGAAGCATTTCATCTTTTCGATTCTAAAGTCACAATATGTGAAATGGTCTCTGATTGCATGAGTATTCCAATTTATTTTAGATTTCAGTGAATATAAAGTGCAGTATATAAATAAATAAATGTGAGCAAGTATGTGTCTGAAGCTTAGATTGTGAGAGTATTTCTACATTTTTTATAAAACAGACTAATGTTAGGATTTTGGGTAATTATGGACATTTTTCTTCAGTGTTCAATATCACCCAGCCTTGCATACTGAACAGTATGAATGTTATCCCATTTATTACATTATGGATTCAGTACTCTCTTTTAAATCATTCACAGACAAAATTACACAATACTTTTTCAAAAGTTATTCATTCAACCACAAGCAGTTCCCAAGGATGTGCTCTATCACCAGTAATAGTTTTACTCTGTCCATAAATGGCCTGAGACACAATGACCCCTGTTCTGTTATGAAGTACGCTGAAGACATTAGGCTGATAGGACACATCTGTGGAAGATGAAAGCCATAACTTAAATCAAGGGGACTACTTGGGAAACTGTTGCAATAAGAACTCTTACTCTCAATGTCAAAAAGACCAATGCAATGATAAATGACTTTAAGAGAAAGAAATCTGCATTTTCATCCATCGTTGTTCTAGGGGAGGAGGTAGGAATAGTGACTGAATATTAATACTTAGGAACTATTTTAGTTAAACATCTGTAAAAGAAGCCTGGATACAGACAGACACTGAGACAGCCACATGTCCAAAAAAGCACACTTTTGTTCTTCTTTTTATATTTAACACACACTCACAACTCACTCACAATTACTCATTCCTTAACTTTCCTTCTGCCACCTCCACTCCTCTCTCGCAAGCTCCGTCCTCTTCCACCCGACTCCGGCTCCCTGAATGGAGTGAGGTGGCCCCTTTTATAGTGCACCCGGAAGTGCTCCAGGTGCTTCCTGATTAACCTCTGGCAGCACTTCCGGGTGTGGCGGAAGCACTGCTCCTGAATCCAGCTCTTCTTCAGGCACCACTTCCGGGTGTGGTGGAAGTGCTGAAGATCTTGTTTCTGGAGTTGTCCAGGCACCCCCGGCGGTGGCCATGGACCACAACAGGTTGGAGCCCCAAGCCCGTGGCCCCGATGCAACAGCGGGGGGCTTCTCTCTCATGTCCCGGGGTATAAATTTCCCTTCTCCTGGTCCCCTGCTCCCCCAGGTCTCCCGGTAGGACATGATCCCCAGCCATCCATCACACATCTTAATCGGAATACAAATACAAAAAACATACACTCCAAATGCAATCAGCGTTTGATTATCCTCAACAAATGTAGACTTTTTGCTACCAACTCATGTTACCTTTGTATCACAACTTGATCCTTTCTGTTATCACTTTTAGCTTTATTGCCTTTTAGTGGTCTGAAAAACCAAAATATAAAAAAAAGATGCAGCAAATCACCAAACATGCAACTAAAATTATTGGGGGTGACATGGCTGATTTGGCAAGCGTGTGTCAGAAGCCAATGTTAGAAAACTGGAAATCATCTCAACTGATGATAGACATCCATTACACTCACAATTTAACTTCAGTAAATCAGGAACGTTATTCGCTTTGAAAACCCATCCAGAAATTATTTTATCCCTAGTGCCATATGTCTTTTTAATAAGAAATATCAGAGATAATAAATTAATACAAATTCCAGAAGTATAAAGTTTCTTATGTATTATGTGCCTATTTTAGGTTAAATCTGGTTTCTCAAACTCCGGTCCTAGAAGGTCAGAGTGGCTGCAGGTTTTCATTCTAACCCTTCTCTTAACTAGTGACCTGTTTTTGCTGCTAATTAACTTCTTTTGAATTCATCTTAAATGACTTGCTCTTGAAGACTCAGACCTCTTAATTGTTTCTTTTTCCTTAATTAGCTGCCAAACAATAATAAGATACAAAATGAGCCAAAACATGAACCGCAAACTGTGCCCATCATAGAATATCTGAAAATAAAGAAAGATTAAGGTCTCAGGAATGCTGATCTGCTCAGGTTCACAAAATATTTCAACAGTGCTCTTAGAAAAGTGAAAATAAATAATTTTGGAAATGTATGCTATTGCACAATGAGAGAAGCAACAGGCAATGGAATTAAAGAGCAGGTTTAATTAACAATAAGAATCAGCGCCCAGTTAAGTAAAAAATTATTACTAGTCACTATTTCTCTCCTACCTCCCAAATTCAGATCATCTGTCAGTACTCCTTCTGCCAGCTTACAAGCAGAAACTAAAGGTTAAGTAACCAGTAAGAAAAGTAGTTCAGTGCTATAGTAAAGCGGCAGAGGAAAAGCAGCAGGACAGCTTTGATTGTGTGAACTGAGACATGTTCAGGGATTCCTCATCAGATCTTGATCATGCAAACGTAGCAGGTTTCCTCAAAAAAAAGTGCAGACAACTGTGCAATTACAAAAACAGTCCACATATTTCCTGGTAAAATCAGACATTTAATTGATGACATGCAGCAATATACTTCGATGGCAATATGGAACCATACAAGAAATGCAGGTATACGAAGCTCAGAAAACTAAAGAGTCTAAAATTAGTATGAGAATAAACTGGAAACTAGATATAGCACCAATCACAATTCAGAACAACTTTTAGAGATGATAAAACATATTCCTATCTCCTCCACGTTTTCTCTCTCTGAACTTAATTCTTTCAACACCTGTTTTGATGACAATAAAAAGCAGCTCACAATTCAACTGCCTGCAGCATCATATAATTCATCTTTCTTCATTTCTGTGAGTGAAATGAGGAGAACTTAAGGTTAATTTCAGGGAGTAATTGAAAAGCTGCAGTGACCAATTAGCTGATATCTTCAGCTTGCTTGAAAAGGCAGAGTTGTGGCTCAGTGGCTAAGGATCTGCACTGGCAATCGGAAGGTTGCCGGTTTGAATCCCATAAATGCCAATAGGGACTCTGCTCTGTTGGGCCCTTCAGCAAGGCCCTTAACCTACAATTGCTGAGCACTTTGAGTAGTGAAAAAATATATATAAATGCAAAAATTATTATATTATTAAAGACACTAACTAGTGCTTAATAAAACAAACTTGGACGGTCTGAATGACTACATTCTGGTGGAACTCCCTTGAATTTGGACAAAATGCTTTGAGAGACTGGTGCTGGGACAAATTAAATAGAGTATTCCAGACAGTCATGATTACTTTCATTTTCCATATCGTTACAACCGTTCCACAAAAGATGCTATAAGTTCTGCACTTGAATCCACCATGGCACATCTAGATTATAGAGATTGCTATGCCGTAGTCATACTTAGAAGAGTGTAGCTCAGCATTCAATACTGTTTTAACAGCAAAGCTGACCACCAAACCCCTAAACCTGGGCTTGAGGGCCACCCTCATTAAATGGGTTCTGGACTTCCTAATCAGCAGATCTCAATATGTGTGATCTCACATCATTACATACTCTACACGGTCTCTGAACACTGGTATTCCAAAGGGTAGTGTGCAAAGCCCCCTTATGTACTGCTTGTTCATCTATGACAGCTCCAACTCCATTAATAATATTGGCGATTTTATGACCATTATAGGCCAGATCACAAACAATGGCGAGATAGATGACAGACAAGAAGTTTAGCTGCTGACTCAGTGGTTCCGGGACAACAATTGTTTGCTTTAACACTTTTGCAAATCCAGCACCCACTTCACATACATTTTTGATACCTTTCTTCTGTCAAATAAAACAAGACCATTTACATTTGCACTATAAGAGATTGAGAAACCGTTTCCATACAAAGATCCATTACCCACACATGAGGCCAGACTGATGATGCAGACAAATTGACCAGTGGAACAAATAAATAAATAACTTTGTCCTGCTGGTATCAAATAATGGAAGGACCAGCCATAACTGGAAGTTGGGAGCAGTTCAGTTCTCCATATGCTAGGTGGCAGTGGTCCTCACATGGGAACCCGTTCGGGACAAAAGCAGGGGTGCTTGGGAGATGGAGCCCTGCACTAAATGAATAAATAATCACTTTGTTTACAAACAAGTCAGATGTCATCAACAAGAAAAACACATAATATAATGCGATGAATCTGCAGAGAAGTACACAGACATTTAAAATAGACTGCACAGAAAGAAAAAAAAAATAATCACAGCCTACAAGGAAGAAAACGTCCATTAATTGAAATATCGGCCAAAATGAAAGCTCCTAACATTTCAGTATTAAAATGTTTAATCCCAAATGTGAGGAGCAATGGCATTACATTGGGATTATGATATCACTGCATTAATGAATAATGGCTAAACAAAAATCATAGAGAGAAATATAATAGCATGGTTTATTATTCTTCTGTGAGCAATAGATGAGGCGGTAAAAACAGAGGCTTGGAAATATATGTTATAATATGTCCAGACTCAAGAAATCAAATCACAAAAACAAGGAAGCTGTCTCAATCACAGCGGGTTACATTAGTAATGAAGAACATTGGAGATTTACATCTAGGCACTGGAGCCAGTTACAAGCCATCACATTCTGAGAACTGAAAAATAGATTCATGGTGAACAAAATAAATCACATATCCAGCAAAGATGTGAAGGTTAGGGAAGATCTCAGTATTCTGTATATTGATAGGGAAACTTCAGGCTGAATAAAGAGTCACTGTGAATGACTGGATTCAGAGACGCCTGTCTAGACACTATCTTTTTGAATCTACATGAAAGAGTAAGAGCAGCAGACCTGATTGATCCACTGAGCAGAAATGATCACAGTTTGGCAAGGTTTGAAATAACCTTTGAGAATACACCCAGACACACTAAAAAGAGTTTTTGAAAGGATGGCAAAAAATGAAAAAAAGAAAAAGTACATAACTGATGGGATTACAAGCACATCTCAAATCAATGCATTTCCTGCCCAATTGTACAAATAAAATTAGAATGCTCCACATACTGTAACGTCATTACTCGGTCCTTTTACAAAGGTTTTACAAACCATTTCACTTCCCAATTTATATTAATGATGTTGATCCAACTAGAGTGAGAAAATGTCAAATTTGCCAATGACACCAAAACTTCCACAGTAATAATAAAAAGCCAAGTAGGCAGGAAATCAAAACAGTCTCTGGAATCTACAAAGCTCTGCAAAACACTAATTACATTAAATGTAAATAAAAGATGGATGGTCCTGAGCCAGACAATGAAAAATCTGGAAAAGTTAGTGTGACGTGTCTCACAATTGCATGGGCTGTGGGAAGTAGAAGCAGGGTTGGGAGTGGAGTCTTGGGGGAAATCACTTTATGAGGGTTGATGGCCCTCCCTAGAGAAAGCTAAGTGACTGGGGTCAGGGATAATTAGCAGTGCAACCAGGCAAATGGAGTACGGTGTGGTTGTCAAGGAGAAGTATTGGAGTAGGTAGAATGACAGCATCAGGGTGAGAAGGGAGAAAATGGTTAAAGAGCAGGCAAGAGGTAGACAGGACAAAGGCAACCTGTTTTTATTATTTTGGAGGTGTCCCCGTGACCCAGACATTTATATTATGGCATACCAAATAAAAAGTCAGTCAGCATTTGGAAGACTCCCCCAGAAAAGCAGGTATGATAGTTTATGTCGACATCACATATTTATTGAAGGTAATAACTCTTAGGTTTTATAGTAAAAACTACTGAATTTAATAACTGTATAATATTTAAACAAACACAGGAATGGTAGTACTAGACAATGTTAAGAATGAAAATTATACAAGAGGTCAGAACGTGGATATTCCAGTCTTGAACAGCTAAATACTATAACACGTAGTTGAGGATAAGCATAACTCAAAATTTAGAGCATTTAATTCAGAAACCAGAAAGAGCCTTTTCCATTCAAAAACTTCAGAGAATTTTGAAAAATATCCAGCAGAGCAGCAATAACTGTATAGGGTCTTCACTTCACTCTTCCTATCAGCTTTGGTGCTAATTTCAAAAATTAGTCTCCCCGTTTAAAGTTATCACTCGCTTTTTCACCTTTGGCCTCTCTCCTCTTCTGGTAGTTAGTCTTTGTTTAATTCATGTCCTGATACATTAATACACAGGTAGATATCAATATGCTCATGGTGATTACTTTCCAACCCCATGCCCCAGAATTGCTTTTTGGTTTGCCAGAGAGTGATGGGTCAACATAGCTTAGATGGCACAAAGTACTGATAATACTCTCTTATATTCCTTCAGGTCACTGCTCCCCAGAGTCCCGAGTTCAGTCTGTTAGCTTCTACACTGTTTTGTGCAATTGGTTTTCAGAACCACTACTAGTCATTTTTGTACCTTTTTAGTGCACAGAATTTGTATTTTAGTATTCTGATGAAACCAAATTTAATGTTTTGCTTTTACAGGATGGTCACCAACATACTGTTTATGGTTGTGAGATGTATCGACAGGCATGTAATACAGTAGTCACATGGTGTATTGTGTAATAATGGCCCACCAATATAAGATGGTGACACACAACCTGTTGTATATGTGTGTTGAATTTTAGAGAATTACAAATTGTTTAAAGTTTAGTAAATCTGAGGTTAAAAACAGTTTAGGAAATCCCATCCTAGCCATGCATTCACCAGTTTTCTCAGAGAAACTCCAACCATTGAGAGCTATTTAGTGTGCAAAGAGTGAATATGAAAGGTACCATCATTAAGTCAGTGGTGGCAATAAAGAAGAAAGGACAGGATTACTAGTGTTTATTGTTAACCTGTTCTGAAAAATCTCAGAATAATTTACAACAGGATCTATCATTAAGAGACATATTAATTTTCAATTTAAATGCTCATGACACCAAGCTGTACTTATTAGTGATTTATTAATACTTCAAATATACACCTGTTAATAATGCCTGTAAAGATGCAGCTTGCATCTGCCTTTAGCAATACAAGTCAAATAATATTAATAATAATCCTTAAACTGGCATAGCATGGGAGATGCAAATGTGACAAAGTAAAATTAAAATTCTATCCCCTCTTACAACTTACTCCTGATAACAATACACAAGATTTCAGCATCACCTTCTTGACAAATTACAGGTTGATTGTATTAATCAAATTTTCACAACCAAATCAAATCAAGTTTTATAAAAAAAGTGACCATTGACTGTGCTCCAATGACAGTCGCAATCAGAACTTTTAATACAGGAAGCAACAGTGAGACTACAAACAAGTTTGAGCAAACTATATAGGGAGAAAGTGTACTTTAGTGAGACTGGGGTACCTGATGTGTAAAATGGGCACAGTAAGAAAAGAAGTGTCAGAACCCTATTGCTGGCGTGTTAAATAATGCCACCTGAGGCAAGGTACCCATACACCCCGATACTTATTA
>JANRMT010062819.1:68493527-68509926 GCA_026402145.1 Polypterus bichir lapradei
ATAGATAGATAGATAGATAGATAGATAGATAGATAGATAGATAGATAGATATGTCAGTACTTATTCACCATTTGGCACTACTCAGTAGTTGCTCATCATCTATCACTCGTCAGTACGACATTTCACTCAATAAGGTATCACTCGTCACTTTCATTTTCAGTCTTTTTTTAACCAAGCCAGTCGGCATTGTGAGCAATGACAGGGGACATGAGGAATATAGACTAAAAACAAATAGCCCATTGGTTTATTGAAATATTAATGACTTATTTCCTCTTTGTTGCCATCTCAATATCCACACAGCGTAGATAATAGGAAATGCAAATATTATCAATACAATTTTGATTTTTGAGTTTGCAAAAACAGAGACAGTGGTGAGGTGTAACTCAGCATTCTCTCTCTTGCCTACAACATAATATATTGTACATACTGTACAAGATAATTTCTCATACGTACGCATTACTATGTCATATATAGGATTATTATCTTAATACATTATCTTTGAACATCAATTTTATTTATGTTTGACTCCTTTTTGACTCTTTAATTTTGCTACTAAGACTACATTCACATTGCAGTCAAAAATGCAACTCCACCTTTTGGCTTATGGGTGATTTGTTTGACTTTTCAAATTAATTTTAAAGCAATATGACTGTGTACCAATATCAATCCTGAATTTGCAAAATTAATAAAAAATAATCAATCAGACAGATGCAGCCCAACAAACAAACATGAATTCCAGCTGTATGCTGTTAACAGTGCATGATATCTGCGATTTGATCAGTTCATGATGGCAAAGATGCTCAAAGATGCTTTGAGTGGAATCATCACTGCTGAATCTCTCTGCCAGAATCCCTCAGAAAAAATAACTTTGAGGCATTACTTTGCAGAATTTATGCAGTAATTGGGCTGTATTGGCAAGCTTTTTTTACTTTTGCAGTTCGTTAAAAAAAGCAAACATAATAGCATGAGTGAACAATTTTAACAATATAAACACATATTACTCATATAGTGACTGTCTATATAATTCACCTGTTTACTGGGGAGCCTATATTGATGGTGACAGCACAATTTTCATCTTACTATGCTGCCTCATTAACAACAATATTTTATATATAAATGTCTACGCGTGGAAGTGTGTGTGTGTGTCTGTCTGGCCCAGAAGTGAGAAGTGGAGTCAGGGTAAGGGCTCCAACTCTGAGAGTTACACAAGCAAGGCCAGCATTTCATCAAAATGAAACTTCCAAAGAAAGAGTCACTCGCTTAGCCGCTAATACAGAAGCTAGGCGAGTACATTAGCAAAACGGTATCCCTTTTACATTTCCTCTCACCGCTAATACACAAGCGATGCGAACATGTCGGCAAAATGAAACCTCTGAAGAAAGACAGTCCCTAAGCCGCTAATGCACAAACGATGCAAGCACATCGGCAAAACAAAACCTCCTAGGAGAGAGATGCCCAGAGTAGTTCTTTTCAATTACCTGACATATCTACATTTCAATTTTTTTTTCTGATGATTTCAATAGTTTCTAGGACCCCGTACTGCTTACACAGCTAGTAGTTTATATTTAGGCCCTTCATCTAAACTGACTAGCCTAGCATAAATCACACAATTCAATTAAATCAACAAATATTTAAAATGTTTAAACATTTACCCATCATTCCTGTTTACTGTAACCTCACACATGTATGCAAAAAATGAAATATCACCAATCAAGTGATGCATGGCATCAATTTTCCAGGGAGAGTCCAACTATCGAAATGTTTTTTTAGTGTGCTGAGAGTGATCTCATTAAGACACTGGATGCATATGAAATGCTTAAGGTTCTTATTAACTTTTATCTAATGTTTCATAATGTTAAGAAAAAAATGTACATTAAAATTCCAAAGTGCTGCCCAAGGCAATTACTTTGTTGCCTCACGACATGCACCAGCCCTGGTCAAAACTTTCTTGGGAGTCAAAATTTGAAAGTATAATAAGCATTGCTTACCTACATATACTATCATGCTGTTGATGTCAGTGAGCACTTGCTGTTTGAACCATTATAAGCATTGACAGTGTTACTTGCAGCTAGACTCGTTTTTTTTGCTTACAGGTATGCAGAATATTATGTTGTTTTTTTATTGCAATATTGCAAAAGAAAATGGTTAGTTTTTAAAACAGGGTACTTTAAACTATTTAGTGATATAGTTTATTTAATATATTCAAATAATACAAGGTGGTGAGGAACAGATAAGTTAGGATCTTAACACTTGGTGTAAGTTAAAATTTGTACATTCCAACAACCTATAATTAAAGTCTGATGACACTGCATAGCATTTTATAGCAATAGCTAAAACAGAATAATGTGTCATGAAAATATATTAAGAATGTTAAGCTAATTGTACTTTCACGCATTACATATTTCATATTCCAGATCAGGTCTGCTGAACACATTTTTCTTTTTTTTTTCTTAAATAAGTAATAAAACAAGGCTTTAATTAGATGACAAAAAATTTGTCCTAGCTTCCATTCTAATAGTGAATGTTAAATTAGAAATGCTGCTGCTAATGACATGAAAATATAACAATGAAGAAAAAAAAAAAAAGATTTGTTGATTTATTAAAAGGACTAACAAGATCACATACACCGAAAGCAGTATGTTCTTGAATGTAAATAAGCAGCCAGCCTAATTACTTTGAGGCGGAAGACAGCGCCTTCACTGTGGCACAAAATAAAATCATAAAATAAATTCTCACCATTATTTTGAAGAGATTGGTTGGCTTTATTACATTTTTTAAAATGCAGTCATACTGGCTGATAAAAATACTGAATTATGTATTTATAATATGTTCAGTGGTGGATGTTTCCAAACTTCAAACATGATGTTTGCTCATTATAAACCTCATTCAACTCCACAATTTTAAATGTATTGACAAACTATTTTGGTCATTTTTTGTCAAACTAGAACAAAATAGATTAGCAACATCAATCAGTATTTAAATAAAAAAATATATACAAATATTTACAAAACAAGAAACAACTTTGGAGTGATCTTATTTAACATACATATTACAGTTAAACACCTAACAGTAGTCCAGCCCAATCAAACGGCAGAATGATTCAACACACAACATTTTTAAGTGAGTGCTTGCAGTGTGGATTCTTATTATTAGGCCTACTAAGTCATATAAAAATAGTCAAAATGTTATACTACAGTAAATGCTTAAGTATATATATTAAAGAGAAGGAGAAGGTATCAAAGCATGTAAGATACCAGTCAGTCAGGAATAGCAGTCTTTGAAATGAATAGTCTCTTGACTGATCTGAAAGTGTTCAGGAGCTGCAGTGTATAGAGACTAAACATGAGATGTCTCCTTCTGTCAGTTACTGAACCCCACTTAATTAAATTTTAGGAAGAATGTTTAAAATGTCCTTATCAGAATTCAGAACTCGAGAAAGCCCAATTCATGCCCACCTCAGAGTGTTATGGTTCATAGGTAGGTTTTAGATACACTCCTGGTATTAAAGATGGTATGGTTCTTAGGTTTAAGTAAAATTATGTCCAAATCATAGGTTGAATCCAGATCCTTGGAGCGATGAAGTGCTATGTTAACCAGAGCATTTAGTTGTAGTTTATCATCCTGGCAAATTATTTTAAATGGCTTAATGCAGCATTTTCGTTTGCTGCAAAGAATGAGTAAATAGCAAACACCAAAACCACATCTATACTGCATTGAAAATTCTGTATGTAAAAAGTACAGTTAAAAGTGGAATTCTAGCTGATCTAGACCAGTTTGTCTTGTTTACTCTCAGAATTCTATGATATTTTACAACACATGCTAGTACCCAAAACAAGGATAATCAAGGAAAAATGTGAAAGTACATCTGTTATCATTAAAGGTTTACAAACTTTCTGATGCCTCACTGAACAAGTTACTTCTTCTAAAAATGCAATTTAGCAGAGGCATCACAAGCTGCAACAGGAAATCAAAATGGGGGACGGAGGGAATTAGTAACTGTTGACTAGGATGATTTCAACAAATTTACTTTCAATACATGCAGTGACTAAAAAGTATTCAACCCTTGGAAATTTTCACATTTAAGTGTAATACCACATTGAATCTAAGTGGATTTAGCACTTTTGACACTGATCAACCCAGAAAAAAAACGATTTAATGACAAGGAGAAAAAAGGTCTAAATTAATCTTTATACAGTGTAAAATGCACAAACTTACTCAATCATTAACAAAAATATGACTTCCTATTTAGTTTAAAAAAAAAAAAGTGGCAGTATGTTACATCTAGACCAGTATGTATCCACTAATAAAGAACATTTTAATATCTAAATATTCATGGGTAAAAACAACCCTTACAATAGAAAAATGAAATATCCCAAAATCTAAAAAATGCTTTGTTGATTTAATTGAAATTTGAATTGACTGAAATTATTCAAAAAAAGAAAATTAGCTGACCAGTGTTTTTTTTTTTTTTGTTGTTGTTGTTGATAAAAACCTCTGGCATTCTCAGAATCAGTAGATGCTATTAACTCACTTCAGAGTAGGAAAGCAGCTGGCCCTGATGGCTACCCTGTCGAATTTTATTAAAAGTTCTCAATTAACACAGCTCCCCTTTTATTAGCAACATTTACAGAAGCCAGAGACATAAAATTCTGCCTCAAACTTTTCACCAAGCATTAATTACCATCTTCCCAAAGAAAAATAAGGACTTATTACAATGTGCATCATACAGACCAATTTCACTTTTAAATAATGATGTTAAGATACTCTCCAAAGTTCTACAGTAGCTAGATGGATTGAGAAAGTACTTTCTTCGATAATATCACAAGACCAAACTGGATTTATTAAGGGCAGGCCCTTAGTTTCCAATCGTCAATGCCTGTTTAATTTTAACGTAATATATTCACCCTCAAAGTCTAACACCCCAGAGATATTATTATCATTGGACACAGAAAAAAACATTTGATATGGTTGAATGGGACTACATTTTCACTACATTGGAGAAATTGGGGTTTGGTCCAAACATGTGTGCATGGATCAAACTACTGTATACCAGTCCAGAAGCTTCATATTAACATTATTTCAGACTACTTCAAACTAGATCGTGGTACTAGACAAGGATGCCCCCTGTCACCACTGCTATTTGCAATGGCTGTTGAGCCACCAGCAGTTCACTTTCAAAATGCTTTTGAGATAAAGGGGATTATCAGAGGACATCACTATAATGCAGATGATATGGTACTATATAATATATCAGATCCACAAAATACTGTGCCTGCAGACATAACAGCACTAGCAGAATTTCTAAAGATTTCTGAAGTCAAAGTTAATTTGAATAAAAGTGTGCTCTTTCCAGTGAACGTGAACTCTCTAGCACATAATATTAGATTGGACACCTTCCCTTTTATCAGTTTAAATACCTAGGGGTAAACATCACAAGTAAACATAAAGCTCTTTATCAACAAAATTTGTCTGCATGGAAAAACATAAGCAAGACTTGCATAGATGGTCAACCTTTCATATCACTTTAACTGGAAAAATTAACATTGTCAAGATGAATATCCTCCCTACGCTTCTTCTTCTATTTCAAAGAATCCCCATAAACATTAACTAACCATTTTATAAGATTTTAGATTCAATCATAACCTCATTTATTTGGAATTCAAAATATCCATGCATCCAAAGGCGACCATACAAAGACCTAAGGCAAAAGGTGGCATGGCTCTACCTAACTTTCAATTTTATTACTGGTCGGAAAATATACAAGCTATAAAAACCTGGACATTGACACAAATAGATGAACATAGACAGGCTTGGTCCGCAATAGAGATAAAATCCTGCAGTACTTCTTTATATTCCTTGCTTTGTACCCCAATAAGTACAAGTCATCGCCAATACACTAACAACCCAATTGTGCTTCACTCGCTCAGAATATGGAACCAATGTAGGAAGTACTTCAAGATAGAAAAGCTTTTATCTGTGGCACCTCTGCACAAGAACCACCTTTTTATACCCTCTCAAATGTATGCAATTTTTAATATTTAGAAAACATACAGGCAATATCTTCTTAGAGATTTGTACATAGATAATGTCTTTGCATCCTATGAACAATTACACTCCAAACTTAACTTTTGATCAACACAATACTTCCACTACCTCCAAATTAGAAACTTTACTAAACAAAATCTGCCCAATTTTCCTCAACTCCCACCTACTTTTATTCCGGACGAAATATTGATCAGTCTTGAGGAATCAGAGAGCAATTCTGTAATATATAAAACATTTTAAAGTCCCTTCTTTTCAAAGATCCCAGAGTACAGTAGGAAAAGGATCTCTTACTCAACATTTCAGAAAAGAAGTTAAAGGCAGTCATGCACAGAATTCACTCGGGCTCCATATGTGTAAAGCATACAATTATTCAACTTAAAATCTTTTATCAAACACATCTGTCTCGTTTAAAATTGTCCAAAATGTTTCCAGGGCAAGATTCAATCTGCGAATGTTGCAATCGAGCTCCAGCCTCATTGAGCAACATGTTTTGGGTGTGCACCAAATTAACATTAACATTTGGATCAAAATCTTTAAATGCCTATCAGATGGCATCAGTGTCACATTATCTCCTAATCCACTAACAGCTGTGTTTGGGCTTAAAGTGGAGAAGGAAAAACAAAATGTAATTGCCTTTACTTCACTACTAGCACATAGACTTATCTTGCTCAACTGGAAGAATCCTAGCCTACCTTTTTTAGGTCAGTGGGTAACTGATGTTCTATACTATTTGAAATTAGAAAAAATCTAATTCTCACTTAGATGATCTGTTCAAAAAATGTTAAAAACCTGGTGGGATCTAATCAGTATCATTTTAGAATAAGCACTTAAATTTTCTCCCCCTTTTTTTTGTCTACTCCTAGTTTTACTCTGGCTGCTGGCCTTGTTCTCTTTCTCATGGGTCGGGGGTTGATTTAAACTTAGCTTTGTCGGGTTTTGACTTGTTTGTATAGAATGGTAGGTGCTTTTAATAATTTCAATAAAATGTTAAAAAAAAAAAACCAATACCATAGTGGGTTGGCTATGCTAATGCACACATATATGCTCAGTGCAGTGCTGAGATGGGGATTGCCAATTGGTGCAAATGAAAACCACCACTAGAAATGGGGTTGGGGCAGGATACACAAAATGCAGCACTGACCAATAGGGTAGACGGACGAGTGAAGAAGCGGAGGTGTCCTGGACAGGAAAAAAGAGGCTCATGGAAGATGTGGTTATCAAATACACTAAAGCTCCATTGTGGGTGCCCCACACTGTGGCTGTGAGCTTAGGAGTCACATAATTAGTTCAATGGCGATAACCATTCAGTCAAGAGTTTTTAGTTGACTGTAGTCTAAATGCGCCTTAACTGGAAGGTCCAACTTGTGGTGAGTCAATGTGGTGGACTAACTTACACAATGAAGACAAAAGAACACTGTAAGCAACTCCATAAAAAGTGGACTGAAAAGCTCAAGTCAGGAGATGAATACAAGACAATATCCAAGTCTTTTGACAATACTTCTACAGTAAGACTAGGGTTAACCATCAGTAAAGAAACATATTCAAAACACTTTTGTCACATCTTTTAAAAGGAACCATGCAGTTCAGCTGGAATTGGTGATGTGTTTTCCCAACATTATTCCCCAAATATAAAAGTGACACTGTTTTAAAGAGTATAGAACATTGCATTTATATATTAACTGACATTTTAGGACAATGAGATCTCCTTCACATATTTCACACCTCAGCAACAGGCCAATATCATTTAACTAATCCTTGCATTTTCAGTCTACTTAATTTGGCCAAAAAGACTCACTGCATATAGTATACATATTCTACAAAGAGGTGGTGCAAGTGTGGGCCGTGTGTCCAACACAAGCATGTGAACTATCCTGAAGTGGTGCTATTTTGTTTTGGTGCATTCATTTCATTTGAACACTCAAAAGAGACTTGGCAAGCAACTGCAAAATGTCATGTTGTTACTGTTACATGCTTTGGGATGTAGGGTCTCAGAGCAGCCATAAATCAGAAGTATGAACTTAAGACATTTTATGTCAACTATAGGTCTTTTCTGGAAAAACTATGGATATGGGAGAAGTGGCGTGTTTGGTGTTTTTTGAATTAATGAGTCATGCTTCCTTAAGCCATAGTTTGACCCGTTGACTTCAAAAGAAAAGATTGGGATTGAAAACCATGAGACAAGTAGCTGAATAACTCATTGTATGGCTATGAACAAATCATTCAACTCTCTCTGCCTCTCTGTCTTAGCCTGTTTTTTATTGTATTTTTTTCTGCAGTTACATAGAAAAAAGCTTTTTCAAGCTTTTATTAAAAATTCTGACAAATGGTAATGTGGACCAATCAGAAGTTTCAGGAGCTGAGATTCTACCATGGATGAAGCATGCAATACAGGATTCAATTCGGGTAAGTTATCTTTCAAAAAGATATATAATAGATGACAGGTTTATTCATTACAGCTTCTCTGATTTTTTTTTCTTTTTCAGCAAATACGTTCCGGCAGCAGTGAGGCAGCTGAAGCAGCATCGACAATCAGCTATGGCACTTGGAAACTGACATTCACATGTTGAAAGTGCAAATGATCTTGTTATTATGAAATGCAGAAGCAGCCAGGTATAGCACGGTAAGCTGAGATAGACCATTCCGCCAGCACTTTTTAAGATGCAGAAAGTAGGCATTTTGTGAAATGCCAAGCTCTCCCTGCTGACTTCTGAATTAATTTTATATAAATGACACCGAGGTTTATTTGCCAAATGCAGTACTGGCACACTGAGAGAGCATTTTCTGAAACATTGCGTAGTCGTTGCAGGTTTGCACAAATTTGGTTTTAGGTTTCTTAACTGGCATTGTGAATGACCTCTTAAGTCTGATCCACAATTTTCAAAGTCTATCCTTAAAGATCAGGCCAAATCAAATAATACATTTTCAGTCATTATGCTTGTACACATTTTATTCTCAATATTTCATGTGAACATTTTTTCTTAAAACTGCGTTGTTACATTGATGTCATGCATAGGGACAAGTGACATCAATTACGATGTTTGATTAAACTACACCTTTTATTGTAACAAAACCCTCTTTCTAAAATATGAAATTATATTTAATTCATATTTACATCTGCCAGACTGCTTTTAAATATTTTAAAAGATAATTTGTACATTCTCAAATCCTATATATTTTAGAATGTTCTTATGCAGGATCTACAGCAGTCTAAAAATAATTTGATGGTGTGCCAAAGTCATTAATTCCTTATACTGTTCAAATTTCAACTTAAAATTGTAAAGTTCTATCTACAGTGTATATATCTATCTAAA
Source organism: Polypterus bichir lapradei (assembly GCA_026402145.1). Lineage (NCBI taxonomy): Eukaryota > Metazoa > Chordata > Cladistia > Polypteriformes > Polypteridae > Polypterus > Polypterus bichir. Next base: position 68,502,884 of record JANRMT010062819.1, read on the forward strand.
ACTGGACCAATTCCTGAAGGTCGTGCACGCACTGGACGATTTTTGGAAATCATGGTCAAGCTACTCACACCGCATGATAGAGCGGTCAGTCATATATACACACACACAGACTAATATAAACTCAGCAAAAAAAGAAACGTCCCTTTTTCAGGACTGTGTATTTCAACAATAATGTTTTAAAAATCCAAATAACTTTACAGATCTTCATTGTAAATTGTTTAAACAATGTTTTCCATGCATGTTCAATTAACCATAATCAATTAATTAACATGCACCTGTGGAATGGTCGTTAAGACCTTAACAGCTTACAGAAAGTAGGCATTTAAGGTCACAGTTCTAAAAACGCAGGACACTAAAGAGACTTGTCTACCGACTGTGAAAAACACCCAAAGAAAGATGCCCAGGGTCCCTGCTCATCTGCGTGAACGTGCATTAGGCATGCTGCAGGGAGGCATGAGGACTGCTGATGTGGCTAGGGCAATAAATTGCTATGTCCACACTGTGAGACGCCTAAGACAGCGCTACAGGGAGACAGGAAGGACAGCTGATCATCCTCGCAGTGGAAGACCACGTGTAACAACACCTGCACAGGATCGGTACATCCGAATATCACACCTGCGTGACAGGTACAGGATGGCCACAACAACTGCCCGAGTCACACCAGGAACACACAATCCCTCCATCAGTGCTCAGACTGTCCGCAATAGGCTGAGAGAGGCTGGACTGAGGGCTTGCAGGCCTGTTGTAAGGCAGGTCCTTACCAGACATCACCAGCAACAACGCCGCCTATGGGCACAAACCCACCTTCGCTGGACCAGACAGGAGTGGCAAAAAGTGCGTGAGTTTCTGCATGACAGCAATGTCAGTGTTCTGCCATGGCCAGCGAAGAGCCCAGATCTCAATCCCATTGAGCACGTCTGGGACCTGTTGGATCGCAGGGTGAGGGCTAGGGCCATTCCCCCCCAGAAATGTCCAGGAACTTGCAGGTGCCTTGGTGGAAGAGTGGGGTAACATCTCACAGCAAGAACTGACAAATCTGGTCCAGTCCATGAGGAGGAGATGCACTGCAGTACTTCAAGCAGCTGGTGGCCACACCAGATACTGACTGGTACTTTTGATTTTGAGCCTCCCTTCATTCAGGGACACATTGTGAAACATTTTTAGTTTATGTCTTATGGTGTTGACTCTTTTAGTGTTCATACAAATATTTACACATTAAGTCTACTAAAAGTAAAAACAGTTGAAAGTCAGAGGACGTTTCTTTTTTTGCTGAGTATATATGCTCAAATTGTATGAGCATGTTCAGTTCATTTGACATGTCACAACATGGGTACTCAGACTATATATGCACATGGTCCTGACAGATTTTGCAGTAAAATGTTGCCCATTCAGGAAAAAAAAAATGGAGACAGTCTTCTCAAAATGTCAACAAAGGAAAGAGCTGCGCTACAGACTCTTTCTCCACTGTTCTCTGAAACTACAAAAAAAAGAAAAAGGTGTAATTGGACTTGTGTGTGTTTGGAAAGGCACGGACAGTATGGTCTGCCCTGTTTTACAGAGAAAATTGGAGGTGCCTAATGTAATTTACCATTGTGTGGGTTTATTTTGGAGTCTTCCAGTAAACACTTCAAGATACTTTCATCATTGGCCATTTAGCTGTAAGTGCATTGCTGTATGATAATTAGATTTTTTAAATCAAAACAGTGAAAATGACAATTGTCACAACAGCAATATCCAATGTACAATGTCCTGCCACTATTCTAGAACTTATTGAAATACCATACCAATCAACCAGATTAATGGTGACATCAGTAAATCAGCTTTGAGACTGTTCACACAACAAGACAGCCAAAAGTTTAGTTATGACAGAAATTGTTCTTTGTATGACAACCCAATTGTAAGATGCAATTGTCCATCACAACCCCTTTCCATACTACCCATGAAACAATAGCCAAGGAAACAAACTCAGACCAATTCAGGAAATCAATCGATGACTATACTGTATATTTGGCTTAAAATCATGCTAAAAATCACACAGTGTATGCCTGGTTTAAGGAAATAAACATCGGAGAAGCAACCATCAAAGCTAAATAAGTGTTTGCTCTCCATCACTTTATATAAATATGGTAATATTTCCTAAGCTAAACATTCCCAGCTTGTCTTCTACTGGTCAATAGTCACTAGGTCTATAATTTTAAAGTTAAATGTGTCTTTTAATTGTTTTTTTCTAAACAGTGTTGCCTTAACTCCACAAACACATGCACAAGGATGAGTACCTAGAAGACCTGATGAGAGCTATTTCTATGGCCACTCACCAAATTCATTTGGAACTAAAGTATTTCTGCAAACTATTCATGTTTCAGATTCGAATTAAGAAAGATGCAAGCTATAGAATATTGCCACATTACCTTGAGGAAAACGTCCTTCTTGCTCATGATGCTGATCGGCCAGTTGCTTGTTTCAAATCAACCCAGCTACAATTAAGAAAAACAAAAAAAGAAATTTGTAACACCATCTTGATGAAAGAGTTAAAAGAAATTGACAGTAGGACCATAGGATGTTGTTGTAGTTATATCACTGAAAGTAGTTTATGCTTGGATTCAAAGAGATATAACAACTCATAACATTTGTTTTCCTCTATGTGATCATCACTGTGATGCAGTTTTGGTTTGCCAATTGCTAATGCAGTCTGAAATGATCATTTCATTATGTTGCTATTTCTATAACCATGTTTTTATTGTCACGGAGAAGTTGTGAGGATTTTTCAAAGCTTGATTTCTAAAGGACGATGATTTTACTTTTGTTTTTTTTCCATCTGCGCAGGAGCAACGTTTGCAAGTGAATCACATTATATTCAGAAGTAGAAAGTAACTGGCTGCCATGCTGACCTGCAGTGGCACTATGTTTAATTCGTACCAGTTTAACTCCCTAGTTTTAAGAAGCACCCCAAGGATGAAGGTGGAGACTTGAGGAGCATAAATTTTAATAGAGAAATAAAATTAATTTGTCATTTATGAGCTATCCTAAGTTGAAACTAGGAGTTAGAGGCACTTTTAACAGAATTAAAAGATTAAGATACTGAGGTGATTTGAAGTAGCTCCAGAAAGCCTATTTTGTATGACGCCACACATACAGTCCCACACTCTGATGCAGGGTCTTGTGCTGGTTTATAGTAATTTAAAATGGAGATGCATATAAATGTCTGCGGTGGGTTGGCACCCTGCCCAGGATTGGTTCCTGCCTTGTGCCCTGTGTTGGCTGGGATTGGCTCCAGCAGACCCCCGTGACCCTGTGTTTGGGTTCAGCGGGTTGGAAAATGGATGGATGGATGGATATAAATGTACTGCATATGACATGACAGTCATATTTGTGCAGCATCTCAAGGAACTACTAACAGATAAATATTGGGCCATCATTCTGGGACAGGTGCATTGCAACTGTAAAATGTATATCCCCAAAGTCTGATAAGTATAAGACTATTCAAACAAAAATAGTGACAGAAAAGAAAACCATTAATATGGTGCATCCAAATTAAAAAGTATCTGCAGTAGACAAAAAATAAGAGAAGGTAGCTCAAACAGATGTATGCATTTTGGTTGGCAATGTAATACTAAGCATCAGTTGTACAAAAGAAAATGTTAATGTTGCAATAACAGACTGAACTTAGACTACGAAGACAAAAGCAGAACTGAGTTAGCAATTATGCTCTTAATGTAGCAAATGACTCACTAACTAGATTGCTTACAAGCTATTCTTTACTTTCAGCTACAGACCTCATTGGTTCATTTTTTATTGTTTCTTTCGTTTCAATTTTTTAAGATATAACTTAAAAGTCCTTAATTGTAAGAATTCCAATATTACAAATTAAAATGGTGTTGTTAATTCAAATAATAGCTTGAATCCAAATAGCTTTCAGATGCAAGAATATGGGAATTCAATATTTTAACCTCCACAAAACACATCTTCATAATTTTCAGTTTAATGCTGAATAGGGAATTTAAGTTTTACCCTAGATTCCATTCAAGGAAAATTACTTTAAAAGGCTCCCTTGTGATGCTTACAAAGTCCATTATAATTAATACTGTCACAATTCAGCTGGGTGGACAAAAATTAGCTTAATTGATTTTTAATGTTCTGAAAACGTCCACAAAGCAAAACAAAAAACAAAAGACACAAGCCAGAAGCAAAGTGAGGTCAATATTAGGAAATTAACCTTTTTAAACACAGAGCAGGGCCACATAAGGAAACTATGTTGCAGAAAAATAAGAGGCAGAGGGGACTTACATGAAGCATAGCTTGCCAGTGGTTTCCAACTTAGCTTACCCTAAACATCAAAATGTAATGGCTACCCTTTCGTTAAAAACTGAAAATTCTCTCTCTGACATCAGCATAGTTCAAACTTTTGAAATCAAGGACCCGCTTATATCCAAAATGGCTCCTTTATGCCATATGTCTGTCCATGTATGATGCACACCACTTAGGCAGCAATATCACAGCATCACCTCTTCAATGCCTATGGCCAAATGACTTAAGCAGAAGAAAGTTGCAAGCTTTATGAAGAACAGTCAAGAGAGAAATTAAAGATCATAAAAGAAATTATAGAAGCCACATAAAAGATGTACTAGCCTGACTAATTAGTACAGAGGTGTTCAACTCAGATCCTGGCGGGCCATAGTGGCTGCAGGTTTTCATTGCAAAAACTTTCATAATTAGTGACCTATCTTGCGGCTATTTAAATTCTTTTGCCTTATTTTTATTGAATTATTCAACATTATTTTCTTTTCTTTAACTGTCAGTCAAACAAAAATGAAGAGCAAAATGTAACACTTGACCAACTAATCTGTGTTTATTATACAATACCTGAAGGGATTGGCTCCAGCAGACCCCCATGACCCTGCAGTTAGGATATAGCGGGTTGGCTAATGGATGGATGGATGAAAATAAAGATAGATGAAAGTCTCATTAATATACAGATACATTTTGACGATGCTCTTAGAAAAAAGAAAATATCTGGTGTGGCAGAATGAGAGCACCAACAAGCCATGAAATTGAATAATGGGGTTAAGTAAAAATGACAATCAGCTTCTAATTAAGAAACTGGTTGGAGTGAAATTAGTTGGATCTCAATCTAGCTGGTTAAAAGTTGGATCATCTATCCATCCATCCATTTTCCAACCCACTGAATCTGAACACAGGGTCACAGGGGTCTGCTGGAGCCAATCCCAGCCAACACAGGGCAGGAACCAATCCCGGGCAGGGTGCCAACCCACCACAGGACACACACAAACACACCTACACACCAAGCCCAATTTAGAATCGCCAATCCACCTAACCTGCATGTCTTTGGACTGTGGGAGGAAACCGGAGCGCCCAGAGGAAACCCACGCAGACACGGGGAGAACATGCAAACTCCAAGCGAACCCGGGTCTCCCAACTGCGAGGCAGCAGCGCTACCACTGCACCACCATGCCACCCAAGTTGGATCATTTCATATAATTTTTGTTTGGCTTCCATTTAACAAAAATAAAGAAGCAGTTCATAGGAATGAGTCTTAAAAAACACGACAATTAAAATGAAGGAAAAATTAGTCAATTAATAGAAGTTAGTCACTCTTTAAGACTCATGCTAAGTGCTAGGAAGGAAAACCTGCAGTCAAGTGTGGCCCTCCAGGATTGGAGATGAACACCGCTGAGCTAGTAGATACTACCATTTACTCTTTTAATACACCCAGTTATTAGACCTCTACTCTATTAGACATATATAAATGAAAGACCTGTGTGTTTGTGTATGGAGCAGTCCACTCTGCTCTCACTCAACCACAGCCACTAGAAGAAGTGTGTGCAGCAAATTCTGTCGCACAACAACGGCATTGTGCTAATGACACAGATGAAGAGACACAATGTCGAAAGTAAGCAAAAGCTGCAGCTCAGCAACGTGCAAGTGAAACACCTCAACAATGGAAGCAAGGCTTGAAGTTTTCACTATAAACATTGTCTATCTGGAGGTAATTTCTCGAAACAAAGATTAGTAGGACTGACTAAGATATGGTATCACCAGTGTCTCTTCTTTTGAAAGCCAGTGGGTAGCAAGCACAGTTGGGTCCACGTGCTCTCCAAGTTCATGAACATATTAAGACTGCTAGGGAGTCTCCGGGTTGTTTTTTGTCCGGAGGTCCACACTCAGCTTTTATAAACGTAACTTTCAAAACAATTTGTTAACCTGGGATCTTGAAATTGTGACATCATACTGCAGGTTAACATATTTGTCTTTCTATAAACATTAGGCGAGATCATATATACATCAAGATGTTACTTTGATTTTTAATTACAATATGAATTAACTTTAGTTATTTATAAAATCTAATAATGTTTGTCCCTGTATATCCTTAGTTACTTTAAGAAGATTAAAAGGTACAATGTAGCCTCGTTTTAATGAGTGACAACTTGTAAAGTCTAATTATTCATATTTCAGTTTTGCTGAAGCTGTTAGAGATATGGGTTTTAACTACCAAAGATTTGCTTCATCCAGCTTTATGGTTATAATGCTTTATTTTCAAGGACTTCAAAATTTCTCTCTTTAATCATTTTAAAATGTAAACATCATAATAAAAAGAATGGTGTATGATCAAATTGTTTCAGCTCTTAGTCCTCTCTTCTGACATATATTTCATTTTATAATTGTATTTGCAAGGAAATTGGTTCTGGCTCTTTCCCAGCCCATGATGGTATGTATAAATTAGATGCATAGACAATATAAAATAGTGTTAAAAATGTTTGGACTGCTAAAGTTACAACTATGTACCGTACAACTTTTTTTTTTTGTTTTATTACACTGCCTTTAAGGGATCAGGACAAATGTAGTAAATAGTTTTTACTTATGTTTGTTTTAAAAATCCACTGGATGTATTATTATTATTATTAATATTACTAAATTAATAAATGCTTGCCAAATTAATAGAAGAAAGTTAATAAATGCAGATCATGTATTAGTGCTTTCAGATAGATAGATAGATAGATAGATAGATAGATAGATAGATAGATAGA
>JANRMT010062819.1:68509936-68544611 GCA_026402145.1 Polypterus bichir lapradei
AGATAGATAGATAGATAGATAGATAGATAGATAGATAGATAGATAGATAGATAGATAATTTATTAATCCCAAGGGGAAATTCACATAATCCAGCAGCAGTATACCGATTTAAATTCAAAGGATTGTTCCAGCAACACTAATTTAAGACTTAAATTTAATGCACAGTTTAAGTTATAAAGGATTTACTTAGCATACATGGACATACATTCTCAAACCTACTAATCATTCTAACTTTGCTAATAACATAATCTGCTCCGAAATAATATCACTCAAATGAGTAGGACAAAAAAAATCCATGGCAGAATTAACAGAAATGCTGCAGTATTGATTAGACAGATGACATGCTCATAATTACAAACAAACTTATCTGTAGCATTTGCATCATTTATTAACTCTTTTGATTTTTGTTTTGTATAAATTTTTTTATGAAAGGCTTTCAAATATTTCTTTCCTTCATCACACTACTTAGTGCATTAAAACAAAATGTTGTAAGTATTCATTGTGCCAGTTCTTTGGAATGTATGCAGGAAGAATGATATACAACAGTAAGCTAAGCAGCTGCAGATGCTTTCAGTCACATCAATAATTCACACTATTTTATTGCCAGAAATAAACTTTAAGATACATATAAAAGTTTATATATAAAAGAAAAATCATTAAACTTCACCTGTAAAAATGGCATAGAGCATATTGAATCAAAAAATGCAGAACTGTTAAAATGACATTCTGTCCTGCCTAGGGAGGCAAATTCACCTCTAATCAAATGGATATTGCATTTATTCAACCATTTATTAATTATTAAAATACGAACATAGAAACTTCAGGTGTCTTAAGCATACTATGTACTATAAATATAGTATACTGATAGTATAAATGATGACTGTAAATTTAAGTATTCACAAATGTAATTTTAACTTACTTATAATATATGTAACCAGAGAGAGTCAGGGTTTGAATTGCAGACATTACTCACTACACAGTTACCTTTGGCAAAAAACTGCAAAATTGCAGTGGTTTCAGAAAGTATTCAGACCCCTTCATTTTTTCATATTTTGTTATGTTGCAGCCTTATGCTAAAATAAATTGTTTTTTCCCCTTATCAAACAATACTCAATATCCCAAAGTGAAAGTAGAATATTGGGAATTTTTGCAAATTTATTAAAAACTTTGCCAAAAGTATTCGGACTCTTTACTGTGACTCTTGAAATTTGGCTCAGGTGCATCCCATTCTATTGCTTTATGTTGAGACGTTTCTATACCTTTTGTGGAGTCCACCTGTAGTCAATACAATTTGTTGGACATGATTAGGAGAGACACACAACTGTCTTTAGAAGGTTCCACAGCTGACAATGTGCATCAGAACAATTAAAAGTCATGAAGTCAATTGAATTGCCAGTAGAGCTTAGAGACAGAATTATGTTGAGGCACAGAACACAAATCTGCAGCAATGTGGGTACCTATGTGGACAATGATCTTTATAATTCTTAAATGAAAGAAGTTTCGAACAACCACAGCATTTCTTGGATCTCACCACTTTGTCAAACTGAGCAACTGGGGGAGAAGGATCATGTTAAGAGAGGTGACAAAGAACCCAGTGGTCATTCACAACCACAACTACAATACTCCATTAATCTAGGCTTTATTTTAGAGTGGTCAGATAACACATGAAAGCCTACTTGGAGTTGGCAAAAATGCACCTAAAGGACTCTCAGACTGTGATAAACAAGATTCTATGGTATGATTGAACTGTTTGCCTCAATTCTAAATGTCATGTTTGGAAGAGTCTGAGGCACTGCTCATGACTTGAGCAATACCATTCCAAACGTGAGGCATGGTGGTGGCAGTATAATGTTGTAGGGTTGTTTTTAAACAGCAGGGACTGGATGACTTGACAGAGGTGAAGGAAAGCTGATTGGAGAAAAGTACAGAGAAATCCTTAATAAAAGCCTGCTTCAGAAAGCTAAGGGCCTCAGATTGGGCCGAAGGTTCACCTAACAGGACAATGGCCATAAGCACAAAGCAAATACAACAGAGTAGTGGCTTAGGGTAAACTCTGGGAATTTGCTAGGGCTTCAGGGGTTGAATTATGAGGAAAGATTAAAAGAGCTGAGCCTATACAGTTTAAATAAAAGAAGATTAAGAGGTGACATGATTGAAGTGTTTAAAATTATGAAGGGAATTAGTACAGTGGATCGAGACTGTTATTTTAAAATGAGTTCATCAAGAACACAGGGACACAATTGGAAACTAGTTAAGGGTAAATTTCGCACAAACATTAGGAAGTTTTTCTTTACACAAAGAACCATAGACACTTGGAATAAGCTACCAAGTAGTATGGTAGACAGTAAGACATTAGGGACTTTCAAAACTCGACTTGATATTTTTTTCTGAGAAATAAGTGGATAGGACTGGCGAGCTTTGTTGGGCTGAATGGCCTGTTCTCGTCTAGAGTATTCTAATGTTCTAATGAGTGTCCTAGCTGGGGCCCAGACTTGAACCCAATTGAACATCTTTGGATAGACCTGAAAAGAGCTGTCAACCAATGATCTCCATCCAAGCCAACAGAGCTTAAGCGGATCTGTGGAGAAAGATGGCAGAAAATACTCAAACATATGGCATCCATAGACATGTGAAGCTTGTCGTGCAATGCTTAAGAAGACTCTAGGCTGTAATTGCTGCAAAAGTTGCTTCAATGAAGAAAAGAGGAGAAAAGGGTATGAACACTTGTGTCAATGTGAAGTTTTAGTTTTTATTTTTAAAAACAATAGCACAAATTTTTGAAATCCTGTTTTTTGCTTTGTCATTCTAGGTATTGAGCGTTATTTGATAAAGGATAAAGGAAATGATTTTAGCACAATGCTCTTAACTAGCAATTGCTCCATCCTGAGTTTGACGTTAACCTTCATCCAGCCCTGAAAGAATGTCCTCCCGACTTGCAGGGTTAAGTCGAGGGATGGTGGCAGGATTGGCACTCCAGCCACTGTAAAAAACCTTACACTGTTCCATTCCATTCAAACTAGTGTGGTACTGAGGTGTCACCCAATGCACGGCTGCACTTGGGTCCTATTTTGGGATCCTGAAGTGGCTGGTCGTGTGGTTCTTGTGGCAATGCGCAGTATCAGTGCATATTCCTAACCTTAGCACAAGGCTGCAATATATTAGAATGTGAAAAACATGAGTGGGTCTGAATACTTTCTGAAAGCAGTGTAGCTAAATAAAGAGCCACTACTTTTCTTTTTTCAATAGCTAAATGATCTTCTTATATAATACGCTACCATGGCTGTCCGTTTGTCTGTCCAGAATTTTAAATTACCTGTAGCTCGCAAACCTTTTGAACTATTAACCTCAGATTTGGTACACATATACTACGTGACGTCTACTATCCGCTTTTGGGGTGTTGATTGACCTCCAAGGTTATTCCTGTTTTTTTTTTTTTTAGTGCTTACAACAAGCAAAGCCCTGGCACTGGAAGTACTCCCAGATCTTCAATAAAAGAGACTGCACTCCCTCGTACAGTCAAGTCAGAATTAGGAGGAAGGAAGATAACACTGAACTGGATGACGGCAGTGTGGTGGAGAAAAGAGATGATTGTAGAAGAGACAACTCGGGTTTTGATACATTTGGAGGTATTTATTCAATAAACAACCCTTTGTTTGAACCCCAGACTGTGCTTTTGTGATCGTATTTGGGGTTTGGGGCTTACTGGCAGCCACTTGCTTTCACTATCTATATATATCTATCTCTATATATCTATATATCTATATACATACAGATATATATATATAGAGATATGTAGATAGTGAAAGCAAGTGGCCGCCAGTAAGCAGGTAGTGTGAATCGCCCCCATTCAATAGGCAGCCATACGATGCACACTACAATGCTACCTGCCGCCGCCCCGTTCACCCTCAATGGCCTCCGTTCAGCCACAACCGGGTCACCGCTTGCAGCATTACCAGCCACCCACCGAGAACAAACGGGGCAGCCATGTGTGGTGGGAGGGCAGTGAAATGCTCAAGGGACACTACACTGCGCAGACAGTGAAATCGTCCCTCTCCAGCCTTCGTTTGCAGTGTTCCAAGGCTGAAAATGACGGAGCAGCAGTTACTGAGGTGCATGCGTCGCAGCTGCGGCCCCGTTCGTATGTCGGATGTCCGTAACCTGGGGACTACCTATATATATAGGTAATAATATTAGGTAATAGGTAATAATATCCATCCATTTTCCAACCCGCTGAATCTGAACACAGGGTCACAGGGGTCTGGTGGAGCCAATCCCAGCCAACACAGTGCACAAGGCAGGAACCAATCCCGGGCAGGGTGCCAACCCACCACAGGACACATACAAACACACCAAGCACACACTAGGGCCAATTTAGAATCGCCAATCCACCTAACCTGCATGTCTTTGGACTGTGGGAAGAAACCAGAGCACCCGGAGGAAACCCACACAGACACGGGGAGAACATGTAAACTCCACGCAGGGAGGACCCAGGAAGCGAACCTGGGTCTCCTAACTGCGAGGCAGCAGCGCTACCACTGCGCCACCATACCGCCGGTCCTGTTAATATCTTACTTTATATCTCATTAATCTTTCAACATCTGGCCAATAATTCTGAAAGCACAAAAATGAAATGAATAAGATAATTAGTACTTCCATGTCCTTACTAATTATTCCTAAAATTCCCATCAATGAACATTAAAATATTTGACTAACTCAAATATTCACTCATTGTAACATTCTAATTTGGTGCATAGAATTGTTAAGAAAATCTGATTATATTGTTGCATTATTCTGAGTAAATGATACAGTCAGTCAGTCATTTTCTAACCCACTTAGTCCTGAAGAGGGTTGCGGGGGTGGCCAACTCTCCATAAACTATATTGAGTTTGATAACTACGTCACTTTTTCTAATTTATATAAATTTTTTTTGTTGTATCTGTCAAAATTGTACTTTAAGGACACTAAATTTCTCCCCCCCCCCCCCCCAAGACCCTAATTAGTAAAATACATCTTAAGACGTAGATAGTTTTGTTCATTTGTATAATTTCAGTTTATTGGTTGGGGACAGGCATTTTGCAAGTTCTTTATAACACTTACTGAATTGGCTTTAAATGCTCACATAATGCCCATGTTAAAATACTTTATTAGTTACTATTACTTTGTTTACTAAGCTGATACATTTATTCCAAAACCAAAATGCACTGCTTTCTAGAAAAAGGAATATGTGTAACGTTGGACTCCTACTGACAGACATTTTGAAAGCTATGAGACACTGGAGGCACAGTCTCCACATACTTCAAATGTAAATCAATCTACAATTTAGGCAAATTAATTCCAAACTTTAAATAACTTGAGGTTTATTGTGATTTTAGTATATGTAGAACAGCCTCTTGTTATGACTGACTGTCTTGGTGCTCCAAGGTGAGGTGATCCAAGTCCATTTAAAGTTTTTAAGAAGAGGTATTTTATGGAGTCTGGAAGAAAAATAAAAAATAAAACATACCCAGCAAGACCTGCCTGACTTTCTTCTAGAACATTTTCTATAAAGAGGGTGGTAGTTGACTGGGGGTTGTGCCCAGTCGCCATGCCTGGACGGACCAGGAGAGGGACTGTGCTTTCCCAGGACCACAAGTGGGCAGCCGCCCTGGCTAGTATGGGGGCCATGAGGTTCGAGCATAGAAGCTCAACCCTATAAGGGCCCGTGGCCACCGCCAAGGAGCGCCCGGACAATTGTGCAGCCTCGGACGTCAGCACTTCCACCACACTCGGACGTACTGGTGGAAGGAATACCAGGGACATCCGGAGGTTTTCCGGGTGCTCATGTGGCACTTCCGCCACACCAGGAAGTGCCGCAGGAAGTCAATCAGAGAGGACCTGGAGCACGTCCGGGTGAGAATAAAAGGGGATGTCTCCCTCTAGTCGACAGCTGGAGTCGGGAGGAAGAGGACAGAGCTCGGTGAAGAGGGGTGGAGGCGGTGCAGAACCATTGGGGGGCCCGTGAAGAGGGTGTTTGGTGTAGGGACACTGTGTGTTGTGTGGACAAATTGTAAATAAACGTGTGCTTTTAGGAACCATTGGTGTGTGCCTGTCTGTGTTCCAGGGCTGAGCTTCAACAAGAGTATTTTAAAAAAAGCTATCCTATCTTAAATGCTAAATGACAGAATATCCATTTAGGCTTTCTCATGCTGTATTCTAAAGACGTTGCTTATACTTTACAAAGCAGAGGGCTGACTGCATTAGATTGTTTAGTTTTGATCTGATGACAGTATTTGAGAAGTGAAACTCTAAAGTACATTTTTAGTATAGAGTAGTTGGACTTAGACTGTTTTACCAGTTGACTTCAACTTTACTTTAATGTCTGTAAGAACATTCTATTGAAATATTCTACGTGTTTATTAATGTAATATCTGAAACAAATGGGCTACGTTTGCAAATGGTGCTCGATTTCCACCATTTATTTCTGCCTTTTTATTTATTTCACTTTGTTACTATCACAATTGGGATAGATTGTCATACAAGGTAAAGGCTTCTGGCAAGATTCTTATGACAGATGAAGTGAGCTAATCGATATCATATGAAAATATTAACAAGTTGGTTCCTTTAGTACGTGAAACTATTATAATTGTTATTTCAGGTGTGAATAACCAGAAAAGATCTGCCTGACCACAGTGTGGACAAAATCCACTTGCTTTTTTATTTCTCCTCCCTGAATTGCTTGCTGGCCAAAGAGATTGTGTGTAACCATAAGAACCATATTAACCAGACCAGGAAATTATCCTTCATTCAAGAAACTTTGACGAGAATTGCAGCAAGACTGTAAGCAAGTCAAAACGAGGATTGCCAGAAGCTGTTAACTGAAGATATGTGGTCACCAAAACATATAAAACTATAGATAAAGCTTAGATGTAGAAAGCAATAAGTTGTGAATCAGAGCTCAAGTTGATCGAGAGATGAATCCGTAAACTCGGATGCTAGGTGTGATCATAAACCCGAAAACAGGGAGTCAGCCCTTAGCAACAGTCAAGCATGTCCTATCAACAGTCACAAAATAATCAGATAACAAAATGGTGACATGACAAACTTAGAAATGTAAAGCTTTGGACCAATAGCTTCAAACCCTGAGGTTGCGGATTCAAATCCTGCTACTGACACTGTGTGACCATGAGAATATCATTTCACTTTCCTGTGCTTCATTTGGAAAACAAAGAAATGTAACCGTGAACCTCAGATATTGTAAATCACTTTAGATAATGGCATCAGCCAAATAAGAAATGATAATAACATTCTAACATTGTAGCTAGAGATCTGCACTGGCAATCGGAAGGCTGCCGGTTCGAATCCCGTAAATGCCAAAAGGGACTCTGCTCTGTTGGGCCCTTGAGCAAGGCCCTTAACCTGCAATTGCTGAGCACTTTGAGTAGTGAGAAAAGCACTATATAAATGCAAAGAATTATTATTCTATAAGATTGAAATTAAATTATCAACATGCATCACAAATGTATTAATATTTCCAAGGGCCTAGAATAAGGCAGAATAAAATTTTGTTAAAATAAGTTCCTTTTTTTAAAAAAAAAAAAAAAAAAGTATGCCCAATTATTAACAGCTTATACTCTAAGCTGTATACTACAACTACAAGAAATATACCATACGAATTCAGGAATAAACAAATCTACGGCATAGCATATAACTTTAAGCTACAGGGCCCCAAAACTAATAATGAATTCCTTTCAAGGGTACAACATGCACATTCAGTCTCAGCGAAAATCGAAGATGAAGTTCCATGGCTGTATTACAATCTAATCAGAGCTACTAATTAGGCTAGGCATGAAGGAGACCCTAGTAAAATATATGCTGGCCGTGGCAGTTTACAGTAAATTGCCTTGCCCGCATGACTGGTACACAGCAAAGAAACTTGTTTGAGTATAGTGGATGTCATGGAAGGTATACCGTACATGTAGTGTCATTGATATGCAAGAAGACAGAGTATGTACAGGACTGACACAAAGTCTTCTCCCAGAATATTAGGAGATAAAGGTCAGACGGCAGCCAAGAATGATGCAGGCAGAGGTGGCAACAACTCCAGTCCACTAGAGAGCATATGGCACAGAAAAGAAGCTGTGGGAGCAACAAGCAATTAAGAAACATACAAAGAGTGACAAAGCTGCCTCAGGATATGACCACTACATTTCAATGTAAAAAACATTTTTTTGAAATTAAAAAAAAAAATCTGTCCACACAAGTATTTTCACAAAAAATGAGATATTGTGATGATCAGGATCCAATCAGGGAAGGGCTACTTAATAAGCACAAGCAAATCAGAGTGTGATTAGTCTGCATGTTTAAAAATCTAAATTTTCGCCTATCCACAATACAATACCAAGCTAGAGCCTTCAGAGGTATATGGATCAGGAAGACGTCTTGAAAAGTCTCCATTTTTGGGAGTTAAAAATGTTGGGGTAGTGAGGACAAAAGGTAAAAGTGGGAGACTAATATCTGTAGTTTTAAACAAAAATGAGTAGTTTACTGGTCTGCAAGAGCCATTTGGAAGTTATATAGGCAAACATTTAATGTATTAGTCCATTGTCTAAGGTAGGTTTCTTATAACCCCCTGAATTGAATTGGTATATTCTATTTCTTGTCCCTCTGACAATAGATTAGTCTCAGTTAGTGACCTGCCTTGCCATAGGTAAGGCATGGAAGGCACACGGTTTCAAAGCATGCCTTAACGTGCTCAGTTGTATGTGCAGAGGTGTACGTTTAGAATGTACTGAATGTGAAGTAAAAAATAGTGAAATAATTCATCCTTAAGTATAGAAACAACTGAAGTTTAACAAGAACTTTTTGCCTTTTATTCTATGTGTGTAACAACTCATCTCTATTCTTGTTTGGACTGTTTGTTTGAATTTTCACTAAACCTTTTTAAAAAAACAAACCTTTTTGGATTGAGAGATTTCTTTTGGTATGCGTCTGACCTCTGCTTGATCCTGCCTTACTTACCAGCAGCTACATGGTCCTCTAAAGATTATGGAAAGATCAGGAGTGCAAGGCCACCAGGGGTGGCTAGATGAAGCCCTAGCCTAGTGATTCTGGAGCATAGTGGACACCACCTCACTGGCTGTTATAGTTAATAGTGAATACCGAGTATAACACTTGATGTACAGTGCAGTGAAATACAAAAAATGCTCAAATGCTTACAGATTTTTATACAATTCATGTCCACTTCTTCAGCATATATTTTAAAAGTTAACATGTAACTGATTTAATTTCTTTAACTAAAACGTGAAATACCTTTTGTAGTACTTTGCCTTATGTAAATAGTTATTATTATGAAGTAAGTAAGTCCTTAGATTTATAAATCTGATATGTAGTCTTCATGAATACAAGGTTATACTTTTAAGAGTTGTAGATGGAGTATATATTCTTCATGATTAAATGGTTTCATTTTACACACACATTTCATTATGACATAAATATAAGAAACATTTGATAAGCTATCACATTAACAAATGTCATAAGTCAGTCCTCAGAAGCACTGCTTCAGTATCTGCATAGGCTTTATTCTCTTAGACGATAAGGCAGGATTGTCATGGCATGCAATAATGAAAAATATGTAGATTGGCAACAGTACAGAAAAGATTCTTCTTTGAGCCAATATGTAATTTGCTACTAAAAGTAATTGTTAAAAAAATAGGTGACTGAATTACATTAAAGTAAAAGGAGGCTGTGAAATTGTTTTAGGGCCCCCAGGGCATACAAATATGGAATATATAAGAGTTAGGCCACTATACAGGCAGAAAGAATTCAAAATTCCTTTCTTGTGCCACTGATATTAGTTTGATGTATGTATTAGCAGGCACATTGTCACTAATCAGATTATTGCTAACAAATTTATACTAAAGCCAAGTGCTGCATATCCGGAACATGTCTCACTTTCATCTGCAAAGTGCTTACAGTAGGAAAGAGTCTTAGACATAAAAAAAAAACCATCAGCGATAAGCAATAATATACATTACTATTGATTTATGAAAGTGGACATGTACTGTTAAATTTTAAAACCACTGCAAATTTAAGGTATAAAATTTTGCATTCTAAAAGGAAGTGCTCAGGCTTAATCAACAACAAGTACAATAGGTTAATCATATAAAAGGAAAACTATTTTATTAAAATAAACACAGTGTGTATCTGTCGTCTTTTGAAAAACATTAAAAGAAAATGTACTAAAAGTAAATGGGGGGAAAAATATATTGCTGCAAACAAGTTGACTATTCTTAGCTGATCACCTTTAATTATCTTGTCATTAAAAATTATGCATGTTACAAGTGGTATTTTAAATTATAACATGAATAATGCTGTGGCATCTTCTAATGACTCACAGCAAGGATTTGTGTTTCATTGATAGCTTTTCTAATTTAAGAAAATGTAATGCAGATGGAATAAAGGAGCAGCTGTTAAACTATACATTACGCTCTGCTAGAACCTCAGTAATCAGATTAAAAAAGGCCAAATGTTTCCAAGTCACAAATAAGGAAATGGCAAGTGAGTGAGCTAATGTTTTGAGGTAAAACCCTTTCTGAAAATTAATCCTATTGAAAACAGAGGGCTGCTTCTCATTTTGTATGAAGATGGGTGGATGGATCAGTACAGTATTAACTGAATTGAAAAGAGTATGGAATGAAAAAAACTTCATTTTAAGAAATTGTTACACATTTAGGCTACCGCATATGGACAGGTCCAAATTAACTTATAGTTAATTTAAGTAAGTATCTAAATAATCAACATAGACCTTACCCTTAATGTTTGCAGTGCACCATCTATTGGACTGAATTTTGTAATGTAGATAGTAATAAAATACATTAAATATTACATTCCAAAAGATGGCACATCACAAACCTTTGTGATGACAGACACATAGCAACTTGGTGGACACACAGTCACTCATCCTTTTATTAAAGTAGATCCATCTAGATAACTAAATACAATTTATTTCAAATCTAAAGAAGATATTTTAAAATCTTTAATATGCATTGCCTTAGGTACAACACCATCACAAAAATATCCAATCCATCTTCTACCCCATCCGAGTCTAATTCAGATTTGCAGAGGGATCTTCATCATTGGACACATTATAGAATAAGCCTGGAAGGGGTGCCAGTGAATTTCCTCTGTGATGCCACTTACATTGTGACCCTGATTCCTATAGTCTCATATGCAAGCTGGTAAAGCCATCAGTCCATTCTGAAGAGCACTTATTATATTCATGGTTACAGAGAAAGTGCTTATTATGGTAGAAATTCAGTCTGAACAAGATTCTAGTACAATACAGTAAAAACGGTTAATTATAACTGCCACAAGTAAAATATTTGCCTCAAAGGCTAACTTTAATATATTTTACGGAGCACAATTTCTGAAAGAGCAAAACTATTTTTTTTCCCCCAATATGTATTGCATCATAAATTTTTTTTTAATTTAGTAAGTCTATTGCGACTAACCAAGACTTCAGATTACTGTAGATATTGTGCAAGTGAAATTTCCTCCATTACTCATTACGGTTCATTGCTTTCTAAACTGCTGCATGTAAATCATATCCATTAACGTGCATAGCACTTGAGGCTAATGACAATGAACACTGCAAGCTTGTATTACACAACACAGACTTTAAATCCATAAATGTGTTATCTGTAGCTTCTTTCCATAATTTAGCATTTTTCAGAAATGTGGATGAAATAACAAGAGAAAGGTTTATATTATCTAGGAAACATAATTAGGATTTATTACATTTGAAAATGGTCGCATGGATGGATCGATGGATGGATTTGTAGACAGTACCTATGTAGTCGTAAAAAAAAAAAGGCTGAGCTTAGAATCACGTAGATGGACAGAAAATATTACTTGAAAAAATAGAACAAGAAATGGAAAAGAAGCCATATAAAAATATTCCATAACAATAATGCAGCTGTTCTTATTTTTCAAATTAAAGTTAAAAAGTTAAGCATAAGCATTAAGTAAAAGATACAGCAAGTGAAGAGTGCCGTCCAGGATTTCTCAACACCCACAGTAATGGCAGAGACACAAGGCATACTAAGATGAATGTACTCATATTGTAATAAAAACTCACCTTTAATCAACAGTAATAACGATTGCAATGAAAAGCATGAGCAAAGAAAACCATCCGGCATTCTGATTGGCTTAGTTTATACCCGTTTGAACGCCATGTTGATTCAGCTACCTCAAGTATTGCCAAGGGCACTTCCCATCTCTCTCTCTCACACACACACATACACATTCCTAAATCCCCCCCGCCAACATCAATTAGCCCTAAGTCTCCTGCCAACAGCTGGTAAGACTGTCACCAAGCTAGAGCTCTCACTAGATGCCCCTTGTGTCCTTGCACTCCTGGAGTCATTTTAGCTTTTGAATAGCTTGGTCCCTCAGAAGCTTTTACACAAGAAGTGTTTTATTTTTTTTAAGATTCAACAAGGTCCCTCCGCTCCTGTTTAAAGACAGTGTATTGTCATTCTAGTGGTGGTGGGTGCAGTTGCACCAGCCTCCTGCCATTCCTAGTTAGCCTCAATCATAACTCTGCAACCTGGGGACAACATTTCTTAGGACTAGTTCTACCATCTGTGGGCCAAGGGGTGACCCTGACTGTTGTGCCACTTATAAGAATACAAAAAAGCCTGAAGGATCTGCACTTTGGGTGCCACCCTGTTGTTCTTTTTTCTTTTACTTAGCCAATGAAAAGGTGTCATTTTGCTTGACTTCTCACAGAAATAAAATGAAAATAATTCTTTCTTATGAACTAAAAAATAAAATCAGAAACAAAGGGTAAACTTTTCTGAATACTGGCTATATCAGAGGGCTTAATTGTAATCATTGCCATCAAAAAAAAAAAATGCAAGGATTCTTTCACCAAAACTCTATTAAATAACCAGAGCAAAAACACTAAGATGAAGACCAAGAGGAGATGAAAGAATGAGTATCATACCCAGAATGCCAAATAGAAAACTTTGTAATGGCACTTATTCACTGATTGAATTGTGCTGCTGCACTGTAATTTATCAGCTAGTATCAGGAAGGCAGTCCCGAGCAACCAGGAAACATTCTCTAGCAACCCATTGTCTGGCTTCCAAAATGGTGGTGTGATAAAGTTAAATTTAACTGAAAAAATGAAAAAAAACTTTCTCAAACTTCCAAAAAAACCTCAGATGAAAGTAAATGTGGAAATGAAACTTTCAAAATATACAATTTTTGAATAAAAACAATTATTCAATCACAAAAGATTTTCTAAGAAGTCAAAACTGGTTTCATAATACTCAACACTCTCTCTCTCTGTCCAAAACATCAGACAGATCCAGTCCTTGCCATATTCCCATCCCTATAGTGTCCTGATGAACTGGCTTTCCTGCATTTTAAGAAATTACCTGTGAATATTTAAATTAGGGCCCAGTGTTTAGTTGTCAAGAGACATCAAGATTTTAGATTCTCTACCAAAGCAGGACATGTAGTTTAGTAGTCAACAGACAGTGTTCATTGATTGCCTCGTGGCTTGATCCCTGCAATGGGCAATTAAAACTTACAGATGGAGTGAAGCCACCTATCTGAGAGGCATGGAACTCTCTAGAAGCATCACATTTGTTCCCATCAGACTTCTAGGGAACACTGTCCATGGACTGATCACTCTGTGTTGCTTTCATTACTGGATCCATCATTACCTGGTAGCCGAATGTTTTTAGTGGAGGACCTGAAATACTAGTGTGAAGATCGAGGAGAGTCTGCACAGCAGGAAGACATTAGGGGAGACGGTTTGCAGAGCAACAGCTAACAAGGTACGAGCCAGAAGTCTTGAGAATACACAGGATGAACAGATCATGATAAGCTGGCAAAAGTCTGGCAGGTACAGAACAGAGTATAGACTGTGATCGCCAAGCGTATGTATGGAAATGAGACAGGGTGGCATAAACTGTGACCTGTCCTAGTCTGGGTGCATATTTGTTGTTTGAAGGCATTTTCTTTGGTTCCTAAAATTCCTTAAACGATGTATTGTTTTAAGAGGCAAATGATAAATATTACTATAAGCAATATATAAAATGCACATCTGATCCATTTTTAGAAGTGACAGACATGTAAATTTGTACTTGGTTAAGACAAGCATAGGCTCTCTTTTTGTCCTCAATTAAACCCTACAGAGTGATTTCCGGAGGCATGTACAGTACTGGGAATTTTAAAAAGAGAGGATTCTGCACACTTAATGCATTTATAATTTCTACTAGCTCAACATGATCGAGTAAAATTGATAAGAACATCACTACCTCAAATAAATACTTTACAAAAGGTATAAGGGCATATTCAGAAAATTGCTAAGGAATGACTTTGAAGAAATTGCACAGTGCAAGAGATCCATATTCTGCTGGTTACTTCCAAGCACATGCATTCTGAGCTTTTCCCCTTCAAGTATTAGCATTGACACGCTCTTTTGAAAAATGGCTGCTCATTCTCTGTCTGTTTCCAGTGAAGTTCTCTTTAAGACACCTACTGTATATGTGCCTTCCCATATGCTTTACTGTTTTATGTTTTATGTGTGTGTGATCTGTCAGGGCATGAAGAGTTATTGTCCAAAAGCACTGACTCTGGAAAAAGCCAGAAGTATGCTCATCTCCTTTCCTATCAGCAGAGTGCTCCCAGTATCCATAAACAAAGAAAAGCACCCTTAAATTTATTTTTTCCATGGCGAGCGGAAGATTTTTTCCCTTTTGAATCAAACTAAACGTTGAGCTGCATTTTAGGAATATTGTCTTGTGCTTTTTGCTGATAATAATCAAGACATGACAAGCTCAATCATTAGGTGTTGGTATATTCTTATATTAATAAACCAATTCAAAACAAGAGGTAAGATAACATTTTATCTGTTCCCTGGCAGCATTAAATTATTTGCATACTTCAAGCTGCAAGTCTTCTTTTATACTCTGTGTATTAACATAAACTTGAAGTCTATTTCAAAACCCTCCTTCCAGCAAAGCTTGAAATGGCTTTGTTCCCCCTTAATAAACAGAACTGGTCTTGTGAACACAAAGGATAGAGAAAACTACTTTGGGAACTTGGGCCTTTAACTGCAGGGCCCCAAAATCTGTGGAACGGTTGGTTTGCCTGTGTAAGGGATGTCCCTTTGGTCTTGGCATTTAAATCCATGCTACCGTATCTAAATTACAGCTGCTTATTACAGAAGATTGTTCTATTGCAGTTGTTTTAGATATTAGTTCAAAAATACAAGCTAGAAAAATCATTGTGAACTGCTACTGACAGTTCTCTATTGTTTTATCTTTTTCTTCTAAGTATCCTGCAGTAGCACTATTGATGATTTGATAAACTAGAGAGTCTGTCAATTGCATGAAACATAATGATGGGAACCACCACATCATCTAATTTTGCTTCATTCTATGCAGTACTGGATAATCATTTTGCTTAGATCAGCAAAGCTGTGACTTTGTCTGTTGTAAATGATGCTTCAGAAGTTAATTTTCTCTAGGAATGCTGTTAAATGGAGCTTGTGTGTTCCTCCCTTTCTTTGTCAATTGCCTCTATGTTAATTCTTACATTAACAGGAATTTACTCTATCATGATTTTATGTATCCATTTATCAAAGCAAAGGCTGAACTTTTAGCCTCATCATGATATAGTATGCTCTGAGCCTGTACAAAGTGAAAAGCCCTACATTACAAAAAATTGAATAGTACAAATTCATTAAATCTTTCAGGATGTCTTAAACCAATGTCATATTACGTGACTTGTACTGTAGCTGATGTCATCGAAAGTCCATGTCACTTTATATGATTGAAAAATCTCTGGCTATATCAAATTTTGTGACGGCTTCTTATCATAATCAAGCTCGTCCTTTTTTTCTGACATCCAGTAACATGGTGGAGCTGGTGCTGTGCAAAAGGTTAACAGGTACAGTGAGTTTAGCCACATTCTTGCCCCTTTTTTTCTTCTTTTTTCCCCCCACTCTAATGTGGAACATACAAGGTCCGATACAAAAAAAACAAGAGTTGGAGAGTTGAAACAAAGAGATGGTTCTATAACTTGTCACAGTGAGAAAAATTCGACTTGATCGCTTCTTTCGGTACAAGTGGATGTGTGTTAAAATATTGAAGTTTTCTTACCATTGTTTGTAAAATGTTGGAGTGTAAGAGTTAACATCAATTTTCTTTTTCTTGTGAAACTGAAGAAATGCATGAGCAGAATCTTTCCAATTATTGAAGAGGCTTACAGTGAAAAGTACATATCTTCTGCATGTGTTTTTCAATGACACAAGTCGATGCTCAAAAGAACCCATTTTTTTTAATTGATAGAAGATGTGAAAGCAAAAACAACAGAGATCCAACAGCCTTCCATAAAATTATCTGTGGAATTGCTTTGAACGTTGACAGAACTGCATTCTGATTCTGAATATGGAACCAATGTAGGCAGTATTTTAAGAAAGCTTTTATTTGTGGAACCTCTGCACGAGAACCACCTTGGAGAGCTGTACATAGACAATGTTTTTGCATCCTACGAACAATTAAAGTCCAAATTTAACTTACCAGCAGCACATTTCTTTCACTACCTTCAAATCAGAAACTTTGTTAAACAAAACCTGCCCAATTTTCCTCACCTCCCAACAACCTCTATGCCGTAAAAAATATTGCACAGTATCAAAGACTCAGACAGCATTTTTGTAATATATAAAATGATTTTACAGTCCCTCCCTTTCAAAGATCCAAGAGTACAGTGGGAAAAGGATCTCTTACTCAATATTTCAGAAAAGGAGTGGAAAGTAGCAATGCACAGACTTCACTCAAGCTCCATATGCGCAAAGTATAGAATGATTCAACTTAAAATTATATATTGGGCACATCTCTCTCGTTTAAATGTTTCTAGGGCAAGATCCAACCTGCGAACGCTGCACTCAAGCTCCGGCCTCACTGGACCACATGTTTTGGGGGGCACCAACATCATTTTGGACCAAAATTTTTAAATGCCTTTCAGACAGCCTCGGTGTCACAATCCCTCCTAATCCACTAACAGCTGTGTCTGGTGTACTTCCAGATGAGCTTAAAGTGGAGAAGGACAAACAAACTGTAATTGCCTTTACTACACTATTGGCACGTAGACTTATCTTGCTCAATTGGAAGAATCCTAACTCCCCTATTCTAAGTCAGTGGGTAACTGATGTTATATACTATTTGAAACTGAAAAAAAAATCAAATTCGTACTTAAAGGATCTGTACAAAACTTTTTCAAAACCTGGCAATATCAAGAACATTTTAGAATAAGCATTTAAATTTAGGAGGCAGGTTCTCTCCCCTCTTTTACTCCATTTATCTTTATTCATTTATTTATTTGTCTATGTTGATGGTGATCGTACTTAATTTTCTTAATTTGTAACATAAAAAGAGTTACAGGCACAGTAAGTTTTTGTCAGACCTCATAAAAAAGTGGCACTTTGTGTCATGGGGACCTTTTAAAACCAAAAAAGTGTTCTTTAGAATAAGGTATGTTCCTACTACTATGGGTGGTGCAGGCAGAAACAGGGATAAGCACAGTGCAGCTAATTAGTTGTACCGGGTGTTAATTGGCAATGACTGCATTGAGAAAGAAAGAAAAGTAGAGGGAACTTGTAGTAGTGAGATTTGGATATATCTGGCAAAATCAGTTTTTTGGGTGGTATGCAGTTTCCTATGTTGGGGTGACACTTTGAACCTGCAATGAGATGAAGGAGGCAGGAGAGACAGCTTATAATCTGCAGATACTGATTTGAAGGTGACAGAGGAGGCTCCTTGCAACCTTCGAGAGGTTGTAGTGGAGGAGCTGGAGGTGGGTCACGTTTGGGCGAGGGGCATCAGGGCTGCTTAGACAGAGCACCATAGATGTGAGTAGTCACTGGGGAATGGACTGGCCATCAAATGTTTGGGAGTAGTGGGGAGAAAAATTCATCATTAAAGGTTTCATTGAGAAATTGCTGAAAGAAGTGATGGGGTATGCTTCACTGGAAACTGGATATACAGAGGGAACATTTTTAGAGATACTGCTGAAGAGGATGGAATGGATTTAAACACACTGATTTTATGAATTTGTATTTATCGAATATCTAACTGCACTTTTGGACACTTTGAACCCGATTGTTGTCTCTCACTCTCCACAGAGCACATCCTGGCTTTTCAAAGTACTAGGGGGTAAACCCTTACTCTGAGTTCCAGGCATATCCTGGCACAGTGACTCCTGACAAGCTTCTCTTCTGTTTGACACATAAAAACACTCAAGTTCCTTTTTTTTGTCACTGCATTATACACTGCGTGATCAATTATAAGTTGTCAGTTTTCTGACTTTATCATTTTTATGTGTATTTTCCAACACTAAGCCATATAAACCCAAATGCATGTTGGATGTAATCAATTTCAGGTGTTATTTAATTGTTTAATGAGGGTGGGTATGGCACAAAGTGATTAACATCTTATATTAAGGCATGCATAATTATTAGGCCGCTTCATTACATCGGTTAAAATGGACCAAAACAACATTTAATTTGCACTAAAAAGTGAAAAATTGTATTGCCTTTTAGACAAATTCAGCACTCTGGAAATTGCTAAACTATTGAGGTTCAAGCACCAGACAAAATTAAAGCATTTATTGGTAATAGCAGAGTCGTAAAAAAAACATGAAGAAGAAAAGGTATACATTAACTGCAAAAGACTTGAGAAGAAGCTACCAGGAACCTATTAGCCTCAAGTGTTGCCATATTCCAGAACTGCAGCCTACCCAGAAGTACAAGGTGATAAGTGCTCAGAGACATGGCTAAGGTAAAGAAATCAATTCTAACAGCTGAAACAGGACCATCACTAAATTAGATTCACAAGTTGAGGTAGCGAGATTAGGCCAAGAAATACTGGAGGACTGATTTTTCAAAGGTTTTATGGACAGATGAAATGAGTGACATTTTATGGACCAACAGGTGGGCAACTAATGGACACCTGTTTAAGTCAGGAGTCAGCAAGGTAAGGGAGAGGTACTGGTGTGACCTTTTCTGGAAAATCAACTCCCAAACCTGCTGTTGGTTTTTGGAAGATACTTTCTTCAAGCATTGGCCTAGGAAGAAGTCAGTAGCATTCAAGAAGGCCATGATCTTTCTGCAGGACAATTCTCCATGGTATTCATTCAAGTACGCCACTGCTTGGCTGGCCAGCAAAGACCTCAAAGATGGCAGAATAAAAATCTGGCCACCTTCCTAACCAGACAGAGAACAGGGCCCTTCTCAAATAATAAGATTTACTATGAGGGAAGACAAACCTCTTTGAATCACATTTGGAAGACTGTGGTTGCTGCTTCAGCAAAAGTTCATTGTGAGCAGATCAAGAAACTAACAGACACAATGGAGGGGAGGCTCACAGCAAAAAGGTGGCTATATTGGTCACTGAATGTGTTTAAAGGAGCAAAATCTTATTTGTTAATTTTTATATGTTGCATGACTTATTTATTACACTTACTGCAATCGAGTAAATGAGTGAGCGAAGAAAAAAATGAAATGTAAATTTAGTTGTGTATTAATTGCGCACACCAACAGTTGCCAAATAATTATCCACAACTTATATTTTCCCCTGAGAAAAGCAAAGCTCACTTTTCCTTTGTTAAACATTTAGGTTTGATTTAAATAATATTTTGGATGACTGCGAATCTTACATTTGTTCAACCATTAAATTAATCCTAAGGAAGAAGATTTGCATAATGATTGTGCACACAGTGTATGCATTGTACATTCAGATGACCATTTATTGGTTGTCAGCTGCCAGGCACACACAACTCACTCCTATGACTAAAGACAAAATGGACTCATTTGAGTGAGCCATTGGGTATGTCAGACTATGATGCAGATAGTCAGTGGAGCTGCCTCTGACTCTAAGGTTACGTAAATGAAAGCTACAACTGAAAATTGCAGGAAAAGTTGTCTAAATGTGACATGGCCTTTGCCTGCATGAAAAACCAAGACCAGGTAACAAAAGTGTGATTTTGTTGATAATATGATTCTCAAAGTTTTATAAAGAAGATGCTTTAATGTCATGTGCTAGTGCATACACTTGATGAGGATGGAAATGCATAGAAGGGTCTAAAACTTTCAAATACGATCATGATTTTCTGTCAGGACTTTAGTAGTAGTATTATAATAAGGATTAATGATCTCTGTTCATTTGTAGGTCAGCGTTTAATCTAACCACCCATTGCATGTTTTAGAATAAGCCATTTAAAAATTCCACTAGCAGCTTACACCTCCTCACACTGGCATGAGGTCCCGATGCGGTCTCATTAAATGATTCATTAGCTCACTTTGTAGCTGGCATAAAGCCTTCATGCTCACATAAGCCTGGCTGCCCCAACGAAGTTTCATGGGGAGTGCATGGGATGAGCTGATAATGTGGAGCAGAGCAGTGCCTCCTGGCATTGCCAGAACTGTCTCATTTCTAAATTACAAAGAAACAGAGTGGAAGGGAAAAAGGCTCTTCATTTATACTTTCGGGCAGATTCAGTAAATATTTACAAGTAAACATCATGGCTATTATATAGCAGTTTAAAAGCTCCATTTCCTGTGTGATTCATAATACACTAGAGCTGTTACGCGTAATTCAAGGATAAGCATTTTGAAGATAGAGAGTTATCTTAAAAACGCCACTTGAGTTTTCTGATGAAGTGCTTGTCCAAAATCCAGCCTCTGATTATATCTGTCTGGAAATTTATAATTAAAATGTCATATTTTTAAAGCTGGAAATCTATTTAATTTTCTGCTGAAAAAAAAGCAGTTAACTTACAAAGTAAGAACAGTAAACAAGCTTTTATTCTTAGTAGGGATAAGGAGATTGTTCAAGACACAGCAGCCTCCAGGGTCATAAATAAGGCTTTTTATACTAAAATCCGTGTGTATTATAATCTTCATGGTTTTCTGAGGGTTGATTTAACTCAGTGCTCCGGCTGCTGAGAATTGTCTTCACTTGCATTGTAAATGGGCAATTTCTGAAGAAAACGTGGTCATTTAAATGATAAATTTAAATAGAAAGCTTTGGATAATACAATGTACTTTTTGATTTATTAGTAGTTGGATGTGAAGTATTTGTTTTTTTGCTCTCTCTTTTCTTTCTTTTTGTAAGGTAATCAAAATGCTCAAAAAAGCAGAATGCTGCTGGGTCTACATTGAGTTACTCACAGATAACTTTTATTATTACAATATATATCATAATAGACAGTTACTACCAGTCTACCGTCAGTGCTGTCTGTCTATAAAATGTTTACACCTTGAGCCTCTGAAATGCTAGAATAGGGTGGTTACATTTTGAGTAGCGTTTATTGGATTTTTTTGACACAAGGGCAGCAATGTCAGTAAAGTACTAAATGGAAAGATTGTAACTCTGTTGTCTGGATATCTACAATTCTGTAGATGATGGATTCTTGATTCATTGGTGTGGCAGCAGTGGTGATTGTAGCTTGATGAGCTAAGACAACAGAAAGGCCGATTATCTCTTGATAGACAGGATTGTTGGCATTAATAGCTGCAGTTTCACTGTGTGGGTTGCCAGCATCACTGAATGTAGCTTTATCATGTGGACTTCTAGTAGCAAATGATGCTCTGGACTGTCACTAGTAGTAACGGCAGCTTGATCTATTGCAAAGCTGGCAGGTCTGACTGCAACATGATCATCCAACCTAAGGAAAACAGATTGGCTTTACCATTGACAGATCAGACTTTGATGGCTTCTGTATTACAGAAAGTGTATCTTGTAGTGAAGAACATTGTGTTCCTGTCTATCATAATGTTTTCATCAGAGATCTGCAGTCTTTGAACATTTAGGAGGTGGGAAGCCAATGGTGACAAACATGTTTCTTACTGAGGTGTGAGAGGCTAAATCTTGACTTTAACCTACACTCAGTCCATCCACTGTTAGCTTTTTCAGTGGCTACTGCTTTCAAGTGTTTCACATTAACTTAGATAAAATATACAATATGAAATAACATATCTCTCTATTATAAAAAAAAATCCTGGAAAGGAAAAGCAGGACAACGAGATGTGATCTTCTCAGAAGTTCTCGGAAGACACTTAAAAGACCCGCGAGATGCAAACATAAGAGATTTATGAAAACAGTGGAATTCGGAAGGCTCAAACAAACGATGGCGAGCAGCGTTATACGTCCTGTAAAAAAGAGATTTAACCACACCCGGGGCCAGAAATAAAGGACGAGTATTGTTTTTACAACATCACGCGAGACAAGGCAGTAAGCCATCATTTAAAACAAGTCCACAGACATCTAACCTAGCAGTTGTTGGATTGCTTTTGGCAGACACGCATCATGTGCTCCCAGCTCTTAAAACAACGACATGCGACAAGCAGAACAGGCAGCTCACCAGCAGCAGACAGACAGCAGATGATCCGATGGCATATCCTTAGCATGCATTCAGCCGCCCCTCCTTCACAATTCGAGCAGCGTTATACGTCCTGCGAGAAAGAGATGTAACCATGCCCGGGGCCAGAAATAAATGACAAGTATTGTTTTTACAAAAGTTTTTAAAGTAAAAGTGAAAATAATGCATATGTAACAATTCCTATGAAAATAATAATCTCTTTAAATTGTATATCTGGTAAACCAAACACGGGTGTGGGCGAGCAAAGCGAGCAGGGGGCAGAGCCCCCTAGTTACAATATAAAATAATAAATAATACAATTTATAGTCAATTTCATTGAAAAGAATGCCTCCAAAAGGTTATATTTGCATGTATTTATGTATTATGGTCTTACAGTTAGGTCGTATGGCAGTGCATCATCTTGATTTCGGTTTTGCAAAGAATCATGGGTACCTAAAACTCTGCAGTCAAACCTTATCTCAAGCCTCCTTTTGAAAACACAGCCTTTGTTCCTACTCTATCTTACAGTTTATACAAAGTGACTGAAAACAAATTTGAGATGATTCCTCAGTAATTAAGTATTAGGGCATTATATTCTGTTCTTGATGGCGTTTGAGAGTTAAAATTCAGAATAATCATCCACAGTTCAAAGTTTCAAATAACATAGAATTTTAAAAGACATGTGCATGGTCAAATTTGCCTTTTCTAATAACCTTTAAAACTAATATGGATACATTTTCAAACAATAACCTGGTATAAGCACTGTAAAAAATGTAAATAATTTTACATATTAAAGATCTGTTGTGGCACGGTGGCTAGCATTGCCTACCTCTTAGAACCAGTGCTCGGAGTTTCTGTAGCTGGTTGCTATACGTGAAGTTGGCATGTTCTTTATGGACTCTGAGAGTTTTCCTCCTTCAACTATATAGTTTTAGGCTAATAAGTAACTCTAAACTGGCCACATGTTAGTGTCAGTGTGTGGTGGACTGGAACTATGTCCCGAGTTCATTTCTGCTATGCATTCGATGCAGTCAGAGTACACTCTAGCCCGTGACAAGAGAAATAATTTGATCAAAAGTGAATTTGCAAAGGAATTAGCAAAATAAATTGCATTTGCGGTCAGTGAAATTTGTGCCATTTATGACATGAAGAAAGATGTTTACTTAATGCCTGGACATCTGCCTGCCATTAAGTATTTAAATAAGATCTGTAGTAAAAAAATAATAATTGAAAGTGTGCATATCTTCAACTAGGATAAGACAGTTGATAGGTGGGTTAGCAGTGACAACTTTCCATTAAGTGAGATTTTTCTGTGGAAAATAAAACAGAAATATACATGATGGGTGTGCATTTTTGTGCCTTCATGTGGAAAATATGCAGCATGACTCATTTTTTTAAAAAGGTACTGTACTCCTCTGTAATGATGTGAACTACAGGTATAAATAGAATTGATTTTACACAGTGGGTTGTTATGTAATAAATGCATTCCGCAGCAGTAGAAAAGGACACAGGTAAACACAAAAGTTTGAACAAGGCTTTAGGAAGCAATTATATGGCACTATAAAGATCAAGAAGTCACTGGAAGTAGGAGTCCTTTGAGAGAAGTAGGGCTGAGGAAGATGGAGCTTAAACTCTCTTCTTAATGCAGCTCTCCATAATGTGGCGCCCATGTGTGCACTTTTTGCCACTTTGACAACTTTATTTAATAGGGTACCCCAACATTTATTATGTTATATCATTTGACCATTCAAATTTGTCTTCACATGTGTCTTATAACGCACTTTCTACAGTTGTGAAATGATATCTATTGTTATGCATCTAACTCATTTGTGGTTTTCATTATTTAAATTACAGACTTGGTTTTGTTACCTTTTGGTTTACAATGAGGAAACCTTTTTTCCTTTTTTTGTTCTTGCTTTGTTTTTTAAAGTTGTTTTGGGCCTGAGGTTATCATGGGGTTTTTGCTCCCTTTGGGTGGGGCACAGGCCACAGGAGCATGTTGTGATATGAATTGCTTTAAAAACAACTAACCTTCAATTTTGATTTATCTCAATATTAGTATTTTTTAAGAGAAAAGATACCTTATAAGTGTCTTATATACCAAAGAGTGTTTAATGATGAATTCCCTTTGAAAAGGTTATCCTTGAACAATATAGGTGTTATTTAAATAGGCAAAAGTAAGCTTTGCAGCAACTTCAAGAAGGTGCCAATGGAAATAGATGCACACACCAATATATAACTGAGCCCCTTGATGGACTAGTGCCCCATCTAGGTATCAGGACAAGCCCAGCCCTTCGTGAACCTGTGTTAGATTAAGTAGGTTCAAGAATATATGAATTCAGATCTACTATATAATAAAATGCTACTATCTGTGTGTGTGTGTATATATATATATATATAAATAAATAAATATAAATAAATAATCACACATGTGTGTGTGGGAGTCAACTAAAGGGCCTGAATAAGGGCAATTCCACGTCCAACCAGGGGTGGTGGGGTGCAGTGTCTTTCTCGATCCCTTGCAGACCATTCTCGGGAAATCCCACAGGGTTCCGGCGCCTCCGATGACATCACTTCCTGTTCAGGCGCCTCTGACAATGTCACTTCCGCTCCAGCCTCTGACGACGTCATTTCCCCTTCCAGCCTGATTATGTAATTTCCTACCCTGACCTTTAAAGCTGCCATCAATTCTGTTTTGGACTGTCTTGTAAGCAGCCAGCCATCCATCCAGCCAACCCACTATATCCTAACTACAGGGTCATGGGGGTCTGCTGGAGCCAATCCCAGCCAACACAGGGTGCAAGGCAGAAAACAAACCCTGGGCAGGGCACCAGCCCACTGCAGGTCTTGTAAATATCTCTTGGAAGATACCTTTTTGCAGCCAGGATATATTATACGGGTGGCTGTCCCAAACCTTTATAATGTCTTTTCGTCAGTCTTGTGACAAAATATATATATATATATATTATATACACACACACACACACACACTGCCTCAGCAATCTGACTGGTCTGTTTGCCTTTGATTGGCTTGGTCAGTTTAGGTTTGGCTGCTAAGTTGTAGGGATGACAGCTAGACACTTTAGAGGTGCAAAGTTCCATTTTTTATTGTAATAATGTAATTTTAAACAAAAAAAAATTAGCATTTCAATGAAAACAAAGAAAATAACTTACCAAGCAATTTTGGGTCACAGAATACTAATGAGGAGCAACCCAAGTTGCCTTCAAAGACGAACTATTCACAAGAATAAAAATAATGTTTTCACATTGGGTAATGAGGAACCACCTACTACTGATGGTAGTCAAAAAGAGAATAAGAGGCGAACACACACAGCTCACAGAGTCTGAGAATCAGGCTTTATAAGAACCTGATCAAAAGAAGAAGTGGGAAATAAAGGTCATGATTCACCAGGATACTAAAGAACGGAATAGGAAGAACACAGAAGGTACAACAACAGATGTCGAGACAGATACCAAGGAGAGGTGCAGGAGGAATGCTAGTTTTAAATTTATTTTATTATCTGTCTTTGAAAAGTAAGCATAGATAGTAACTAATATTATAAAGTACTTGTAACAAAGAGTAGCACATTGTCCCATTGAGGAGCACCTGCTAGTGTCTGGATTGATGCACAAACAGGTGCTATTAATGTAAATATCTGCCTTATACCACTTTCTTTACCTCCATGTGTGTCCAGAAGTACTGATGATGATGATGATGATGATATCTACTCCATCACTCCTCCCATGTGTCCTGTACTTCTCTGTTTTGCCTATGAAAGACTTACTTGGAACTTTTAATAAGTACCGTATGTTTGGTTGTTCTAAGCCATGGAATTATTTTGTGTATAAGCAGCTTTAAATAACATGCAGTTTAAGCAGATTTAAGTAGGAGCTGTGGCCTTGCGATTCTAAACCCAACATCTTTATTCACTAAACACCTTCATGAAATGTAAGCTGCTGGTTAATTTAATGCTTTTGACACTACAGAAATTGAAAGCACTTGCTAAGGGAAATTTTACATAAATCTGATTTCCACAAAACAACTGAAGTGCACCCAGTGCTACATCAGAAAATCAACCTTGTGGCATTCTTAGTCCTTATAAAATATACTTTAAAATATTTAACTTAAACATTTCATTTTTTATATTTAAAAAGCATTCCAAATAAGCACAGATATTTCCTAGAATCTTTTTCCTCCACTTGTAATTACTATGGAATTTTACTTATTTTTCTCTTCATAAATCTGTTCTATTCATACAGTGTTCTGCCAGAATAGAGGTGACATTTCTAAGAAAGGTGGGAAAAAATCCACCTTGCATACTTGATAATATGATAGAAGACTGATTTATTGATCACATCAGGTTTCTAAAGGACAATAAAGTTTCTACTTCAGCTTTACGCTGGTCAGTTTGACCCATGGTAGGCATCTCACCCTTCATATAATAAATCCTGCTTTTTTGACCTAAACATATTGGCTTATGCTGATTAAATGTAGCAAGCACCTTGGCAAACCATTCTGTACATAAGAACTTAAGAAAGCTGATAAACAAGGGGAGACCATTTAGTCCATCAAGCTTGTTTGTTTAGCTGATAACTAAGCTGTCCCAATATCTTATCCAGATACTTCTTAAAAGGTTGTCTAGGATTCTGGTTCAACAACACGACTGTATTTTGTTCCTCACACATCTTTGCATAAAGAAGTGCTTCCTGGCTTCAGTCCTAAATAAACCTCCCCATAATTTCTACTGGTATAGTCCGGTGTTTGATTTGGCTGGATCTACTATGAGAATTGTGAAGCTGTGCATTAGGTCCCCATGCAGCCTCCTCTGCTGAAGACTAAACAGGTCTAACATGTCCTTAAGACCTGGCATGCTTTAGGTTGCACAGCTTCATGTGCTGCTGTGTCATTTTATAGTGTGAAGACCAGAAATTCACACAATACTCCAATAATCTCACTAGTGCATTATAGTATATCTTAGTACTGAATATCCCAAGCATAATGCTCCTTGATTTATATTTAACAGTTTTTACAATATAATCAGATATTTACATTTTTAAAAGCTTCTGCCTATTGCTTTGATGATGAGAACACTGTGTCTATGTAAACCCCTAAATCAGGGGTGGGCAAAGTCAGTGCTGGAGGGGCCGCAGTGGCTGCAGGTTTTTGTTCCAATCCAGTTGCTTAATTAAAAAATCCTTGTCAATAATTAAATTTCGTGGCTTGTTAGCACTTTAACTCTGCCATGTCAAGTCATATCCTAGATTTTTTTCGTTTCTAAGGATATCATCCAAATGATTTGAATTCTAAAACAGATGAGTAATTCTCAGTGCTTCAATAAAACAAAAATACTTGGAAGGAAAGTGAAGAGAAAAAAAAAGTGATTTTATTAAAATCAAATAGCATTCTATACAAATAACTCAACTTTTATAAAAAAAAAACATTTGAAACAAATCATCTAAAACTTAAAGCTAGTAAAAATAAATAAATAGACAAATAAATAAATGAATAAAGATAAATGGAGTAAAAGAGGGGAGAGAACCTGCTTCCTCAATTTAAATGCTTATTCTAAAATGTTATTGATTTGATCCTGCCAGGTTTTGAAAAAGTTTTGTACAGATCCCCTAAGTGTGAATTTGATTTTTTCCAGTTTCAAATAGTATATAACATCAGTTACCCACTGACTTAGAATAGGAAAGTTAGGATTCTTCCAGTTGAGCAAAATAAGTCTACGTGCCAATAGTGTAGTAAAGGAAATTAGTTTGTTTGTCTTTCTCCACTTTAAGCCCATCTGGAAGTGCCCTCTTCCAAGTATTTAATTAAACCCAGTAGTGCACGATAAGTACACACGGGTGTAAATGGAAACAAGCTAAATGGAGAAATGCTGGTTTCTTTTGTCATTTGCATCTAATTGCTAATAAGGAGCAATTAAAAACCAAGAATACAGCTGTTTAGGACTAAAATAAGCAATAAGGATTCAAAATCTTAATGAGCGAGACAACTAAAATGAAGCAGAAGTGTTTTCTTGAGCAATAAGCACTTCTTATTAAAGCTACTGGGTTGCAACAAAAACCTGCAGCGGCCCTCTGGGAATGACTTTGCCCACCCCTGCTCTAAATCTTTCTTCCTGTAGGACACTGTTCTCCTACTTGTCTTTATAACCTATATTCCTTTTGCCCATGTGTAGATCTTTGCAGTTCCCTACATTAAACTGCATTTTCCATGTGTTTGTCTGGTTTTAAACGTTGTTCAGATCTTTTCGAATTGTTTCCTCTGCCTCCTCAGTTCAGTGACTTGTTTAGTTTGCGGCGCCTTTCCCACCTCCTGTCTGGTTTAATACTTGCTGTCTTTGTAGGCAACACCCTCAGCATGCCTCATATGCTTTTAATCCTCCTCATGGTTGTCACATTTGCACTTCCTCTTTCATCGCATCACCTAAGCCAAACTGACCAATATGAATTCTCAAGAGGACTAGAAACACAGACCTTAGTGTTTAAGTATATAGCAGATGAAATATGCGTACATTCCCAGTTAAATATGCTACGATTTCTGTTTGGAAATATGGACAAATTGTGCATACAATCATTGCTTTACTGTACTCACTCCGGTTTAGGATTTTAAGTATTCATTAATCTGCATTTGTATTTAATATGTCTCAGCCCATTTTTCATTAGTGTGTTTTACTGACATTTTTATTATTATCACATCAGCATTTTATTATGGGTGGCATGGAAGGTACAGTGGTAACACTGCTGCCTCTCATTAAAAAGACCTACGTTTATGTCCTGCATCCTCCCTACATAAAAGTTTGCTTGTTAGGTGAATTGGCAATGCTAAAATGGAGTTGGTGTGTGTGTGTGTGTGTGTGTGTGTGTGTGTTCACCCAGCATTGGACTGGCACTCTCTCTAGGGCTTGTTACTGCCTTATGTCCTATGCTGGCTGGAATAGACTCCAGTCCCCACCGCAACTCTGGTCTGGATTAAGTGGGTTCAAAAACAATGTGACATTATTATTTCAAATATGCATATAGACTCTAAATAGGCACAAAATACTTCTATTTCTAACTCGTAATTATTTTTACTACTTCTTTGACTTGCCCAGTTTTCCCCACCACAATTTAGGTACAAGATGGTAGTAACAAAGTATGCTTAAATCTAAGGAAAGCAAAGTTCCCATCTTAGCAGTGACCTAAAGCAACTCACCATTGAAACATATTGGATACATGCCTGTCTCTGCCATTCTGATGCTCTAAAGCTACAGTTGGATTAAATATTACTACCAGTCTATATTATATAGAGTATATACACTTACATAATATGTATAGTAGTAATACTGTTTTTCTAATGAAATGAATAACAGAGCTATCATTGTAGTACACATACAAACAGAAATGTACAGAGTGTTAATTATGTACTTATGAACTGGAGCGATATTAAACTCTCAGCTAAATAATTGGGCAGGAGCAAGTGAGACATGTGAACTGATGAAGAACAATGAATGTGGGTAGACAAAGAAGGGGGCGGGTCTGATATATCTTAACAGACATTGGTAGTGTAATCAGTTTTAATTATCAAACACAAAGTGGAAATCTTAAATGTATAGGAAATCAAACAATGTTATGTTTCTACACAAAAAAATAATAAACACACCTCTTAATACATAATAAATTGATAGAATACTGTGAACTTGATAGGAAACATTAGGTTTCAGTATTGTATCACTTTATTTTATTTTTTTTTTTTACAAAACTAAAAATATACTTTTAAAGCTATCCTAATAAATTGCACTAGTTTCAGTGCCCTTTTTATCAAAGAAAGGTATTAATATGGGACAGCTTTAAATGTTAGAAATACTGTACATGTAATTCAGAAAATTTACATTAAGTCGTTGTAAACAATGTTAGCTAGATTGGGGGTGGAGAAATAAAACTATTATAAAACTTTCCAATCAGGAAAGTGTTTATAATTAAGAGTTAGGTTCAAAGACCTCCTGTAAATAAATGAAACCTGCAAATATCAGGCACCCCTTTAAAATTTATATTTAAGTGGAACATGAGTTTTTGCTAACATATATAAATAACATATTTTGCAACATCTACATAATAAGCAGGTTTCTGTCCTACAGACAGTTGTACGTATTCAGCTTTAACATTTGCTTTACACCTTCTATTGAAATGTGTTTCATGATGCCTGTAGTAATAAAATGCATTGCATTTTTCATTCCAACAGATGGTGCATTGCAAACATTAGCACTACACTCAAATTTACACTACAACTTAATAAAGAAAACATTAAATTGAAATATATATGTTAACGATAATGTGTGAAATTAGGCATTGTGTAGAATGCCTAGCAAATCTTTAGAATGTGTGACATTTTTAAGCAAAGCATGAAATGTTTGTGTTACTTTAATATTCTATATACTTTCACTATACATTGTATAGAATACCTAAACATTACAGAATAACAAAATACGATTTGCCTTTTGGCATTGCATAGAATGCCTAGGAAATGTCTGAAGTTTTAATTGTTTCATAATTTGATGTCCCATTTTTGGCATTCTATAGATTTCCTATGCATTCTACACAATGCCTAATTTCACACATTGACGGTAACATATATACAATTTACAAAAACGTAAAAGGAGTACTAATCACGTTCAAGTCCA
This sequence comes from Polypterus bichir lapradei, assembly GCA_026402145.1. Taxonomy (NCBI): domain Eukaryota; kingdom Metazoa; phylum Chordata; class Cladistia; order Polypteriformes; family Polypteridae; genus Polypterus; species Polypterus bichir. The sequence goes on from JANRMT010062819.1 coordinate 68,541,016, forward strand.
CTAATCATTCTGATGATCTCATTAATGCAGCAAATTTAAAGCAGGAATAAATCATATAAATAAAAATTTCATTAACAGCTATAGAGAGGGCACACTCTTATTTCATGACCCAAGGTTGTGCCATTAGTTCCTTATCTCAGCATGACAGTCAATGGGGTCAAATGGAATTAGTACTTTCTTCATCAGCCTTTTTTGCTTGCTATCATTTCTATTTAGAATTTTCTTTATTATGATATAGTGTTGGTTGTATATGGCATCTGTTAGAATGAACACTGCAATGCATTTTATTTGTGCACAAAACAATTCGCTTGCAATGGGCATGTCGAGGAGGATGCCTTTTGAATGAGTGCATCACCAGTGACTTTGTAGGTTTTTCAGACTGCAGTAACACTCTGTTGAATTCTTTTCAATTAGATGATTCTTCTGCACATAGACATAAATGCTACATTAATTGTTTTATCATGAACTGGGCCAGCTAGTACATAAATAAATGTGTAATTAAAAGTTATAGCTTACCTGTTCTGTGTAAATGCTTCATATTTATAGGCAATGTAATACTACCCAGAGGCTCTTAAAATAATGTGCTACAGTCTAAGTAAACCTTAGTCGAGAATTAAGGAATAATACGCTACTGTTAATATTTATCCCTTTTAAATTTGAAATGAAAATAAATCCCTCCGTTCTCATTAATGTTACAAGCCAACTGCATCATTCAAAAACATTTATTTTACTTGAAGAAACACAACATTTTCAAACCTGCTTAATGCAATTGATGATTTCTAACTGAAAATTTACCTCAGTCTCCATCAGATGGAAGGCAGGAAACCAGACTTGGTCAGACTGGCAGACCATCATAAATCTCACAAACAGCAGAAGTTCAAATTTCACCAACCAATCCATCACTGGAAAACTGTACTAAAACATAGAAAAGCCTGAGAATTTGGAAACTCCTAACAGACAATAACCAGGAATGGGGTAATGATGCCATGAGGTAACAGTGCAGTCATTTTGCTATTGATACTACTCTTATTTGAGTATTCATGTAAAATTTACTTTACTGCATTGTGAGAATTAAGATATTAATTGGTAATGATCAGTTTTGCAAACTTTTATGTGAAGCAGACTTCAGATAAAGCTGTCCATTAAAACAATGTCAGCTTGGTAATAACAGGTTTAATAACAAACTAAATCTATAATGCTAGTATAATTAATGAAGAACAAATCTGCAGGTTTTACTGTCTGCATGGGCTCAAAGTATCATGCAGAATAAGAAAACCACTTACCATTTTATTTAGAGAAATGGTTAATCTTATACAATAAAAAATGTTTTGTCTTGATTCTACGTAATATTTAAAAAAATATATATTATTTTTTTATAGTTTTGGTTTGAACGTTAAACTATTCTATATACAACTAGCTGATTACCCAGTGGATTCGGTCACTGAATGCAAGGGAAAAAAAATAAAATGTAGTACATAAATTATTAAACAGTAAAACATTAACATTTAAGAAGTAAAGATACATTGAGCACTAGTGGAGTGCTTTAGGGTAAAGTACATTTTAAAGGCGCTATAGCACAACAGGTAAGTAGTACCAAAAGCCGCTTAAATGTATTTGGATCATCTCTCGGTAGCACATCCCTTATGAAAAGGTGTTACACGACCACTTTGGTATAGAAATAACATTTTCTATGTGATCCTCCAAATTTCTGCATGACAACCTTGCACTACATGCCTGTGATTTAAGAGAAAAATTAGTCTGAGAAATGTGGACACTGCCCTTCCGTGCTTAACAGGCAGAAAGTCCAAACAATTCCCAAGTCCAATACTTCACATGAAGAGGTCGATACATCTTCTTAGATGTAAACCCTCCATGTTCTAAAAAGAATTCATCACAAAAGCAGCCTTGAATGTTGCGGGGTTTTAGTGACCTAAACTCAACTTAAGGGACAGTAAGTAGTCATGCAGCACAATTTACAAAGAGAGTCTTGCTTTGATGGCACCGATTACAGTCATTCGCAATGATTTCCACTCTCCCAGAAGCCGACGGGGCACTCGAAGTGTCACAAACAGTGCGAGAAGAGAGGACACTGCCCGAAACTGCGAAGCTCTCGACCCAGCAGAGCAGCCCGACATTCCGCGCCTCCCAGCGTCCACTTTGTTCTCATGACTCCTCGCTGCTGAAGGCGGTCCGGTCTACACATTGTTTACAGCTCAGCACAGTTAAAAAGTAGAAAGACGCAAAGCTGTTTTCCTCATCTCTTCTACTATCAAGTACTGGCAATTAAAAAAAAAGTTACAATGTGGCAGTTTCCGCGACAGTCACGTGGATGAATAAATAAAACTTCTCTGTCAGAACGCACCTGACGGCGGACGGCTCAGCGCTGGAGTCCAGAGAGGAGGGCTGGGAGAGGGCGACGCAGGGCGTACTTCTATGGGATAGAGCGGTGCGTTTGTATTTACTTCTTTTCAATACCAATAAAATAACTTTTACACAAATAATAACAATTCGTAAAGACGATATAAAAATGGCGTCCACAAACAAAGTGATTAGTTCCTGTATTATAATATGTTCTGTGGTCATACGTAATTTCCGTTTCACGTGGTCATACGCAATTTCTGTTTCAAACGCGAAAAGAATTTATATATCTATACTAATAAAAGGCAAAGCCCTCACTGACTGACTCACTCACTCACTCATCACTAATTCTCCAACTTCCCGTGTGGGTAGAAGGCTGAAATTTGGCAGGCTCATTCCTTACAGCTTCCTTACAAAAGTTGGGCAGGTTTCATTTCGAAATTCTACACGTAATGGTCGTAACTGGAAGGTATTTTTCTCCATTTACTGTAATGGAGTTGAGCTTGACCGCCGTGGGGGCGGAGTTTCGTGTGACATCATCACGCCGCCCACGTAATCACGTGAACTGACTGTCAACGCACTATGTAGAAAACCAGGAAGAGCTCCAAAATACGCTGAAGAAAACATGCATTATATAATTGAGAAGGCAGCGAAACAATAAGCAGCGAGTGAGTGACATATACTACCATATTCATCATTGCAGCTACTTCGGAAACAAAGCAAGGTATAAACCTAAACTTTAAATTAAGTTAATAGACAGGCTGCCGCTGGCGTTTTTCATGCCCACGGGTAATGCGGGATACAAGTTTAATGAGAGGACGCAGGATATAAACGAGAGTTTTGATCACTTTGTAACTAAGTTAAAATTGCAGATGAAGTGGTGTGCTTATGCAAATTCCGAGAGACTGTGTTTGTGGGGGATTGACAGTTAAGGCGGGTGGAGGAGTCACGTCATCATATCCCCTCCCATTTACCTCATTTCGCTCTGAGCTGAGCTCCGTGGCTAACGCCGTCTTCCGAAGCAACTTCGTCACACTGCCACCAAATAGTCACAGAAAAATCCACAAGTTAATACACACGCTGTCTCTAGAGTTTCTCCACACTGAATCCTACAGGCACTACTTACAAAAGGTTACATTGACAATCGTGTTATGTTATTTTTAAAATCTTTCCTTTTCTTAGCACAAACACAGCTGAGAAGCTTCGATGCATGTGCTCCATAACGCGTTAAAAAATAA
>JANRMT010062819.1:68544711-68566235 GCA_026402145.1 Polypterus bichir lapradei
CGTAGAAAACCAGGAAGAGCTCCAAAAAGCGCTGAAGAAAACATGCATTATATAATTGAGAAGGCAGCGAAACAATAAGAAGCGAGCGAGTGACATATACTACCATATTCATCATTGCAGCTACTTCGGAAACAAAGCAAGGTATAAACCTAAACTTTAAATTAAGTTAATAGACAGGCTGCCGCTGGCGTTTTTCATGCCCACGGGTAATGCGGGATACAAGTTTAATGAGAGGACGCAGGATATAAACGAGAGTTTTGATCACTTTGTAACCAAGTTAAAATTGCAGGTGAAGTGGTGTACTTATGCAAATTCCGAGAGACTGTGTTTGTGGGGGATTGACAGTTAAGGCGGGTGGAGGAGTCACGTCATCATCTCCCCTCCCATTTACCTCATTTCGCTCTGAGCTGAGCTCCGCGGCTAACGCCGTCTTCCGAAGCAACTTCGTCACACTGCCACCAAATAGTCACAGAAAAATCCACAAGTTAACACACGCTGTCTCTAGAGTTTCTCCACATTGAATTCTACAGGCACTACTTACAAAAGGTTACATTGACAATCGTGTTATGTTATTTTTAAAATCTTTCCTTTTCTTAGCACAAACACAGCTGAGAAGCTTCGATGCATGTGCTCCATAACGCGTTAAAAAATAATGCATTTAATCACACTTTGCATTACAATCAAAGGGGAACTTTTGTCAATGCATGATTTCCTGGTACACCGATTACATTGATCAGCGCATCCCAATTCATTTTAGCCTCGCACCACCTTGGTTTGAGAAGAAGTATGAAAAAATATGAGGTTAATACAGAAAAACAGATCACCAATTCAAGCTTTATGAATAATCGATTCGCCATCAATAATTGTTTTGGTAAAGCCATACTCAGTGTAATCCTCCTTCCATTTTATAATTTTTCCACCACTAGCCATGATTAAATGAACGGTAAAAAAGTAAGAGCGAAGCGAGGGTGACTTATTTAGGCAGGCATATATATGACCGCAACACTCATGACAATGTCAATCATGTTACGTTATTATTAAAATGTTTCCTTTTCTTTTTCATTACTTCTTTAACACACTACTTCTCCGCTGCGAGGCGCGGGTATTTTGCTATATATATAGACTTTTGATCATGTGAACGTGTCTGCAAAAACTGGCGTCTCCTGCCCAGCAAAAGTTGAGCAGCCGGCGCGCGCACATAGCTGTGCCGGCCTTTGAGACGCTGACTGCGCTTCTGCCTTAAGTCAAAGTGAGCACTTTTAATTTTTTTCATCCTCCCCCTGAGCTATAGCCCAGACAAGTGCAAACACAGGACCCCTTTTCTACACCGCGGCAAAATAATATTAAGGCGCTTCGCACTTTATTTTGCACGTATACGATTATGAGGTCGTCAGCTCGGATTATAAAGACACGCACAGGAGTGAAGGACTGACAGTGCCATCACAGCCGATTAATAGCTGGGACGTCTCACCAGTCTGCACAAGACCCACCGCGACAGTTATTTTTAAAATTTTTCCTTTTCTTTTTCATACCTTCTTTAACACACTACTTCTCCGCTGCGAAGCGCGGGTATTCTGCTAGTATATATATATATGGATTGCAGATTGAGCAGTCAACTTTAATGCTACTGAATTACAAAATGTCACCTTCTGGAGAAATTATTGTACAGACATTCAAATGAAAAACACAGCCTGACCCAAATCTCATTAGTTTAGTAAACAACTCATGTAAAATAGTTGCACAGCCCCTTCTGAACAAAGGTTGAGACATCTTTATTGAATAGTTTGTTCCTGGTATCCAGCATGGTGTTGCAGTGGTTAGTGTTGCTGCTTCACAAATCCAGGAGCTTGGGCTCACTATCTATTGTGATGGACGGCCGGCAGCTCATCCCGGCCGACACATCCAAGACGCTTGATGGCGTTTTCCCTGCAGCATGAAGGTGCTCCGGATTCCTGCAAGACACCATGGGAGATGGAGTTCGGCTTTACAGCCCTGCTGGGTGCCATCATACGACGCTGCAGGGAGACACGGGGATTTTTATTTTCCCTGTAGCCCGGAAGTACTCGCAAGTCATAGGGACTGAACAAGAGAAGTACTTCTGGGCTGAAGAAAAATGTAATTCTCCATCTGACCCGGAAGTGCTGACAAGTCACGTGAACAGAAGAGGAGAAGCACTTCCAGGTCAAGGACTATATAAAAGGACTATGGGAGACCCAGCAAGTTGAGCCGGAGTTGGGAGGGAGTGTGACGGAGCTGCTGGGAGGAAAGGAGGATTTATTATATTGCATTTGTGATTATTGATTTATTGTTTATGGTGGTGGAGGTGCTTTGGGGCACTTTGAAGAAATTACATTACTTCTTGGTGCTTTTAAACCAGTGTCTGCCTCGGTCTGTTGGGTTTCATGGGTCAACAGCACCCTCAAGCGTCAGTTCATTGACACTATGTATCTCTGTGTGTCTTCTGCGAGTACTCTGTTCTTCTTACCATCTCCCACATTTTAATGCTGATATGATAAATGATTTTAAACTTGGCCAACTGTGAATGAATATTGGCATATGGTTGAAAGAACCCTGTGATGTATTGGCACTCCATTGTTGTTTCCTGCCTTGCACTCAGTGTTAGTTGGGACTTTTTCAAATGGACAAAGCGAATTGGAACAATTCATGTACAAAGCTGTGAGTAAGTAAATGGGCAATATCTGAAGCCAGGGAAAAGATGAGCATAAAAGCAGTAATACCTCTTTTTCTTGTCATTGTAAGATAAGAAGAGAACAATAGCTCTTAGAAAAAGGAGCAGTCCAGGGTCAAAGTCAGAAAAAAAGATTTGATGGTAACTGAATGTTCAACCAGGCATTTCCAAAACTTACACAAAATTTCCTTTTCTTTTCTCCACCTTATTTATCATATTTTCTCTTACTTTAAACATCACTCTATTAGCCATAGATTTACTGAGAATTTAAAACTTTAAAAACAAACTTGGCATTCTGGTGTTTCACAGAGGGATTTCTTTTATGTGCATTACACACTCAGATCTCCCTGTACTATACACATGAACGGTAACTCAGAAGCTGCTAATGGAGTTTAGCTCTGCGGCAGTTATGTCAACCTTGTTTAACTCATGCAGGACTTGTGGTTATTTAATAATTTTGAATATAAATAATTTTTTATTCATTTAATTTGTGAAATCACCTCACTGCCATTTAAATTTTTTTATTCCCCCCCCCCCCAAGTACCACCATTTTGTGCTTTTTATGGCCATAGCTATGGTTGCCATGACTTTTGCCAATCATAACACAGAAGACATGAGGCATATAATGTCATCACATCCTACCTATTTAAAATGACAACGCACACATCCTGGCATATCCTTGTTTTAAATTTGAAGAACTCTTAATAATGGTTCTCTTTCATTGAATTTCTAGTGTTTATAGGAAGCTGAAAGACACTTCCAAGGCAGCTTCAGTGTTAGGAGCAGTGCTTATCTCACTAGACTAGACCTTGATCCTTGTTTTTTTTTTTTGTTTTGGCCCTCACTTTTGTGTTATCACTCTGTGTTCATCCCTTGGTCTTTGTTACTGTATTTCTAATAGCAGCTCCTTGTTCAAATTGCCCTTAGCAGACAGCCCTCTAGACCAGGGGTGTCGAACTCCAGTCCTGGAGGGCCGCAGTGGCTGCAGGTTTTCATTCTTAGCATCTTCTTAATTAGTGCTGATTACTTCTCTTAATTAACTTGACTCAGGCCCCATAGTTATTTATTTTTCCTTAATTAGCAGTCAAACAATAATGAGACACAAAACAGGCCGCCATATGACCAGCTAACCTGTGCCTATCACAAAATATCTGAAAATAAAGAAAGGTGACGGTCTCAGTAAGGCTGATTTCTGAGGTCATCAAAACATTATGATGGCATTCTTAGAAAAACAACAGTTTTGGAAATGTCTGCTGTGGCAGAATGAGAGCAGCAACAAGCCATGGAATTAAATAACGACTTTAAGTAACAGCAAGAATCAGCTTCTAATTAAGAAAGTAATTGGAGTGAAATTGGTTGGAGTTTGAAGCCCCAATTGAGCTGGTCATCTGTCGGCTCATTTCACATCTCATTTCTGATTGGCTGCCATTTAATGAAGAAACAATTCAATTCAGGAGGACTGAATCCTTTAAACAGGGCTTATTAAAATGAAGAGAAAAGGAGTTAATTAGCAGTGAAAACTGGTCACTGATTAGGAAATGGGTTAGAATGAAAAACTGCAGCCACTGCGGCCCTCCAGGCCTGGAGTTCGACACCCCTGCTCTAGACTAAACAAAACCCACCAATCATCCTGAATGTGACCTCAGGCTTAGACAGTTTCCAGCAGTAGGGGGTATTCCACAAAGCATGTTTATTGAGTGAGCCTCGTTTAAATTGAGAAGATGGGCTTATTTCAGCCATTTGGAGATCCACCACTACGTTTTTGAAGTATTTCATTCATTAACTTGTAAATTTATAATCAAACTGGACAATATAAAGGAAACTTTTTCTAGTTAAATACTGCCATTAACATTTAATTTTGCAATTGATAAATTTTAAACATTAATGTAGTTAGGCAAAAGTCTGCTATAGATTGACATGCAGCTTCTCTCACTTCCTTAATAACAGTCACATTTCCTTTGTGCTATGATAGATCAGCGATTATATTTCTTGATCATCTGCTGAAAAGACCACCTCTGTCTCGGTTACTCATTCTTCTCTTTTATTTAATAAAACTCTAAACTTTTCCAAGCTGTTCCATAATACACAAGGCATCCCATCATCTTCACACTTAAAGTTAGGGGCATTCAATCTGCAGATATTGCTCTTTATTCTTTGCTTTTTGAACTCTGACTCTACTGGCAGATGCTTGTCATAGTTGCTTACCATGTATGCACACAAAACCACAGATTACCTATCTTGAGTTAACAAGAAACACTTTCTGTTCATGGAACCTATTTAGTCTCTTTTGCAAAATTGAGGTTAATGAGACTTATTCAACTAAGTATCAATTCCATAAGTGTGCCTCATGGAATAGCCACGTCGGGCTGGTGGCCTTTCATTTCAAGAGTAGTAAGATGAGTTGGGGAAAGAGTTCACTTGTGGGAGAAGCAGAGGCCAGGGTAGAGAACACGAGAGATGGAGACGGACATAGAAAATGAAGAATTAAGTAATTATTACATTAAAAGGAAGTGGGTAAGTCACCACAACTGATAAGTAGGGTTCAAAGCCCCTGAAGGAAGAACATTCAGGGGAAGCAGGAGAATTATTTTCAGTTTACATTATAGTTTACTGTGTATTTATTCTTTCTAGTGTGTTACAAAAATTGAAATGTTTGTGTGAATCTGAGTTTGGAAATTCATTACAGGCGTGACCCTCTGTCACACAGAACACCACCCTTTACCGGCCAATGCTACATAATACTAGCTTTTTAAAAATCTTTTTTAAATAAAATACCCTACTACAACATACTTCCATCAAAACTCAAAGGGCTGATTGAATCTCTTCCTTTTATGTTCCATCTTTTGTAGCTAGAAGTCCAAAGTACATTGTAACTGCTTCTGGTTTTCACTTAATTATGATTTATATGTACGTACATCTATCATTTCTGATGTTATTTTTTGTGTGAAATTCACTAGTAATGTTATTGAAATTATGAGTCAGCCTATACAGACTATTTTCTGAATCTGCAGTCACTGCCTGGTCAGTCAGCCACTATAATTGCATTTCCACTTCCATGCATCATCGTAGATCAAGAAAAGACGACAACACTGAACAGTATTTTCCAAAATTGCTCCTGACCCTCAATTGCCTTTTCCATCATTGATTTGCTCTGCTGTACGTGAATCAGTAATCACTATTCTGACTAAAACAACAAATCTTGATTACAGTGATTTACAAAAAATGCATATTTTTTTACAGAAATAATGACAACCTTGTTAAGCAATATGCTATATAAATTACAAATTCCTCATGCAGTGTAATTATATATATATATATATATATATATATATATATACACACACACACACACACACATACACACTACTTCATTAAAAGTCATTAATCTTAAGAAAGTGATTTGCCTTAAACCCCGCAGTATCCCAGCAACAGCACTTGCAGTTGAACATCACATTTTCTTTAGGAAAGATCTTTAACATGAATACCCCTTTCATCTTACGCATTTAAATTAATTCATTGCAAATATATATAGAAAATTAAGAATGATTCACCTTTTTCAATAAGAAAATAAAAACTAAAGCTGGTATTTGGTGTAATGTGCGTTTTTTTATTTACTGCATTATTCTCAGCACATTACGTACTGCTTAAATTTATTTACTAGATTTGCAATAATGTGCATAATGTGATTGAAGACTACATTTTTTTTTTGTTTCCCAGTGTATGTGGTTGAGGATTTTCTGCTCTCTGAAATATGTCTGATAGCTTAATCAATGATGGCTACCAAGCCTTTTAAAAATATAGGACAGTATTTTAAAGGGCAAATATAAATAATAAATTTAGCCCATGAATATGATCCTCTATTTGTTGTTTATTGCAGTTTTAGTAAAGATAAAATGTCTATTCAGAAAATGTTGAAAACAGTCATGAATATAAATTTTTAGTTTATCGCAATGACATGTACCGTATATTTACCATCATCTAGGTGCTCCCAAGTCTGAAGAGATAAAAATGCAATGTTTTAAAAGACATGCAAATTCTGCATTTCTTTTTGAAAAAGTTGGACATATTCATTTTCTGTATTGTGTACATGTGTGCAATTCCTTTCTAAAATGTTGCTCTGGACTCCACACCTTTATTTTTGTATGTATGCAAGTGCAGATATTTAGGGTGTTTAAAATAGAAACTATGTACAACAGAAGCCTATTATTGGGAGTGTGTCACGGATGTTCTTGTGGAGATGGCAGCACCAATGAATACTTTTATTATAACATAAAAAAAAATCTGTACTTAGACAAGCAAGCATGAGACAGAAGTGGCATTTTCTTTTTGGCCATGTATACATCAGTATCAGTGGAAAACAGGAGCAGAAATATAAGATGTGAAAAAATGATTTGTTCACTGCAATATGTACTAAGAAAAAGGGGAACAGTGAGATGCTTTTTTATTCAGCGATAATCGAGACACACTGTAATACAAAATTCAGAGGTTATTGCTTTACTAAGGAGGAATACACAGAGTAATTGGTATTACAGACCATTGTCAGTGTGAATCAACAAAAAGTGTGTTATTGAGCAGATGTAGAAGACCCTTTAGTATACAGAAGTTGTACTGCAGAATAAACTCATTTAAAATATCTAAATCATGCTATGCTAATGAACGCGGTGCTTAAAATATTAAAGAAGTTTAAAATATGAGCATAACTGCCTAAAGAAAACTTAATCTAGAGACCTCAATATATTTTGGTAAAATAAGGTTATATTTAAAAAAATAAAGCAATTGTAAGTGATGCTTTAGTAGAGGAGTGTTAAATAAAATCAGAGGTTTATACTACAAAGATTAGATTTCACGATTGTGTTATGTTAGAACCTGGATGGTGCAGCTACACCATTTCACATTAGTAGAGCAATCTTACAGTTTACTTTACATTGCTTTTTTTAGGCGAATTCCTAAAACTTTAAGAAGAGGCTGTCATAAGGTAGGCTTATAGATTGGTATATAAAAACAGAAAGTAAGTATTGTTACGAATATTCTTTTCAAACGCTACAAAGATTACATGAAGACTAAACCAGAAAGCAACAACTAAGCATAGGACAGAGATGCATAAAATTTAATGGAATACGAAGTGACATTATGACAGTTATGTTTTTACAATGATAATGAATATTAATGTCAATAAATAATAACTGTTAATTTAAAATAAGATGTTCAGCCATGTCATATAAGCAATTCAAGATGATTATGACTGCATTTTTGTGTATATTAGAGACATTTCAGGTGTAGTGGTCATATCAATGGACTTTCAACATGAAGGTGACCTGTTCAGTTCTGACCATTGATTGTGTGACTCTGCACAAGTCTCTTAACCTGCCTGTGTTCCAGATACAAAAATATCTTGTGGGTTACCATGAAATGCATGACTTCCAATCTAAATTTTAACAACTTCTTTCAGTCAATAACTGGTGTAAAGTAATGAATTACTTTAACTTTTGTTACTGTACTTGAATAGATTATGTAGGGAAATGTACTTTGTACAATGTAGTTTTAATGCAAATATGTTTACTGCTTACAAAGTTTGTTATTTGGTAACAACAATCCATGTTAATTGAAAAGACAATTTCCCCTCACGGATTAACAAAAAAGTAAATATATATATTCTGGCGAGTGGCTGGGGGTGGTACCCAGCTGGGACGCCCAGAAGGACCGGAGTGTTTACACCTCCTCCAGACCACGAGGGGCGACTGCCCTGGTGGCTTTGGGGACCACGGGAACTGAGCTTCGAAGCTCAACCCTATAGAGGCTATATAAATACACACACGTCTACGCATGGAAGTGTGTCTGTCCAGCCCCGAAGTAAGAGGTGGAGTCGGGGTAAGGGCTCCACCTCTGAGGAAACACAAGTAACGCCAGCACATTGGCAAAGCGCAACCTCTGAAGAAACAGTCACTCGCTTAGCCGCCAATACACAGATGAAAAGGAAACCTCCAAAGAAAGATAGTCACTTAGCTGCTAATGCACAAATGATGCGAGCGTGTCGGCAACACAAATCCTCCTAGGAGAGGAATGCCCAGAGTAGTCCCTTTCAATTACCTGACATTTCAATTTTTTTTCTGATGATTTTAATAGTTTCTAGGACCCCGGGCTTTTTACAGCACAGGCTTGCAGAGCTAGTATATATACATTATACAGTATATCACTTCATTATTTTTTCAAGCTGAATCATCATAAATGGCCATACAGCCCAACAAAGCCCACCGAACCTTTCCATCTAATTGCACAAAAATAACATTAACTCGAGTATTGAAGGTTCCTAAAGTTCTGCTGTCCACCACACTCTTTGGCAACTTAAGTTTTCAGCTGTGAACTCATTTTAAAGTAGTAGCTTCTATCTGCTGTACTATTTCCTTTAATAATTTTACACACTTCAATAACATCACCTCTTATCTCTGTTTGCTTAATATGAAAAGAATCGATTGATTGGCTATGTTCAAAATATTAGGTTCACAGTAGCCAAATAAAATAAGACAGAATGCAAAAATATTTTAATTAGTAACACATTTACTAAATTTGCAGTGTTCTCCGGCAATGTAAGTGGGTGGGGGGCTTTTTCTCAAATCCTGGTGTAATGGTCCAATGTATTGGCCAAAAACTGAGGATAAGCCCACACTCTACAACACTTTCATATATATTAGAGAGTGCACAGCCACAAGAATTTGAATTTTTAAAATTTCCTTCTATTTGCAGATTGTACTTGTCTAGTGTCAACCTGATTAAAAAGCCTTTAATACCATTTTCATTTCATGTGTTTGTACTTCACCTTATTTGAAAAAATGTCTTGCCACTGCAGTCTTTACAGTCTCAGATGACAGTTTAGAATTGAAAAACTACAGACTACATTGTGAACTGATTTTCAGGTATGATACTGATTACTTTTTTATTATGCATTTCTTAGAAGTGTACAATAATAGTAGTTTGTAATGCAGTTGCCATTATAGATAGATAGATATATATCTCTATCTATATATATACACACATACATACATACATACATACACACACACACACACACACACACACACATATACATACTGTATATGTTGTTGCTAACGGTGTTGTCTCCATTTCTCACCCCAGAGCTCAGAGAAATCACATAGTGAGGGAAATTAGCTCCACCCCTTCCAGTCCTCCAGTTATAAAAAGCCTGGCTGTCTGCACTGAACTGTCTTTTTTTGGAACCGACTCCTGACAAGACAGGGCTCTACGAGAGACCTCTCTTTTGTTCTGACAGCTAAACCTGAGCCCTAATTTTCTTTTGTGTTTTGCCCTTCGGGGATATGTTATTTGTTGCCAGTAGGCACTTGTTTCAGTATGAAAAGTAAAGCAGGGAATTAAACGAGATGACCCGGCTAAATTTTTGACTAAGTAATAATATTCCCCCTTTAGTAGAATTTTCTAGCACTCTTTTGACCTCTGCAAGTCATTTACTTGCTTTTCACTTCATCACCAAAATTTACCCAGCATAAATTACAGTAAGAAATGTGTTACTTTTGCATATCAGCTGTTACAAACACATGACATACAAAATGAAAATACTAAATTCAGAATTTAAGTAATAAATTCAGAAATTATTGTATGAGAGTAACGGGCACATTATTCTAATATTTTAGTAGTATTTAAGGTGCAATAATGTTGCATTTTTCAAGAAATTCAAGCTATACATGATTACTCTCCAAATAATATGCAGTTTATGTATTTATTTAGTTTTTCACTTTTGCCCAAATAGCTACTGTATATTCAGTTATGTCTGAACAGGTAAGGAGCAAATCTCTTTTATGGTATTTTGAAATGAATAACAGAATGGAGAGTCATCTTACACTATTTAAAATGTTTAAAATGAATTTCAGTTATTTTCTGAATTCAGAGAATAAATACTAAAAACTATTGCCTCATAATTTATACAAGTTAGAACCCCTCAAGGAGGAAAGTAATAGACTGAAGTGGAAAAGCTTTACTTGAACATTAATGTGGGATATTCAATAACTTTGTATCTCACTGAGGATACACTTGAGTAGATGCCCTTCTTACTGAAGTGTTGTCCTTATTGGATATAACTAGGGAGTGCTCAAAACAAATTATATACCGTATGCCCTTGAGCAGAAAATGTCTATAAAAATAATAATCCCAAAATGAAGGGTATACAGAACAAAAGGAATGTTATTTTTGGAATAAACTTCAAGAGCATAAAACCTCTGGGAAAATAAGAGGTGTGTATGGACATATCAGAACTGAATAAGTTAAAACTTAATGTGACGGACTAGTTTATCAAATCAGAGATCACTCTAAATAATATGCAAATGACTTGAAAAATGGCCAGTTTTGATTTTTTAGATGTTGCAGAGGAGATGGATATCATTTGCATATTATTCATTTTAAAATGTGAAGAAAGTGGGTTATGTTAAATCCAAATCTTTTGTGCTGAAGTTCTTAACTATAATGAGAAGGGAAAAGGAAAGCTAAATTACTCCATCATCCAGTATTGTGATCTACATTACAAGGCTCTATCCAAAATCATAATTGTCAGAGTAAACTGCTGGGCTGTTAGTCAACGTGCATAAGTAGGGAGTGAATACAATGCCTCTGCAAAAGGCCCATCTAAAGCCTGGCTTATATATCCTCCCAGGTGCTGGCAGAGGCCTAATTACAGCACCTGGGAATTGTAGATCAATTAAGGGTATCATAGCACCATCATCAAAACTAATAATATTCTTAATTATATTATTAAACCCCAAGGCAAACATCATTACTTTTGTTATCAGTAACCAGGATAACGTGTTAAGAAAAGGCAATTAACACATTAACCAACAAAGAAAGAAAAAGTTACCAAGAAAAGGTATAAAACAAAATATAAAGATAGGATGTAAACAAAACCCTAACAGATATGAGGTATAGCAAACAGGACATCAACTATAGACCCATGAAAATTATACAGTGCTCAAAGTGGATTTGTCCATAGAACTTTACTATGTTCATTGACTTGAATTGTATCCATGCATTGAAGAAACCTCCAAGGAAAAAGAATGTGATAAAACCTTCATAAAGTACTTCACCGGCTTATCTGTTTCTAGTGACAGTAAACAGACGTTATGTGGTATTGGGGACACCACCTAGACTAAAGGTCTAGCGAAATGGCAACACAAACATTTATTACCACTTTTTCTCAGTTTTCTCAACCATTGCCTATCAAAGTACAATCGGCTATTTTGAAGACAAAGACTACTATGCCTTTTCTGCTCTTTAGAACTTTTTTGTCACAAAGTGTTTCTGTTTTGATAGTTTCACTTGTTGGCATTTTGAGCAATTATAGGGATTTTTGTGTTTCATAACATAAGCATTGTTTTCATCTAGAAAATATATTAAAACTGAGAAAAAATATCTGTGTATTTGGAAGAGATGAAGACATCTTTGTGATCGTTAAGGGCCGGTTTATACTTCACGCTCAGAATGCGTACACGCACGCATCATGGCTGCCACACGTTCCCACCGTTCATTTGGCACATCCTCGGAGTACATCCTCAGAAATTAATGGGATGCATATGTGAGTTGTAGTACCAGCAAAAACTCAGGGTGTGTAGTGTGTTCAAGTTGGATGGTGATATCAGAGTCTTTGTTTTCTATCAACATGTGACAGCAAGCCTCTTTGCAGATCCTACTGGATCAATGTGCATGCTTAGATGTTTGATGAATGGTTCAATGTGGTGAATGTTTATCTGATGCTTTCTTCATCTGTTTCTCACATAGGCAATACAACTGTCGCATATTCCCCCTTGTAATGATACAATCTATTTAAAGGTCTCACAGACCATCTTCTGTGCCGTCTTTTTTTTTTTTTTTTTTTGCACCTTTGCAAAAGCATCAGAATGTATTTGAGCCACAGAGAAAAAAATTAGAGACATAGTGAAGAAAGTTAAAGTGGAAATTTCAACTTTCATCTCGTAGTTTGTCATTAAAGTAGAATATCGTAAATGTCATCTTAAAACCGACCCAGTTGTTAATCTCTATGTTGCTTCTGGGACTTCCTCCCCTGCTGACAGCAGCGGCAGGCAGCGATTGCCACACAGAATACATTAAATTTATGATATTCCAGCTCTCTGCACATTTAGAATCCTTAGAGTTATACTTGATATCACTTTCATGATTAAATGTGTTAAAACGCATATGTTACATCTTACAGATAATAAGATGTTAACTTAATTTATATAATTAATACTGTTAATAATTACACATGTGGAGGCGGCATCGTGGCAAAGCGGTAGTGCTGCTGCCTCACAGGGAGTCATGTCCTTTGTGTTCCCTGCCTGGGGTTTGCGAGTTTTCCTGCTGGGTTTCCACACAATGCTCCAGTTTCCTTCCAAAAACAAAGTTTTGGGGATTTGGTGATGCTAAAATGACGCTAGTGTATGTGTGTGCTTGCATTCACCTTGCGATGAGCTGATGCTTGTTTCTGCCTCGCATATGAAGCTTGCTGGAATGGACACGTCCCAGGATTGATGGATGTAATCATTAAACATGCATCCTTTTCAGAGATATTATGGCAAGGTGTCCTGGGAATTTAATGAATGTTTCGGGCAATTCACAATGCAATGAAGCCAAACATTGTTTTCTCACTATGATAATATCTTGCACTGCCTCCAGATTTACATAAAGTATGCGTGCAGGTATGAACAGTACAACGCTAATACCAGTAGTCCACGAACTTACATCAGACTGTTTGCGAAAATGTTGAAATAGTAAATTGATTTTGCCAAAAATTAACAAAACACTCTCAAACCAACTTAATCCAATAGGGGACTGTGTGGAGCTAAAGCCAAACTCAGCAGGACTGTGTGCGAAGCAGGAACCAAAGCATGCCATTCCAGCTG
Source organism: Polypterus bichir lapradei (assembly GCA_026402145.1). Taxonomy (NCBI): domain Eukaryota; kingdom Metazoa; phylum Chordata; class Cladistia; order Polypteriformes; family Polypteridae; genus Polypterus; species Polypterus bichir. Next base: position 68,558,317 of record JANRMT010062819.1, read on the forward strand.
AAATCTCACCCACACACCCACCCATTTAGGGTCAGATACTAATTAACCTGAGCTGCATGTCTTTGAGAAAAAAAAACCCATGGACACATGGGAAGAACATTCAAAAACATCACAGGCAAGGATTTCAAGTCCAGAACACTGGATCACTGAAGCAGCATTTCTAACCTGTGCACTACTCTGATTTCATTGTTTTCATTTTATAAGCTGTATGCATTTACCACTTCATACAAACATTATTAGAAAAAGAAAAGACAAACAGCATCTTCCTCTATAAACACATCAAAAATTAACAATTATTTAAAATTCTCCTACCTGTTAACATGAAAGAGTGTGGCGTCATATAATGTCAGCTTGCATAAGAAAGAAAGAAAGAATTTTGTTTAGCAGCCACTCTTGGTCTTTTCACTACAAGAGTGACAAAGGATTCCCTGTTGAAGTTTTAGCTAATGACTTGATATTATGTGTGTGTGTGTCGGTGTTTTGATTAGATCTGATGTTTAATTGGAGGCACGGATGATTTTAGCTACTTTACAAGTTAAAAAAAAAAACATTTTTTTTCAATATTTTTGCATTTTTTGATTTTGTTTTACTAGCAATGCAAAAAACATTAGAGGAGTATAAGGAAGAAAAACACTACTGTCTAGACTAAGAACTGAGTAATTATTGCAAACGGAATCTTGGTAAAAAAATCACCAGTTTGACGATGTTATTTTAGCAATTAGTTTCTTACCAAAAACAGAATTAGTTGTCATATTTATTGTTTCAATTTGTCTCCCTTCTAATCCTTTTCTGCACATTTTTTGAGTAGTATTTAAAGGACACCCAAGGAAAAGCAGTTACAAATATAAGGAGGACCTTACCAATTTAGCAGCAACACTGCAAACCATGGCTCCATTATGCAACCTACATTTTATTTCAACTCACACATGCTATCCACTTTTATTTAAATTTGAATTTCATTTGATTTAATGACATTACAACACATGGATGTGTGGAGGTATTGAAATGATATGATAAGCATACAATTGGTTGATTATCCTCCTCTCCAATTACAATAATCTCACCACCTTCCTCTACTTCCCTGCTTAAATGTTAACGGTTTGCTTGTTTATTTGCTTTCAGGTGATTTTTTAATACCACGACTACACTTTTCTGTGCAAAGTGCTTTTCAATCGGAGATGCTGTATTTAATGAAAGCTTTTCATTCATTCCAATACTTATAATCATAGACGTCATCTCATTTAAATATGCAGTTTTTTTAAATTTAATTTGATAACATCAATTATTTAAATAAGATCAGCTGTAATTTAAATCAAGCAAATTATTTAGTAATTAAGAACATGAGAAGGCCCTGACATTTCGCTAGGAGCTGAGCTTGAAATGCCCTTTGAAAAGGGAAGGGCCCTAGAATTTGTAGTAGAATAATTACAAGCATTTGTTATAACAGTGGCATATCAGTGCAGAATACAGTTTTTCATTTTAATATATTTTCAGTCCTTTCTGAAAATATTTTTACATTTTGTCATTATGGGTTATTGAGTATAGGCCGTTGGGCAAAAATGGAAACTTCATCCTTGTAAAAGTAAATCTACAACATAGCAAAGTGTGCAGAAAGTGAAGGTGTCTGAATTTGTTTCTAAATCCACTGTATCACAGACTGTAAACATTCAAAATGGAGTGAATTTTACATAACGTGGTCTAATGCAATGGTTTTCAAAGGTGGGGGCTGCCTGGTTGCTCTTGGGGACACTATAACAGCCCTTGTGGGACTGACATTCTTAAAAACAGTTAATTCCAAATTGAAATATTATTTCTCAATTTCCTCATGTAGTTTTTAAATAAACCTTACTTAATTTGATTTTTGATTGTGCAAAAAGTGTTTGTATATTGGTTTTGATTATTGACTAGTGGTCAAATAATACACAAAGAAATGCAAAAAAATAATTAAATTGCTGTGAAAAAGTAGCGCATAGCATCATTATTGTTATGTTTATTCCAGAAAAGACAAGCCAAAAATGCAGAATTTTTTTTCAATAAGAAAAAATGTTATTACGTCTAACAGAAACACGTAAATACCAAAACGCCAAAATATATACAGTAGAAAAGGTATGTCTAGTGTCCACTGCTGTACCAATGCACATTTAGTACATGTCCTTTGTGTGACGTTTTGAGACAGTCATCAGCACACAGCTCCATCTTACAATTGGGACAGTAGAAGCGTGCTTCCTTACGCATTTGTTTAAATAATTTTTCTGTTGTTTGCACATGAGAGAGTAGAATGTCAGCGCCTGATCCACAAAATCAATGCACTCTTTGTGCTATTGCACGCTACCACAGTACAAGCCTTAGTGATTTGTACATTTCTCTTGACACGACCATTAACATTAGTTGCTGCACTGTACGCAGTGTTTAAGGGGCTAATGTCTTGCTTGTCCTTGCACTCAGTCGTAGTTGTTTTGCCATTTTGTCACTCAGCTGAAGCTCAATGCGTCTGAATTCACTGGCCATATCATGACAGTTCAGTCAGGCAGTGTCATATCAGTTTCAGTGTCGATGGATGATGACCATTTTACAAAAACATTACTATTGCACGATTCAAGCAAGGGTCCAGTTTCAGTTTGTTCTAAAATTGTTTTTTCTCTTGTCATTGTGGTTTTAGTTGGAGGCTCCACTCCACTTATGAATACTGATGAGTTACCTCAGTGTGGCAAAACATTCATAATTTTAATAAAATCATTCATAATTTTTTATACCATGATATTATTCCATCCAGAATATTGTTATTCTGTCGATCATTCCATATCACCCCGAGGCTCATAGTTAACTGTAATTGCATAGAATTCTGAACCTGCGTCACGGTCGGGGAATGCCAAAGGAGTTAAGAGAATTGTTGGTTACACAATATCTATTTCTCTGTTCCTCCTCACTATACTCTGGCTGTGAGACTCCACTCTGGCTGTACATATTCAAAGTCTCACTCTGCTCACATGGAGTCCATCTCAGTCCCAAACTCCTTCCAGAAGACATTACGCGTACATTGAATAAAGATGAATGTCACACATTAAGAATAAAATAAACATACCTAACATTTCAATTTTATGTTCATTGGTATTAATCAACAATATTTGGTAATCTTCATCTTTCCTTAAGTAATAAATTCAGGAGCAAGCTGAGCATAATGTCTCGCAGCAAAGGGATCATGGATTCATGCCCTGGTTCATCCCTGTGTGGAATTGCTTTGAGTAGTCAGAAAAGTGCTAAATAAATGTCAAGAATTATTACTGTTATTATTATTATTGTTGTCTAAGTAGTTATAAAACAGGCTCATCCTTAACACTGACTTTAAGTTATTTTTCAGATTTTGGACCTTATATAGTATGTAACTTGAGTTACTTTTCTACTTCTGTTGATCTGGATTCATATGTAACTATATCATTTTTACATATTCAAAGTATGAATATTTAGACTGTCTATTTTACACTCCAATTAAAGCCACACCACTGTTCTTACATTATAAAATAATGAATTGAAAAAGCAGTTAGTGCATTTAAGAAAAATTAAGAGGCACACACCCAGTCAAGAAACTTTGTTTAATCACTTGTTAAAATCCTCAATGCAATACTGTAGGGCTGTAAGGAAATATCACCTTAAGTTGTGCCTGGTAAGAGTTCAGTTCTTAACAATTTGAGGCCAGAAGAAATTATGGTACTTCAAAATGTTTTAATTCCTGGAGGGGGTACCTCAAGAAAAAAGGTTGAGAACCCATGGCCAACAGATATTAGACAATGTTTGATCACAGATGCATCAATGGGCTGCTGTAGTTAAGCATTTGCATTTGATAAACAGGTCTATTGTTTTGCAAAATTGTGTGTTGTGACAATGGTTAGAACTATCAAAGATCCAAAACATCATGCTTCACTTTGCAGTGGGCTTCCTGTTTGTGGACTATTTACGGATACTTATTTAACAATATTTTAGCAAGAAATGCATGCATTATGAGCATTCAACTGAATGACTTGACATGAGGAGTATACGATACAAGTAACATGAGAGTTTTATTGGACTTTTTTAAATTTATTGGCTGTTGTCCAGCATCGGTTGCCATACGCTTCTATTCCTTTAGAAACATTGTTATCTCCTTTCTCCATTTAACAGATGAGATTAAAACATTTTTTTCTTGGCCATCACTACAAACTATATGGTGTAAGTAAATTATTAAAAAATATAATTTTTAGGTAAAGTATTCCTTTAATATCTTATTTTATTTATTAATGTAGTTGAACAAATATGGCTCCAGGTGTTATGATATTAATTTACTGAGCACTACCTTCCAATTATTAATGTTTACTTTGATTTCTGAAACTCTAAGTGTGACATTTGAACATGAAAAAGTGCACACTTTTAATAAATGCTGAGTATAATTAAATTAGGTTAATCTGGGTGGCACAGTGGATTGCAATCTGCTTCTCAACTCCATGCTTTGAAAGTAAGCCTGGTTACTAACTGAGAGAAGTCCACACTTTTCTCCCTGTAACTGAGATTTTCTCTGGGAACTAAATTTTCTAGTGACACGGGCAAGTGAACTCAAATTTTATTTTTAAGATGTTAATTTATGTACTTTATATTCTCTGTCTAATGAATTTCATTGTACTCTCTACATCTCTAAATAAACTTGAAATTTAATTTGAAAATGAGGTAAACTTCCCTCTGTCAGATAAGGTACATTGTGTACAGTACATTTGATTGATAATAAACATGTCTAATTTGAAAGTATAAAACATATAAATACATTATCTTTATATATATATATTGTGAGACTTGCCCGGACACCACCAGTCGGAGACCACATCTTTATAAAATTCACACGTTTATTAAACATAATAAACACAGTCCCGAAACACCACACAATGCTCACACAGCAATAATCACCACAATTCTCTTCAATAACTCTGTCCTTGGCCTCCAATCTCCTCCTGGGAGCTTCGTCCTGTTCCCTCTCCTGACTCTAGCTCCCCGACTGTTAGGAGGCGGCGCCTTTTATTCCCGTCCGGATGTGCTCCAGGTGGCTGGTGACGATCTTCCGGCAGCACTTCCTGGTTTAGCGGAAGTGCTGCCCTTTGCTCCGGAAGCACTCCGGGCGTCCCTGGCAGGTTCCTCCGCCATCTTGCCAAGTGTGGCAGAAGTAATGTTCTCCCGGGTTCTAGGAGGCTTAAGGCGCCTCCTGGCAGTGGCCACGGATCCCAACGAGTTGGAAAGTCTCTCCTTCTCTCCTGTGGTCCTCTCTTGCTCCAGGGCGGTTGTGTCCTCCTGACCCAGAAGCTTTTAATGCCACCTTCTGGTCCTCCTAGGTGTCCCGGCCGGGTAAGAACCCCAGCCGTCTGTGACAATATATATAATACACTACTGTGGCTGTTCATTTGCCTGTCCAGGATTTTAAATCACCTGTAGCTCGCAAACGGTTTGACCTATTGACCTGAAATTTGGTACACATATACTATGGGACGTCTACTATCCGCTTTTGGGGTAATGATTAACTTCCAAGGCTATTCCTCTTTTAATTATTATTTAATTTTATTATAGAATCAACTCTCGGCAGCGGCCAGCAGGGCAGCCATGCGGTGCATGCATACAGGTGCTGTTCTCATCCCTACCACCTTCGCCATCACTTCCCCTATCTCTTCATATCTTAAATCAGTCTTGAGGCAGATTGAAGACTTGAGTGCCAGTTTAAATGAGAAATTAAGGAAAACGTACTAAGTAATTGCAACACAAACACTGACTTAATCAGTTCGAACGCGAAAAGATGCTGATGAAAGAAGAGAAGAAGCGGGCCACTAGGGTGGAGAAAAGAAGAGCTGATCAGGAAGCAGCAAGCGCATCAACCTCTGAACAAAAGAATGCTAAACGTACAGAGAAAGAGTATGAAAACTATGAATGCTCAAGTCAAGTGTATTCACTGCACATAATCATGCAGTGCGCCGTTACTGGTATAGTATAATTCATGATAAGTTCAGGTCATACGTGCACTCAGTTGTAACATAAAATAGCATCTCAAACTATAACAACATCATCAACATTAGGCAGTAAAAAGACTTGGATGAGGCACCAGTTTATTACACAGGCCCACTCACATACATACTCACAGAGTGGCAATTTAAAATTAGAAGGAAAAACAAAGTACCTGGTGAAAACATCAGGCAGACATGTGGAGAACATCCACATAGAAATTCCATATAGACAATAACTAGATCTGGAATTAAGATTTAGAAACCTAGATTTATGAATCAACATGGCTCAGGTGTATATCAAACAAAACGCGGCAGATAGATGACTCTTCTCAATGAACATCTGAGAGAGTTTATACTAGAGGATATGTGTGTTTGTAAGTTACATGAATAGTATTTGCACTAACAAACTGATATCCAGATGTTTTTTATAAGAATTAGTAAATATATACCTAGAAGAGTAAGACACCAACAGCTTTTATGCCTGAAATCCACATAAATTTAGAATTTGTTCATTTAACCAGTTATTGACATATTTTCAGAGTCCTTATTTGAAAATATAACTATAGTATTTAAAATATGTCACTATTGAATATTACATCAAAATAACAAGATCAGATTTTTTGCCATCATTTCCATTTTACATTGACCTGTCCATTTTCCCGACTCATATATTCAGATACAGGATCAGACGCTAGTCTACTGCATGCATGTCAACAGTCAGCACACAAGAGCACAAACATGCAGGGATGCCAGATGTCTTAAGTTTCATGTGTTTGAATTTGGCATAAAATTCTAGCAGAGAAGACCTCATGACAAACAGGCGAATATGTAAGCACCACACAGCAAAACCCAGGTCCTGTGAGTTAATGAATGAGCCAGCAGTGTTAACAAATTCATACTCTTTCATCTCTACTGTGTTTGCAGACATCTTTATTTTATAGACATGACAAAACACGTTTTGAAGAGCTGTTAATCATACACACCCTTATTTGTTTCGAGGCAAACTGCAACATAAGCAAGCTTGGAGGTATGCTCAGAGTTGTAATAGTTTCCACATTACTCCCCCTAGTGGTTATAGATGACTAGCAGAGTACCCGTGCTTCGCAGCGGAGAAGTAGTGTGTTAAAGAAGGTATGAAAAAGAAAAGGAAAAATTTAAAAAATAACGTAACATGATTGTTAATGTAATTGTTTTGTCATTGATATGAGTGTTGTTCTCATATCTATATATATATATCTATTGTCACGCACACGCGAGTAGGAGACCGCGGACGGATCCGAACACACCTGGGAATGGCGGGGTACTAACTTTCTCCCTTTACTTTCTTGTAGGAAAAGAGACGCTCCGCCACCATAAGCCGGGTTTTGACCTTACTGCGTTACTTCCGCCCTTCCTCCGCCATCTTGTCCTGACGTCATCAATCCCATCCTCCCTCACGGCTCCTTCCCAGCATTCCTCCATTTCCGGCTCCTCCCTTATAAAATGGCCGCTGACACCATGTTTGGCGTCGCGCATATGAACTGTATGGTTTATGTTTATGACCAGTTTTTTTTTCTTTTCTATTGTGGAGCATCTACAATATACGGGGCCGGAAAACCCCAAACCTTTTTGCTGTCTGTTGATTCATCTTTTACACTATATATATATATATATCTATATATATATATAGCAGAATACCCGCGCTTCGCAGCGGATAAGTAGTGTGTTAAAGAAGTTATGAAAAAGAAAAGGAAAAATTTTTAAAATAATGTAACATGATTGTTAATGTGATTGTTTTGTTATTGATATGAGTGTTGTTCCCATATCTATATCTATATATATATATATATATATATATATACATATATATATATATATATCAAAATAACCGCGCTTGGCAGCGGAGAAGTAGTGTGTTAAAGAAGGAAAGAG
>JANRMT010062819.1:68566635-68611640 GCA_026402145.1 Polypterus bichir lapradei
AGCACTACTCGAGTGGTTGCGGGTAAACTACATTTTAAAAGACGGTATAACAGAACAGGTAAGTAGTACTAACAGCAGCTAAAATGTATATGGATCATCTCTCGGTAGTTGATCCCTTTTGAAAGGCGCTACACGACGGCTGTGGTATAGAAATTACATTTTCTATGTGAACGTTCAAATTTCTGCCTCTGGTAATGTGCCTTAACGGTATTACCAGTAATTAAAGAAAAATTGTTTTGTGTCCTCTGCAGTGTTAAGAGAGAAAGGCTTTGGTTTGGGATAAAATGAAAAAAGGTGTAAAGAAACGAAAGTTGCATTTTTCTTTTATATAGTATAGAGAGATGTGTTCGGTGACGTTATGATCGCCTTTTGGGGACAGTCGCGGTGGGTCTTGTGTAGACTGGTGAGATGTCTCTGCCATTAATCGGCTGTGATGGCACTGTCAGTCCTTCACTCGTGTGCGTGTCTTCATAATCCGAGCTGAGGACCTCATAATCGTATACGTGCAAAAGAAAGTGTGAATCGCCTTAATATTATTTTGCTGTGGTGTAGAAAAGGGGTCCCGTGTTTGCACTTGTCTGGGCTATAGCTCAGGGGGAGGATGAAAAAAATTAAGTGCTCACTTTGACTTAAGGCAGAAGCGCAGTCAGCGTCTCAAATCCCGGCACAGCTATGCGCGCGCGCCGGCTGCTCGACTTTTGCTGGGAAGGAGACCCCAGTTTTTGCACACACGTTCCACAAATGAGACACACGGGTTTACCGGCAATGTCAGTAAACATATACTCAGCCTCCCATCGGTTTTTAAAGGCTCTATGTTCAGAATCACCTTTTCTCTTTGGCATCGTGTGGGCTAGCTTGGCAATAACTTGTAGCATCATAAGCTAGACTTGATTAACGTGGTAAGTGTTCGGCAAGGCAGCTGAAGCGCTGGATTAAGGGATCTGTAGTTTATTGTGTTACCAGCGCTTCATATCCCCGGGCCATTAATAACAATAATACAGTATATAAAATGATCTCGCGGGCCGGATATAATTACACGCCGGGCCGGATGTGGCCCGTGGGCCTTGAGTTTGACTCATATGGACTAAATAGAACTTGAAAAGAAATATTTTTTGGAATGTGATCGCGCAAGTCAGATCTAGCTGACGCGCACTACAGTACATCGAGCCCGCGTGCTATTGTGGTTTTGCTTGTGTGCTTCAGTAAGTTACCGTCCCCTCGCTCTTACTTTTTTACCGTTCATCTAATGAATACACTGAGTATGGCTTTACCAAAACAATCATTGATCGCGAATAAAGTATCCATTATTCATGAAGCTTCAATAGGTGATCTGTCTTTCTGCATTAACCGCATGCGTTTTCATACGTCTCAAACTAAGGGGATGCGAGGTTAAAATAAATCGAGAAGCGCACGTAGATACTTAGTGCATCCCCTCTCGGGAATCGAACCTCGGACGTGGGCGCCACGGCGTGTGGTTTATCTATTTGAGCATAGCAGTGTAATTCGGTTTTTGTTCAGCACTCTTTGGAACTGTTGCTTTTTGTCTGCGCACTGCGTCAGTTCACGTGAGCCGCTGAATATGGTTTTATATGTCACTCGCTCGCTTCTAATTGTTTCGCTGCCTTCTTAATTATATAATGCATGTTTTCTAAAGCGCGTTTTGTAGCTCTTCCTGGCTTTCTACGTAATGCGTGATTACGTGAGAGGCGTGATGATGTCATACGAAACTCCGCCCCTCGAGCTGAACTCCATTACAGTAAATGGAGAAAAATAGCTTCTAGTTATGACCATTATGCGTAGAATTTCGAAATGAAACCTGCCCAACTTTTGTAAGTAAGCTGTAAGGAAGGAGCCTGTCAAATTTCAGCCTTCTACCCACATGGGAAGTTGGAGAATTAGTGATGAGTCAGTGAGTGAGTGAGTGAGTAAGTGAGTGAGTGAGTGAGTCAGTGAGGGCTTTGCCTTTTATTAGTATAGATAAATGTAAAGCTTGACTAGCGTTTTATGCGCACACTGTTCTGGATTAAAATGGAAGAATAAACTTGTGTTTTATTAATAACTCACATACTTAAAGGACAGAAAAAAATAATTATACCGTGTATGACATGTAGTTACTGAGGCTGTTATTAAAGAGTATACTAGACAGGTAATGTGACTTAGAGGTTTATAATTCTGAACTTACATCATAAAAGTATCATTTTAATTCCTGCTTCTGATCACTCTGTCACCCTAAGTATGTCACTTAATCTATGTACTTTGATTCAAATCTATTAAAAAAATAAAAAACAAGTTATTTCTATTTCTGTTCATTAAGGATTTTTTTTCTATATCACTCATCAGATATATAGCCATTGCTATATCAGACATAGCTATAGCAGAAGAGGTTACTATGATGTCATGTTACACTATATCTAACATAACTTATGTTATGTTACCAGAATCAGAGGACCTTAGTTGGCGAACAGGAGCATAGCAATGGAGAACTTTAAAATTTTGTAGACTGATAATAGAATTTTATGTTTAGTTTTATAAGACACAGGAAGCCAATGAAGGTGAAGCAGGATGGGTGTGATGTGCTTGCTGTTACTGGTTTGAGTAAGGACTCTTTCAGCACAGTTTTGAATCAGCTGGAGCTGTTAGATAAGATTAGAAAGGGCGCCTACCATTAGGGAGTTACAGTAGTCGATGTGGGATGTGATATAAGCATGGACAAGTTTCTCAGCATTAGAAAAGGAAAGGAGTGAGCAAACACAGGATATGTTACGGAGGTGAAAGTAAGAATGTTTCTTAGTGTGGTTTATGTAGGTGGAAAAAGAAAAGGAGGAATCAAAAATGACACCAAGATTCCTTGCATTAGAAGAAGGTCTGATGAGATCAGTGCCAAGAGCAACTGAAAAGGAGTTCATTTTATTAAGTTGCTCTTTAGTGCCTATTTGCAAGAGTTCAGTTTTGTTGCAGTTTAATTTTAAAGAGCAATGCTTCATCCAGGTTTTAATTTCACTGAGGCAAGTTGGGAACTGAGAAAGCTCTGATGAAGTTTCACTTTTAACATTGAAATAGAGTTGAGTGTCATCTGCACAAAAACGATAACCCAGTCCATAGCTACGAATGATATGGCCAAGGGGAAGTATATAAATACAGAAGAGCAGAGGGCCGAGGACAGAGCCCTGAGGAACTGCTTGTGTGGCCGGCGCTAAGCTGGATCTGTTGTTGCCAAGACTAACAAACTCTTGCCTATCAGTCAGATAGGACTTAAACTATTAGAGGGCAGTGCCAGAGATATCCAGAATGTTCTCCATTCTGGATAGTAGAATGTCATGTCTAACGGTGAGAAATGCTGCGGTGTAACAGAATTAATATTCTGATTTGTCAAGGAAATCATTAGTTACCTGAAGCAGAGCAGTTTTACAGTGGTGCTTCACTCTGAAACCGGACTAAAAGGGTTCCATCAAATTATTAGAAGTTAAACAATTAGTGAGTGGGGAGGCTACAACATGATCAAGACTTTTGACAGGTAAAGGAAAAGGTAAGTGAGAAATAGGCTGAAAATTGTTAAGACAGTCAGCATCAAGACCAGACTTTTTTAACAATGGGGTTACAGAAGCAATTTTAAAAGTGGCTGGCACAAAGCCAGTATCACGGGATGCATTTATTATTGTTGTAACAATCAGGATTATGGCTTGAAGGCAGGATTTAAGCAGGTTGTTAAATGCAGATGTGACCGGTGAAAATTCAGAAAAAAAGCTGGATGGAGTGGAAAGATGGGGAAAGATATAATGGATGATGAATTTATCTTAGTTGAATTATTTAGATTTTTAATTTTAGTACAGAAAAAGTGGAAGAATTTTTCACAGACTTCAATAGAGGAGGTAATTGGACCAGATGCAGTTTGAAGTAGTTTATTAACTATAGAGTACAAACCCCTCGGGTTATCATAGCCACTTTCTATTATTCTGCCATAATGTGCTGCAGTTAGTGCATCCCTGTAAGCCCTTTGGTGGTCAGACACGGCCTGGATATGCTCAGTGAGGCCAGTCTTATGTGACATTCTCTCAAGCGTCAGCCAGCTGCTTTCACAGACTGTAACTCTGAATTGTACCATGGAGATGAACACTTAAAAGAAATCTCCTTAAGTGTTAAAGGAGATGTTTTATCTAGTGCTAAATGAAGGGCTGTGTTATAATAGTCAACAAGACTATCTAGTGTTGATGGAATAAGGGAAGACAGAAAAAGATCAGAATTGGATCCAGCAAGGACAGAGGGACAGATATTTTTAAATATCTTAAATATTAACAAAGGTGAATTGCTCCTTGTGGGGTCTCCAGATCATCTTGGTAATCTATGGTATCTCACTGAATATGTATTCCTGTAAAATCTGCTTATCTTTTTCAGATACTAGCCATGGGGTAATATTTCATAGTATTTCAAACCTTGGATATTACATCTCTTCTGGTGTATAGAAGTCTTTATTCTATGTAAAACTGTGAAAGTCTATCTCTAATTTTAGTCCTTCAGGAAAAAAAATACTCTTTGATGTCTTCATCACATTTTGCTGTAACTTCATTTTCATCACTCTCCTTGCTCAATTAATTAATAATTTACAGAATGCTGGGTTGCCCATCACACTTCATCATTTTAAGTGTCCATATCTTGTCTGAAGTATAACCTTGTCTCTAGTAAATCTAAATCATGTTGTGTTTTGTGCTACAAAAAGAGAATTCTGTTCCTGTTTGAATGCTTTCTTGATTGATTACTTTGAACACATTAGAGTTACATTCTTATTTGAAAATGGCTGATGATTACACTACTTTTACTGATTTATGAAAGGTGTCTGAATATTAACGCTTGACAACAAATTCTTCCAAATGTTTTGCTTACTAACCAACATTTGATGATTATGATAGACAGTTTCAAGATGACCACAAATATACTTTCAGATAGACTGTATCATGTAGGAATTTGGGGAAACATGAAATTAACTTTATTTGTTAGTCATCATTTTTCCATCATTGCCGTGTCCTGGTGAAACTTTTCATCATATTTATCATGGACTGCACCAAGATTAGTAGAGAAGAAGTCTAGATGTGAATGCAGAAAATTAATCTTTAGTGATATGTTGCACTTCATGGTTTTGTATGCTTGTAGAGTGTTGTCAGCTGGCTAGAAGTAAAAGCCAAGAAAGGTCTCAATAACATCCCTGAATGCCTTTGATGCAAATTCCACTCACCCCACTAGCACATTTTTGCTTCTCACTGATGATGTGACTGATTTGTGGACCCACAAAAATGCCATCCTTAATCTTGGTATAAGTTATTAAGTTAAGAAAATTATAGGTTATAAGTTATATGCTTACCTATACACATATATAAAATCCAACATCTGTACATCTGTCTGTCTGTCTGTATGTTTGTCGACTTTTCACAAGAGAACTACTTAACGGATGTAGATCAGGTTTCTTTCTATAATTCGCTTGAACATTCTGGTTGATTTTGCAACTACTCTTATTGCACTAGGCATCACAGTTCGCTTGTGGTACTGATTTATTTGCGTGAATCTGAGAGGGAGGCTACGGGCCGAGGGGAGAGGGAAGCAGGCGGGGCCCTCCTCACTCACGCACCAGCCTCCACTCAAATCAGTCTATCTCTCGCTACGTGTTACAGTGTACCTTGCCTCAGCTTACCTAGAGAAACCTGTTTATTCAGCAGACTTTATCATTTACAGATTGTTAAGGAGTAACGTTTGTCATTTTTGAGAGAGAGATCAGAGCTACATGTGTTTTAGAGGGTAGCTGTTGATTGGCAGAGATATCATGGCCATGCATTTTTCTCCTGCTCTCCCGTCAGAACTGAACACGATCAGATACAGTGGCATCGTTTGACGCTGGAGCGTACCTACCTTCCACATGGCTAGAATTACATTTTTTTTTTTTATTGATTTTTAAAGTTTGTCCTGTTTCACTACTACGTGGGTGGAGCAGTGGGGGACAGCTAGTAACTTAAGTTAAGAAACATCTCTTTCAAATATCAAAATACTTCAAGTTTTTTACAGTTTAAATTAAAATTTTCATCAGGTAAAGAGATTTATGAAGAGAAGGTAATAACATCTTTGCTGGGTCGACAAGTGGTTTACATGTCACACTTTTCGGTCCTGGAACCAGATGCTTATGGAACACCTAGTTAGTTCATTCACTCTTTAGCAATTTACAAATGAAACAACAGTGCTTGGAATATAACAACAACAACAATTTACATAGCATATTTTCATACTACAATGTAACTCAAAAGGTTTTACAAAATAACAAAGGCAAAGTTAAAAGAAAAGAAATACAATTAGGTTTAGGCAATAATATTAAAGAATAGAATAACAACAAAACAAGGTAAGGTCAAATGGCCAGGATGATAGAAAAAACGAAAAAGTTCCGGTTAGGCTGGAGAAAAAAACAAAATCTGCAGGGGTTCCAAGGCCAAAAGACCTCCCAGCCCCCACTGGGCAAGTATGAGAACATAAGAATGTAAGACATTTGACAAATAGAATGAGACCATTCGAACCATCAGACACAATATCTCATCCAGATACTTCTTAATCTGAGCAGCATTCCTAGTAACAGTGCCACTAATTTTAGATCACCACAGATATTCCAGTTGTCGTTGTTGTATATCTATTGTGATGGATGGCTGAGGCTCTTTCCTAGCTGAGAGGCTGATATACTTGAAGAACCAGGAGAGCAGATGTGCACATGACACTACCTCCCCCGGAGTTCAAGATGGCAGCCCCCCTGGGTTGCAGCTGTGCCTCATATTCCAGCAGGGCTCCATGGGAGATAGAGTTTGGCATAACCCTGTTGGGATCTCTGGGAGCAACCGGGGGAGCTGCAGAGCCCTTCTTTGGTTTTCCGCCACACCTGGGAGTACTTCCAAATAATGCAGATGGACTACCTGAAGTGCTCCCACGTGCAGCATAAAAGGAGCCTCCTCTCTTCACTCAAAAAGCCAGAGTCAGGAGGAAGAGGATGAAGAGGAGTGGAGGCGAATGAGAAAGAAAGAGAAAAAAGACGAAGAAATAAGGCAAAGACAGTGTGCTGTGGGGAGTGAGGGAGAAGCATTTCCCCACTTAGTAAACGTGTGCTGTGCTTTGAACTTGTGTCCTGGTGTCTGCTTGTGTTGGGTTTGGGTGGTTGGTACACCCCCTGCAGTCCACAATATGTATAGTCCCAATATGAGAGCAAATCACAACAATAGGTGATTGCAAGAAAACATTATGTTATAGGAAATTGTAAACGTGATTTGTGTGATCAGCAGGCTAGAATCTACAAGATACACCCAAATGTGTTCAGGAAGCACAAACTTTGTTGTCCAGAGTAATTTGAATATGGCAAAATGAAAAACTGTAATGTTTTACATGATGAAATAAAATTAAATTAAAAAAAAAAACATTTCAGATCACAATAGAACATTTCTTACAAAAGCAATGATAAAAAAATATTTTAAAAAATCATGTTTTTATAAAAAAACATACCTGGAAGGAATACATTTCAGGATGGAAGAGGTGACTGGCCATACAGCTTGCCCTTAGATGATTACCATTTTAAATAAAGAAAACCTAGAGACATGATTAAGCTATACAGCAAATTTTCCTTATTGACTGTTCATTTGATTTAGAAAAGCCTCATATACAGTACCTCCAGAAATGCTAACAAATATTAGCAGGTTTCTCTAATTACAAACTTCTAAATAAACCCAAAACAATTAATTAAAGCATGTGATAATGAGGTATATTGGTGGCACAGTCCTGGGTATATTGGCTTCTATAACTTGACCAAGTGTGAATATCCCTGTGTTAACCTGAGTTGATTTCCATATTGAACCAGATACTTTTAGGATTAGGATAATACAAGTATAGAAATTCTAAAGAAGGGGAAATAAAAGAAATTCATGTTTTCATGAACTAATTAAATAAGATTTATTCCTACAGACACATAGTGGCATAGTGGGTATAGCACTGTTGCCTCAGAAGTAAAGTGCCCTGGTTTTGACTCCGACACCTGGATCTTGTTCATGGAATTTGTACATCCTCCATGTGTCTGCATGAATGACTTTTCTGGCTTATCTAGTTTTCCTCCCACATCTTTAAAGACATGCACTTTAGATTAACTGCCGATTCAAAATAAAGTTCTGTGCAAATGTGGGTATGCGCGTAAGTGTGTCCTGTGATGGACTGGTAGCCTGTCCAGGGCTGTTTCCTGTCTGGCACCTAATCCTGCCGGCTGCAACTCCAGCCCCCCTACAAATCCAGATTTACATGAAGCGAGTTAGAAAATATGATGAAATTATATTTTCTAAGAGTCACTAAAACATAAGAATCACCCAATTTCTTTGTATAAAAATTGTAAAAAATAAAATGCATAAAGTCAACCTTTCTAAAAAGACTGAAATAATTGGAAAAACATAAATGTGTTTTAATATTATTCATACTAGTTAAATATATACAAATATTTTATGTAATTGTGATGCAAAAGCAAAGTTTCTGTAATTCATCTGCTTAGTATCTATGCCCTTATTTTATATTAACAAATTTATTCTGTGAAGAAACTAAAACTGAAGGATAAGAAATCATCCTGCATATTCTAAAGTAAGTTACTAAAATAAAGTATTTAAATGCATGGAAAAGTCACCTAATCTTTACACCAAAGTCTGATTTAATGAATGTGCAATTTTTCTAGTAGCAGAATTGTCAAGATTTGTTACGCTAAGCACATAAATCAAACACCCTACCAAGTTCCTAACTACAAAAAAATGACATAAATATTTAATTTATTATCTGAAAGCCTTCTTAGAAGCCGTAAAAATCTCCTTAGTTTTTGTATGTGATATTCCAATTTCTGGTTTAGCAATGTTCAGATTTTGTGCAATGTTTCCAAAGGAATTATTTTCTCTCAGAATCTGAAAGACTTGAGTTTCTCTTACACATTACTCCTTTCGTCCACATTGGTTTGAATTGATTAAATCCAAAGGGAAGCATCAAGGGGGGAACAGAAGTAAACTCCAGCACAACAGCACGTTGACAGTCCTTATGTGATTGCAATCAAGGCAACACGAAACACCAAAAGAATAAGAAATATCTGGCAGCCAACTGTCCTATCATGTGAGACAGGAGAAGAGAGTGCAAAAAAATGTATAATTCTGAAATTTTAGAGCATGTATCCACTGTCATGCCCAGAAATGTATGGTCCTGTACTTTTGCTTGATGCTCATATTTCATATATGATATGAACTGTACATTGTCAGACACAAGAGCCTCGGGAGTTTTTATGTATTTGTGCTGGAAAAATATGGTGTAGGAATTAAGTGCGACACGATTCTTAATATTTTTCCATCAGTTTACTAATAGATGAAATGAAAACCCCAGGAGGACCACTGAGGTCAAATCCTGTACGTACAAAGCCATGCGCCTTCCAGTGTAGGCAATTATGGACCACTAGGGCACGTACAGCTGCCCTAACCCGACAAAGACCGGCAGACATAAGTTTCAGTCCAGCACACGCATTTTATTTACAGCTCTGCTCCCCACAGCACAGTTCACAAGGCACCACAACACAATCCTTCCTTCAGCTGCAAATTCCCAGTCCTTCCACCTTCATTCCACTCCACTCCACTCCTCCCCTGTAAACTTCGTCTTTCTTCATCTCGACTCTGGCTCCTCAAATGGAGTGAGGCAGCTCCTTTTGTGATGGCCCTGGGAGTGTTCCAGGTGGCTCATTAATCAGATGTGGAATCACTCCCAGGTGTGGTGAGAGCTCAATGAAGGGCTCTGCAGCTCCCCCTGGCAGCCCCCATGGAACCCAACAGGGCTATGCTAAACTCCAACTCCCAGCATACCCTGCAGGATTCCATGGTGCCACAGCCACCCAGGAGAGCTACTCTCTAGCGTCCCAGTGAAAAGTATTGCCTTGACGATGCTTTCTCCCCGCTCCTTCCATACAACTGGCTTCCTGGCCAGATAATGGCCATGGCCACCCATTAAAATATATATGTGCTGGATCGTAGTTTATTTCCTGGACACTTGCAAGCCCAGTCACACAGACTCCTCACTCAGTCTCTGGAGGGACCTGATCAGAGGCTCCATTGCCTCCACAACACCTGCCTCATAATTCTCCATCTACTCTTGTCATTTCAGAGTGGCATATAGAGGAATTCTATCACTGCTTGGATGAGTCTCTCACTCTCAGTCTGGATTTTCACCATTCCTTTCCCATACAATTGTGATGAGTGATAGGCAAAATGTTTCAAATCACATATAGTTTTGCAAAACTGACATAAAAATTTGCTTCATATTCAATTTAATAACACATGGGTAAAATCAATTTTATTTAGGCTTCTTATGTACATTACCACGAAGTTGTGCAGTTCATTTTTTTAATGTGACATGTTGCATGTTTGCCACATGAAGACACACTAAAACATGCAATCTAAGTAATCAACATAGACCCGAGCATTAATGTTTGAAGTGGACCATCTTTTGGAATGTATTTTGTAATGCATGTAGTAATAAAATGTAGACAATAATAAGAAGAAGAATTGTAACATTAAGCAAAAATAATAAAATAAAATAAAAATAATAATAAAATGCATTACTACAAATGTTTGTGATGAACCATCTGTTGGAATGACAAATGCAATGGATATGTCTCTCTTATATGCCCTTTGGCATGGAATTTGTAAATGCAGTATTAATGTTTGTGATGTGCCATCTGTTGGATTGAAAAATGTAGTGCATTGTATTACCATCTTTTGGAATGACAGAGACATACCAGCCAGATGTACACAGAGACACACAAATACTTATCCTTTTATTAGGGTGGATTTATAAACTTCTCTAAAAATCACTGTTTCTTAGGCTACTCATGGGTCTACAGTCACGGGTATCAATCTTAAATGCAGTTGCTGTCTGTGTGGACTTCACATGTTTTCCCCATATCTACATGCCCTGGGAACCCCAGTTTTCCTCTGACGTCACCCAAAAAATGTTCCTGTTAGGTAGATTGGCAATTCTAAATTTGGTCCATGTGAGAGTAAACTTGTACCCTACTATGAACCTGTACCCCATTAAGGGATGGTTCCTATTTTGTTCCCAGTCTCCAGCCCAAAGCAACATTGTTGGAAGAAATTAATTTTAGTAAGGGATGAGGAAGTCAGGAAACATAATTCTGCATGTGATTAATCAGTTCAAGCTATCATAAAACAAAACAAAAAGAAATCTGCCCCCAGCTATACCTGTGGCAAATGGTGACCCTATATTGGATTAGGCTGGTTTGGAAAATATATATTTTGTGTCAAGCAGGTGCATTTTGGGGACATCTTCAGAACTCCAAAAAGGTAGGCCGTACCACTCTGAGCAGAGAGGGGGCACTGTTCACTGACATGTTGTTTTTTTTTCACCTGCAGTTTAAATGCTTTCAGGCCAGAGGATGGGTGACCAAGTTTCCTCTCCAGCCCACAAAGCTCTGCACCTTCAGATCAGCACTATAATTTCTGTCTTTGAGGACCAGCATTTAAGGAAGATGGAGCTCCACCTCAGCAGCATTTTAACTGTCATTGGTTTACACACATGTGCATTTTCTTTCAATACTGTAGCTTTCCATCAACCTTTTTAAACAGGGTTATTTGCTGGTACCCTAACTCTTTGTTGACTGGCCTGCTGTATCTTATACGTGTGATGTTACTATGGAAAACAGATAACACTTCCATTCAGTGAAGACAATTGGAGTCTGGAGCAAACTACTTATTATCTGATGTAACTGATACTTTACTGACTTGAAAGAAAAACTGGATAGCAAAAAGGAATCAGCCACGGCTGTAAAACAACTACAGTGCTTTATTCTGTTTCCTTGTTGGGCAAATTATCACTAGCTACTTTCTCTCACTTAAGGGAGAACAAATTCAAATAGATGGTCAATCCATCCACTCTGTTCAGTACCAAATGTCTGGGACATGAAGCCAGTATCAGCAAGAAAGGCTGCAATACAGGAAGGCGTGCTGAATGGGATATTACCCTGTCTAACAAAGGTCCTTTCAAAAGAATATAGTGATGAACGCGCTCCTCTACTTAAAGAGAGATGGTTAATATTGAATATAACATAACATGAGCCCTGCCCGTTTCCTTTCAACTATAAACTTGAAATAATTTTCAAAAGACTGCATTGAATATACCGTACCTAAGGGGCATTTCCTCTCAGTCCTCGTTTCAGAAAGTGCTTTTGATCACTGGTTGAGGAGACTATGTTAACTGAATTATGACAGTTTGACGTTGGCGATTTTTTTGGGGTGGTGGTGGTGGTGAGTGGTGGAATTAAACTTATAAAAAAAAAAGTATATCTCAAAACAAGTTTACGGCATAAAAATGAATCCCCGAGGTCTTCAATTATATCTGATGATCTCCACATCGCAGCCAGTGTTTGGCGAACAGCTGGAGGAAGTGTTAATTACTAAGTTCATTCTGCACCCCGAATACGTCTTAACTCTGCTAAATGAAGAGAATTTCAGTACAGATCACCGAAGGAGAATGAATATGCATCGTCTATGCGCATCAATAAAAAGCGAAGCCACAAAGATTAATGTGCGGTATATTTTTAAAGCATAATTAGTGTATTGTAAAACCTGCTCGAAGGGATGCTGCTTACGTCTCAGGCATGATCTGTGATTTTTAAAGTGAAACGTTCGCCATATGCGGTAAAGTAGGAATTAACAGGAATACGCTGTGCTGGAAGGACATAAATAAAACGCGTCACTGTACAAATAGAAAGTTGACAAGCTTGAGATCTGGGTGAAAACACTTATTTTCTTTCAGTATAGAATTTGTTTGCTAGGGAACATTACGACGTCAGAAATTAAACAACCAGCGAAAAAGAGTAATTTAAATCCAAGACTGTCAGCCTCTCTATTTAAATCTGTTTAAACAATGTCGACAGATTCGCTCAGCTGACAGAAAAGAAAAAATACTTTAGGGATTCTAACATGGAAAATAAGACGGATATCCCTACACACCTCCTACATCACGCTTGACTTCGGGTATATACGCGGCATTTCTGCACAGCCCTAAAGTATCCTGAAGCATAGCTGAAAGATAACCCGCAAACTGGGACGAGATTACTACAGCAATGTGACACGTAACTTGTACATTCTGTAGAGGTGTATGTGGACCTAGAAAGCTACAGGCTAAATGTGACCTTATGTATTGATTCAGTGAACAGCTGGGTAATACCTTTTAACGGAATAAAGAATTTACTAGGTCAGCTAAACTGGCTTGGGGTGACATCATTCTTGCTGCCGATACAACTGGGAAAGAAAAGACTTTTATTTTGCCTATGATTTCACAACACAATTTCGGGACTTTTCACTGTCCCGTCCTTTTCTCTCCATTTCTGTATATATGCGTCTTAAATTAAAACATCAAAACTGAAGAACTTGCTCCCATCCAGTTTGATATAAACCTATCTATCTATCTATCTATCTATCTATCTATCTATCTAACGGATGAACTAGTTCTTAAACTAACTGGCCAGCTAGCTATATTTTGCATAAGCAGTTCAGTGGGCGATTTTATTGTTCCAATTTTAGTTTCAGCGGTGTGATTCGACATTCCCTAATTAAGTATGTTTCTCAGTAAAACAAAATAGCTTGCTTACCTGAGGTTTCTTGTTAACAGGTGGTGGTATATTTTTAGAAACCTGTATTTATGTATTTCTTCCTGTATTCCTTCAATCTTCAGCTATCCAGTACTATATCCCTTTAGATTACAGGTCTTGCACACTCGCTAGTAAATCGCTCCGGGACTGGGTACCCATTTTCCTCCTTTTTTCCCCCAACGCAAGAGTCGCAGCAAGTGTCTTATGCACAGTAATAAGAAGAGATAGAAAGAAACACAAATATAGACAGAGAAACACGAGAAAATGTTTTCACTTCATATATTCGAAATAAGACGCAAGTTGACGGGTTTCCTGATTGCGGTTGTTGCATTAATTCCTCAGGGTAAATCTGTAAATAATCCCGTTGAAATGCAAACTGTACATTTTTTCAGGCTCTCGGAGCAAAACGGTCGCTGTCTCTTCCTGGTGGTGCTGAAATGTCTGAATGGGAAAATAAATAAATAAATAACGGGCGAGCAGCCACGCAGGCAGCACCAACGGAGAGAAAACGGCAAAGGATTCTTTTCCTACACTTGTCCGAATCGCGATTTTATTGACTGATTGATTGACTTGACACGCTAATCAGTGAATACAGAGAACAAAGAGAAAGAGAGAGAAAGAAGAAACAGAAGAAGAAAAGAACGGTTCGTGTTATTCTGCGAATTGAGATCATTTGACTATTCTATGAATATAGACTATTCACTGTTAGTGAGAAACTGCAGTTTGAAACAGAGGGGACTGTAACCGTGTGCCCAGGCTGAATGTAGTTCGCTTAATTAAACAGTGAACGGTCCAAATTAGAGCGCATCCATTATCCGTATTTTTACAATACCGCGTCGCTCTCTCAATCGTATCTGTGATTATTTTAAAAAATATATTAAAGGTTGATACTCGCTTTAAAAGTCAATTGTTTTATGGACATCTGTTACATTACACGTATTTTACTTTATTGTACCTTTATTGATTGCATTCAGATAGTTTCTCATTGCAATTTACTTCTGTCTTTAATTGTGGAATTATTCATGTAGAAAAGTCAGAACTCCTGCTCTGAGGAGGAGCATTATAAAAAAGAAAGAGAAATCGGGTTCATTGCGATCGAATGTATGCGGTATTGGACAAACTCGTCTGTATACCATGTAATGAATCTGAGCTCCGCGCTCCAGTTCATCTACCACCCACATTTTGCTAATTTCTCTCCCACTTCAAATTAGCAGTAGCAGATGATGTGATCATCACGTAATATTATTAACTCGATCTTTTCGCTGCTGCGCTTGTTTTGTTAAGAATGTAGGATCCGCGAGGCTTCATAATACAAAATAATCGCACCACGAACAACCCCGATGATAATCACTTGAACTTTTTATAGACTGCCTGCACACAATTAAGGGCGAAATTCCGGTAGATCTGCTCTACCGACTGAAGGAATGTTCAGAGAAAGGGCAACTTTTCTTTTTGCCAGCAGGAGGCCCATTAGACAGCATATCACGCCAGCGTGCCTGCGACTGTAGAATAAAGGAAGCTTCTTGGGAAAGAAAAGCGCGGCACTGTGGCATGTTTTGACTTACGAAAGACAAAGGTAATCGTTCATGTCATTTTATCCATGTTCAGATTGGATAAGTCAAGGAAATTTGCAGCCTTCTGCTAATTTATTTGTATTTTGATAAGGTGCTGCTGCTTATTGCTGCATATAACGAATACATTATCGTTAAAACGTGCCACATGTTCCAGTCATGCTGCAGCTCTAATTTATACTCTTTTTTTTAAGGCTCACATAATAATTCTCATCACCTTTAATGGAATATTAATTCAATTATAATTTTTAGAAAATTAGAATTTTTCAGCATTTATATATTTGTAACCTAGTTTTGTTTCAAATGTTTTAAAAAGGCAACTGTGATGTTGTGTAATTAATTATCCGATAAATATTGCGGTGCAGTGGTTAGTGCTGCTGATTCAAAGTTTCAGTTCCCTGGGGTGCTTGAGTGATCACTCACTGTGTGGAGTTTACACTTTGTCTTGTATTTCAAAGAGTACTTTTCTCATCTTTGGCTCATCCACAACTTTAAATTGGCACCAAGTGGATGTGTGTATAAAGGTGACCTTGTAACAGACCCGCATCCCAGTCAGGGTTTGTCCACGACTTGCATCTGACGCAACCAGAATAGAGACTGAACAACACTGCCCTTTAATGAAATAGACGCATAAATGAACAGATGTATTCATTGACAAGTATTTTTTGAAAGATGTTAGTCTTCTGTATATCTTTTATGCATTAATGAGATATCAGAAGGGAAGATCATAAAATGATTTAAATAAGATTAAGTCCAACAATGTGAAAATACTTGTCAGTATATACTCAGAATTATCCATCCAGCCATCCATTCATTCATCTTCCAGTCCCTGAACAGGGCACCAATCCTTCACAGGGTGAACACATACACTAAACACACACACACCCACTCACTAGGACCAATTTAGCATAGTCAGTCCTACTAACCTGCATGTTTTTGGACTGTGATAGAAAACTGGAGCACCCAGGAGAACCCATACAGTCACATAGAGAACATGCAAATTCCATGTCGAGGTGACCCGGGACATGAACCCCAGCCTCCTTGTTGTGAGGCAGCAGCATCAAAATTACATTAATGTAAAATACATTCCAATGGAATAAGATTTATATAGAGAGGCTTGGTGGCACAGTGCTTAGAAAGATACAGTAGGTTTTAATCCCAGCCTGTATCCGGAATGTATTATTAGTTACATGCTCTCCTACTGTCTGTACTGGTTTTATTCCAAGTACACTGGTTTTTCTCACAACTCAACGGTATAGATGTTAGGTTAACAATCAACTCCAAAATGGTTTGAGTGTGGATGTGTGGATATGCCTTGAAGTGGATCAGCCATCCAATTTTGGTTCTCATCTTGCCCCTAATGCTGCCCAAAAGGCATATGGCTTGAAGGACCCTGTAATGGAATCTGAGATGGATGGGAAAAATGTTACAGCAGAATGTACAAAATACCATTTACAGAAATATTCAAGATGAAGGTGCCAAAGTGGATCTTCAGAAGGATGCCATAGGGGAACCATTTCTGGTTCCCAAAAGAACCATCTACATGACAGTTACAGAAAGCACCTTCATTTCTTTACAACAACAACAACATTTATTTATATAGCACATTTTCATACAAACAATGTAGCTCAAAGTGCTTTACATGATGAAGAAAGAAAAAAAAGACAGAATAATTCAAATTAGGGAATACTAATTAACATAGAATAAAAGTAAGGTCTGATGGCCGAGGAGGACAGAAAAAAACAAAACAAAAAACAAACAAACAAACTCCAGACAGCTGGAGAAAAAAATAAAATCTGCTGGGGTTCCAGGCCACAAGAGCACCCAGCCCCCTCTAGGCATTCTACAGTACCTAACATAAATGATCAGTCCTCATTATATTCAGGGTTCTCATGGAAGATTTTTGATGATGACGGTTCTGGCCTTTAATCCATCAATGTAAGGACATCACAATGCTTTGATTAGGTGGTAGTGGTGCAGATCGCCACCATAGAAAACTGGAAAAAAAACAGAAGAGAAAGTAGGAATTAGTATGGATTTTGGAGACACCATGAAAGATAATGATAATTAATTGAATATACAGAGCATCAGGATTTAACTAAGGTGAAGCTATGAGACAGCCATGTTAAAGTAATATGTTTTCAGCAGTTGTTTTAAAGTGCTCCACTGTATTAGCCTGGCGAATTCCTATTAGCAAGCTATTCCAGATTTTAGGTGCATAACAGCAGAAGGCTGCCTCACCACTTCTTAAGTTTAGCTCTTGGAATTCTAAGTAGACACACATTTGAAGATCTAAGGTTACGATTTGGAGTGTAAGGTGTAAGAAATTCCGAAATATAGGATGGAGCGAGATTATTTAAGGCTTTGTAAACCATAAGCAGTATTTTAAAGTCAATTCTAAATGACACAGGTAACCAGTGTAGTGACATCAAAACTGGTGTGATGTGCTCGGATTTTCTTTTCCTAGTTAATATTCTAGCAACTGCATTCTGCATGAGTTGCAATCGATTGATGTCTTTTTTGGGTAGTCCTGAGAGGAGTGCGTTACAGTAATCTAGCCGACTGAAAACAAAAGCGTAAACTAATTTTTCAGCATCTTGCAGTATTATAAGAGGTCTAACTTTTGCTATATTTTTTAAGTGAAAAAATGCTGTCCTAGTAATCTGATTAATATGTGATTTAAAATTCAGGTCAGAGTCAATAGTTACCCCTAAATTCATTACCTCCGTCTTGATTTTTAATCATAATGCATCAAGTTTATTTCTGATAACCTCATTATATCCATTATTGCCAATCACTAAAATTTCAGTTTTCTCTTTATTTAGCTTGAGAAAATTACTATTCATCCACTCAGAAACACAAGTAAGACATTGTGTTAGTGAAACAACAGAGTCGGGGTCATCAGGTGCTATTGATAAATACAGCTGAGTGTTATCAGCGTAGCTGTGGTAGCTCACGTTATGCCCTGAGATAATCTAACCTAACAGAAGATCTGTAACAGGTTTCATGAATCACCATGAATAGACGATAAGAGATTTGTGAAATACCAGTTGGCTCAGAATTTGAAAAAGAGAATAACACAGGCAGAGTTCAAGTTTTCTTGATCTTTTAGTGTCCTGCTAGTTAGCCTACTTCTGTTTTAGTCACAAATTAGGAATCTTTTCAAAGCCCAAAGAACCAATTTAATACACAAAGTGCCCTTCCCAAAATGAAACATTTCTTTGTCAATCAATGGTTTTAATGTGCCATTGTAGAACCCTTACTGTTACAAATGTATGTAACGGGCATTTTCAAGACCATTTTTCAAATATGGTATCTGAAGATTACTTTCCCATAGAGGATTACCAGTGAAACAGGTTAAAGAAAAATGAGCACACTGGACAGCAGGCTGTCTATGGTGTTGACCTGTAAATTAAAAGGTTAGTACTTCATTCCCCATCACTGATTGACTCGCTGTGTGAGTCTCTCCAAGTCACATAACTAACAATTGCTCCAACTATGGAATCAATTGAACAATATGCTTGTAATTTGATTTTACTTTGGAAAAAAAAGTGTTTGCTAAATAGTAGAAAAGAGAACAGGGTAAAAGTTTAGAGTTTAATTAACTGATGGGGTATCATATTTTAGATTCACTATTACTAAGTTCTACTGAAGGTAAGACTGGAGTACCTTAAAACTTATACATTTTGAAAATAAAACATTACAAAATTAAATAACAAAAATAATAACACAGGTCTGCAAAAATTAAACTCATAAAAATGTTTCAATTGTGAACAATGTTTTGTATTTGCATTATGAAACCAATAAAAATAAAATTATAATGTTTCCATTATTTCATATTTAAGTACAAAATTGAAAATAGTTTGTTTTTAAATTTTACAAATTACACAGTTTATTCATGTGTACAATATTGTTCATAATCAATTTAACACAAAAATGTTTAGTCAATATAATACTTTAAATATATGTACAGAAAGCAATGGGGTATATTCAGTGATTAACATATAGCTTCTGTAGCTTTTGTCACTTCTTAGTTTTTTTATCTAAAACTTTGTTTGGTGGCCCATCACGTGTAGACTTTTTGTGGTGTGTCCCTGTGAATCATCAAGCAGTAGTCCGCCATCATCTTGACATGCCAATGTCCCTGGTGCCCTGATCTCCTGATGGAATCTTTCATCCTGCTTCTTCCCTCAGCGGTCCAAGATTGTCAGGGAAATATTCCAAATGCAAATCCAAAAAAAGAAAAACTTAAGACTTATGTTGCAGTTCAATTCCTTAAACATAAATAATATATTTTTGACTATTACTTTACAGTTTGGATCTTTATTGTTACTTAAAAATATAGAAATTACTTTTTTGAATAATACCCAAGTCGTTCATCGCACCATCAAATTCTGCCTCAGAAATCAGAGTTCTAATGTTAGGTCGAGGAAAAAAAATGCCCTCTTCCATTTTAGTCCGCAAACTTTTGGCACAAATACACAAAACAGGCTCCATCTTTTGATTGGATTTTGACAAACTACATGATTAAACCAGACTTAATAATGATATTTTAGGCACCAAGCTGTAGCTTTTTTCTAGCTGACCAATCCTCCTAAACCAAATGTTAGCTGTTGGCTCTGCAGCCCCACTCATAGATACAATAACGGGAATTTGTACATCCTGACTGCTCACCCAGTAAGATACAGAGAACTTTCAGGTCCCCATATATGAACCAACAATGCTCATTATAGTCACTTTTCTCAAGAAGATTTTCAAAGCTTTAGGAAATATTAAATTCAAGTAAAATATCATTAAGGTAAAATACTGCTATTTACTACCGTATATATTCGCGTAGAAGTTGGGTCTTGAAACCCGAAAAATCGATCATAAAATCAGACCCTGACTTATACGCCCTTTCAAAAATACGACACTTCATTTTTATTTTTTACATCTTCTTGCCTCCTCCAGTCTCGCATCAGTTTCTCAAACACATCGAATTTTGTTGCAGTAGCACAGTTACCAGTTTCTTTCGCCGCTTCAACAGCTTTTAATTTAAAACCAGCTTCATGTTTTCTTCTGATCAAATGCTCCATCATAGATAAGGGATGCTCTTATGATAAAGGTGTATGAGGGTGTGAGATACAAAAAACTCAAATCAGTGCAAACGTCACTTCGGAATAGTTCAGGTAATACTGTGTGGTCACGTAGGCACAATACATAGAAAAAATGGCAGTGTGCTCTATGGTTACTCTCTCAGATGGCCGTTAGCATATTATAATCTCTTGAACCAATAGCGTGAGTTTTCCGCGTTCGACTTATACAACCGACATTATAAAATAACAGAAATTATATGGCAAAATCAAGCCCCGACTTATACACAGGAGAACTTAAACGCGAGTATATATGGTACTTGATAGCTTAAAAAGTGTGTTTGTGAAGAAGTGTTACATGATGGAGAAAAATAATTTTCAATAATAATAATAATATACTTTAAATAAAAAGTCTAACTTATATTATGCAAATGTCTAGTTTCTATAAAAAATGTAAACAATGTACACACAATACAGTTTGAAATGCAGGTACAAATGGATAATTACATACATTCAGCCTCAACAGTTAGGAAAGCCCCTTTTGTATTAAAACTTTAAGTGAGCATTTATGACAGATTTGTGCATGTTGATGCTTTTCTAGAGATCGCTTACCCATACAAAATGTTTAACAGACTGCCACCCATAGAATGTGGAAAGAGTACTTCTAAGAGATCCTTTTAGTCTTCCAAAATAGATAGCTGTTTAAAGTATTAAACCCATATTTAATGTGTAGCTGTACATACTGAATTTAGAAGCAATGACCTGAAATTAAAAGAGACACATAAATGTATGAACAAAAAAAGTTCCCTGGTATTAAATTGACCTTCTTGGTTTTGAAATAAGAAACCAACGAAGTTGAAAAGAGAACTCAATTTGAGATGAACATGTATATGAGCCAAAATACTTTGCAATGCAAAGAAAAAAAAATCTAAATCATAAAGACACCTTCATCTGCACACTTTAATTAATTAATCTGCCAATAATAGTATATATATATATATATATAGTGCAATTTTAAAAGACGTTAGACCACTAAAAGTATTGTAATGCAGCTAATGGAAATAGTAAATCAGAATTTAAAATCAGGTGATTTGAATTGGATAGTCATGAATCTGGAGGCCACTAATACATCAAGTTATCTGAGGATTAGTAAAGGAAGCATTGGAACTGCACTTAATAATGTGGTGTGAAAATTGAGCGGCTTTGATGTTCTATTTAGTTTAATATAGTAAGCATTGGATTTATGGGTTTGTTTGAGACAGAAAAGAAATGAGATGATCAGTAAGTCAAAGGAGGAAATTTTAATAAAATGATGAGCTTTGAGAAGACTATGCCAGTGAAAATACAAGGAATTATACTTTATGTGGGATTGGATTTTTTACTAAAAATGAAATGATATTCAATAGTAAATCAAGAAAATGCCTCTAAAATTAAAACTGGAAAGACCAGTTATTTACCTTTAATAGTCTGCGTGTTTCAGATTAAAACAAAAAAAAAAAAAAAATTGGAAATACACCTATGGTTTCCGAAAAATATTATTATGGAAAGAGAGGTTCTGATGAATATCAATAGCGAGGGAATCATAAAATAGCTGAAGGATAAAAGGATTCTGTCTGGTTCTCAAAAGGACCTAATGGAGGGCATGTGAGAAAAAAACAGATGCCTTAGTGTTACATTGGCGGTGAGATGTCAGCTAAACTGTGCAGTATAGTTGATTGTATGCACCTAATTCAAACGATATCAAAGAAAGTGATCAATAGACATACCTTTAATGATACCCGCCTTACTTGCTTTGAAGAGTATGAACCTCCTCAAATTACTTAACGAGATAAATAGCTTTATCCACTGCTTCACAGGTAAGAGAAATTTCCTTAGGAATGGGGTTGATAAAGCTTGCTAATTGATGTTTTAGGTGGAGTGGAAAAAAAAGTAAAGATAAAATCTGCTATTTGATGTTTCATGTGGAGCCTTTCAATTTGCATATCTAAAGAGAAAGCCATGGATATTGTATGTGTTACGTGTCACATGTCTGGCAGCATTTTATACTGGTGATAGTTAACATTTTTTCTTCGAATGACTGCAAAGAGGACTTTTCTTCTACTGACTAATAATACAAATTGATAATCTGAATCCACAAAACTATTGCAGGCCTGAATATCAGGGAAAAAAAATCTTGTAAATTGTTCATTTTTGTTAAAGTTGACATGATGAACAGTAGTGAAGATAACAATGATATGGTGGAGCAACAAATGACTGATCAAATAATAGTAATAATTGCCATCAATCCATCCATTATCCAACCTGCTATATCCTAACTATAGGATCACGGGGGTCTGCTGGAGCCAATCCCAGCCAACATAGGGCACAAGGCAGGAAACAAACCCTGGGCAGGGCGCGAGCACACACACACACACACCAAGCACGCATTAGGGACAATTTAGAATCGTCGATACACCTAACCTGCATGTCTTTGGACTGTGGGAGGAAACCGGAGTACCCGGAGGAAACCCACGCAGACACAGGGAGAACATACAAACTCCACGAACGGAGGATAGTAATAATTTGATTTTTTTTATTTTGATCTCATAGGGAAAAACTTTAATACCTGTATATGAAAAGGTAAATGTATTAACCCTTACTGCATTTTCACATACTAATTCATGGTAACACAATGTGAAACTACTATCTTATTGCTACAACTCAGCATATACATTACAAATCTCAATATGTCTTTCACCAGACATTCCCTGCCATGGGCATAGGCCCCAAAAATTGACGAATAAAGTGATTTCATGAGTGTGGATCACATGGTAATATGTATCTTCTTAATTTTTATAAAATTCTACACGAGAGACTAATAATCATACTACATGGGGTTCAAGATATAGCCAGTAGATAATATAAAATTGCTTTAACCTCAGAAAAAAAAAGGCTACGGCACAATTAGCTGATGTCAAAAGCTGTGTGATACTTCAATCATTGCTAATGCTACTTCTCTTTATATCTTATTTTTAACAATTTACATAAAAAATTAAACAATACAAGTTAGATGCATTTTATAAATTAAGCATATTACCAGATATCTAAAGTTCTGGAAAATGTCCTATATTTCTAGAAAGAGACAGAGAGAGAGAGAGAGAGAGGTTAGGAGCACGCGCTGATACAGTGCATTGGCGCACCCACCATACGGCAAACCAACTCAGGATCCAGATTAGGACCCAAATGCAGCCATGCAACAGGTAAGATATGTTCTAAAATGTTCCTGGAGCAAAACACAGTTTTATGCTGGTACCAGTAACGGCGCACTGCCTGATAACGTGCAGTGAATAAACTTGACTTGAGCATTCCTAGTTGTCATCCTCTTTCTCTGTATGTTTAGCATTCGTTTGCTCAGAGGTTGATGCGCTTGCTGCTTCCTGAGCAGCTCTTCTTTTCACCACCCTAGCGGCCCGCTTCTTCTCTTCTTTCGTCGGCATCTTTCTTTGTTAAAACTGATTTAGTCAGTGTTTGTGTGGCAGTTGCTTAGTACATTTTCTTTAATTTTTCACTTAAGCTGCCTCTTAAGTCTTCAATTTGCCTCAATAATAACTTATAACTTAAAGATATGAAGAGGTAGGGCAAGTGACGGCGAAGGTGGTCGGGATGAGAACGGCGCCCTTAGACATGTGCCGCACGGCCGCCCTGCTGGCTGCGGCCGAGAGTTGATTCTACAATCAAATAAAATAAAAACAAAACGAGGAATAACCTTGGAGGTCAATCACAACTCCGAAAGTGGATAGTAGACGTCACGTAGTATATGTGTACCAAATTTTAGGTGAACAGGTCAAACGGTTAGTGAGCTACTGGTGATTTAAAATCCTGGACAGACAAATGAACAGCCACAGTAGAGTATTATATATAAAGATGTAATAAGTGCAATTTTTTTGTAAATAAATGTAAAGTTATACATACAACATGTTAGTGTTACATTAGGTACTCCTAGTGAGAGGGAGAACAAACGTAGTCAAAAGTCAAAATAAAAGTCTAAACCAGGAGATCAATCAACACCACAAGCTAAAAAGAGAGACAAAAATTGTAGTCAAAACCTAAGCTCAAGTCTAAGCCAGAAACAGCTAATGTATTTTTTTCAATAGCTGAACAACTTTGGAAACACTAGAAAACACAGCTACATCAGCCATATAATAAAATTAAACAAAAAGAATGTCTACTTCTGTTTATTTAATCTTTATCTACATTATTGGGTGAATTTCCTTGGTTGCAAATTTAAAATTAAAAATGTGAGCAAACAGAAGTATTTTATGTATTGAATGCATCCAGGATATCCAAAACATTACCCCCCAGGTAGCACTGCTTGCCATAACTGGTGTAGTTAATCATAAATTGTTCCACCCAGAATGTTGCTCCCAAAAAGTTTCTAGCCGTTCAAGACTCTAATCTCGGTGGGGAGGAAGGAAAATTAAAGTAAGACCTGACTTGATTTGTGTGCCCTACATTTACTGTTGTGAGATTTCATAGACAATATACAAGTGTTGGAGTTATCTCTTTGTGCAGACTTGGCACATGCCATGTTTTCCAGCTGCTGCTGCTGGAGTTTTGGGTGGGTTGAGCTAATTTTTACAGTGGAAGTAGCTGGTTGTTATCTGGGAAGGTGCTCTCTCTTGTTTGTAAGAGACTGCATAAGGGTATGACCCAGCTGCACCGAATAAGTTACCATCCATTTCGGTCTGCCATTGTACAAAAATGAATTGTAAGGGAATACATCAATAATGTTGAAAAATGACCAAGGGGCAACAGACAGTCTTTCACTGGTTTATATGTTGCATTGGCTTTGTCTAAGTTGTCTAAACCATAATTGGTTTCATTATAATCTAAAACCATGCCAGGTTTACTCCAAACAGCATCCTTATTCATTGTGCTTATCAAAGACCTTTTGTTTTTTCTTTGGGACATTAGGAGATGTTCATTGGTGTCATGTAAAGCAAACATGGATGACAGCTTCCTGGTCAATGTTTAAAAAGTTCTTTTGGAAGCTCCAGTATGATTTTTTAAATTGTTCCCAACATTGTAAACGTTGCTTTTAGTGGCTCTTCAACTACACTGAGCAATGTGGAAAAACTGCTACAAGTCACATTGTGACCACATAGTTCATTGTTCACATTCATGGCCACCCTCATACCCTGGTTCATTTTAAGGTGCATCACCAAGTGTTTTTTTCTATATAGATTTGCATTTTTCAACCATAGCTGGACTAAAATAATATTAAGGTAATTGTTTAGAGCAATCATGATTCTAAAACGAAGAAAAGGTTTAAGGTTATGAAAAGTAGTTTGTTCTGTACATACATTGGAAAGACAGTACAAAATGTTGAAAAGTCTGTTGATAACACCATACAAAATTGGGCCAGCTCTGTACCAGGTCAAACATCCTCAATAAGCATATCCCTCATCCAAATAAATGAAAACTACATCCCATAACCTATTAGAAAATGCCAAAACCCAATGTATTCCTTAGTGCTCATGCTGACATTTTTAAAATAGAATTTGTGGCTCCTTGATCATCACTGAGCCACACAGCCAATTGTAAAGGCTTCCAATTTAAAGGAAAATAATAAAATCTGTTATTGATCTGAGGTCAAGTGTTAATGTGTAAGGCCCTGCATATACCTTTGACTAGTTATGCCGCTGGGGGTCCAGCACTGCACTTCTGATCTGATCTTGTCATCTTATGACAGTTTTTGGAACAGCCACTGCACCTCTCACCAAAGAGATTTGTTAAATTTAAACAATATGACAGACATCTTAGACTTGTACAGAATATGTGTGAGAATCTGGCTGGCATTTTTCAAATGTATAAATTCCTGTATATGATGGATTATGACTAGCAGGCTGCTGCCCTTACTGTTAGATGTCAGACTGTATGAGAATGTTAGCTTTATTTATATTATTTCTGTTATTCACAATAATGTCAAAATGTGTTATTTGGTCAGAGAACTTTTAATTCAATTTTTTAACATGTGAGACTAACTAGCTAACGAGTGTATAGACCATATTTGATTACAGATTAAGGTTTAATTAATTACATAAAAAAATTCTTATAAAAAATCAAAACAGAAATTAATTATAGATTTAAATAAATGCATATGCAATTCTGTTATAGGTGGTGTATGGATAGACACAAAATATAAAGTTGTACCTTTCTGGAATAAGACAATAATGGGACCTCCTTGTGGCCCAGAGAAACAGGACATATCGAGGGATTCTACTTATAATTTTCCAACATTTAGGAGATACCAAGAGAAAGTAGGCTCCATAGGTATGCAGTGTTCTCCATATGTAATTTCTTTAGGGCACATGAGAAAGTGAGAGGAAGCATAGAGGACTGAATGGATCCTCGTAAAATCTGGGAGACATAAGGGAATATGCAGATCTTATATGTGACGGATAAGGAACCTGTTATTCTAAGCAGAACTAAGGAAGACTAGAATCGGTCTTGGGAGCCTGGCTCTTAATTGGCCAGCCATGGACAATGACTCTAAGGGTAGATAAATCCTCTTTGACTTAATTTTTCAGGTAATTTTAGATGGATTTGTTGCCGACCTTTGAAGTATTTGTTTTGGAATAAACTAGGATGGAGTCGAAGGTTCTACAGTAAGTATACAGTAGGTGATGAGTTGGAGCAAAGGCTGATGGGCAGTTATAAAGAGGGGTCTGATATTAGGAGAGAGGAATTAAAATAGGGTGGGATAGTGCATATTGTGGTATCACGACATGAGAAAATTTGGATGTGCAGCAGGAAATTGAAGTTACAAGAGTTTCTGAATATAAGCATGAGGTCATCATCAAAACACCAAAAGATAATATTTCCCAAGGAAGAATGGTTTCATGTACCTCTTTCTGACTGTACTGTTTCTGACTCTTGCAAACTTTGTGCCAAGGTGCACTGAAGTTGCTCCGGTGATTCATGGTATTTAACACTAGAATTACCAGAGCCTACGAAAAACGTCGTAGATCCGTCCCACCTTAAATCACTTCTCACCTCTCCGTCAGTGTCTTTTGTCCTTTAAATGTGTTGATAAGCAGCAAGCAGTCTGCTATCACATCCCCCATCGACGCACAGTTTTCTCAGCTCAAGTCTGTTTATCTGTGTGTCAGATGCTTAGAGTTGTATAGAGTGAGAAGTCAAGCAAAATGACACCTTTTATAAATAATATATCGTTATTTGGAACACTTGCATTTCATGTGTGTTCCGTGTCTACAATGATCTATGTAAACACATCATTAAAACAGAAACGTTTTTCATGTTTTAGTAATAATTGACAAAATGTAGACATGAAGTTTATAATGTGTGAAGCCTGAAGTCCAAATATCAAAGAAACACTTTTACAAAAGGTACAAATATAACAGAACAAGTGTGCTTTTATTCAAAAATATAACTGCAGAAAAACAACACGCGTTAGGGTGCAACATCGGCACACATTTGCTACGACTGCTTCAGTGGTGCAACAGTATCAACTGTTGACTGGTAATTAAAACTTCACAGGTTCGATCCCCGAAGAGTCTGTTTTGAGAAGTGAGCTGATTTTATTCTTACTATTTTAGCATAAAAACATACTTTTGATTCCAGCCGGTAACAGACTGTGTATGATACTTGTAAAGGTTAGCTTTGTTTTTTATTAAATTTTTTTTTTTATTATTCAGTTTCATTCTCTCAGTCACGTTCACGATCCTATAATAAATATATATAAATTTATATATATATAAATTTTGATTTACAAGTATAACAAAACAAGTGCACTTGCCACTGTTAAAAAAATCGTGAGTGTGCTTCCCTCAACTTTTTCATATACTGAAATAGAGGAAAAGGTCATCAGAACAACTTCCAGTTGCCCAATATTTTTCAAATATGACTCATCATAACTAATTGATAATATTGATACACAATCATTTATCTCTATTAATAATCAAACTTTATATTGAAACAATATTTTTGCATTTAGGGAGGACAAAAATATTGGTGGATTTTTTTCATGATTACATATGCATTACCTAGATTAAATGTAAAGTAAAAAGAGTTATAGTCACATAAACACACAGAAAAAGCATTAGTATTATATAATATTTGTTGTTATAATTTGCTATAGGTAAAACTGCATTTAGCTACATTTGATTATGATAATTAAATGTCATTTTTAAATTTAAAAAAAATCATAAAATTAAATGTATTACAAGGAACAAGACAGGGACATAGCAGCTTACTGTTTTCCTTTACATCTTTATATTTACATGGCATGTTCAATGTTTACACACTATTGTTAAACTGATGTAAAATGAAAATAAAATTAATAATAGTTATGGAATGAATATGCTTTATATTGAATACAGTTTTTAATATTGTGTACACATTTACAGTTGAGGCCAAAATTATTAGCCCCCCTGGAATCATGGAACATTTTCCTAAACTTCTTCCCAAAGTTTGCAACATTGATGAAACTTGATATAATCAAACATCCACCAGTGCTATTTACTAGCTTTTGATACATTTTGTAATATAAAATATATTTTTAGTCTTGCTTTATATCAAATATAGTAAAAAATGGGGTGGTCAAAAATATTAGCCCCATGTTAATGTTTGCTTTCAAAACACACCTACACTAATTAACCAATCAGCTTTGAAACCACACCTGTGCAATCAATTGGCTTCCTAACAACACCTGCAATCAATTGGCTTCCTAACAACACTCAATCAGCATAAGAAGACTCCCAAGGAACAGGGCTCTTGAACACATGAGAGGGACTACTGTTACTGACCATGCCAAAGACAAAGGAAATCAGTCTGGAGCTCAGAAAGAAGATAGTAGAGGCTCATGATAAGGGGCAAGGCTACACTGCCATTTCCAAGCGATTCACAGTGTCTAGAACTGCTGTACGTTGCATCATTGCCAAGTACAAGGAGACAAATTCTGTTAGAAACAAACCTGGCCGTGGCCGTAAGCGCAAGATTTCAAGAACTCTGGAGAGAAAAATAGTCAGAGATGTCAGCAAGGAACCCCGAACATCTGCCAAGATGATTGTTGCTGACCTGGCCTCTTCTGGAGTTGATGTTTCAAGGAACACAGTTGTGAGGGCTCTTCACCGTGGTGGGCTTCACGGCCATCGTCCCAGAAGAACCCCTTTACTCAAAGAGCGGCACATCACAGCCCGACTGAGGTTTGCCCATGAACATTTGAAATGTAAAGATGATTTTTGGAAGTCTGTGTTTTGGTCTGATGAGACTAAACTGGAACTGTTTGGGCACATGGATGTTGCTTATGTTTGGCGAAGAAAGGGACAGGCCTTCAACCCTAGGAACACAGTTGCCACAGTTAAACATGGTGGTGGGAGCATCATGCTGTCGGGCTGTTTTGCAGTCTCAGGCACAGGGAGCCTTGTTCGGGTGCATGGCATCATGAAAAAAGAAAATTATGTTGACCTTCTGAGGGAGAATATGCAGAAATCTGCTTGTAGTCTAGGCTTAGGTCGTCGCTGGGTCTTCCAACAAGACAATGACCCAAAGCATACATCAAAATTAGTTCAACAGTTTTTCAAGGATACCAAAACCAAGATCTTGGAGTGGCCCGCACAGAGCCCAGACCTCAATCCCATTGAGAATCTGTGGCAAGTGCTCAAAGTAAATGTCCATGCTCGGAAACCACGCAATTTGGACCAGCTAGAACAATTTGCAATGGAGGAATGGACCAAAATCCCTCAGGAGACCTGTGCTAATCTAGTAAAGACCTACTCTAATAGATTGTTGTCAGTTGTGGCTCAAAAAGGGTACAGTATTGACTATTAATGGGCATGGGGCTAATAATTTTGGATGTCTCATTTTTGCCCTTTCTTGTTTCCACTCAGTGTGTCAATAAAATATCCAAACTACAATTAGTGGACTTTGTTATTTTGGACACAGATACGCTTTAAAAAACAAACATTTGTTGTCAATGGTCATTTTCATATTGGAATCAGAAGTGTTGCCTAATTTCATAAGGGGGCCTAATAATTTTGGCCACAACTGTATATTTCCATGATACAAAAAATTTAGGTTTAAATATAGTACTACTTCCAGTTGAGTAATTTTTGTCAAATTCCATATCTGTTTGCTTTTTATCATTATAAATATCTATACAAAATTTCCATCCATCCATCCTATAACCCGCTATATCCTAACTACAGGGACACGGGGGTCTGCTGGAGCCAATTTCAACCAACACAGAGCGCAAGGCAGGAACAAACCCCGGCAGGGCACCAGCCCACCGCAGTCTATACAAAATTTGAATCATTTATCTGTTATTATAACCATAATGTACTTGAAAATTTGCAAAAGTATTCAGTTAAAGTACCTCTTCTGGTTGATAAAGTTGATAGGATTCCTTATTTTTGATATAAAGTAGGTGTACAAAATATCATTGACCGAGGTCAAAGTGTTTTCGAGTTATCATGTTTACACACAGACATACATAATTTCAAAAATTGTATTTTCGGACTCAGGAAGGTCTAAAACATCAAGATTCATCAAAACCTTGAAGTTTAATTTTTTCATGATTCCTATAATTTCTCTATACTTTGTATATGAAAAAGTAAACCTGCAAATGACAACTCAGCTAGAATTTACCAAAAGGCACATGTGTTATTCTGAAGTAAGCTGGAAGAAAGTTCTATGGTCTGATGAGACCAAAATGGAGCTGTAGCCAAACCTGATGTAGAAATCTGCATCTTGGGAGAATATTTGGTTTCCATCAAGGCAAACATCCCATGCAAAATGCCAAACATGAATGCCTTAAAGACAACAATGTTAATGTCTTGGAGTGGTTAAATCAGTGTGCAGATCTCAGTCCAATTGAGAATTTGTTGCTGGTCCTGAAAAAAAGCTGTTCACTCACAACCCCTATGCAACCTGACTGAGCTTGAGCATTCTTGCAAAGATAAATGGAGAACAATTGCTATGTTCAGATGTGCAAAGCTAACAGAGAGAGACATGTGTACAGACTCAAGGCCGTCGTGGCTGCCATAGGCGCATCTACTAAATATTGACTTGAATACTTATGCAATCAAAAATTTGTAATTAATTTTGATGTCTCAGTTGTATAGATCTGTTTCTGCTTTGACATTAAAGAGGCTTTCTGTTGATCAATATAAAAAAAAACTAAATCAATCCAGTGTGGTTAAATGTTGTATAATAATAGAATTTGAAAGGAGTGAATACTTTTTTATGGGCAATGTATCTACAACGAGGACAATAGATGGGTATTGGCCTACTGAGACTCTAAAGGTATATGATAGCAGAGTAAAGATAGATATCTCTGAACTGGGCACAGTGTAAACAGGTCTAGTACTGGGTTACACATGCCACATGTTTAAGCCCTTTAAGTATGGGTAAGGCACTATATAAATAAAATACATTATTATTATTATGTTGTGTCAAATCCTTTTTAAATTTAGAGACTAAACAGGTTAATTTTCCCCTCTGCACTTATATTACAGCACCTACAATTAGACAAAGTACCAATGGTTGATACAGTATTTTTATATATAAAATTCTAGGATGAACTTGCTTGAGCCCAATTATTATTGGATTTAGGTAAGTACAGTGCTACACACTAATTTATTGTTAATAGATCTCAAAGTATCTGTGATTACTAGTTCCCATAATGAGGTCGGAGGCTTCTTTCATATGTACTTAGTAGGCTAACACCTCATTTTATTCTGTATTTAAAGTGCAATTATATTGTATTTTAGTGAACAAAAGGTCAAACTCAGCCCTGAAGTACAAGTCATTTTTTTTCTAAAGACAGGGGTTGTTTGATTGAGCATACTTTGTTACCTGGTGCATTAATGCATGTTACCTCCTGTCACACATATGCGCTTGGAAGTCAACCACAGGGACCAGGAAATGCCAATTCCACGCCAGGCCAGGGGGCAGTGGGGTGCACTAAACCTCTCTCTTTTCTCTCTGTAAACCAAATACGAGAAATCCTTTCTGTCTCGGCCCCGAGGACATCACCCCCAGTCCCGGCCCCGGCCCCGAGGACATCACTTTCTGGCTTCATCCTCCATACTTAAACAGTTCTGTTTTGGACTCTAACCTGTATACATTGTACGCTACTTAAAAGCCTTTTGCAGCTAGGGAAACTATACAGGTGGTTGCCCCAAACCTTCATTGTGTGTCTGGCTGTTTCTTTTACACTCCCCTTTGACCTGCAGTGAGATATCATTTAACACCTGTGGCCACCAGATGGTGCACCAGATCCCCAAACCTGACACAAACAGCCACCAGGCAGAAGTCCAGCAACACTTACAGTATGTTTTATTTTTCTGCTTTAGAACCCTTTATTTTGTTTCCCAGCACACAGCACAGTACAAATGCCCCAATAAACAGCACAGTAGGGGTTTTCTCTTCTTTTCTCTCTCTGTCTTCCACTTCTACTCCTCCTCCTGCAAGGTTTGTGCTCTTCCTCCCAACTCTGGCTCCCTGAATGAAGGTGGCTCATAGCAGGGTCCGGATGCACTGAAAGGTGTGCTGATAGCCCCTCAATGTAGGGTTCTGATGCTCCCCTGGCGGCCCTCACGGAACCTACAGTAAAAGGGCTGTGCCAAACTCCATCTCCCATGGAGCCCAGGGACTGCTGCAACTCAGGGGGATTGCCATCTAGTGCTCTGGGGGAGGCAGTGTGCTGTTCATATCTGCTCCCCTGGTCCTTCTTTTACAAAGGCATCCCAGCCACGTAAGAACCCTGGCCATCCGTCACACACCTTAGCTATGACATAGAATACAGGAGGGATCTGCCAGGTTTGTGCCAGAAAATCCACATTTAACAATGTTACATATTAATAAAAATGGGATAGGATGCCAAATGCCAGATAGTCTTTTACTGCCAGATCCATGATATTTTAAGTAGAACATGGTCAGACCTTTTAATAACATTATGCAATTGAAGAGAAGATTTATCAGTAATAAAATAATCATTTTTGAGTAAATGTAATTCTTGTAATTACTAGGTTGAAGACAATTAACCATAGCTAAAGTGAACCAGCTGCTCAATTACACCTTTGGGGAAGTACATACAGAACAAAAAAATGAAATTCTGGAGGGCTGATTAACTTTTTCTCACTAGATTTTAGCTACAGGCAAGACCGAAGCATCATTTTCAGAAAGAAGCATCATAGGACACCCTCAGGCCAATTGAACAACCACTGACCCAAATAATATAACTCCGCGTGTTTCTTCTTTTAATGCTCAAGTTAACAAAAGGCTGAAAGTAATAGTTGGAAGGTAGAGAACTGATTGAAAAGTCATAGAATTGAGGCAATCACAAAACTATTTTTTTTTATTCTAGGAAAAATTGAGTCAATGCTAAATTGTGTCTTGATTTTCCCCTGCAGTTTAACAGTGATTCATCTCATTTTAAAAAGAAAACGCAATATGCTATTATGCCCCTATGACATTATGAAGCTACAAACCACAAATAAAATCCTGAAAACTTTAAGCTAAATGGTCCCTTAAGATATTTATACAAGATGCCTGCGATTTCCGACATATGTAAAGCTGGCACAAGGGAGTGTTTTTGTTAATTTTGAGAAGTGGTCATTAGCACTGACACCATTATTTTTGTTTTCCCAAGTAGACTGGAAATCAATAAAATGAAATACCCAGAAGTCAATATGCTTCTCTTGGACTCTCAAAGCAATAGTTCCTGGCTCTTTAATGCTTTCAAAGGTGCCAAGTTTTAAGATATTTTGAGTAGGTTTGCAAATTCTTCCCAGCAAGTATTCACATAATACAAGGTATTAGTAACAGAACAACCTACATGTATGCAAATGTTGCAGAGATCCTGTTCTTTTGTACTTGACAGGGTAGAATTTTGTGACAAAGGAAATTTCAGTTTGCTTACTGATTGCATTTTTATGTAGTCACTTTCCAAAAAAGCAAATCAAAAACATGGTTTCTTCTTATTTACGCTGTATTCACTTTATCAGCTGCATCACATTTTTATACTGTATGTAAAGCGCCTTGAGCATGGGAAAGGTGCTACATAAATAAAATGTATTATTCTTATTATTAATCTAATATTATTATAAAAACAAAAACTGAGACTAAAATGCCAAATATAAGAGCCTTCAAGAAAATTCAATGCAGGACATGCTGAATATTTTTATTTATTTTATTTTATTATTATTTTATTTCTCAATATAGCCCCAGTCATCATGGGGAGAGGCAAGGCAGCATATTTAAAAACAATGAGTGACTTACAGTTCAATTGATATTTAAATTCCATCTTCAGTTATCACAGGCTGGGGTGTTGTCTTTCTTAGCCATTTATCGTAGCCTGTGTTTAATTTGTAAATCACAAGATGCCTGAGCACATAGTGACTGCCCAGGTTGGGTGTGTGCATCAAAACACAACCCTTTTCACGTCAAATGACATTGTTGTACTGATAAACACATGAAACTAGTCCTTTTTACATACACACACAAACATATCTTGCAGTCTTATGTTGCTTCACTGTCCACTCACACTCCTCAACCTCTTCTGATGTATCCTCCTTCCAATTGCCTCGCTCCTTTTCTTTTTCTTTTTCAACCTCCATGTTAGCATCAACATTTGCTACACCAACCTGACAATTTATTTTGATGTTGCTGTGTTTTCAGCCCCACACAGAAAGGGCTGAAGTGATGTGAAGCCTTAAAAGACACAGTTCAGACTCCGAAAAAGTCTCACAAAGTGCTCGGAATGCTCACTATAGGAGGTAAAGACCATCAAAATACTTGACTGCTCACACAAGAAGAATCTTTATAAATAAAAGACTTATTATAAGCAAAAATGATCTATAACAAGAAGAAAAAGGTACAGAAGGCAATGCCTCCAAAACAGGCAATCCAAATAGCTTAAATACAAATATATACAGTATAAAAAAAAAAAAAAAACAGAGGAAAAAAATCCAGAAAATTAGTAATAATCAAAAAAGAACAATTAACCACAAGGGACTGTGGGGTTTCTCACCCATTATAGGGGTGACAGCAGTGCCTTGACAGTGATGGGCAGGTTGCCCAACCTCCTGGGGATCCCCCACAAAACACATGGCACATAGAAAAAGATACATAGACACATAGAAAATAAATAATCAACAATTTTAACACAAATGAAACAACAAGAATTGAAGAAAACTAAAATAA
Organism: Polypterus bichir lapradei; assembly: GCA_026402145.1. Lineage (NCBI taxonomy): Eukaryota > Metazoa > Chordata > Cladistia > Polypteriformes > Polypteridae > Polypterus > Polypterus bichir. The sequence continues at coordinate 68,602,167 of JANRMT010062819.1, forward strand.
AAGAGAAATGTTAACCCCAGCAAAGGGACTAGATATAGTCTGTGTAATAAGCTTTGATTATTTAAACATTATTAAAAAATAAAAACAAATATTTTATATAGAGTTTAGAGTCCTAGAGCCCATTTGGTGGTGCTGGAGGTGTAGACAGCGCAAAATCTGAGGTACCAGAGCTGAGCTCCAATCAGCACGAGCATTAATTAAGCTCTGGTTACATACAAATTAAGAGCTGCTCTTTATAGATCATCTTTATAACGTTCTAAGGACACATGACCAAATGGGACAGTCCTCTTTAGTCTTTCTGAGTTGAGATAGCTCCTGAAAATTATCTTTCTGGAGCAGGTCATTCCTAATGCACTTCAACTCACTCCATAAAAAAAAGAAAAGAAACAAGTAGAGCAGGATCTGCAACATGTGGAGTTCTCAGTCTCTGATTTGGGTGGCTTTTTCTGTGTTACCAATCTCTAAACTGTTTATGAAAGGGATATTCATGGTGTCGATTTTAAGGATGGACAAATATTATCTTCTGCATATTTATATATGACTCACAGGCTTCTGACATTTTACCTTTCTAGCTGTGCCCCGTGACTCTGCCCACATAGTAGAAAAACAGGACAAACTTTAAAAATCAATTAACAAAAATGTAATTCTGGCCAAGCGGAGGGTAGGTATGCTCCAATGTCAAACATTGGTACCGTATCTGATTGTGTTCAGCTCTGATGGGGGAGCATTCCCCACGTGGGAAGAAAAGCATATGGCTGTGATGTCTCTGGTCATCAGCAGCTACCCTGTAAAACACACGTAGCTCTGATCTCGCTCTCAAAAACGTCAAATGTTACTCGTTAACAATCTGTAAAAGATGATGTCTGTTGAGCAAACAGATATCGCTAGCTAAGCAGAGGCAAAATATGCTCCAACACATGGCGAGAGGTAGACCGACTGAAACGGAGGCTGGCACGTAAGTGAGGAGGTCCCCATCAGCCCGCAGCGCCTATCTCGCAGATCCGCACAAATAAATCGGTACTGCAAGCAAACTGTGATACTTAGCACAATGAGAAGTTGCAAAATCAACCAGAAAGTTGATTTGAAAAAACCCCAATTTAAATCAATTGAGTAGTTCTCTCATGAAAAGTGGACATACATACAGACAGACAGACAAACATTAGATTTTATGTATACTGCTCAAAAAAATTAAAGAAACACTTTTTAATCAAAGTATAGCATCAAGTCAATGAAACTTCTGGGATATTGATCTGGTAAGTTAAGTAGCAGAGGGGGTTGTTGATCAGTTTCAGCTGCTTTGGTGTTAATGAAATTAACAACAGGTGTACTAGAGGGCCAGCAATGAAACAACCCCCAAAACAGGAATGGGTTAACAGGTGGAGGCCACTGACATCTTTTCCTTCTCATCTTTTCTGACTTTTTTTCACTAGTTTTGCATTTGGCTATGGTCAGTGTCACTACTGGTAGCATGAGGTAGTCCAACTTCTCCAGGATGGCACATCAATAAGTGCCATTGCCAGAAGGTTTGTTGTGTCTCCCAGCACAGTCTCAAGGGCATGGAGGAGATTCCAGGAGACAGGCAGTTACTCAAGGAGAGCTGGACAGGGCCAAAGAAGGTCCTTAACACATCAGCAGGACCAGTATATGCTCCTTTCAACAAGAAGGTACAGGATGAGCACTGCCAGTGCCCTACAAAATGACCTCCAGTAGGCCACTGGTGTGAATGCTACTGACCAAACAATCAGAAACAGACTTCATGAGGGTGGCCTTAGGGCCCGACGTCCTCTAGTGGGCCCTGTGCTCACTGCCCGGCACCGTGGAGCTCTATTGGCATTTGCCATAGAATACCAGAATTGGCAGGTACACCACTGGCGCCCTATGCTTTTCACAGATGAGAGCAGGTTCACCCTGAGCACATGTGACAGACATGAAAGGGTCTGGAGAAACCAGACTGATTTGGTGGTGGGTCAGTGATGGTCTGGGGAGGCATATCCATGGAGGGACGCACAGACCTCAGGCTAGACAATGGCACCTTGACTACCATTAGATATCGGGATGTAATCTTTGGACCCATCGTCAGACCCTATGCTGGTGCATGGGGTCCTGGGTTCCTGCTGGTGCACAACAATGCTCGGCCTAATGTGACGAGAGTATGCAGGCAGTTCCAGGAGGATGAAGGAATTGATACTACTGACTGGCCCACCACACTTGCCTGACCTAAATCCAATAGAATACCTCTGGGACATTATGTTTTGGTCCATCTGACGCTGCCAGGTTGCACCTGAGACTGTCCAGGAGCTCAGTGATGCCCTGGTCCAGATCTGGGAGGAGGTCCCCCAGGACACCATTCGTTGTCACATTAGCAACATGTAACCCCCCCCCCCCAATGTTGTCAGGCATGCATACAAGCACGTGGGGGCCATACAATCTACTGAGTACAATTTTGAGTTGCTGCAAAGAAATTTTGGCAAAATGGACTAGCCTGCCACATAAATTTTTCACTTTGATTTTCTGGGTGTCTTTGAATTCAGCTCTGATTCCTGTCTCCTGGTTGATATTTTTGATTTCCATCAAATGATGTGGCATCCTTTCATTCCTAACATATTACCCAGTCCATATCAGTATAGATATACAGCATGATTTTTTCCCATTGTGATCTGATGTGTTTTCATAGTGTTCTTTTAATTTTTGGAGTAGTTTATATATATAGATAATATATTTTTGTTCTTACAGGAGTAAGTCAGCATAGGTTCCAAAATTTTTGAAAATGAGTTTCATACTAGCACCAGCTTTCTAACGCTAGAGAACAATAATTTTGCCTAGTCAATGTGTACCAGGACTAGCCACTCTTTATATGGCATTGTAATGAGATGGACTGCAGATTTCCCTTGTGGCAGGACATCTGTCAAAGATGATCCAAGCATTTGGGCTGGCTTTCATAGTTGACAACAATAGAAAAAATTGTCACCAATCAGAACCAAAATCAAAATTGGAGAATCAAAGTGTGATGATGTGTGAACTAGCAGACACTACAGGGCAGAGATATCTGACTTCACTCCCACCACTCTCTCGATTAGTAGCCAATTGCTATTGCTAACGGACACATACTGTGTTGCCTTGATTTTAATGGACTTGCATTTTAGTTGTTTGATTAAAAAGAAAAAAAAAATAAGGTTGAAAAGAAAAGGAATGAAGGTTTGAGAAATATTGATCTGCTCTGGTTTAAAAAAAAATCTCTGGTGAGCTTGGGTAAAAAAGAAAATCAGATTTGGAAATGAATGGCATGGCAAAATGAGAATACTAATGAGCCGTAGAATTAAATAATGGGCTTCATTAACAGCTAAACAGAAAATTGCTTGGAACAAAAATGACACCCCTGAGTTTGCTGGTCATCTGTTGAATTGCTTTGTATCTCTTTATTGTCTGGCTACTGGTAAAGGAAAAAAAACAACAAAGCATAATTAAGGTATAAGCATTATGTTAAATTAGCAGCAATAACAGGTTACTAATTAAGAAAGTCGCCAGAATGAAAATCTACAGCCACTGTGGCTCTCCAGGATCTGAGTTGGACAACCTTGCTATAGAGATTAGATATGGATCAGTTACAGTAAATATATTCTTAAGAAGCTATGAAACAAAAGAAAGGTATCTGCTTGATGGTTGCCCATAATTAGGGCTCCTTGCATGAAGCATCTTCATTTGCAATATCCCCAGGAGAACCTTCAGCTAATGAATTCAGAGTGGAAGAAAATTCTAAGACATTTTATAACTGGGATAAAGCCTGAATGCATTACTATAGCCCAAAATTCAAACAACAATCAGATAAATAGAAATATATTTTGGTGATCCTCCAACACTAAAAAAACACCAAAGAAATTCATGACCTATGTTTACCTGCCACAATTCAAGACCAGTTTGGAAATTCTTAAATTAAAAAAAAAAAAAAAAATCTTCCATCCATCCATTATTCAACCTGCTATATCCTAACTACAGGGTCACAGGGATCTGCTGGAGCCAATCCCAGCCAACACAGGGCACAAGGCAGGAAACAAACCCCGGGCACAGCGCCAGCCCACCGCAGCTCTCCAGAATTAATTTTGCTAACTATGCACTTCCTCTCTCCTTTCTGCTTTTTGTTAATTATTTTCATTCAAAATTCAGTGGAATGGAATTTCATGGAATTACTGTTAAATTTCGTCATTATTTCTTTTACTCTCACTGTGGTTTTGAAGGGCGGAGAATTCATTTATATCAGTGTTTGTATGTGCTGACAGTTCTTTGAATGGCTTACTGGGATTTCATACCATCTTTTACGGAATGTTTATTCTCCATGGATGCTGCAATTAGTTATTTTGTAGTCTTGGTTTATGGCTTGGGGACACTTATGTGTGACAACACTTACAAGTCTCTCTTCTGTCCTGTCAGACTGCAGATATATATATATATTTTTTTTATTAAAGAACTTTTTGGTTATGTTATTTTCTACATTCTGGTTTTTATATTGGGGTTAGACAACATTTTTGAATTCCCAGATCTTCGGGCTAGACAACAGTTTCGAATTCCCAGATCTTGATTTGTTTTTTGATTAGCCTTCTGTAAAGAGTGTTTATTTTTCTCATTCCTCTGGAATCATAAGAAGCCATCCAACAAGCATTCTACTTCGGACCATGAAATCTCAGAGAAGATGTTGTATCTCCCTGCTGATTTGCAGCTACACCATCATGCCATTAACCTCAGGCTGACATGGTACTGGATCACTCCTCCCCATCCTTGAAAAAAAATTTCTATGGTTGCCTCCACACCTTATGTACAGCACTTCTTTTTTCATTTTATTAATAGAAATTTGATCCAAAAAGAAAGTGATCATAGGAGTTATGTTAAACAATAAACCTTGTTTGGTTTTATTGGCCCTTCTCTTCATAGGCCAGGCTCAAATCTATATACAGTATGTAAACATAAGATTAATGAGATTGACTGAAATCAATAGTATCATAACCGACATACTAATCAACTTAACAGAAGATTAAATCCCAAAATGTTTTTAGCATTGGAACGTTGAGCATGTATAGCATGCAATAATTTCTACAAGAAAGCACTCTTCTATATCTTTCTCACTAATCGCAAAACAGAATTTGTTAGCGAAAAGCAAATTGGACTGCGTTTTTATCATTGAGCAGCAGCATGTTTTTTTTTTAATAACTAATATCCTGGTATTCTTTTTTCTAAACTTGGTTAATACAGTATGTTTATCTGGCTTTAATTTTATGTTAACACTGAAGTCAAGAGATTGCTGTAATAGGAAAAAAGTGTCACAAGAACCTTCTTGGGATGAATTCCCTTGCTTTATCAAAGCTAGATGGCAGTCATGTTTGGATCATTGCTTTGCCCGTACTAACAATTTAAAAATAAACAAATACAAATAATGCAATTACTTTTTGCAGTTTCAAGGCAAGCCAATACAGTTTATAGTATATAATTCAGGCATACATCAAGGTACTGTCTCAATAGCCTTAGAAGGAAAATGTAGTTATAAAAATAAATGGAAGGATTACAATAATGCTAACTTCAAACAATATTGTTGTACAACAACAGGATACATTTTTCTTCATCTGATTCATGTTTCATGACTACAAACTGCAATTGAAACTGATACATTGTGGACTTACTTCTCTTAGCTTTGATTAAAGAATAGGTTTGATGTTTTTCAAGTCCAAGTTATTTTTGTACTATAGTTGGTAGACACATTTTTGAAACAAAGCACCATTTTCTCAAAACTCCTGAACTACATACCAATGTGCAAAAACCTCTTACTCGGCATGGCAAAAGTAACTAACTGAGTCAAAACCCTGTCATTTTCCAGCTAAATCAAACTCTTCCCTATGATGGCCCACACAAACCTTGAAATACATACACACACTACTGAGCACCAAAACACACTGGGAGTCATCTGAAAACACCACCCTAATAACCTGCCATGGAAAGGAATAAAGAGTCCTTTTTTTTCAGAACCTCACTTCCAAAATATTACATCTTTGCAAATTGTGTTTCTTTCCCTAACTGTAATGTCATAAATAAACCCAACTAATTTAGGAAAAAAAGGTAATGCAAACAAAAATAAAATCAGAAAAGTTATGTAGCAGTAAAACTTATTAATAAAAGGGTCAATGCAAAATGGCATATAATACTTTATGCAGTTATACTGAACTGTTCCTCTTCTGGGATTTGTCGTTGGGTTGGTCAGGTCTTATGATGTCCACTGTGATATTCTACATAACCTGTAGAAGGTTTTACTACACAAAGGGGTCTCAGTTGTAAACCTTCCACTGCCAAACTGAGAAAAACTCCTCAAAGGGGTTAAGGAAAGAGAAATAGGGGAAGAAGAAGTAGATCTCAAAGTCTGGGTGTGTCTGTGAACCACTCACACATCAGAGCAATACAGAGGAAACTAACGTTGTCCAAGACAACAATGATCTGTGGTGTCTACATTTGGGGTCCTGGCTCCCTGTGCTCCTGTGGAAGGGCAGGTCCATGGCTTAAGAAGCAGGGGCCCATTTTTTGAATAAATAAATAATGGACGTGCTCGTGGTGAGGGATGGAGCAGGTGCAAGTGATCTGTTGACAAGACGGTTCATTTCTGGGTTGGTGCGAGGCAGTCGGCTGTACATGTGTTGCCTTGTTGGCACGTGCAGGTGGTCTGATTGTCTCATTATCAGCTGTGGTGGCATAGAGGTGATCACCCCAGCCTATAAAAGGGTAGCTCAGGATCAGAAAGGGGAGAGATGAGAACAGAGTGGAGCTTAAATGAAGAAAAGAGAAGCAGGTAGGAAGATGGGAGAGAGAGCTGGTGCAGATGTAAGAGAAAGCAAACAAGGGGGCAGGCAGCTGTGAGGAGAGTCCGTCAAGGGAGCGGTGGCCACTGCTCAGGGGCTGTTGTTGAAGATTGCTTTGACTGAGCGACTCAGGGAGCTGAAGTGAGCAGGTGAGGCAGACAGCTCAACGCATAAGTCCAGGAACGCAGTGGAAGTTGGCAAGGCTCGGACTTTGAACCCCATTGTGAGCACCATGGCCTTTGGGGACCCGAGTCCTCGGCCTAGATTGGGGAACCGTGTTATAGCCATGGAGTGGAAGCAACTCAGACCCATAGAAGGATGGCGGGATAAACCGAGAAGATGGCCGTTTTAAGAGATGGTGCCGGGGCTTATGTTTATAAAGAAGTCTTCTTTTACTGTTTGTTTTAACATCATCATAATTATTTTATTTATTGGATTGGTTTTAACCTCTACTATTGGTTATTTTATGGGTTATTTATTTATTGACTGTTGCACTGATCTGAACACTGTTTTAATTTGAGGACTATTTTAATAAAAACACTTCTGCGCTTTTGCACCTACCCCTTGCAATGCGTGAGTGTTCTAATTTGCTTGACTCATCCCTCTGAAACATTATCAGCGGTGGTAGGTTCAAGAGGCTCCCAGAGGGAACCGGTAGCGTAGAGCTGACCAACACCATCACAGCTCCCATTTAAAGATATTGTTCCTTCAAATCAATGTCAAATATTCTCAATTGACGTGGTTGTCTAAAGTATTATGCACAAGTATGAAAAAATGCATAAATCATTATACTGTAGTACTGTAAAAAACATTTCAGCACAGTAGTATTACATTTGAAAGCAGACCATCTACTGTATATCACATATAATAGGAGTTCTTCTTTCGGCTGCTCCCATTAGGAGTTGTCACAACAGGTCATCTTTTTCCATATCGTAGACATACAATAGGACTTACTTGTGCATATTCAAACCACTGCTGTTTCATTCTGTATGAGGAACACAGTACACTGGCGTCATTCAAATGTGGTTATCTTTAAGGACACGGTAAATGGTACTAATGTGGATTCTGCCTATTGCATCAAAGACATCCTGGACTTTTATAATCCTGGAATTAATTTTTTGAAGATGGATTGTATTGTTTACAATGACTATCTCCTGCTTAGCTGACAACCACTGTGGTGTGTCACCAGTTATTGGCCATCATACAGTTCTTCCAAAAACAGTATTGTGAGAGCAATACTAGAACTACAGCTCACATGGGCATGTAATACATGTATGGCATATGGTACAGTAATGTATTCTTACAGTCAGTGCCAGAGACAGATACAAACATGGTACAAAACATACTGCAGTACATGTGGTAGCAGTAAGACAACCAATTTTTCCATCTACAGTCATAACCGACCAGTTGAGGCAACAGTGAATCTACTCATATTTGGCTGGACTCTTTCATCAACCTTTCTCATAGACATCCCATGAACAAGAACATGGTCCGCCAAAGCTGTTCATATCTCACTAATACAAATACACTTCATCTTCCCCTTCAACACCTTCTTCTTATTGTTCTTCCAGCATTGGCATTCATCGTTCTAAAGCAGACATGAAAACCCATGGCCCTATTTATTCATTTCAAGATTCTGAATTATGTGTACTTTAGTTTGATACTTACATTTATTATACGTTATTTATATTTACATGATTACTTTATACTTGCTCTTAGTGTAACATGTCCCTTGTCTGTTATTAAGTTTTAACATAAGTAATTTCCTTTGGGATTAATAAAGTTTTTCTGATTCTGAATTTTGCTTCTTAGTGTTCACACCTGGCAAGTCATGTCTACAGAATCCCGTATGTACGTAAAAACATTTTGTATATGGAAAGGGTGTCAGCCTCTGCACCTCCACACCCCATTAGAACAAAAATGCCACAGGAAAGTGTGAAAAATACATAAATACCAGGGCAAATTGACAATTTGGGTTCCAATCCTACCATTGTAGCCTGAAACCATGCCAGAAAGACTGACCATCTTACTGTAAAACACAAGAAGACCTTCTACCTGAACAGTAGACACATTGGGTGTCTAGCCTTTAACTAGAAGCACTGCTATCCATCCATGTTGTATTTGGGGTAAATTCCACACCCATATGTAATTAAATTGCTTCAGCTTTAGGCACATTAAAGATTAATTACATTTATGACTAAGATTTATAATGAGTGAATAAAAAGTTATACCAAATTCCTTGCTTGATTTTACTGTCTCTCAGCAAGTTAATAACAATCCAGGTTTTGGTCTGTGATTGAAGTTAGTGAAAGATATCACAGCCTAACAACTAACAATAACAGACAAATAGGTGCAGGGTAAATTGGGGATATTATAGGTGAGGTGAAGTGCTTTTGTGCCACCCCATGATTCAACAAACTTAACCTTCAAACTTATTAAATTGGTAAAAAAAATGTTTGCCTATCAGTTCTTGTCACTTGATTGCACCTTTTGTGCATCCTCAACCTTTCCTTCACTAAACTACAAAAGTACAGAAGTGCATAATGATAGCAGCAGCAGTAAGCAATATGTTTGCAAAATAACTATACATACTATATTTATTTTGCAAACATATTGCTTACTGCTGCTGCTATCATTATGCACT
>JANRMT010062819.1:68616135-68626616 GCA_026402145.1 Polypterus bichir lapradei
AGATAGATAGATAGATAGATAGATAGATAGATAGATAGATAGATAGATAGATAGATAGATTTTTATTTGTGAAACATGGCAATTTATGATGGTGCACCATAAACATTAGCACTTCTTTCATGGATCCCATACTAAATGAAACATAACAGAGACATGACAACACAGACAACAAAGATACACAAAGACTTGTCATTTTATTAAGGTGTCAAAGGAAGCATTTTCTACTTACTGTAAATTCTGTATGTTACTTAATTCAATAAGCAGTTACATAAGCATTTAAGTATTTCATATAATTTATTTTATTCACATAAAGATATTAATGTGGAAAAGAGCTCTTAAATTCTTATTTGTCATGTCCCCTTTCTGGAGTATTATACATGCATCCCCAATTTTCAGCTTGGCTTTAACAGCACCAAATTTGTTAGACGGCTATCTTCTTTTGAAAAGGAAAAATTGTCCACCATCTTGGAGCTGTGTCAGCTTACTGCATAGTTTCTGTAGCCTATTTATTTTTCTATGTCACCTCACTGAGTGAAGATAAACTTCCTGTTTGTGGTGTAACTTTAAGGACATGTGATGTCTTCTTCTGTCCATGCCAATTCCAATATATTTTAGAAGGTATTTTTGTGTGCCTGCACTTCGGTAATGTAGTGTATTTATGTAGTGTATTTCCCCTTGGGATTAATAAAGTCTCTACTGTATCTATCTGTCTATCTATATATCTATTTATCTATCTTATGTAATACTTTCACATAACAAACCTTTGTCAGGAAAGAACATATTAAGACATATTTCTAAACTTCAAGATTGCCTTTGCCCAAATCTATAAAAAATATACTGTATACATACTGTACATAATATTAACAAAATGAATGCCAAGAATGTCAGTCCCAACTTTGGTGATCCATTATTGGACTGAATACTCCTCTTTTTTATTTTTTTAGGCTACAATTTTGTGAAAGTAGGCAAGTAGAATTATCGTGCCCTATAAATAGGACAGGCGGTGTGGTTAATGAGCAGTCTGGCACAGACATTGCAGCAGCCTGGCTTTGGCACTGCTTGTCAATGTACTGTGCAAGCCAATAAGTATAAAAAGAACAGCTTTATGTATTTCATTGTCTCCACACTCACCCTTTTTCAGTCCTGATTAGGGTGTACTTCTACTAATGTTGTCGTTCATTAGAACTGATTCCCATGACTTTTACGTTTGGTCCAGCTTTGTCTATCTGTCACATTTATTTAAAAGAGACAAAGATCCAATAACCTGATAATTCTTTCTTGAAGTTCATAAGTGGCTTACTGCTCTTATATGCTTTCTATTTTTAATATTCGACATTTTAACAGGCCAAATGAATTCAGTTTAATGTGGGGTCTTTGGGTCAATACATGATCGACCAATACACCCTGAAGAAGGATATTAATTATGCAGGGAACTTTCATGAAGCCTTTAGTATAAGAACACATGTATAATTTATATATTATTGCATAAAATTTACACATTACTGTGTCAATAAAATGTAATAATGATCATTAAATACTGTTTACTTGAGAAACCACAAAACAGCATTTCATTGCATAAAAGTAGTAATGTTTAATTCTTATATGTCTTTTTGACAATAATAATAAAACATATCTACTTGAACTATATATGTTATTTCATACAGTGAAATGTACATAATTAATTTAAATGTGTGAAGAATTTAGCGATTAATTTGACAATGGTAAGAATAAATATTAGAACCCCTTTGAAATAACCACACTTATGTATAAACTTGTCTTAAAATATGGTCTGATTTTCATCTGAGTTACATTAATGAATACAAACAATCTGTTTAACTAATAACAAACAACCTATTGTATTGTTTTTGCATATTTTGAAAAAATCATTCAAATATTCATAGTGTAGGTTGCAAAAAATAGGTAAACCCCTAGGCTGATGACATCAACAAATGTTTATTGGAGCCGGGCATTAGCAAAACATGGAGTCCAATCAATGAAAAAAGATTAAAGGCGTGGTTCAGGGATAATTTAACTGGTAAAAAAAGATGATTTTAAATCTGTCATTCACAACAGACATCTGCTGATATGAAGTGGACCCTGCAAAAAAAGATCTCAGGCAAAGATAAGGAATTGTTGATTTGCCCAGAAAAGGTTATACTTATTAGTTCATAGTTAGACAAACTGCACATTAATGGAGATGATTTGGTGCTATGTTGGGTTTCCCTAGAAGCCCAGTCAAGATGACTCAAAAGGCACAACGCAAAATGCTCAATGATATAAAAAAGAACCCTAGAGTAAGTAGAAGCTAAAGCCTCGAACGAATCATTGTAACAGGTTAACATCTCTGTTAATTAGTCTACAGCAAGCAGCAAAATAGCAAGACAGGATGCACCAGGACTCTAAAGACTTGGACCTTTGTCTTTTTGTATAGGTATTGGGAGTGCCACACACCCCTTTCCAGTGATGTCATGATCCACCATACTCTCCCAATCCATCTACTGAATTCATAGGAAGAGTCACCACAGACATGAATGTCACTGCCGAGGTAAACCTCTTGACAAGGTTGACAGTCTCTCCTCAGACAGACACACTGTTGATGGCTGTGCCTAGGAGGTTATTAAAGGCCTGGATCTTGGTTTTTATCCTGGACACTTGAAAGCCCAGACACTCAGACTCCTTGCTCAGTCTCTCGAGTGCCCCGATCAGAGCCTCCATTGACACAGCATCATCAGGAAAGTCAAGATCAGTGAATGATCAGTGAACAGGTGCCCCATAGCCGCTGGACTCCACGACCTTGCCCAACACCTAGTCCATGCAAGCATTGAACAGAGTAGGACCCACAGAACTGGAAGTACTTGTGTGAGGTTATTGCTGTCAAAGGACATCTGGCCAGTTATTAAGTCCAAGGGTTCAATTTTCCACAGTACACTATGAATGTTTGATGGTCTGTTCTTTGAAGAGTTAATAGATTATAATTTTTTGTGCATTATTAGTGTAAGCATATTGCATTTGTCTATATTTGTGACTTAGATGAAGATCAGATCAGATTTTATAGCCAATTAATTCAGAACATTAGAGTTCCCATTCTTTTCTAGTCACTCCATGTAAGGACAATTGACATATGACTCAGTAGGGTGTCAAAGCGAATAGCCCTAGCACCACATTGCTGGTGTGTGTGTTGTGGAGGACAGCTGGGACCCTTACCCACCCGGGATGCCTGGAGACTAGAAGGACCGGGAAAGAGGCAGTATCTCCCCTGGGACACAAGAGGGCAGCCGCCGTGGTTTGCTTTGGAGCCACAGGATCAGAGCTTAGCAGCTCAGCCCTGTTGGGGGCTGTGGCCACCGTCAGTGGGCGCCCGGATGGTTCCAGAGCCATGGACTGCAGCACTTCCACCCCACCAGGAAGTGGTGCAGGAAGGTCATCAGGGAGCACCTGGAGCACATCCAGGTGCATTATAAAAGGGGTTGCCTCACTCCATTCAGGGAATTGGAGTCAGAAAGCAAAGGACAGAGCTTCCAAGGAGAGGAGAGGAGTGGAGTGGAGGCGGCAGAAGAAAAGGAGAAAGAGAGAAAGAAAGACGGGACTGAGTTTATTGGTTTGTTTGGGGTTGTGCATTGTGTGCTATATAGAAGGTAGAGCAAAATAAACGTGTGTGATTTTGGACTTCTGTGGTCTGTCTTTCTGTAGCTGGGATGATCTCCACAATGTATATTTATTATTTTTATCTATTTATTTTTTTAAAGACCTTCTGTAAAAAGTCAAATTTCCCCCTGGGGAGAAATAAAATTCTATCTATCTATCTATCTATCTATCTATCTATCTATCTATCTATCTATCTATCTATCTTTGATTCAAATGAAATGTATGAGTGCTCAGATGCATTCTGATTTATTATGATTATGCACAGATTTATTATGAATATAGTGAGACAAATTAATATTTGAATGAGAAAAATGATTGATTTAATTCTATCTAAATATTTAAAGAATATAACTATAGACAGTGCCTTTGGAATGTTACCATAAGATCCGAGCAACTGATACTTATGAGTTGCTTTTTTATTCTTACACTTTCAAGCTTTAAAGTCTTCCTTTTCTCTGCCCACTGCTAGATAATGGCCCCTTCCTTATCTTAAGCAAAAAGAGAGCAGGTAATTTGGACAGCTCTGCTTAAAAAATGAATGTTCTAATGTAGTATTCATAGATCAGAAGACACCTCAGCTATGGCTGGTGAACAGTGCAGTATTTAATACTGGGATGCTAGAGATATGTTGGCCTTTGAGATTTACCTCGAGTCACTTTCATTTAAAAGAATATTAAGAAAACTCCAAGACTGGGGGCTAGAATGTAGTTTTACTTCAACTGGGTATAATTGCTATGTATGGCATTTACTGTATGAATCAATGATGTAATGTTATTTTCTTATCTCCAAGTTAAAAAAGGCAACATGTACAAAAGAGATATTAATAACATGTCTGTGGCAAATAAAAAATGGTTGTTAGACTATGTGAATTACTTTATATTTAATTACTATTAATCTGTCTGATTAAGCAAAATCAAGCAAAACTGACTTTAGGAAAAAACGGAATAAAAGAGCTAACAGCTGGCAGGAAACCCTACATTCATTCATTTATAAAGATCCTTTGTTTCATTTTAGATTGCAATGTTCTTACTGAGAGATGTTCATTACATGCTAAATTATGGGAAATAGCATAAATGCACTTATAATAAAACAATTTCAAAGGCTGTTTCCAGCATGTCCTAATAAATTTCAGATATTGTTTCAATTTGTCTTCCTTGACAAAATATGAAAATCATGAAATAATTTTTGGATATTTCCACATTTTTAACTTAAGATTTAAAACATGCATTTCACATTTATAAGATATATTAAAAAGATATAAACATATTCTGTTAAAATCTGCTAGTACTGAATATGTGTTTGTGCACCCTATAACCTTTTAAATGTCATTTTTAAATGCTTATGATGTGTGCAGTTTATCTGTAGTTAATTTCGAGTGATTTTACTGTCCTAAACAAAAGAATTATACATACTTTAAGTGTTCTGTTGCATCTGTTTCCTTTAAAATATAGTGAACATAAAATTCCAGAGAACCAAAATTCTCAGAAAATAATTCTACATTGGCAAATGCATAAACCTTTCTTTAATCATCATAAAGTTATTTATGACTGACCATTCCTTGACCCTGTTAAAGACTTAAATCAGACCTTCTAGATTATATTGTTTCTCTTCTTTTTTATTTTAGTTGATGCTAATTGGAAAACTAGGCAGAAGACATTATTTGTTTGAATAGCCCTGCTTTGACACCATTTTCAGACTTCAGAGCAGGCTCTTCTTTTAATGTATGTGACAAACTGCTGGGGATGTTCTTCCAGACCATAATGCTAGTGTACTGTTGTGTGTTATGGTAACAACAGCTCAGGGGAAGTCAGACACCTGAAAAAACTGATCGGGAAGGCAGGCTATATTTCTGAGCTAACCCTGGAGTTCACTTGAGACAGGCAGGAAACAGAATAATAGCAAACTTAAAGGCCACCATGACTAATGCTGCTTAACTTGTCCTCGTGCATCCTTACCCAGCAGTGTATTCCACAACTGTGTACTAATAGGTACTGCTGGGGCTCTTGTTTGCCTACAGCTATAAGACTGTAAAATGAATTTTCCCATCATGCCTAGCCAGATATAACAGACATTTTGTAATACGGACATTTTTTAGAGGCACTATATTGTGATCAGTTAATGCTGTATGTACATTATACTGTATGTAGTAGTTGTAATAGAAATAGCAGAAGCAGCTTTAACATATGGAAAAATTAAAGCAAAATTCTTAATTGTATGACTGACAAACATTGATCAGTGTCTCTGTGCAGTTTGTATATTCTAACTGCATTTGATTTTATTAAACAGGTTCTGGATGAGTGGATTTTAAATTTACAAAACTACCTTAATATTGTGTTGTGTTTATCATGGTGCTGCTTTGTATATTGTGTGTGTGTGTGTGTCCTGTACTTTACTGCCTTGTTCCTGTGTATTGGCTTGTACTTTGTGGTTATGGTTTTGCATTGTCTTTATGCACATTAAGATTTATGTTGTTGCTGAAGCATTTGAATTTCCACTTAGAGATCAATAAATTAGTCTAACAAATTATTCAGCAGCAGGGAGTCTGTCACTGCTCTCTTGCCATTCATAAAGTCTGACGTTTTTCTTCTTTTGTTGTAATTTTTCTGAGTGTTTGAAGGGTATTGTTGTTGTTGTTTGTTATAATATTTCTTTAGCTTCTGTAAAAAGCTAAATGTGCCCTTGGGATAAATAAAGCACTATCTGTCTATCCATCTATAATGCAATTCAGTTGCTCTTATTTATGTTATTTTTTTTTTTTTTTTGTTCAAAATATACACCTTGTTTGATGGGGCAAGAACAGTCTATTGCATTACTACACTTCCCTTTAATGTCTTTAGCTATGCTATTTAACTCCACAGTGATTTTATGCCATTAAAGGCATTGTTTCACCTCTTATTACTTGCTAGAAGCAGCACCCGGCTTTGCACCATTTTCTGCTTCTCTGACTTCACTCTATTCTGGTGTTTCACTTGCTGTGTGCCATCAGGTGGCGCTGTCATTGAAAGTGCAGTAAAAAGGAAAAAAAAAAAAGGGTCAAGATTTTGGGTTGGCATATAGTGTCTGGTCTTCATATCTATAGTGTCATGCATGTGCGCCTGGGGACCACCTAGGTGATGGCACTGTTTCTTCTTCTGTTCCCACCGCAGCTCTAGTATGCCTCAAGACAACACTAAGACCTGCCTTCATTGCCCTGCCCTTCTCCTAGGACACCATAAAGAAAGGTGTTCTTAATGGACCTGGAACTCAACGGTGACTGAGCTCCTGCTGATGTTCATACCTTTTGTCTGCTGCATGTTGCTCATATACTTTGAATGCCAATGACACTAGTGTTTTTTTTTTTGTTTGTTTGTTTTTGGTAATTAATTCAACAGGGGTGCTCGGTTGGCACCATAACCTTTCTTCTGGCATCCTTGATCTGTTCACCTGGTCACAATATATTTTTTGAGTTTTATTTATTAGATAGGAGATGATTTTGACTGAATTCAATGTATTTGTAAATTTGTATGTCATAAAATTGATGTGCAGAAGTTATAGACAATAATATGCTGGAGAAGAGTAGCTGGATATTATCACCAGTAAAATGTGTCCTTATCTAACTTGTTGATTATGGGATAAGCTAGTGGTAAAAAAAATGTATAAAATAAAGAGTAACTCCTGAGAGATGCTGGAAGACTGCCAGCAAATATTGAGCAGAAAGCATCAATGTTATGAAGACATCTGCTTCACTTCACTCCACTCTGTTCTCTGCTCACAGCCTCTGATACTTTGTGAATCAGCTAAAGGCAACAGACACATAACATATCTCACTATATTCATTTGGTTTTCAGTGAGCTGCTTGGAGAGTATAAGTGGTCAATATAAAAAGAAATCAAGCTAAGTGTAATCCTTGCCTTGATTCTGTAAAGTTGAATTTCCACTTTGCTACATCCTGGTTTGCAAAAAACATAATTTCAAGGGTGCTAGTGGTCCCTGTTGGATACAGTTTTGGTTAAATTTGTGTTTAATTTAATAATCAAATTTATTGGTATACATAAGGATAAGCCATTTATTTAATTAAAAAATTCATAGTTAATGTAAAACAATTTACCCTCAGATTATGGAATAAGAATTATTAAATAGTAGTATAAAGTTCATTTTTTGTTCCTATTCCTCATTAATTGTAACATTTCTAGACTGTTTTTGATCTAAATTAGTATACTTCTTTTTTAAAACTAGCTACCCATCTAACACGGGTTAAAATCCATGTAATCAACATGTTTTTTATTTAACACATGGGTTGTCTGTCTGCTCTGGTATAATAATAATATACACCCAATCCCTTTACCTTTAGACTGTCTTTTTCTTCTTTGGATAAAACCGATTCAGATTCTTATTCCGTTTAAATTATAAACTAAAAAATATCAAGAACTCACGTCTCGCGAAACTTTGTGCCATCAGATTTAACCACACCCAAGGCTGCAAATAAAACACAAGCAGTAGGACAGCTGCTGTACAGACTTTTAAATGTTTGACGCACCGCACGAGATGCAGATCACACAGCACAGCAGCAAGCCAGCAGCTGATTGAGCAAAGATGAGGTAAAAAAACTGTATTTGTTTCGCATAGTATTGTCGTTTAAGAGGAGCTCCTTGGGGTGCATTCAGCCCCCCTCTTCACAACACGAGTAGCAGAGACGCGAAGTGTCTGGCGAGCGAAGCGAGCGGGGGGAACCACCTTGTTCAGAAATAATTTTTGTAATGCACTATCCATTATCCAACCCGCTATATCCTAACTACAGGGTCACGGGGGTCTGCTGGCGCCAATCCCAGCCAACACAGGGCACAAGGCAGGAAACAAACCCTGGGCAGGGCGCCAGCCCACCACAGGGCGCACATACACACCCCCACACTAGGGACAATTTAGAATCTCCAATGCACCTAACCTGCATGTCTTTGGACTGTGGGAGGAAACCAGAGTACCTGGAGGAAACCCACACAGACATGGGGAGAACATGCAAACTCCACACAGGGAGGACCCAAGAAGCAAACCCGGGTCACCTAACTGCGAGGCAGCAGCACTACCACTGCACCACCGTGCCGCCCTAATGCACTATCTATTGGAATTTATTTTGCAATGAATGTAGTAATAAAATGCATTGCACAAATGGCACATCACAAAGATTAGAACTGCTGTCACAAATCCCATAAGAAAATGGAATATAACAGAGACATAATAACTCGATGAACACACAGATACACAGAAACACACACAGGCACTTGTCTTTTTATTTATGTGAATGTACTATTGTAGAAGGAATCTTTCCATCCTAGTCACATGAACAATAGGACTGAATTTTCCACTGTCCAACTGATCTTTATTAATTTCTACCTTTAGAAAGTTTGTAATTTCAGTATACTCTTCTTAACATTTTACATGTTTGATAAAGTAGGAGTCCTCTTGAACAAACTCAGTACCCAGAAAAACACCAGTCTAGTACTGAGGAGAGTTATGTTGTTAGTAGTTTATTGAACAACAAAAATATAAAAGGAATTTTATATTGAGACAGTAAACTAAATACCTAACAGGATACCAAAACAATAAATGCAGTGGTCCTCTGACCTCCTCTCCTCGACTCTGCTTCTGTCTCGACTACAAGCTTGTATGACCCAGGTGGGGTGGAGGCCCTTAGAAGGCTCTGATTAGGAGTACTTTATTTGTGGTGATCATTCCAGCATCTCAGAATGTACATTTGTTCCCTTCATCCCACAGAGGCTCCTTTAAAGGTTGTATTTCCCAAAAGTCACTGTGGCAAGGTGGGGCAACGCTGTCAAACACTGCAGCTGTCCACTAGCGGCTTGTTGGATGAACATTGAAACATTAAAAAAAACGTGACAAGAAAAGGCTCTTTCTTACCACTGAAACATTTAAATGTACATCATAGTTGAGCTGAAAGGTGGCTTTGCAATTTGCCTAATAATTAATTTGCAGGAGCTTCTTCTAGTTTCATTGGGTGGTATGGCAAGGCTAATATAAATTGATACTAATTCAGGTTACTAGGGCCCGTATTTATCACAATTCATAAAAATGTTACCAAATTAGCATTTACAAGCATTTCTTTGAATGTTCATATGCAAAATTAAAGTTTAATTTGTGTTACACTTATGTATGCACTTGTAAAAATGATTGCAGATAATTTTCCAATGCTCTTAATGGTTTTGCTCATTTTTGTCCATTATAATTAGCATATTAAACAGCCATATGTAATAATGCTATGCTTTTAAAGCCTTGTCTGTAACATGCAATGAAATAAAGCGATTGCCTAAAAAAGAAATGATATGGGAAAGTTTTCTAATGGAAAAAAAATACTCTTTGTGACATGTGCTAGGCTGGTAACATCACTTCAAGAGACTCCCACCGAATCAACAGACTAATTAAAAGGGCAGGCTCAGTTATAGAACACACTCTGGACCCCCCTGGAAGTAGTAGCAAAGGAGAGAAGTAAATCAAACTAAGCGCCATAATGAACAAAGCTACACATCCTCTTTCTGACACACTAACACTGAGGACTTTCAGCAAACAAATCATTCAGCAGAAGTGCACCAAGAAACGCTACTAGGGATCCTTTATACCAACAGCAATACCCCTGCATAATGCGTCACTGTGACTGTGACTGCCAAGTCAGAAGTTTTTCTTTCTTTTTAATTTTCCTCATTTTTGTTCATTCTGGTATGCGTTCAGACCATAGTGTGTGCGTGTCTATATTTATTTATTTAGAGAGATCCAAAATGGCAAATGCCAAATGGGGAAAACATAGATAGATAGATAGATAGATAGATAGATAGATAGATAGATAGATA
>JANRMT010062819.1:68645586-68680293 GCA_026402145.1 Polypterus bichir lapradei
ATAGATAGATAGATAGATAGATAGATAGATAGATAGATAGATAGATAGATAGATAGATAGATAGATAGATAGATGTCCCCATAACTTTCTAATGGCTGTCTTAGATGGCATACACTGCAACTACAAGACACATGCTTTTCTAAAATTTCTAAGAATAAATAAGACCACTCTATGCTATTGCTATTACAATCAATAAACATAATATATATGCATATATATATATATATATATATATATATTGTAGCAAAACAGGGTTCTAGCCTGCTGTGCTTCAACATATTCTTAGTTATTTTTATTGCTTTTTTAATTAGCTTTGTTATCGTCAAAGGACCGCTCACTATGTGACGCCAATATTATGACAGCATGGTTTCAGCAGGTCCAGGGGGCAGAAGGAGTACCAGTATGGCTGGAAGTTCCATCATTTAATATTCTACTTCAGAACATCAATTGAATTTTTTGAATAGGTGCACAGTTAAGCATCACTAAAATCCACATAAAACATTCTGACGTACTGTGTGTGACTGTACAGTCTAAAAGGCTGTACAATATACTGGAGGACCACAATTATATATCCTTCTGGCTTATTGACAGGGTAAGCAAACCTAAAACAGGATCAGTGGAGGGCTTGAGACCACCGGTGAGCTAGAAACTGTATGCAATAAAGTCAAATCATTTCATTGTTCAAGTGTAAATATAATATAAGGATACAGAGAAACAGTAACAAAAAGGTAAGGTATCCAAGAAATATATATATCTTATCTAATTGTATATATATATATATATATATATATATATATATATATATATATATATTGTGAACTCTGACCCGAACACAGACAGACGGACATCTTTGTTTCACCCAACACACGTTTATTTACAAAGTCTATTTACAAAGATCACGTGCACCGATTCCCCAAAGTCCAGGGCTCACAGTTCCTGTGCCTTTCTTTCCTGGCCGCCTCCAGTCCTCTCTCCAGCTCTGTCCACTTCCACCCGACATCCACTGCTCACTGAAGGGAGGCGGCCCCTTATATATGCTTCCCAGACGAGCACCAGGTGTTCCCGGCATTCTTCCCTTGGCCACGCCCCAGCGTGGCGGAAGTGCCGGCTGTCCTCCCGGCAGCTCTCCGGGTGTCCTCCAAAGTCTTCCCCCCGGCACTTCCTGGTGTGGCGGAAGTGCCGGGCTCCCGGGATAATCAGGCACTGGGGCGCCGCCTGGCGGTGGCCACGCGTCCCTACAGGGCTGGGCTTCCAAGCCCTCTACCCGAGGCCTCCAGCATAACCAGGACAGACGCCCCCTCTCGGTCTGGAGGAGGCACAAGCCCTCCTCTGGTCCTCCTGGGTGTCCCGGCCGGGGCGGACACGGGATATACCGGCATCGGGGCACCGCCAGGTGGCGCCCCAGTGCCTGAATATCCCGGGATCCCAGCACTTCCGCCACAGCAGGAAGTGCTGGGGGAAGACGACAGGGGACACCCGGACGGCTTCCGGGTGCGCAGCCGGCACTTCCGCCACACTGGGGCGTGGCTACAGAGGAATGCCGGGAAGCAGCTGGAGCCCATCCGGGTTCCTATTTAAGGGGCCGCCTCCCTCCAGTCATAGGCGGAAGTCGGGTGGAAGTGGACAGAGCTGGAGAGAGGATTGGAGGCGGCCAAGAGAAAGGCACAAGGACTGTGAGACCTGGACATTTGGGGGAACGGTGCTGGAGGCACTGGGAAGTGCACTGAAGTAAATATTTCTGTAAATATTGTATAATAAACGTGTGTTGGGTGAACATAAGATGTCCGTCTGTCTGTGTCCGGGCCAGCGTCTACAATATATATGTATGTTCAGAAACAACCCAGCAATAGGAACAATTTGAACTGTATAATAAGCATTATATTTTAAAGATTATTTAGTTGACTTGATCTGTACTAACCAAAGACTGTCACCAGATTGCTTATATCACATATGAGTCACTGGATTATATTATACTCTGCTGCCAAGCACGCACCTGCCACCAACCCACTATAGTTGACCAATAAAAAGATGAGGGTCAATGCAAAAGAAATCTTTTAAACTGATTCATTTGTTCGAGAGATATTCTGTGCACAGGCTGAAAGTCAGAGCTAACACGAAGATGACAACAGCCGTACAAAGTCACTATGACTCACAATGGGCCAGTCCAGAGTCATCACTCTGCCTACTAGAATGTCTTTGGACTGTGGGTGGAAAACTAGCAGGGTTGTCTGTCACTAACAGCATATACTGCAGCAGGTAATATAACATGTTCTGTAATACTGACGTTGAGATAAAACAGCGGCCTCTGAATTTAAAGCTTGTCAACACTGTATTGTCATTAAGGGTACTTACTCTGAATACTAACACCTCTGTTTTATAAGAGTTCAATAAAAAAGTAATGCTTTGTCATCTAGCTTTAAATCTCACTGACACAAGATAGTAAAAAAAATTTTATTGGTCGAGTGGTGTTGGAATTTACTGACAGTAAAGCTGTTTATTGTCATTGTAGGAGAAAATGTGAATGTTATGCATGCTTTATTTTTTCCTGATGGGGCATACAGAAAGAGAAGAATAAGAGAGTTAGCAGCATCTTGAGACAAGAATGATCACATGCAGCTCTCACTTACTTTAACTTACTGAAATCTATTAAGTAGTGTATAAGCCATTTGAGGACAAGTCTGGGTAATCCCACCAAAGTTCATACCTTTTGTGGTTAAATTGTTTGATTTATAGTATTGAAGACTACTGTGAGGTCCAGCAGCATAATGATAAAGTATTACATGCATCATTAGGCTAACTGCACATCATTTGCAACTCAGTTAATAGCAGGCTCTGCTCGGTGACGTGCATGAAATGCAGAAATTCATACACAGGATATTATGTGTTGCTAGAATAAAATGTAAGATGAAATAATTTTACTCTTAGATCTTTCACAGGAAAGAATTGTATAAATTTGTCTTTTACTGATGTACCATCGAGGCAAGTTTTCAAGATATAATGACAAGAGGGCATGTATTATATTTAGCATTAGAGCAACATTTGATTTAATAAAATTTATAGTAGTTTAGTTACATTTACTTTTAAATCATTGATTACAGATTTTAGGTTAAATAAATTGCTTTGGTCTTGATTAGAAGATAAGCAAAATGAAGCATAATGCTATGTACTCTAGGGAGGTGAAGAGTTTAGCCTAAGTTTTAAAGGAATATTGTGATCATCAGGCCTTCAAGCAGATTTTCAGAAATTTACCTGAAAGTGTCGCTGTCAGAAGGTCCGTTGTCAACAATCATTTGTAAATTGGGACAGGTGCATAAGAGAGGCCCGAGGACATCCTGGAAAGATGATATTAATTGAGGTCTTGGAGTTTCCAGGAATTCACTGGGAGGTGATGAAAGAATTAACAAGGATAAGGTAGCCTAAACAGCCCAGCTCAGTATGTTGCTACCGTGACCCACATCAGGGTAAGCAGTGTGAAAATGCGGTTTGACCCACCAGAGCAAATCTGAGTAACCCTTGGCTTAAAAACAGCATGGGAAAGGTGCTATATAAATAAGATGTATTATTATTATTATTAAACAGAAATATGATCAATTAGTTTTCTGAGCTACAGGTATGTAATTCAAACCAAGATAACAGCGTCAAAATTATTCCCTTGACTTACTGTAATGTTACACAGTGCATGAATACTGAACACTTGTGGCACTGAAGATTATTGGATCAAAATTCCCTTATTGTAAATTTGTGTCTTTGGAGTTATTTAAACCTCTGACAAAAATCAAGCAACAACCCAATATGACTTAAAGTTAAACATAAGCTATTCCTATGAAAGGATTAGGGAAAACAAAGCTAAGATCAAAGTAATTCCCTTTTAAAGGATAAAAATTGATGCTAGACATTAGACTGGATGGATGGGGACAGCAAGCACTGCTTCCTTGTACCCAGTCTGGGAAGTGGAAGGTCTTGTTCCAGGCAAGATGATTGCAGTTGTATACAGTGCTTTAGATCATGTAAGGGTGAGCTTTTGCTTGGGAGCTTACCATCTGTCTGTTCTATACAAGATCTACCAACCAATTGCAATAAATATAAGTAATTTTCCTCACTTTTATTTTTAGTTACTAGCTGTTGTAAGCTGTCCTTCAGTTGTTTTCCAGTGTAGTCTTTAAGTGTGGATAGTGATTTCTGGTTCTTTATGTGTGGCATCACTCCATTAAGATTCATCAACATTATAACTTGATAGTCCAAATTGCAGCACTCTTAATTATTTTAGGAATAGGATTTTAGGATGTAATTGGGCATCTGGTAGTCATCAGAAACTGTATATATGGATTTTAAATTTACTGTCATTGCAAACACGAAGTGTTGACTGTCCTAACTGGCTTACAGACAAGCTGTGAACATGGGAGAAGTCAACAGAAGACGATCTGACGGGTATCTTAAGTCAGCAACCCCTGAAAACATGAGATATGGAGAAACTAAAAGTGTTATTTATTAGATATTTCCATAATCAACTGTTAGCATTGCTATCCAGGTTAATTTCTCCTTACCATAAGAACTGTTCATTAAAGGTGGAGAGAAGGAAAGCAGCCATAGTTAGACTAAAAGCAAGGCAGAAATGATTCAGAACTAGCCTGCTATCTAAAATTCTGGGGAATATTTGATCGCTTTACAATAAAAATGGATGACCTTTCAGCTCTCATAGTGAGTCATCATGTATACTTTGTGTAATACAGCAAGGTTGTTTAAACTTGACAGATTTCATCTGATTTAAGCAGACAGAGACCCGGTGCAATGCAGAAAAAAGGCAGTAGGGGGACTGGTCTTCCATGAGAATAATAATGGTGTGAACAGGAGAACTTTACAATTTAAACTAACATTTATAATCCAGACATTAAAATAATGGCTGTAGAAATTCATCCACATTATCTGCCTAGGGAGATAAGTCTCATCATCCTTATTCACATTTATATTTGACCCTCTGCAATCGGAGACCCAGCAATAGAAATGATTTGCTCTGTTACTAAAACTCTAATTATGAATTATTCCAACACTGTAGTAATAGAATGCAGTGACTTCAGCCATGTGACTGTATAAGGAACAGTGACAAACTTCCACCCGTAGGTGTCATGTTCCTCTTCTGGACATAACCAGGTGGACCTGCTTTATTCAGATGTTAAAGATGTCTGTAAATGTCAACCTGATGTATCAATGGCCAGATGTGTCCATAATTTGATACAAGGCTCACAATGAGGCTTCCCGTTCGAGCCACGCCGTCTCCTGCTGCCTTCCTTGACTTCTGTAGCAAGCCGCCTGCACTACCTGGTTACTCCAGTTTCCAAGTCGCTCAGCTAGAGCGATTCTCTCTGACAGCCCCCTGAGTAATAGCCACCCGTTCCCTGGAGGGGCTCTCTCCCTCTTGATCACACCTTGGATCACTCCGATCTGTATTCTCTCATTTCTTTGTTTTTCCCCTGTTTTTCTCCCCTTTCTTTTCCTGTTCTCCCTTTTTATATGCTGGGGAGCGGTTGCAGGTGTGATCATCTGATTGCTGCCCTGGGCTGATAATGAGACAATAATGAGACAATCAGACTGTTATCATGTGCTGGGAAGGTAATGAATGGTCGGCTGACCACCTCACACCAACCCAAGTATTCTCTTGGACAAATAAAGTACTATCTATCTATTCTAAATGGCATCTGTTGAGCGGCACTGCAAATAGCAAAGCAAACCTCTGCACAGTACATTAAAACAACTGCAGCTAAACAGTTGTACCTAACTGTAGTTCTGAGAAGCATGTATCTTGGTACAAGACATTACATAAAAATTATATACAGTATAATATATGATATGGGAAAATGACTTTCACAAGGTGACAAGGTTACTTCTACTTTTAGGAAAGAAGAATAACGTTCACAGGTCTTCTAAGAGGGGACCCACAAAGCAACTATTTTTTCAAAGCAAGTTGGAAATTGTTGCTGGACACCAGAGAGAAAATTTGTTTAAAAGGAGGTTAACCTTACCCCAAAAAAACTCTTAATTATAGGAGTGGAAAACAATGTTGCAACAAGATATACATGATTCAATAAAATGGTGTAAAGAAGGCAGACAAAAACATAAAAAAGAGTTGGGGATACCACCATGGTAACCCTGTATACTTGAAGTTTGGCAAAGATAGATTAACAAGTCATAATAGACACGAGTTCACCACAGATAGAACCGAGGATGAAGGATGAGTGATGGTTTACATGGTGAGTAGACTGGAAGGGGCGAGTCAATGAGAGCAGAAACCGGAAATAACATCAGTGGTAGTTATCAGTTAGCAGTTCTTCAGAGGGAAAAAGACAGAAAGGATTAGAGCACACCACCAACCCTTGGCTTGGTAGATAATCACGCTTATTTGAGCCCATAAGCAGTCTCCCATGTGCACACATATGACAATGGCTATCAAAACTAATAAAGCAAAAATATGACCAACCTCATTCATTTTCTGATTTCATTTTGATTATGCACCTCTAGTAATTTGTTTAATTTTATTAATATATAGCATTTGAAGAGTGGTGTAGCACAATGGTTAATGCAGCCTAAAAGGCCCAGTGTTCAAGGTTTGAATCTTAAACCTAGTTGTTGTCTGGGTGGAGTTAAGCTAAGACCACTGCTGCCAACAAATAATTTCTAAACGTAAACAGTTGTTTGAAATAGAAGTGCCATCAGTGCATTAGTAGTTGTGGACTGAGTGAAAAGCAAGCAAAAAAATACAGTATATCTAGGAAGAAAATGATCATAACAATAGAATAACCTCGACTTGAGGATTTTTGCTGACTTATGCAATCATTATATGTCGGCTTCATTATTTATGAAATCATTCCTACTAAATTTAGGCAAGACTACTGCTTCCACATCTGTGTTCTGATTAGTGATGCTGGGGATGTTTTGAAGTGCAAGAGTGTGACATTCTTGTATTCATATAAAGTAAGCAGACTTTAGTGTAAAAGAGATTTTATATTCAGTACTGCATTATCAAACCGAGAAGGCTGAAATTACTCATCTCTTATTGTTTTCAGTCTGTAGTTATTTTTACAACATTTAAACTTAGACTTCACACACACACACATATATATGTAGTTGTATTTTTCCCACCAGTAATATCCTGGGATTTATTTGTAATCTGCCCACCCATTGACTTTCTAATCTGCTTATGTGGTTCATTGCCATGGGGAGCTTCTTCAGCCAAGTAGCATTAGGCACAACGTGGCAACCAACCCATCATACCAGGTGGGGTGCCACCACAGTGCAGAACACAATCATTAACACACACAGACCCATTCATACATGACCAATTTAAAGTTACCAGCTAATCTGACATGAATGCCTTTGGGATGTGGAAAGAAAACTGCAGTATTAAATAAAACTCCACAAGGACTTGGGGAGAGTAGTCACACTCCATATTTGCACTGGTATGGACCAGGATTCATGCACAGTCCCACTAGTTTATTATTTTATTTTTTTTCTGCATTTTTAGTACTGAATTTTCTTTGTTATTATTTATGGTTCTTATTTTGTAAACCATCTAGAAATGATGATTTTAATGCATTATGAAAATATGTATTATTATTATTATATTATTATTATTATTGTTATTATTAATGTCTTACTTGTATTTTTGAATAGATGAGTACTAATTTCCTCGAGCTAAATAAGAAAGAGAAAAAGGAATTAGTGAGAGTTTTATATTCTTTTGTTTTTAGTTGACTAGATTATAGTAATGCATAAAAATACATCAATCAGTTGTAGTTATTTCATAATCTTAACAAGAAAAAGAAAATCTGCACACAACTCATCAGTTTTAGCATTGTTACCTTGCTTACCTGTGTCCTTCAGAATTGATTTTAAAATACTATTAATGGCATGTAATGCTCTGAATAAATCTTGCTCCTTCCTAAATTCTGAAGTGCCTGTCCCCCTATATTTCAGGTTGTAGCTTTAGGTCCTCTAATGGTGGTCTGCTTATTATTTCAAGAGCTAAGTATAAAAGAAGTAGTGAGGCGGCCTTTTTTCTGTTATGCACCAAAAATCCAGATTACTTTACCAATACAGATATGCCAGGCTAACACTGTGGATCACTTTAATAAAATCCTAAAACTCATATTTTGAACTTGCCTTTTCATAGCTACATTTCATTTCTGTTTCAAGGGGATGTTATACAGGTATTCATAGAAATACTGTATCATATACTTACTGGACTTGCAAACATAATTAATCTATACTCTCCTCTGCCTTCTTTTCTGTGTTTTTTTTTATTTTATTGATTTTATTGTAATCATTCCATACAAATAGATCAATTTTTACAAAAAGTAGAATTGAAAACATATCAACCCCCACTCCTGAGAAAGAGAGCATGGCCAATGGACTAAACCTTAAAAACAGTAAAAATTATTAAACTGGTGAGTTTATTAGGCAGTTACAGATAAATGGAGAAGAAAAAGAAATGGGAAGAGAATCTACTTCCTCAGTGCTTTAAGAGCTTATTCTAAAATACTATTGATTAGATCCTGCCAGGTTTTGAAAAAGTTCTGCACAGATCCTCTAAGTGAGAATTTGATTTTTTCCAATTTCAAATAATACAAAACATCAGTTACCCACTGACTTAAAAGAGGAGAGTTAGGATTCTTCCAGTTTAGCAAAATAAGTCTGCGTGCCAATAGTGTAATGAAGGCAATCACAGTTTGTTTGTCCTTCTGCACTTTAATCCCATGTGGAAGAACACCAAACACAGCTGTTAAAGGGTTAGGAGAGATTGTGAGACCAAGGCTGTCTGAAAGGCACTTAAAAATTTTTGTCCAGAATGATGTTAATTTGGTGCAGGCCCAAAACATGTGACACAGTGAGGCTGGAGCTTGATTGCAGTGTTCGCAGGTTGGATCTTGCCCTAGAAACATTTTGGACAATTTCAAGCGAGACAGATGTGCTCGATATATAATTTTGAGTTGAATAATTGTATGGTTTGCACATATGGAGCTCGAATAAATTCTCTGCATTGCTACCTTCCACTCCTTTTCTGATACGTTGAATGAGTGATCCTTTTCCCATTGTCCTTTGGATCTTTAAAAGGGAGGGACTGTAAAATATTTTTATATATTGCAGAAATGCTGTCTGAATCCTTGAGACTTAGCAATATTTTTTACAGCATAGAGGAAGGTGGGAGATGGGGAAAATTGGGCAGGTTCTGTTTGACAAAGCTTCTAATTTGAAGATAGTGAAAGAAATGTGTTGCTGGAAAATTCAGTTTGGAATGTAATTGTTCATAGGATGCAAAGATGTTGTCTATATAAAGATCTCTAAGCAATTTAATCCCACATGTTTTCCAGATATTAAAAACTGCATATATTTGCGAGGGTTGAAAAAGATGGTTCTCATGCAGAGGTGCCAGAGATAAAAGATTCTCCATCTTAAAATGCTTTCTACATTGGTTTCATATTCTGAGTTAATGAAGCACAATTGGGTTATTAGTCTATTGGAGATAACTTGCATTTATTGGGGCACAAAGCAGGGAATATAGAGAAGTACTGCAGGATTTTATTTCTATTGCGGACCAAGCCTGTGTATGTTCATCTTTTCTGTTTTTTCTGTGGTGGTATTTTGCTCTACCACCTCCTGTACAGTGGTACTTGTTGGAATAAAAGCTGCTGCTCCCAACTGTTGATGAGACCCACTGTATAGCAGAAAGCTTAAAAAACAATAAGGAACAACTCAAGTATGTTTAGGTTAGAGAGAATGCCAAGTTCGACTACGTGGTCTTTTGGCCTTAGCTCTGCAGATTTTGTTTATTTTTTTTTTACCAGAATCTTGTCCTTGGACATTTTATTTTGTCTTTCTTGGCCATTTGACCAAAGTATCAAGTTTATCATTAGAGACATTAAAACAAACCAAAAACAAAAACCTGGCCAAAGTCCATGTGGAAGTCAAGGCAAGGTTCACCTTTGGAGCCAACCACCACCGAAAAAAAAAATTTGCTATGCCAAAATAAATGCACAAACAATGGACGTAAAACAGATGGCTTAATTTAATTTAACAGAACAAGGTAATGGCAAACTAAACATGTGCAAAGTGAACGCAAGGTAAATAATAATAACAATAATAATAAACGTGTTTTGAGAAAAATATACAATTAAATGTTTGATTGTAAGAATAAATTAAAGATCACATTTATGTCTGGAACTACATATGTACATTATACGGTATATCACTTTAACAGAACACAATAATTACAGGGCTTTTCCAACTGACAGTCAACAAAATTAAAGGACTGACATGACATTGAGATGTTTTTGATTTGCTGTTTTACCTTCTTTCACTCCCTTACTCATGGCTGATACTCATTGTAGCCTCCTTAAGTAGTAGGATTAATGAGATAACTATTATGATATTATCTAACTTCAGGCTAAATGTGAAATTGTTTCCTTAAAACCTTTCTGACCACTACAGAACTTGGTTATATCTATAATGTCCAGCTTGCACCACTATTAATGAGGCAGATTTAGGAAGGAGGGGGCCCTGAGCTTGAACCATTGTTCCCCATGGGTATTCTAAATGGAACCACGGAAAAACTAACATGTAATGTCAAAGCTTAGGAGTCACATAAACTCCAACAGTCACAACCTAAGAACAGTAAGCAGTGTGTGAGCATGTAAAAGGTGTGTGGACAGCAGCAAAAACCACAGAAACAACATCTGAGACTATGAAAGATATTTGTCGAAGAGGGAGGGTCTGAGTATGCCATATCAAAGCTCAGAATTCTACTAGATAGCCATCAGAGCACAATCTATCATGTCAAATATTAAAAAAGGGAGTCAGATTCATCAGCTATCTCTTTTGAGAGTGAAAAACCCAGAGAAGGAAAGAGTAGAAAATATTTAAAAACATTATTGAGGCACCTAGCTTATTTTCACAATATGAGGTAGTTTTTACTTGTTACGATAAAACAAATAAAATATGAAAACAAAGTTAAAAATAGAAAAAAATAAAAAATACATCAGCAGGTTTAATTTTTCACCGGCTTCTACACTTTTTCCAGCCACTAATAAACTGTCCCGGTTGTCCTGTCTACAGCGAGCGGACTGAGTGATTCTATGAGGTCCAGTTTGTGGTTTGTCGACAACAACATTCGGCTCAGATATGTGAAGTGACAGGTTAGTCTCAAGAAAACCCAAACGCCTGCCAAGTGAATTGAATCGTTTTTCACTCATGATTTAAATACAGAATGGTCCAGGAGGCATTTTTGATGATCAGTACATTTCAAGGTCAGACATTTCGATTATTACATACAATAAGTGCAAAGAAAGATGACGAGATTTTCAAAACTGACATCAGACCAAATGAACTCTCTGGAAATTTTGTTTCAGTGTGTGATGCTAATGAGTTTCTCTGCATGTGTGTTTAGTTCAGTCTCAATTAAAGCTGATATGCTGTCACTTATAAACAGACAGAAATTCTGTAAGGAAACATCTGTACATGATACATCTGCCTTGCACCCTGGAGATCAGTGAATAGCAGCCTTTGAAAGTTGGACAAAGCTGTTTTCAAATGACACACATTTAGAAGTGGTGTCAGAGTTTACCATTTATGAAAAGTCATCACCTTCATATGACTATCACCAGAACTATAACCTGTAATGGTATAACTATAATAACACAATAGATCACACTTTTCTTCACACTCTGACAGCCCCTATTCATCCTGCTGCTGCCAAGTGGTTAAAGACAGTTGGATCTGCCAGTCTAGGGGAGAGGAACATCCATCCATTTTCCAACCTGCTGAATCCGAACACAGGGGTCTGCTGGAGCCAATCCCAGCCAACACAGGGCACAAGGCAGGAACCAATCCCGGGCTGGGTGCCAACCCACCACAGGACACACACAAACACACCCACACTAGGGCCAATTTAGAATCACCAATCCACCTAATCCAGGAAGCGAACCCAGGTCTCCTAACTGCGAGGAAGCAGCGCTACCACTGCGCCACCGTGGGAGGAACATTTCTTTGCAAAACAGTAAATAAATGTTTTTTTTCATATAATGTGGTTAAAGAAGGCACATGTTGCTAAGGGCACAAGGGGCATGTAGAGTGCAGCACACACTATCCAAGACAAAGCGAAATTACCTTGCTAAATTGCCAACCCCCTTCCTTAAAATGGTGCTATAGGCGGCCTTTGTCACCTAATACAATACAATACAATTTATTTTTGTATAGCTCAAAATCGCACAAGAAGTGCTGCAATGGGCTTCAACAGGCCCTGCCTTTTCATAGCCCCCCAGCCTTGACTCTCTAAGAAGACAAGAAAAAAACTCCCAAAAAAAAAACCCTTGTAGGGAAACAAAATGGAAGAAACCTTTGGAAAGGCAGTTCAAAGAGAGACCCCTTTCCGGTAAGATGGGCGTGCAGTGGGTTTTAAAAAAGGGGGTAAATACAATACAATACACAAACAGAACACAATTAATCCTCAATATAATATAATAGTGCAATAGAAATATTACAAGTACAGTGCAGAAATCAACAGTAGATGATATCACATTATACGATTTGGATTTGTTTAGAGTCCTGGAGACCTCATCCATCAAGCTGCCTCCCCCTATTGGCCATTCCACAGCTGAGACAGTGCTGGGCCAGCCAATCCGATGAAAGGACCACTCTACCCGACGATTCTTGCGATCCTCCATCAGAGATGACTTTACCTTAGGCAGGCAAAACAAGTTGGCAGGTGGGCAGTGGCACCAAGTGCCACATTTGAGTACTGAGAAGAGAAACAGAATAGGTGAGGGTTAGTAACAATTTACAGCTATCATACTTATGTTTTAGTGTTAATGACCAACAAGTTAATCAGCAGCTCTAGTCAGGATATGCTAAACTGAAGTAGTGAGTCTTCAGCCGGGATTTAAAAGCTGAGACCGAAGGGGCATCTCTTATAGTAGCAGGCAGATCATTCCACAGTTAAGGAGCCCTGTAACTAAAAGCTCGATCTCCCACTGTTATTTTATTAATCCTTAGAATCATAAGTAGACCGTCATCTTGACATTTTAATGTACGCTCTGGTTTGTAAGTCATGTTAAGTTCAGACAAGTAAGCCGGACCTTGGCCATTTAAGGCTTTATATGTTAAAAAGAGGATTTTGAAATCTGCCATAAACTTAACTGGGCACCAGTGTTAAACTGGAGGTTTGTGTTTGTATTTTCTTGTTCTTGTAATAATTCTTGCAGCAGCATTTTGGATTAACTGGAAGATGCATAAAGGACACTTTGAACATCCAGTAAATACAGCATTGCAGTAGTCAGTCCTACTAGAAATAAATGCATTAATTGATTTCTTAGAATCCTACTTATTTAGAAAGTAACCAGCACTGTTTTCTATTAATTGCACATCTGTGTTATGTGTGTACTAATTCATTCTTTGTACTATTTTCTATATTTCACCAATTTATCCCAAATTGTATCTGTTTCTAATTTGTTTATTTTCTTGGCTAATAACTGCTTCTTTGACATGTTGTAAAGAACACCCTACGTATGAATATGTGCTATAAAAGTAAATGTTGTTATTGCTGTTATTGCCAACGGGTGTACTCTACTTCTTTGTGAGCTCCTCAGTGACGGACATACCTGAATCAGTTGCCTATTGCCAATTCACATAACACTCTTATGTTTGGAATATAGGATGAAATGGAGAACAAATAAGAAATACACAGAAAGAGTTAGAATGCAGATTTATGCAATTGTGTGGCCGCAGTACACAATCATCCCACCCCATTGCGAGATTAGGGAGTGTTAATTCATTGCTAGGTTTAATGAAGGTGTTCCATTTTAGATGTAACATTTAAATATTTTTCTCACAGACCTACAAATCACTTTACAGGAAAGGAACACTTAAAACAGAAGTCATAATTCAGCAAATAATGTTTGCATGATTACAGCTTTATTACATTATTGCAAATTGCATATCAAATGTTATATTTTCTTTTTATATTTTTCATTTGTTCAGAACTTTATTATAGCTATTATTCTTGATGGCATTGTGGTACTGTGGCTTTCATGATGTGTATATATTTTATATCATTTTGCAAGGAAAGAGCAAAATTGAAACTGATTATATAGCAAAAAGTAAAAGAAAATCTGAAAACAGCAGCCCCTGAGTGAATGAATGTTTGCATAAAAGGGTCATTTCCCAAGCAAATCACAGTCAAGCAATGAAACTGGCATGCTTTACCCAATCTGCAAGGCCACATCTGTTTTACAAAATGTAGTTTTCCAGAACACAAGGAAAGTGTGTAATTAGAGAAATAATTTTAGTTTGGAAACTTGCAGCAATTCTGTTTAATTGAATGAACTAAATTTTTTCATCTCAGAGTTTCCGCATTTTATTAAAAATAAAATATAAACTTCACCAAAAACTTTTTTTTTTAATAATTTGCCAGCAAAACCTGCACCCATTTTTAATAATACATACATAATATACATTTTTGCTTATGCAGATGTGATTGAATGATCATAGATAAGAATTATTTTTATTATGATTTGATACTGAAAACAACTATTGTATATAAGGGTTTAAGGAAACATAAATTTAATATGTGTGCTATTGTATTTTAAGAGCTTTTGCTTCATCCATTATTCATCTTTTTACCAATAACCTCATTTTTCAATAAGAAGTATACATGTTATAATATATGAATGGCAGGAACAGAAATGAAATAATGCTGATTCTATATGACAAAAACTTGGTGAACTTCGCAATCTCTTGATATGTTCTCCAAGTTTCTGCCCTAGCGATACAGTATGTCCCACAGACAGCACAGGCAGGACCCTAGCAGGACTCAAACCTCTGACCAATCACTTCCTAATGGACAGAAGAAATTGGTGACTTGGCCCACCAAGCTACAGAAATAACTCTTTAGCCCAGGAACTGGATATTCACTTTCCCATTTTGTTCAATGTGAATGGATGATGTTGTTCTAACTGCTTCACTCCTTGATGTCTTGGTAAATTGTTATTCCCAGTGAATGACTTTCTAATTCTAACATCAATGTAAGAGGTTTGCACTCTGCCTGCCATCAAACAGTTCCCTCCTATACTTAAATATGTCTTTCCCTTTAATTTTCTCCCTATTTAGTCATTCTGGTGTGCATTCAGACTATAATGTGTGTTTGTGTATTTATGTATTTCTTTCGGAGTTTAAAGAAAGATATGGAAGAAGGTGATCCGCTGTGGCAACCCCTAATGGAAGCAGCTGAAAGAAGCTGAAGAATTTCTGAGTTTAAAGAGCTTCTATTAAAAGCCAAATTTCCCCGATGGACAAATAAAATTCTACCTATGTCTGTCCTTCTGTTAATATTGTCATAGTACCAATCCTGTAGCTGGTTTACTTCCTAACCAATACCATATAATTATGGTGAAGTTTTGCTTGCTGTCAAGGGCATACTTGCATTTCTTTCATCGACTAGTGTTACAAATGGCTATTACTGCTTGAAATACCAGATTTATCATTTTATTTACACACAATGCAAAGCCTCATTCTCAGCAGCAATTCCTCCAGTGTTGAAATGGTACACCATCTTAATTTGTGTTTAATTAATCACATTTAAATGATAATTGTTTATTAGGCAAACCTTTGTGATTTTAGTAGCACAGTTGAAACCTGTTATAATGTTCCAAATAGCAAGTAAAATGTCTTTCATTGAGTTGAAAGGTACTGGCATTCCTAAAATTCTAGGTTTGAAAAATGCCAAACCAAAACAGTTTTCTCAACAAACTCGTCAGGTTATTGCAAACTGAAATTTATTCCATGCTACAGATTGCCATGAATATGAAGTTTTCATAAAACTCTGTCCACTACTGAGGACACGTTGGATCGAACCAAGCCAGAAAAAGAAGCATATAGCAAAGATGCACAACTGCACACAAGGTTAAGTACTGTACAAGAGTATGTGGTTTGAGGGACAGAGGCCTTACAGGTTCTGTGTCACCTAGTACACACCAAATATACGCCAGTGTCATCTGTAACAGTGAAAAGATGATCTCAGATGACAGCCTTAGAGGCAGAGGTTCAAAGAAAAAGCCTTAACTATATCTGGCAAATTAAAAGAACAATTTAGGATGGGTCAGAACTCCAACATCCAATGTGTTTGTTCCTTTGTTTATTTTGACCTTTTGTTTTCACTGTTGCATTATCATTAAGTACTTTCCAATAACCTGAAACTACATTAACCTTCAGAAACAACAGAAAAGGATCTCAGCAAAATACAGACCTATGGAGAATTTATTAAAAATAAGATGAAAATATGATGTAAAGTGTGACTATTTAATGTAATTGCACAGTGGACGTCTGGAGCTTGAAATCAAGCACTTTTGAAAGTATGACTCCATGAACCAGACGGCTGACACAGTCACAAAGGCTAGTAGGATGATGGGTTATGTAGCACATTGTGTTGAGCATAAGTCAGAAGTGCTGCAGCTACAGAGTTATTTTAGGCTACCTCTGAAATATTCATGCATTTGCTTTTCATTTTTGTTAACAAAGGTAACCTACTACATGTATTCCAGTATAAACTATAAGCAAAAACTAAGAGGAGTTGAATCTATTCATCTTAAGCACCTTTGTGGCATTTCAAACCATGCAGAGGATACAGTAGATAAGGTAAATGCCAGCTGTTATTTAAAAATTGCAAACAAGAGCCCTGTGGCACTGATGTCAGTTGGTTAAAACCGTCATCAGTCATCATTTTGCAAAATAGGGTATTTCTACACAAAGGCAGCTCTAGATATATGGAACAAATTACAGAGCAGTGTAGCGAAAATCCACATCTGTAATATTCTCAAATCATGTAAATTCTTTAAAAACAGTTGATTAACAGGAAAGGGCTGTTCAGCTACATTACCTGTACAAGCTATTTTGACGTTCTTTTTTCTCTCGTGCTGTGAATCCATTTTCATATTTACTAATAACATAAAATTTATTTATGCCCATTTCTCTTTATTATAGATCAAGATAAAGTTCAAGGTAAATTTGAAATTTTAATTTGGGTATATGCAAATTATTTAAATAATAAAATACTGGACAAAAGAAATGGAAAGTATATGGTAAAATAATAGTTAAATATTTCTATGCAGTTTGCTTGGAATCTGTTACAGGTTTTTTTTTTTTTTGTAGCTACTCTTTACTTTTTAACAGCTTAGCTTCTTTGGTTTAAATGATTTTTGGATCAC
The DNA here is from genome assembly GCA_026402145.1 of Polypterus bichir lapradei. Classification (NCBI taxonomy): domain Eukaryota; kingdom Metazoa; phylum Chordata; class Cladistia; order Polypteriformes; family Polypteridae; genus Polypterus; species Polypterus bichir. The sequence goes on from JANRMT010062819.1 coordinate 68,662,830, forward strand.
ATTATTTTTATTCTGCATTTCAGGCTTCTAAGACTTCTCAGACTGCTAAAACATTTTATAGAAAGTTGGCATACACCTCCTACACATATGTCTTGTCAACCGCAATGCCTCTGTTTTCTGCTTTTGCAATGTGAATTTCCAGAAAAACACAGGTCAGTCTGAAATAAACATACAGTATTTGTAAAATGCAGCTTTTAACAATGAAGTCATTCAGGTTATGTTAAAAAATAAAAACAGCCATTGCTGTTATATAGTCCACACAAAATCATATAATCTTAATTCCTTGTATTGTTATTCTGAAACATTCCTGAACATATTAATGGTGGAAGAGCCTGGCAGTAGGGAACGTTTTTTGGTGAAAATAAAAAAATCTTAACAGGTGTTTTTTGGAATGTATAGAATATTGATCATTCATCTAAGTTAATAAAAGGGAATATTAAAGGTTTCCACCATGAACTGATGAAAGTGTTTTCAAACCTTTGTTCCATGCAGCTGTACTGACAAAATCTTATTTCACTCACAAAAATTATTATTAAAGGTGATTATGTGGGCTCTGTCAGCATTGCAACAATGACTGGCCTGTGCTATTCTTTTTGTTTTGTATTTTAGTTTTCCTTTACTATTGTCATATTTACTTTCCGTTTTGAATTTATACTTATACCCTACATAGTTGTGTTCCTTATTGTTTAAACCTTGTAGGAATGGAGCCACCACCAGAACTGCGATCACCTGAAAGGGCCATAAAAGACAGCACTTTTTACAGCTGTGCTGCAGTGGCTTAGTTACCTTCCAGCCCTTTGCACTGAATATACTTTTAGGTATTTAGCTAAGTACAAGTCTCTTTCTAGCAACAGCTATTTGTGTTTTCTTCAGGATACCTTTTTGTATTAGAATTCTTGTGGCTTTGAAAACAGTTTTTACATTTTGGATTTTGTGTTTTAGATTAGTATTTCAGCCAAAACCTGTTCATGCTGGTGCATGTATTAACATTTTGGTATTTCTTTTTCTCTCTTTTATTATTTTGTGTATTTGTCTTCATCTTTCTGTTTTTTTTTTTGTATTGAGGAGGTATCCCAGCTCTAGATTTGACATTTTCAAAACTGGAGAAAAAATTACTTATTATTTGAATCGTTGCTTCATTTTATTAATTTTATAAACTTATGAAATATCAAGTAGCTTTCTTTGAGTTTAGGAGAGTTTAAAGTTTTGGCAGTTCCATTTGGAACAAACCATAACCTTTTTTAATCCTGCCTGCCTGGCTAATCAGAATTAGTCTTTAGACTCCCAAATTTAGCTTCAGGCTCCACACACTGGGGGGAAGAAAGGCCTAAAGAATTCTCAACAACAAATATAATAAAATGGTATGAGGAGAACTGTGAAATTCCGGGGCTGTAAAGCAAAACAAGAGTGTCTTCATATCTCAAAAGTGTATTTAATAAATATTAAAAATCAATAATGAAAAACAAAAAACGGCAATATAGGGAATCTAACATTACCATTCCAAAACCAAAAATCTTCATCCTTAAAACCTGGCCAAGGTTCAGAAACCAGAAAATCAGAAAACAACGTTTCGCTTTGCTGTGTTGTGAATTGACTTAAACATCCATTAAATTCCCAGGAAACCTTGCCACAATATCTTAGAAAAGGATGGATGTTTAATGATTATATCCATCAATCCAGGAATCCAGGAACCCATTCCAGCAAGCATCAGGCGCAAGGCAGAAACAATCCTTGGACAGAGCATCAGCTCATCGCAAGGTAAATACAAGCATACACATAAACTAGCGTTTTTTAGCATCACCAAATACCCAAACTTGCATGTCGTTTGAAGGAGACTGGAGCAAACTGTGGAAACCCACCAGAAAACAAGCAGACTCCAGGCAGGGAACACCAGGGATATGACTGAGAGGTAGCAGTGCTACTGCTCCACTACCGTGCCACCACTAAATGTGTAATTATTGACAGTATTAATTAATTTAAATGAAGTTAACAATTTATCTGTAAAATGTAACATACTTTCTTTAACTCATTTCATCATGAAAGTGATATCAAGTATAAATCTAAGTATTCTAAATGTGCAGAGAACTGGAATATCATAAATTTAATGTCTTCTGTGTGGCAATTACTGCTGTCAGTGCAAGAGGAAGCCACAGAAGCACATTGCAATTAACAGCTGGGTCAGATTTTAAGGTGATGCTTACAACGTTCTACTTTAATGACAAAATAAACTATGAGATTAAAGTGGAAATTTCGAGATTAAGGTCAAAAGTTCCACTTTATTTGTGAAATAGACCTTTTTTTCTTCACTGTGTCCCCATTTTTTTTTCTCAGTGGCTCAAATACACCTCGGTACATTCTGATGCTGTTGCAAAGGTGCAAAAATAATAAAAAAAAAGACGGCATAGAAGATGGCATGTGAGACCTTTAAAATGTATCGTTATTACAATGGGGAATATGCAACAGTTGTATTGCCTAAGCGAGAAATAGATGAAGAAAACAACCATGAATACATTTGTATGTCAGCATTTAAGTTTGATGACTTGCTTCACCACATTGAACCATTCATCAAACATCAAAGCATGCACTTTGATCCTGTAGGATCTGCAAAAAGGCTTGCTGTTGATAGTAAACAAAGACTCTGACATCACGTTCCAACTTGAACACATTGCCCCCCTGATTTTTTGCTGGTATTGCAACTTGAGCACGCATCGTGTTAATTTCTGAGGACATGCTTTAGGGGACGTGTCAAATGAAGACTGGGAAGGTGTGGCATCCAAGATATGTGCACATATGCATTCTGAGCGTGAAGTGTAAACCGGCCTTAACAGGTCATCTATCATTATACCCAGATATTTATCCATCCATCCATTTTCCAACCCGCTGAATCCGAACACAGGGTCACGGAAGTCTGCTGGAGCCAATCCCAGCCAACACAGGGCACAAGGCAGGAAGCAATCCTGGGCAGGGTGCCAACCCACCGCAGGGCACACACAAACTCACCCACACACCAAGCACACACTAGGGCCAATTTAGAATCACCAATCCACCTAACCTGCATGTCTTTGGACTGTGGGAGGAAACCGGAGCGCCCGGAGGAAACCCACGCAGACACAGGGAGAACATGCAAACTCCATGCAGGGAGGACCCAGGAAGCGAACCCGGATCTCCAAACTGCAAGGCAGCAGCGCTACCACTGTGCCACCGTGCCACCCCCCAGATATTTAAATAAACATATTTGCTTAATTTTTTCATTATGAATAACCATAAACACTTAGTAAACCAAATACAATCAAATCTATTTTGTGGGGCTTTTTATGACTAAGGAACCATTCTTGTGGACAGGTAATAGATAATAAAGCCTACTTCAACCTTAAGCTTTAATAAAGAGAATGGACATAAATAATTTTTACACAGTTCCACATGCAAAAAATACTCAAAGAAGTAATCTTTTAGATCTTATTGAGGTCATTTAGTATGTGAAGAGGCATCAGTCCTTACATATTTTTTTTTATATTTTATATTCAGTAAAAAAAATAAATTCTTCCACACTTTTTCAGGGACAGCACTGCATTTCTAAGGTAAAAAAATACTACTGTTCATAATGCTGGCTTAAGGATATAAACTAACCTTTTCAAAAATAATTTTTTTATATATTTTCTGAGAAGTTAATTCAAATGGTTATTTTTCAATATTGAATGGAAAGAATACACTTTTTTCTACAAACTGCATGGATAAATAATTCCTGTATTTTTTTTTTAAATCTGAGAAATAGAATGTGAACTTTGAAAATGGGCAACAAGTGTAACAAGTGTGCCTCACCTGCTTACTTCACCTGGTGGCATAGTGTTAGTGCTGCTACCTTACATTAAGAAGACCACGGTTCACGTCCCAGGTCCTCCCTGTGTGGAGTTTGCATGTTTTTCCTATGTCTACATGGGTTTCTTCTGGCTGTTCTGTTTCCTCCTACTCTCCAAAGACATGCAGGTTATGTGAATTGGCTAACTCTAAATTGGTTCGTGTGTGTGTGTGTTTGCCCTGCAATGGACTGGTGCCCTGTCCAGGTTTTGTTCCTGCTTTGTGCCCCATGTTAGATAGGATAGCTCTGGCTACACTGGTCTGGATTAAGTGGGTTAGAAAATGACATGACATGATCCTTCATCAATGTGCTCGGTTTAAAACAGTGTCTTTCTGAAAGCGTACAATTTTAAAATGCGTTGTTAAGAGATGCTTATTTCTAGAGCAGCATATAGAATTTTTTTTTAAGTATGCTGTAACATGTTCAATTTAATAACAGTGACTACATCATACCACCAGTACATTTAGATTTATACTTCTGCATGCATGAAATCTTTATTTTACAATGTGACTTTCACAGAGTGATCTTGTCCTAAAAGATTGGTGTAACACAATAAACTTTTCAAGCAATTTGCTTTCAGATATCAACAAATTAAGAAATCAGAACTAATCTTCAGAGTGTAGTAGATAAGAAGTGGTTAATTTTGTGATATTCACTTGGAAAAATGCATATTTTTCCTACTGTATTAAAATTTAATGGGCTGTAAAAACTGCTGCCAATGCTGGCTGTATTAACTTGACTTTGTAATAATGGAATAGGACTCCCACCTAAGAGGTGTAGCTTCCTTGGTTCCAGTTGATTCTTTTCACAGTGTAGGAGTGATGTGCTCACAGTATGCACCCAAAAGGAAGACCATGAAAGTACAATAAATTATGAAAATCCAAGTGCTAGCACTTGTTTAATTATAAGAGGTAGTTGTCCTGTCTGTACTAGAGGGTAGTTGCCCGTAAGTCTTTCCCAAATCTCAACCTGTCATGTTTTTGTTTGTTACTCCTGTCAGTTGTGACTGTCTCTGCCTTCCACCTCCACTATTAACAGGCCTCACATTCTATAATTTGTTCGCCTGATCAGTTATCTTGTCTGAAAAGCACTTTGGCCAGATGACACAGATAAGTAAGTCATCAGAACACTTTTAGTCAGCCTGACCATTTGATTTGTAGATACTGTAGTGGAAAACCAAAAGTGTTCTCTCTGGTTAAAGGAGTATGCATTGCTATAAAATCATTTTATTCATGCAAATCAATTATACATTTTATGGATTCAATATTCACAAATCAACATGCCGCTGTTGCTGATTTTCCTTAAAGCATAGCATCTAACTCTATTTTTTTTTTGCATATTTGTTTATAAAATGTGTACGTGCCATCATGTTTCACAATATGAAGACATTCTAATGCAAAAAATGATATTGTTCCTTATTGTTCCTTATTGTTACATCAATCACATGTAACACACGTGCACATGGGAGGCAGCTAAAGGGCTTAAGTAAGGGTGATTCCGAGTCAGACCTGGATGTGGCAGAGTGCACTGACTCTTTTTCTCCTTGGCCTGCAGAACATCCACGGGAGATTCCACCTGGCCCTGTTGATGTCACTTCCAGGTCCGAGTCTGTGGAGGAAGACCTTGTCGGCTCCGGCCACTTTGATGTCACGTCCGGGCTCGAGCCTATGGCTAAAGACCCTTATGAGCCCAACCTCTCTGACTTCACTTCCTGTCTTCCCCTTAAAAAGCTTTCACCTTTTCCTTATTCCCTCAGTTCTGTTTTGGACTCAGTTTTGTGCACATCAGTGCTGTATAAACATTTTTACGACTTTGCAGCCAGGACACCAAATATACAGGTGGTTGCCCCAAACCTTGCTATGGCTCTGTGTGGAGTTTCTGACACACTATAACTAAAGCATGTGTACGAATGTACACATTTATACCTACTATGTGATTTAGGAGTTTAAACAATAAATATTTTACTTTGTCTATTTGAAGAGAACATTTCACAATTGCCCATACAACACAGCGATTACAGTGTGATTACTAGTGTAATTCACTTGTAATTATTATTCCATTGTGGTCTGTCTTTACAGCCCTTCTGAAAATGAGCTGGCAGAATCTAAAAAAAACAAGTGAGTGATGGTGTTGTAGATAATTTACCATACAAGAATTAAGTGGAAGGGTGTCACGGTGGTGCAGTGGTAGCACTGCTGCCTTGCATTAAGGAGACTTGTGTTCACTTCCCAGGTCCTTCCTGTGTGGAGTTTGCATGTTCTCCCTGTGTCTGCGTGGGTTTCCTCTGGGTGCTCCGGTTTCCTCCCACAGTCCAAAGACATGCAGGTTAGGTGCATTGGAGATCCGAAATTGTGCTTGGTGTGTGTGCCTAAAGTGTGTTCTACAGAAAACTATAAGGCCTATGCAAATCAGGACAGGATTTTCAATTTCCAATGACTCCACAAATATCTTCTTAGAAAGCAGGTCCTTTATTTTAAGCTCTCACATTACGTTTTCCATTGCAGTAGTACTTTATAATCTGCGGTGGGCTGGCGCTCTGCCCGGGGTTTGTTTCCTGCCTTGCGCCCTGTGTTGGCTGGGATTTTCTCCAGCAGACCCCGTGACCCTGTAGTTAGGTTGGATAATGGGTGGGGTGGATGTAATTAACTGGAATGCAACAAAAAAATCAAAACTCAATACTGGCAATGAAATGCAAAATACTTTTAATGTTGTAAACATCCAATGTGATTCAGACAGTGTGGAAATACTTTTTATGAGCTGGATCTCACAGGTGACACTGCATTTCTACAGCACATGCACATTAACTGTCATATCAAATTTACAACTCTCTTTTAGTGAGACGAGAAATAAAGGCTAAATGGAAAAAACTGTCCATCTATTTATGGAACTCATTTTTTGGCTAGAGGGATTGTCAGGGAAATTACTATCTTAAATAAAGAATTGTCAAGATCGCCATTATAAATATCTCCAAGATGGACGTCCTTTATTACAAATTTGAGGGAACCTGTCATAAGCAAAGACCAGTTCATAATGACAAGACTGGAGAACATAACACATCTTAATTTGCATAACAGAGTTTAGAAACTCATCACTTTATCTCATGCACCAATCAGCATAGAGATAAATGGTAAAATCTTAAGCACACCTGTATCTTTTCTATATCTAAAGGTCCCAAAATAGTTAAACAGATTAAATGTCTGATCACTTAATAGGACTTCTTATATATAATGCTAGAGTTGAAAGTTAAAATGTCATATAATGCCATCTCGTTAGTAATGTGCTGGGTACAGATGGCACTGAATGTCTCAGTAAAGCAGACACTCACAGTCTGAAGCACTACAAAATTATACAGAACGTTTTTCACTAACAGGCCTCATAAAATAATCATCATTGTTTAAGTAACACACTGTTTCCTATATTAAAGGTTAAATATTAACATTGCACAGCTCTAGCAAGGTGAGGCAGTTGAATAGATGAATCAGGAGACAAAAACATAGTCAAGGAACAAAGCGAGGAAACCAGGAAATCAATTGTAATGTCATTCTAAGCAAAACCACTAAACCGATATCTATAGCAAAACCAATATCAATATCAGAAAACAGTGCCCGATTTTCATAAATCAGAGATTCTATAGAAAGCACAGTGAATAATTTGAGATGTATCCGTAATCAGGGACAAATAACTAACAAGATGCCAGCTTTAATAGTGTAGCACTGGTGACATCACGTGATGGGGGCACTTAAGGAAAACACAAAGTGGTGTTAACGGGAATTCCAAAACACAATGCTAAAATATAACAATAACTCTAAATATAAGTTATTCATAAAAAATGAAGGTATTATTAGATTCTTCAAATTTCTAAACCAAAATAAAAGATTAGAACAAAATGAAGAAAAATGTATTTAATCCCCCCCGTCCCCAAAATTGAAAAATAAAAACATTAAGACTATTCTGCAAGAGTTAATATACCATTGGCTACTTTCCATGTGCACCAGTAACATTGGGCACAAAGCAAAAACAGTTCGTGAATTGGAAGCTCACACAAGCAAGAACAATTTGATCAAATTTTCATATAATCTAGTGTAATAATTTGTGGAATTTAGCTAAAATAGACCTTCAATCTGGCTTGCATCAACACTCAAAAAAGCATTTCCCAGAAACTTCATTGAAGTTATTGAGGATTGATAGATATGTTGAGAAGCTTCCCAATGTTTTTCAAAATTACACAGAAAAAAAATATATACCTATTGGTTTGCATAGTATTTCACTCTGTACTTTAGTAAATGAGTAAATCTTTGAAAGTAGCATTTTATTAAATTTAATCAAAATTAAATGGAAATGTCTGCAACTTATAATGCAGTTAATTTGAAATGTACTGCTTGGTACTCTAGTGCCTCAGAAATATAAATTTCCTTGTGAAGTTCACCCTTAAAATGGTGCCATACAGTGGTATGTGTTTTAAACAATGGGAATTTATTGAATTGCTTGAAGCCTGACCACAAGTCAGTAACAGACATTCATATGCAGTCAAATTGTTACGTTACAGCCAAGGTTTTTTCCCTGGCTTATATTTATTTTCTGATTTATAGTTGCTTTTGTTCTGTTAATTTTGTTTATTATTTGTTTATAGAAACTTATTTCACTCTGGATTGTCTGTCTTAGCAAATTCCTTTTTTGCTTTTTTGAGCATTTTGTTAAATTTGCTTTAAATAGCAAGTAGGACTATTATTATTGCATTTCGATTCCATTTTGTTGTTAAAAATGTATTTTATCTGTCCACATGACCTAGCTTTCTGAATATTGAAGGATTCATAAGGAGTCAGAGTTCATCCCAGCATCACCGAGCACACGCCTGGAAACAGCCTAAATGGGAAACTAGCCTATCAGAGACCACTGAGTCACAGACCCACTTTCACCCATATCACAACACTGTTGAGATGGCAATTATCTTATAGTGAGTGACTTTGAGATACGGGGAGAGAATAATTCATGCTGGCATGGGAAGAAAATATAGTTCCCGTGCAAATAATAACAAGGTCAGGATTCAACTTCAGTCTTATGAAGCTGAGAAGCAGCAGTGGAAACCAATGTACCACCATATTACTCTCTATGTGCATTACAAACTCTGAGCCTGAGACAATTACAATAATGTCCCACATCTTTATTCAGGGCCTTACTTGAATTAGTCTTTAGCCCAATGACTATATTGTATAAAGTTTCCTCCTTCAATAAAATTTAATTGATCTACTGCCTTGGGCGATTACTAAAAATCGACAGCACAATTGTTGTTCCATAAAAGGTTAATTTCAATTACAGGTGGTGCTCTAAGGAAAAAGACCTAGCATACTTTAACTTATCATTTAGCACAGGCATCTTAAAAGTCTTACATTTTACAATCAATGGATTCATAGCTAAATAGCACATTATCTTATTCAAGTTATTTTCAATTACTATGCCAGAGATATTTCCAAATAAACCCCACCAAAGCTAAGTTTTGTTAAGTTATGTTATATCATAATTATACAAGAATTGTTGATTCAGAAATGTACTGATATCAGGAAATGCAAAGTAGCCTATGGTTCGTCATCAGCCTGTGACCTACATCTTGAAAGTAACCAAGAACCTAATTGAATTTAATTGAGAGCACAGGGTTACAGAAATTAAAACAATGTGGGAGGCTAAAAGATAACAAAGCAGCTTAGAATTATTGAAAAAGCAATAAGTTATAGTAATGACTTCTGAGATGCCTGACATAAATGTCATGCCTTCTAACAGACTGCTTTTTGTTTTCCACAACTGATTATACTCAGGGTCTTATCTGCCATAATATGAATCTGTAGCAAGCTTAACATATTATTACTAGTTTGGAAAAGCAATATGCCAACCTCACCCATTAAAACTTTCATAATCTTGCTGTCCCTGCATTTCTACAATTTTGTAATGATATATATTTTATTGCAGCTTAACCTGATTACAAGATTCAGTTATTTAAAAATGTAAAGTTATTGTTACATGGTTTATTAGTTAGTGACTGACACTCCGCTCCATTCTGAGGTTTTCATATTCACCCTTTCCAGGAAAGATATTATAAAAACAGGACCCTGTGAGTTGTAAGAGAGAGGAAAACCCACAGTGGCAGTGTAGGGGGCACTAGACAAAGAAGAGGTCCTCCGGTACTTAGTCACTAATTATTAGCAGTGTGACGCCGCCAGAGATAAATGACTGAACTGTAGGGCCCCATTAGAGAAGATGTTCTCAACTTAGGTTCTGCAAGTCATTTTAGACAAACTCAGAGATAAAGGTGTTAATGCAGAAACGAATATGGGTCAAAACCAAGAAAATCAAACCAATCAAGCATCTAGCCAAAACGAGAGACAAAAATTAAAGTCAAAATTTCAAGAGCAAAAGTCCAAATGAGGATATTCAAAAGAATTTTTTTAGTAAAGATCATTAAACAAAAAGGGTTTTGTTTCCTGCAAGCTCGAATGAGGAAGTGATTATTTGGGTGATTATTTGGGCGACCTTTAAACATATTGCCTCATTACTCAAAGGTCATGACTTCTGCGGGCATGTCATGGCGCAGAGAGCCACCCTAATCATAGGAGCTCAAAAATGGCGACAAATATGGAAAGAAAAAATGCTGGCTGAAACAACATAAAATATTTCACAATAATTAAACTAAGGGGAAAAATGAAAAAAAAAATTACAATCATAATCTGTGGCTGTATAAACCCAAAAATGAGTGTCAGCTCTCAGAAATCAATAACGAAAAGCATGTAAAAAAATAAAAATAGAGTCCTAAATCATAACAGCCACATATTGTCATTTTAATCAAATTCATAATCTGAAAATATTTATTTTGTTAAATGGAAAATGCAATTTGATAGAGCAGCGTTTCTCAACCTTTATGTATTTGCGACCTGGGTTTTCATAACAGTTTTAATCGCCCCCCCCCCCAAACATTTTTTTGAAATGTAGATGCATATTTTATTATATCCATACTTAACTTTTATCGACATTTATCTAACTCTATATTTATTGTTCTAGTATCAGAATGTAGTTTAAGTTAATTTGTTTTGGTTTCAACAGATGTTTTTTCATATTTTTGATTCTTATTTTCTTTTTTTCACATCTTCGTGCCCCCCTTTTTGTTACTTCGAGCCGCCCTAGGGGGGCCCACCCCTCAGGTTATTTTGCTACATTAAAAATTTGATCCAGCCTATATTTCTGTTTTTGAGAAAATCAACAAAGCATACAGGGCAAGCTTTTTTCCCCTAATTTACATTCAATTTCCCTAATTAACATTCAATTTAAATGTACATGAAAATGGCACAAATTCATATGGATAGTGATGGTAACATTTGTTGCTTGCATGTGTTTATTGGCCTTCTGGTTAATGTAAAGAATTAACTTGAACTTGAAATTACCCCACAGTTGGCTAAGTGGGTTAGAAAATTAATTGATGGATGTGATTTACTATACAGCAGCTCCTCTAGTTTGAAAACATTAATCTGTTTGTATTTTCGTTGTTCTTTATATCAAGTCCTTTACGTCACTTCCTTTCCATGCTTTACTTAGCATCTGTGAGAACTACTTTGTTAGGTCTACTTTTCTTTTAGGTACCCTGGTTTAAGAAAGAACAAAATAAATTCAGTTTAACATGTTTCCTTTTCTGCAAGTAGCTGCGACAGCTTCACAAAGTGACCAAACTTATTTCAAACTAGTGGAAATACCCAGCAGGTAAATTTGTATAATAGGTTAAGGTAAGAAATTAATAAAGTAAAAAAAAATCTGAAGGAAAATGGCTTGACTAGCGAGGAGGTGCAGGATTGAGCTGTATGGAGAAATTTGATCAAGAAAATCAACTCCACCCAAAAGTGGGAAACGATGAAAAGGAAGAAGAAGAAGAAGACCGTTAAGGTAAGAGAGCAAATATTTACATTTTGCTTTTTTTAAAATTTTGTCCCTTTTGTCAATGCTGGCTTAAATGTAAGTGTCCCATCTGTCATCTACACAACCTCTCTGATAAATATTGACTTCTCTGCTCTCATGTGCTGAGAATTTGCTCTTTTTGATTATGATTCATTTTATAATTGATGTACCTTCTTGCTAGCTTGGATCCCTGTCCTTCCCTTTCCTCCTGGTCAGGGAAGGTCCTAGAAATAAGTTCGGTTGGGACACCTGTGCATCTGGCTGACTCTTCCCGCCTGGGTAGGAAATATTTTCTCATTTTTTGGTTGAGATGTCTGTCCATCCTCCCGAGAAGTCCTTTTTTGGGTCTGGCTCCTTTCTTTCCCATGGCCGGGATGTCTGTCTGTCCTCTAAGAGCCTTTCATCAAGTAATCATCCCCTTTTGTGGTCAGGATGCCCATCCATCCCGTGTGGCAACTTCCATTGTGTGTTCATGTTTAGCAGTTTTTCTTTCTATGTATAATACATTAAATTTCCTTGCAATAAAATTCCTCTGCTACAGATGTGTCCAAGCATCTGTCCATGTCTGTCTGCCATTCCATCTAGTTTAATCATCTTCAAACTTAACCATTTTGCAATGTATGTTCTTATCAATATCATTTATATTTTAAAAAGAGAGCAAGTAATTATTTGAACTACTTCATATAGTAGTTGAAATACTACCACCAGTCTAATTTCAAAGTCTGTAAATATGTTTACTGACATTAAAATAGTGCTAAATACTTTAAAAAAGTATTCTGCACCTTTTTGCTTTGCTATAACCACTTTCTCTTTGTGACAGTGGGATTAAAAGATGAAAGCATTTTCCTTCCTCAAATATGAAGGCACATTGTAAAGACTTAGATGAAATATTTTTTCCCCTGAGCCCCCCACTTTAGTAAAATAATACACACCCAAATCTGTCTCAACCCTAGAGTGAAGTGGATATAAGTCCTCAAGTCCCACATCAATCACCTCATCTTCCGAACAGATTGCTGAAGGGATTCATATTTCTCAGAACTGAACACCTTTTGGTCTATAATCATTTTTGGAAGAAGCGTTTCTTACTTTAGACTTATTTTTAAAACTATCCTCTATTACCATGGTCTCTTTTCACTATGTAATTATATGGACAATGAACTTATATAATAAAAATTTATATTCATCAGCAACTACCCATTTTATTTGACAGAAACAGTTTATAGAATAGAATAAAAGCTAAATAGATGAACCAAGATCTTGTAGGAGTATATTTACACTGCTTTGGGTCCTCCAACGCACTCATTAGGTAATTTTCCATACATAATATAACATGACCACAATTTCTAACATTCTTTTGACAGAGCAGCATATTTCAAAAGTGGTGATCTTGTGCTAATTGCTGCTTGCTGTGGATGTAGTCTGTTTGGGAATATAAAAGACATTGAAATGATTAACTAATTTATAATTATTAGCCTAACTGGCATCAAATGACTGATCAGTAATAAATCTAGTTTGTTAACTACATTGAAATATTTTTGAGTCATTATTTTAATCATGGTCATGTCTTAGACTGCAATCAATAAGTTATGTAATGTTCTTACAGAAGTTTCCAAACCCACTCATGAGACTTACCAGTCTGCAATGCAGTAATGTCAACTTTTATTTTTCATATTATAAAATTATTACAAAACAAAAATGTAACATGTACTTGAACTGTAACAATAAACAATAGGACACTGTATAATTTCTCTCTAAGACTCTAATTATTAATTTCGTTAGTATCTAATCATGAGAAAATTCATCGTTTTAGTTTTTACATGCAGTAGATCTCAAAGAAATCAGAATTTTTATTTGTGTTTGCTATTTTCTAAAATGAGAAAGATTAATAATAACTCTTTGCATTTATATAACAACAACAACATTTATTTATATAGCACATTTTCATACAAACAGTAGCTCAAAGTGCTTTACATAATAAAGAATAGAAAAATAAAAGACACAATAAGAAAACAAAATAAATCAGCATTAATTAACATCGAATAAGAATAAGGTCCAATGGCCAGGGGGGACAGAAAAAACAAAAAAAAACTCCAGACGGCTGGAGAAAAAAAAAAAAATCTGTGGGGATTCCAGACCAAGAGACCGCCCAGTCCCCTCTGGGCATTCTACCTAACATACAGTAAATGAAACAGTCCTCTGTTATATAGCGCTTTCCTCACTACTCAAAGTGCTCAGCAATTGCAGGTTAAGGGCCTTGCTTAAGGGCCTAACAGAGTGGAGCCCCTATTGGCATTTACGGGATGCGAACAGGCAACCTTTTGATTGCCAGTGCAGATCCCTAGCCTCAGAGCCGCCACTCCACCTAATGTTAAATAAAAAGGGCATGAAGAAAGGACAGTAATACACATAATGTATGTAATAGTCAGGATAAAACACTGAGTAACGAAACAGCATAGATAATTGAAGACAGTAATAAATAAAATGTATTTAGTTATGGGGCATACTTTCAAACCTCTGGATAAGGAGAGGAGAATAAAGACAAAACGAATGGCCCTTATAAGCAATGATGCATGTCCACTCTATAACACACGATTAGTAAGGACTTTCAGCCAAAAAATTATTCTTCTGTACTTCTGGTGTGTAGATAGATAGATAGATAGATAGATAGATAGATAGATAGATGGATAGTACCTTATTTGTCTCAATGGGGGACTATGGCTTTCCACAGAACCTAAATAAATAAATACATATTTTAATAAACAAATACATATCTATCTATTTATCTATCTATCTATATACCTAATATTGTGTTGGTAAGGCAATTTATAAACCATTAATAGGCTTGGGTTTTGCTTTCTGAACTTCAATTATTCAAAAACTATCAATGCTACCATGTAATCTTCACTAAAAACATAGGTTGTAAAAATAGAACTGATGCACAAACAACACATACTGTAGCCATTATCAGTGCCAGTGCACTAACATGACACACACAGATGGACGCAACAAACTGTTTTATGCCCACCTCTGCACTATCAGCAGATATCATGAAAGGACATACTCATCTGACTTTAAAACTCATGTTGGATGTAATGTAAAAGCCTGCCTGGGGTACTTGGGCATTATTTGCTAAACAATGACTGCATTATAAGCCCTTTTTCCATCAAGCTACAAAACACAAAATGACATGGATTCATCTTCAATCTAAAATATGATAGCTAGACTGAGTTACTGCACAACAGTATGATGTTTAACTGTTTGATGCACAGCAGCTTCTACAACATTTCTGAATGAGTACTGTTGTGACAACATGAACTGTATCAGGTAAATTGTCCAGTTCAGATTCAGCATTTCTTCCATATGTTTGGAGCCTTCAGTGAGGATATGATTATCCTTCTGGCAGGTTTGACATACTAAAGCTGGTGTAGCTGCATCATTAAAATATTTATGTGACATTTCACCAATGCATGACCTGACCAAAATTTGCCAATCATAAGCATCAGAACTGTCTTGTGGTAATGATGTCACCGTACATTCTCTGCTATAATTTCTGCACATATTCCATAAATGGTGGAAATTTAAATAAATTATGCATTAAAAAAAACAAACACGAGTAGTCAATGCTGTGTAGGATGAAGTAGATATGGTGAATGGTGAAAGCAAAGAAAATATAACTGGATTCTGATCATCAAGACAAGAACTGAGAATGATATAGAGACCATGAACAAGTGGAGAATCAGCTCAGTAAGGAAGGAAGGAAAAATTTTCCTTACAGAGCACCACAATATATTCCAGCAAAGGAAGGAGCACTTTTTTAGTCTCTTCTACCATCCCTCCACGCAGCAAACAGTGCCATCCAACAACAACCTCAATTATCAGTCGTGGAGTCTTGAGCCTTTCCACTTACTTCAAACAAAACAGTAAAAGCCATTAACCAAATATGGAATGGCAAAACACCAGGCTTTGAAGATATACCTAATAATATCTACAAATACAAAAGATGATTCAAGTAAGTGAATACAACTTTGAAGATGTAGTGATGAATACAAAGTACGAATTGGATTATGAATTTGGAAAACTGCTCCAGACAAAACAACTTAGCAATTACTGGCACCTGTGAAGGTACATTTGATGTCGATTAAACTACATTTGTCATTTTCTTTTTTTTTTAACTGGGATAATTCAAAGCAGCTTTAAGTAAATGATAGAAATTGGAAATCACTTGGATATTAAAAAAATGTATCTAGACAAGAAAATCAAACAGATTTCTAATTAAACTTATTGCTTAAGTTGAACATAAAATACACTAGCGTGAATGGGCATTTTACAAAATAGAGTTTTACACTGCCATAAAATCTAGCTTACAGTAAAGATAAAATAATTAACGAAAAATAAACTTGTAATACAATGAAAAAATGTTTTTCCATTTTCCTGTAAGGGAAGATCTTTTTTTATTGCCCTTTCGTGAGCATGCAATGCTTTTGCAGCATATTGTTCATTTGTAATAAGTCTAACATAATCTGCTAAATTTAGTCCATCTTTGCTGGAGGGGAGTGATTAGTGCTGTTGCCTCACAGACTCAGACACCTGAGTTCAAATGCCTGCCTGGTCACTGTCTCTGTGGAGTCTACATCTTTTTTTCCATTAATACTCAATTCTAAAGGAAATGGGCATATACTTTACATGCAAAATTTAACTGTAATTCAAAAAATATAACATCACAATAACTATGTATGGTACAGTAACTTTTGAATTTTATATAGCTGTACTGACTTTAAAGATAAAGAAAATTATTCTGGTGTTATTAATTCAAGATCTAAGACTTTTTTGGTATGTTCTTAAATGAAATGTTGATTCTGTTAAGTTAGTCAAATTTTATTTAAAATGAACAACTCATATTCTATATGTTGCATAATACACCTTAATCTTCTTATATAGTACACTACCTTGGCTGTTTGTTTGAAGCAGCAAGCGCATCAACCTCTGAGCAAACGAATGCTAAATGTATAGAGAAAGAGTATGAAAACTATGAATGCTCAAGGCAAGTGTATTCACTGCACATTATCGTGCAGTGCGCCGTTATTGGTATGCATATATTTTAGGTTTTGTTCTAATGTTTTTGATTTGCTGTGATTACTCCCTTTTTTCCCCATATTTTTCACCTTTTTGGTATTTCTTCACTCTATCCTTACATTTTTTAAACTATTGATAATTTCTTTAAAACTTGCTCTAGTCTCTTGTCTCTCTGGACTCTCACTGGAAGCATCAACTGCTTTTCTCTTCTGTTTCCTTATTCTTCTATTTCTATTTGTTCCTTCCACAGCTCCCTATGGCATGGATCAATGACGCACCTAGCTCATACATGGAATGCAGCTGCTTTGGGCTTGGGTGTCTGCTAATTAAACTTATTGCTTAAGTTGAACATAAAATGCACTAGCGTGAATGGGCATTTTACAAAATAGAGTTTTACACTGCCATAAAATCTAGCTTACAGTAAAGATAAAATAATTAAAGAAAAATAAGCTTTCTCTTCTGTTTCCTTATTCTTCTATTTCTATTTGTTCCTTCCACAGCTCCCTATGGCGTGGATCAATGACGCACCTAGTTCATACATGGAATGCAGCTGCTCTGGGCTTGGGTGTCTGCTAATTAAACTTATTGCTTAAGTTGAACATA
>JANRMT010062819.1:68680303-68771193 GCA_026402145.1 Polypterus bichir lapradei
CTTGGGTGTCTGCTAATTAAACTTATTGCTTAAGTTGAACATAAAATACACTAGTGTGAATGGGCATTTTACAAAATAGAGTTTTTTGAACAGCAGAACAGTGTCTGCTGTTCACTGCTGCATCCTTGTCCCTTAGTTTAGTATCACCTCCATGTTTCCTGCGATTAAGTGGTGTCATTGTGCTGCTCCTTTATCATTGGTTACCCTAAGCTGTGCATTGTAAAATTTCTTGAGATTAGACAGGGCTTCAAAAAAGCACAAATGTGTTGTTTTTTTCAATAAATAATATAATTGTGTAGTGGTAAATAATTTTTACCATATAACTTAATTTATCATAATTCCAAGCTCTATCAATAAATATTTTAAAAAATCAGTCCGTAGTTTTTATTCATGTATTAAATAGTTAATTATACTATGTGTATGGCCAAGAAAGTAATTCCTTATAGGATGAATGTATACATGTTTATGAAGATCATAAATCTGAATTTCAGTTTAAAAGGCCTTTCACCTGTGTATAATCCAATGAAACTTGAAGAATTTAGCATATAAATAGATAGATACTGTAAATATATTTTATTTGTTTCCAAAAGTAAATTAAAACTTTACATATATTGTATAAGTGCAGAAATAAATGAGTACAAGATGCCTCTTTCCTGAGAAATTCAAAATAAGTTAGCTTCAAAATTTAAGCCAGGAGGGAAAAAAAAAACATTCAAAATGTGGTTGTTCTATGAAACTTTAACACTAAAAATAGAAATGAAATTGTTTTGGATCAAAGGGGGGGGTCAAGCATTTACAGTGGGGTCTCTGGTTCTTTGGCTATAAGTTGACCCAATAGCATAGGCTTTCAGCTTTATTCAGTTCTGCATGGGAAACGAAGGTTAATTGCATGAGCACCCAGGCAAGCAGCCCCTTCTTGGTGCGCTCAGAACAGACACAGAGGGGAAATAGCATTTCTGTACAAGAGAAAAAAAAGAAAAATAGGAGTTTTTTTGCCTGCTTTGCAGATATGAGATATTCAAAGCCTAAGAATTGATTGCTTTTGGTCATGGAGGAAAGAGTATGATTTCAATTGTTATTAGATGTTGCATTTCTTTTTAGAATAGATGCTTCATTATAACCTGTTAACCTCATTACCCGGGAATGTTTCTGAAGAAGTAACATTTTCATGTTCTTAAGGTCAGGATATTAAAATAAAGAAAAAAATAAAATAAAACGTTCTGTGGAATGTCACACTTCAATGTATTTTTTTTTAATGGAGCCCTTAATGCTGTAATTCTTTATACAGTTAGTACAGATATTTGTATAGTATTATTCAAAGATCAAGCTAATCATATTATCAGTTGTAATGCATTAGTTAAAAATCCCCTCCACAAACACTTAATATTGTTATTTAATTGTACTGTTTGTTATGTTGTTGAGAACAATAGTGAATAGTGTCAGTATGTTAGTGGGATGTCCTTTAAAATTGTCCTGTCCAAGTAAAACAGATATTCTCCTTTATCCATTTTAAAGTGATTTGGTGAAAATAAGGATGTTGGTTCTCAAACTGCACTGTTCTGCAAGCCTTGGTTGTTCATCAATATTCTTTCTATGAAAATCATGAACAGGAGAGAAGGCAACGCACAAAGAATGGACTCAATGCAAAGTGTTCAAACATGACTTTCACTCCAGAAACACAGATTGTAATGTGCAAGCCTTTGAGGCAACTCAGGCCCCTTCTTCAGGCAGTTTGTAATACAGAAACTGGAGTTCCCCGTGTTTACATAGACACTATGACAGAGACAGCATTGGAAAACATTTAAATGGGTCACCATCAATGTAGAAAATGAACAGATTTATTTAGCTGCTGAATTTTCAAAGGAGAGGAGAACAATGTATAGTCAACATATATCTTGATAAGGTAACTGTCCAACAAAGTCCTTTTTGAACATTTTCATGAGTTTTCAATACAATGCGGATCTGTAGCCAAGCTGTCTGGGTCAGTCATCCTCATATCTGGTCATGAAACTCTTGTCTCTATTTAAACCATGCCGAAATGTGTTACATTTTAGCATCAGTTTAACTTCCTATTCCTGTCTGTCTTGTTGTGTCTTGAAGTTGCCCATAAACACTGTGGCTTTAAAATCCTTTGCACAATAGTCATTACTGCTGATGTGAGCTCCTACAGGACCAACTCTGTTGTCATGCTAAATGTGGATCCTGTGTAAATTCATTCTTTGGCAGAGTGTTTGTCCAGTTTCTCTCACATTGAGAATTAGGTAGACCACATTGGATGATCTGCAGGAAAATGATTCCTATATGAGATGTTCTAGTCGGCAGTGTGGTGTAACTACACAATCTGTATTATAAATGTCAGCACACGTTTTACATCTTTTTTTGCAGACAGGGAGATTTACCATTATCTGTCTCATTGTAATCTGTTAATTTAGCCAATAAAAGATGTAATTTTGCCTGACTTCACATTGCATAAATAATGGCTAACACAGTACAACATTCTACCACTCCAGAAACGCAAAAACTGAACTGCAGGCATCAAGGTATTCCTAAAGTGTGTTCTACAGAAAACTATAAGGCCTATGCAAATCAGGACAGGATTTTCAATTTCCAATGACTCCACAAATATCTTCTTAGAAAACAGGTCCTTTATTTTAAGCTCTCACATTACGTTTTCCATTGTAGTAGTACTTTATATCTGCGGTGGGCTGGCGCCCTGCCCGGGGTTTGTTTCCTGCCTTTTGCCCTGTGTTGGCTGGGATTGGCTCCAGCAGACCCCCGTGACCCTGTAGTTAGGATATAGCGGGTTGGATAATGGATGGATGGATGGATGGATGGATAGTACTTTATATTAGGTCTGCCTCAACATTAATCACTTTTAGGTCATCATTAAAGACTTGCTGTATTTTTCTGGCCTTTGACACTGTAAGAGGTTAAATATTATGTTTTGCATATATGTATTCATAATTAAGAATGTGTGTGTGTGTGTATTTTAATAATATATTTTGTGTACATTTGGCCATGACTGTGGTTTTGTTATGTGTATTTATATTTTAACTTTTAAATATGCTTTTTAAATAAAGTTTGACTTGACTTAACATTAATATTGTCTTTATATAGATGTTGTTTATAAGTTATTATGCGTAACAATACTGTCTGGCTGCCCTTTTTTCCAGTTGGGTGAGTTACTATGATGTTGATTTTTGTGTCATACTTGAAAAAGAACTATTAGCTTATAGAAGAGGCTGATCTGGAGGCCTATAGAGAGACAGTTCCAGTATCCATTTTTAAACTCTTAAAAGAAAACAAATTGATTCTCTTTACATCCGCGTGTGGGACAAATTAGGCAGAAAGAATGTAGAGGAAGGCGCCAGTGATGAGAACTTTGGTAGCAGACAAGTTTTCAATATCCAAAGCAATTTTGCTTGACAGATATTCACTTTTCACAACAACTCATACAAACCTGCAATGGAAATTAAAAGAAAGCTCTGTCTGTTTTTAAGAAACACAGGAACTTTAATGATGCATGTTAGAGCGAACAACATTTTCCATTGTCAATCTGAGGTACTCAGAAAAGACTTTTTCTTGCTCCTGCACATTGTTATTGGGAAGCCCACAGCTTCAAGGACTATCATCTCTGGATCTTAGCCCATGCTCAAAAGATCTTATGAAGCATTCAGCAGACTGTTCCCCCTCCACAACTGACTAAAGACTAAATGCTGTGTTTGGAGCAGAGCATTGACTATTGAGACAACTGGGAGCTATTCTGGGAAAGGCTCCAGTGTCCTGACAGGAAGCATTAATGATTCAAGATTTCTGATTACTATTATTAAATGCGTACATGTAACCTATAAGCAGAACTCAGCAGAATATGAAAAAGACTTATTAGAACAAGAAAAAACCTTTGTTGACATCATTTGAGAAGGTGTTCTGCATAAAGCCTCTAATAAATAGTTACAACAGAGCCAAGATGGTATAAATGTAAATAATTTAATTGCCATATCCTTTAATACTCAGTACTCTCCACATGCCTGCCTTTCTGAGACTGATTTACTTTTAAGTGTAAAAGCATTAACAAGTTACTCATTTTATACAAATAATTTTATCATTTGAATTAAACTAGATTATCTAATTCTGAATATGTCCTGGTTTTGTGCAAAATAGGATCCCTGTGCATGTTAAAATTGCACCCATTCAGTATAATTTAATTTATTCTGTTTGACAAGGGAAGAAACGCAAGTGACTTAGCATTAAATGTCTTAAGTGTCTTTACTTGTAAAGACTTAACTCTTGGTAGTGGTGAGTAAAGCAATTAATCAAATCTTGGTGTTTCATTTTACAAAAATGTGAGCAAAATAAATTATGTCTTACTTCCAGTGAAATTTGTGTCTCTCACACAAGAAAAGGGTCATTTCTGCATGTGCCTGCTGTCATAAGGTAGCGGCAGGGAGCGGGGTTTGGTATCAGCGACTTTCCATTTATGTTTTCCTGTGGGGAGAACACATTCATGTCTATGATGGTGTGTTTTAGCCTGTCTTTATATGGAAAATATCAAATATAAAATGTCAAATTTTGAAAAAATGTATGGCACTCCATGGCAATATAAATGAGAGGCATAAATAGAAATGAAAATTTATTGGTGTGGTATGGATCATATACTTATTGCAGCTGCGAAAAAGAAAACAGGCAGAAAAGAGAAGGGTGACAATATCTTTAGGGAGCAATTTTCCTTGTTTTCCATCCTAAAAGTCTTTAGTAAATTTTGCCTTTCACAATTGCAAATTTGGCAGCAATACAAATTTTACTGTCAGTTCCAAAAAACTGTACGCAAATCAAAACTTCCCTGTTTTGTTTGTCACTAATGCTTGGTAATTTTAATTCCTTTAAATATCTTTCTGTCACTATAAAAGGTAATTTGACTGCATTTCTATTAATCATAGATGCTAACCCTAATGGTAGTTTGACACAGTTTTTAAACTTTGAACTAGGGCTAAAGCCAGACTGAAATTTCACAATAAAAATATAATTTTTAGGATAAGATTCATGTTGGAAAGCTGTAATTTTCTTTAAAACTTAAAAGAGAAGGTAGATGGAATATTGCTCTAGAAAATTTGAGTTGGATATTTTCAATAGTGATCTAACAGTGGCAGTTTTGAAAGAAACAGAGATAATGCTACATAATAATGATTTTATAACTATTGGTTGCACAACTACTACTTGGGTCTAAAGGAATGATGTTTCTTTTCATTATTAATTTACATTTACCAAGGTGATTAAAAAATGGGAAAACACTAGAATAAAGCCTGTCACACCCAGTATCAGTATTTAAGCTTCTCTCTTGGCTTAATACATTCATTCATTCATTCATAATAATTGAAAAACGTTCTTCTATCAGTAGATAGTGGAAGTGAGTCAGCGTTCACTCAATAATATTCTGTCATGCATTTCTGCGATGTCTCCTCTTCCCACATCATTCTATATATTTGAATTTCTACTGAACATTTCAGGAGAAAAACAAGGTTGTTGATTTGCTACTACATCAAAACAAAAATAAAATAAAGATTAGCTCAGTTTTCTTTTCTTTTCTGAAAATAGAATGCATCTGAACGCATTAAACAGGTACCGTATTGATGGAAATACAAGATGATAAAAAAAAAGACAGTAGGCTTTAGCACAAAGCATGACGTGACAACGTAACATGGAAACACATGTTGCCTCTTCTATAATATCAGATATCTGAACTATCGTTCTCCGTTCCAAAGATACTGTGAGTATTTGGTTATACTTAGAATTTAAACCAGAGGGGGGGCATTCTAATACTGAGCACATTTATAATTTGGAAGAAGTAATTAAAGTGTATATGATAGACAGGTGAGCATTACTTCACAACGGGGTATTGGAAACATTAATGTGTTTTAAAAACACATACACTCTTTTACATGGGTATTTAAACCTTGTGGTGAAATCTGTAAAAAAATAACTGTTTACCATATTCAGGTTTAAATAACAAAGTAAGCAGTTTACCTACTTGAGTTAAATCAACAAAGCCTTTGTGCAAGGCTAGCATATCCTTAAAATGCTGTTAGTGGTAGGTCTTCTTTTTGTTACTTTTGGCAGTGAATGTATTATTGTTTAATTTTACCCTTGCAGCTAAAGTAATTGTAAACAATTCCATACAGCATGTGCACTATAAAATTTTCTAGTTATGTATAATCATGCCTTTTTTCTACAGTATACTGAATTGATACTGTATTGATGGGCATTTTAGAATAGCTGCTAAAGTTTTGTTTAACTGTAGGTTTTGAAGTTTACATTCTTTGATGTTACTGTATTCAACTGACTCCCTCAATGGAACAGATTTCTGCCTGATACATTGTGGTACCAGGACACCCAACAAGATTTAAGTGCTTTTTTTAATTTCTCATTTTAAAAATACCATCTGTGTTAACTGGTTCCCAAATTCTGCACTTGACAGAGTTAACAGAGAAACTGGCAGGATTGGATTTTCTATAGTTTTCATACAATTAGTACTTGCATCAGTCTTGCTATGGATACTTTTTTTAGCCACATCTTCCAATCTACATCAAGAATTAACAGAGATGTCAGCTTGGCTCTAATGACACAAAATATTACATTATGCGTAAAGTAATTTAAATTAAAGTATTGCTGAGATTTTCTTTATTTTACTTAAAAAATATGCAATATGCAAGCTTATAAGTATGTGCAAAGTAAACGGTTGTCCTTTCTTAATTAAGCACTTTTTTGCTGATCCTTGAATGTCATTTCCAGCACATGGAGTTTACTCATCAAGACTCCTCTTAGAGTATTATATATGTGCTGGCTTATAGCTTTAATATAACCATCTAAACTTAAAAAGACACAAGTGATAACTAGCATTTACACAGGACCTATTAATTTAGCCCATCTTGATAAGCAACTCACAATGCTGAGCTGCATATAGTAAACACAGTATGGTGCATTCCTCAGCTGAAAATTCACAGGTGTATTATAATAATTTGCATATGTCACTTTTTAATCTTCTGTTTGAATGTGCTTTATTTTAAGTTATACATTGTTACATGGGTTCAATTTTCAGTCAGATCACTGTCACTGTGGATTTTGCACATTCTTTTTGCGTCTTCCCCCATATTCTCCTGTTTTTGGCTTTATTCTATTTTCATTTGTATGGAAGTTAAAGACAAAGTGAAAAAAATTTGATATTTTAACACATCACGAAAACACTATACAAATTACTTTCATACATGATATTATGGAAATTAAAATCTGTCCATCCATCCATCCATCCATCCATCCATCCATCTTCCTAACTTGTTTATCTAAGGCTTGGTTATAGGGCAGCTAAAGCCTATTCCAGTGATTATTGGGTTAAAGGCAGGAACAGTACCTGGGGCCTCACATATAACGCCTTGTGTAGAATTCACACTCAAACATGCCTATTTGAATATGAAAATATAAATATCCCTTTCCGTTCAGTGTTTTGTGAAAAGAATGGCAAAAGCATGTGTAAAAAGGAAGAATTTCAGCAAATGTGAAATGGAGGTCCTGCTCAGTGAAGTGTAGGAAAGAAAAAATGTACAATTTGGTGGTTTAAGCAATGGTATAAGCAACAAAAGGAGATTGATGAAGTGGCACAGTGTGGCGGAGACACTCAAAAGTTCAAGTTCAGAAAATTGCACAGTGCCCCAAAAAAAAAAGTAGTCATATATCAAAGTCAACTTGAAAAGGTGAGTTGCAGCCCATCATCTGAGTGTCAAGACCACTGGAGGAGGTGGCGGAGTTCCGGTGCTTACAGCGTTTGAGCAGCGACCTGCTGCAATTATTAGTTTATAAGGGGGACTCCAACATCACTGCAGTTGAAGGTGAGTTTTATTTTTTTCACTTACCATTATCAATACTTGTGTAAATAATTTGCAGTTTTAATAAGAGAAACAAGCCGGCAGCAGATGCAGTATTACTATTTGTTCTGTTTCAGACATTATTACAAAAGTTCACCCCTGTGCTGGGAGCGTAACTTCAGGCAGTATTGGTGCTGCTCTCCCGAGCCCATCGTTGGGCACTGACTGCTGCAGCACACCTGCCTCGGAAACCACAATGTGACCATCTGGCCTTGTGCTGATGGACACTGTTCTGGAGTCACAAAATTTAATAGTGGATGCTGTAACAGATGTGGCCAATGAACTAAAGAATATAAACACTGTACTATGTGATATTGACAACAAAATAAGTGAATTGGTTAAAAAATAAATGCTGCATTTGATTCCCTGTTATTACATTCCATTAATTACATTCAAACAAAGTTTTAACACTGTTCAATTTTCCTGATAATTTGGTGGGTCAGAGTTAGATTTATCATACCGCATCTCTTCAGGTATGGGCAAGCCACAATCGTGTGCCACATTATGCAGAACAATACTTGCTTGCACATTGTGACAAACTTTCTGTGAACTATAGAGCAGCACATTAATACAGTGGAAATGCTTTCTATCTAAGCCAATTCATTCTCTGAAGGTGCCTTTATATCAATGTGAGTGCTGTCAACCACACTGCCCATACAGCTGCAGTGATGACTGAGAAATACCTGATTGGTCAGCCAGTTCACGTTGAAAATCTCCTGTGGCTAAAAATCCAAGGGTGGACAGAACTTGCAACAGAACAGGTAAAGCACAATTCCTCAATGTCTGCATTTGTAAAGCTGGTCCCAGTGCAGCACACAGCTCCAAGAGGATAGCTCTTGGAAATCTAAATCAACTTAGAATCCAGTCATCATCATGGGACCAAAAATCGGTATGATCTCTAAATATGCATCTTCTAATTCTTCCATTTGAGTTGTCTTCTAACAATGCTAAAGCGGCCATGGTAGTTGGAATAGTTTGGCCATACCGGGCACCATTATATTGTTATAGATTGTTTGCAATCAAGTGTGTTAAATTTGTAAATGATATGCAATTAACTAGGATGTGAATCTAAAAAAGAAAGGGAAATCACACTGAAACAGTAGTACTGCTTTGACTCTGGGTGCCGCCCATTTACAAAACCAAGCAGAAATATACAAACCCATGGTTGCTGTGAAAATATGCATAGCTTTACACCAAGTTTAGTTTTTATACATCTCGATATAAGCTTGGAAACACAACATTTTTGTGCGTACTCACCATTTATACACAAGGCCCTGGACAGGGCTCTAGTCCACCACAGGATGAGCACACACTCAGACACACAAGGGACCATTTAGCAACAACAATTATCCTAATCTGCATGTCTTTGAAGTTAAATGAAAACTGTAAATTACTGGAAAAGTCACTAAATATGAAATGGCTTTTAGTAACGCAGTTTTGACATGTGTTATGTGACAAATTTCAAAAGAATGGAGAAGTGAGAGATGCAATAGGAGATGAATTTGAAAACAAATATGTAATCAAATATTCAAAGTCAACAGTACTAGAAAGATAGTCAGAAAACCCAAAATCTTTTAATGAATGAAAGTGAAAGTGTTTTAGTTTTGAATCCACATAGCAATAATAATAATAATAATAATAACATAATGAAAATATTTATGTTCACATTTAAGATTAAATAGCATTGAATTATTTATTTTTATCTTGTTTGGGCATGTTGTAAGTACATTCCAATACAAAATTAACACTTTATGGTTAATATCCACAGGCCTTCAATTTTCATGAAGTGGTTATTTGCCAAAGTTAATCTCAGTGTAGCAAAAAGAGAAACTAAAGCATTTTTCATCAATGAAACTATTACATTCAATAGAAGGAATGCATTATTATGACCATAAAAAGTTCTTGTGCCATTATCATTTATAGTTATATTATAATTATATTTATATTATAATTTTAATATGAGCAGCTTTGAAAACCTTAGTCTGCCCTGAACTGGCCTAAGATACCATTGTGTATGAGGGAGCACAACAAGACTGTATTAGACTTTGATTTGTTTATCTGGTCATTAGTTTTGGAATTTCATTTGCTCACAAATGTTATTCATATCAGTTTGTTATCACACCAGTAATACTGCTTTATTAACTTAAATAATGTCCTTCTCTTTTAGTACTGAATTTTTTTACAGGTAACCAGATTTCCCTTTTTCGACATACAGAGTTCAGTGTATCCTGGGAGATACCCCGGTGGTTAAAGACCAACTGTGAAATACAACTGTAGCAGTGGCCTGACATACTTGAGCAAATTATCACAGTAATATTTGAATTTAATAAGCTTTGTTGTTTATATAAATAGCTTGATTATGAAATATTACCCTTTCATACACAATATACAGTATATATCTTTTACCTTCTGCTTATTATCATTATCACTATGTTTCTGTGTTCATTTTTTCTTTTTAATTATTCACTGCTTACCTTTTTTCTTCATTCTTCTGCTATATAAATATGTCAGAAAGCATTTTCGGACTCTGCTAGAAGAAGCATTGACAATGTTGTTTGTGTTGCATACATTCTTGAAAAGGGATGGTGAAACACTAATTGACTATTGTGCAAAAATAATATTATCTTAAAGTTACAAAAAGTATTGCCACACCTGGGGCCTCATGTATAAATGGTGCATACGCACAGAAACACTGCCTAAGAACTTTTCCACGTTCAAATCGCGATGTATAAAACCTACACTTGGCGTAAAGCCGCACACTTTTCCACAGTACCTCATACCTTGTTGTACGCAAGTTCTCTGCTCGGTTTTGCAGACTGGCGGCACCCAGCGTCAAAGAAGTGCTACTGTTCCTGTGTGGTTACCCTTTATTTCTTAGAACCACATTCCTGACGCGGCTTTATGAATACACTGAAACTAACCGCATATTGTTTATTAGTGTAATGCATCTGATTGTAATTAACCTGTAACAATATAATGGTCCAGGGAATAGCAATAGTATTCCAAATACCATAACTGCTTTAGCGTTGTAACTCTCACTGTACCTTTTTTTCCTTCTTTCAGCTGCTCCCGTTAACGGTTGCCACAACGGATCATCTTTTTCCATATTACTCTCGCTGCACCACTCGGAGTATTTTTATCACTGTATCTGAGTGGGGAATCACAGCAGCAACTGATCGGAAAGAGAATTATCAGTATACAGCATCAAGCACACTCTGCCTCAGCCACGGCAAAACGTTTCAAAGCCTTTCCTGTACGGACCTCACGGTTCAGAAACAGTTTCATCCCAAGAACTATAAACGCACTCAATTAAGTGCTCCTTGTAGAACTGTTTGTACTTATAAGTACAATTACCCCACTGTAAACTTGCACTACAGCTATAATATTGCCAACCTGTGCCACGTTATAAAGCATGTATTTACATATGTTGACGATATAATTTTTGAGATAAAATGCAGCAAAATATGTTGTTATTATACAGATAAAACTTTAACTTAATTTAAATAATCTGTATTGTTAATAATTAAACATGTGAGGACACGGTGCCGCAGCGCTAGCAAGTTCACGGATTGTTCCTGCTTTGCGCTGTATATTTGCTGAGGATGGCGCAACACTGGAAGGATAGATGGATAGAATAATTAAACACGTACTATGAAGATATTTCAGTGTTCCTTAAAAGTTTTGAAGAATCGCCGTTGTAAGCTTACAGATGGCTTAACGTCTATTACAGAGCTGATTGTGTGGCGATTGGGTATTTGGAGAAAGAAAAGTAAGCACAGGAATTGGAGGATAGTATGTTTGAAAGAGACAGTACTGCTACAATAATTTCATCGAAGGTCGCACACAATCATGCACCGTGTTCCCCTGTTTAATAACATGCTTTAACTCCTATCATCATGAAAGAGATATCACGTATACATCTCAGTATTTTAATTATTCAGAGAGCTGTAATATCACAAATGTAATGGATTCTGTGTCCTGTCGGAGAAAGAGAAAGAACGGAAATACGTAGTGATTCACACATAGAGCACATTGAAGATCAAATACAAAACAAAGCATTTAACATGCTACTTTAGTTACGATGGGATTTGAGAAACTAGTAAATTTAACGATTTTAAGATGAAGTTTATGTTCTACTTTAATGACAAAATAAACTACGTGATTAAAGTGGATATTTCGAGATTGAAGTTAACATTTCGTGCTTTTTACCTACTCTGTGCCTTTTTTTCTCTGTACCCTAATAAGCTTCCATATGACACTCAGACGGTGGGCTACGTCTCACCTTTTCATAGCGACTTTGATATGTGACAACTTCTTTTTTATGTCGGGCACTGTGCGACTTTGTGAACTTGAGCTTGTTTCTCCAACACCCTATGTCACTCAATCAACTTCCTGTTGTTGATTATACCACTGTATAAAACAACAAATAGTACATTTTTTTTTTGCCTCTACTTGGTATTTGCTGAAATTCTTATATTTTCCCTCTTGCTATTGCCATTGACGTTTCACAGAACGCTGAACTTAAGGTCTATGTATATTGATTTGCATATTCAAACAGGCGTAATTCTGGGAGAAGACGGGGCGGGACAGAAGGTGCGTGCACGTACGTTAGTTTTCAAGCTGATCGGGATTTATGGAGCGGAAGAACGCGGAAATTGGAGTACACACAGATTCCTGCATCTGGAATTTTCTGTGCGTAAGTACATTTCGGCTTTTGTGCTTACGTCGTGTTATAGTGCGTTATGCATGAGGCCCCTGGTATTTGAAACCGCACAATCATTCAACCCAGAGAACACTGATGACCCACTTAAGCCTAAAGCATTTGAATTGCGACTCTCCATGAACTTCCAACCTCCTGCACAGTTTGCCAGCATCTGGAGAAGACAACAGTCAGAGCACTGAAATCACCTCTGTTAACTGCTGTGTTCTCCTCTGTTGACTTTTATCTCCAGGCAGAGGTTGACTGTGGATTTGTTTTCTTAAAGATTGTTTAATATAAGTATAAACTAATTATTAATTACATCTTAATTGACTTTTTTGTTATTTTGGTTATTTTATTGCTGTTGTGGCTTTTAGAGAGCACTGTAAGTAGAATAACCTTTCCATGGTGATATTCCCAGTGCTGAACTTGGTCCATTTAAAGAACTAACATTCCCTGCTGGACACACATAGAAACAAATTAGTTGTCTCCTCTTGACCTGCATGAGAGCATTTTAAACAGTAGTTTTACTTTTCCTTGGAATGTTATGTAGATATCACAAAATGCATTCAACAAAATGTTCAAAATTGTCTGGATGGTCGAAATGTAATCAAGATATCTAAAAATGTATTTGCTCATGTCTGAGATATCAAAAATATATTTACCACAGTTCATTGCCTTAAATCCTAAAATGAGTTTCCTCTCCATCTGAGAGATGTTAAAATTAGATTTTAAGATGTCCTTAAAAAGATAAGAAATTTAAGATATCTAAAATACAGTTAAGAAAATTGAGATTGGAAAATTGCTTTGTGTCCATTTTTACACATCTCAAATGCAATTCAAGATATCAAAGGATGAGTTCACAGTATTTTAATTTAAAATACATTTGAACTTAAAATAGTCGTTCTGAAAATAAGGAACTTGTACAGGAAGTTATTTTGAGATATCTTGAAAACAATTTAAGATACATTAAATGCACACAATGCCAGTTTATCTCAAATGAGGTTTAGAAAATCTTGAAATGTGTAGGAAGGTATTTTGTGAAATCAAAAAATGTACCAGAGATATACTGACATGCAGTACAGAGATCTCAAAATGTACTATAAATATCTTAAAGGAGAAGATGTGTATTTTTTAACTCAACAACAACAACAACAACATTTATTTATATAGCACATATTCATACAAACAGTAGCTCAAAGTGCTTTACATAATAAAGAATAGAAAAATAAAAAACACAATATGAAAACAAAATAAATCAGCATTAATTAACATCGAATAAGAGTAAGGTCCAATGGCCAGGGGGGACAGAAAAAAACAAAATAAAAACTCCAGACGGCTGGAGAAAAAAAAATAAAATCTGTAGGGATTCCAGACCATGAGACCGCCCAGTCCCCTCTAACTCAGACTTATTTGTTAACAATCATGGTATAATTAGATTATAATCATGGTATATATTTAATTATTTGTCACATCAAATTTTTTTTTATAATTTTAAAAATACTTTGCCTTTTCTTGAGGTTTGCAATGAGGCTATAGTGTATCAGGGTGAAAACATGATAAAAAGGCTTAAATTTTAAAAATACATTCATTTTTCAATACAAAAATATTAATTTGCGACTTGAGATGGCACAGGTTTTGTAAAGCAGTATATCAAAGTCACTTTAGAGGGAATAAAAAAAGTAAGCAAACTATTTGTGAGATTCAGCCATTTTTACAGAAAACTGGCTATGCGCATCATCTTGATAATTGTCTGTTCCTCCACAGCATTGTGTTAAAAGCAAGAAAAAGCTGCCTGCTAATCACAGGAACAACTGACACACATGCACCCATGCACAGTCCCAGTTCCTAACTTGGAACTGTCGTTTCAAATTATCTTTATGGCTTTGTATCTGTGCTAGAGAGAACACTACACCAAGTTTGAAAGAACATGCAAATTCAACAATGGTAATGACCAGGCACGCAATTCCATTCCACAACATCAGATCAGCGAAGCACCACCAGTAACGGTTGTTCTACCTCGTCACCCTACACAGGAGCTATACATCTATACAGCATTCAATTTAATAGCAAACAACATTTTTATTGCTGATAGTCTGGGGCTCTAAATTTCAACCCCCTTCACTTGCAACTATGGTGAAATGATTCACCAGAAATATGTTTAGAACTGCTGTTGGCTTCAATGATGGGCAATCAAGAACACGTCCCATTTTCCTCTTCAGCTGCAAGTTGTTGTACATGGAGAATGAGTGCTACAGACTTTCAAGTCAGCTTTCAGTAGGTCTTAACAATCTAGTGTTCACATCGAACCTACGTACTACAAGCCATAACTTTAAGGTATTGTGATTACCACAAGGAAGTTGAAGAATTTCTTTTTTTGGTTTATGTTCACATAATGGATATTTGTATTTTCAAACCATTTTCTTGAAAAACAAAATTATCACAAATAGCTTCAGATTCATGTTGATTAGCTTCTTTAATTTACGTCTGAACTCCAACCATGTTGGCAACTGTGATCTGATCAGACACACGAACAAGAAATGTATTCTTACCTCAAGAAAAATTGTTAGAAGCATCTTTGGTAAAATTTGTTATCACATCGATAACTCATAAATGTGGAAGGCATGCTTTCTTAAATCGAAAACTTTATTGCTTCAAAGGAGATGTATTTGATAAATTTTAAGGTCCATTTACCTATCGACCCTCATTCCCATTCATGTCCACTGTAAGTGACATGAACACGAGTTATTTTTAAAATAAATAAAAAACACATTTTACTTTAAAATACAGTTTCATGTGGCAAATTAATATATATTATGATTGTTAAGAATAACTTCAACTTGAAAGACACCAGACTTTTAAAGTATATAACTTATCGTCAGATATCTTAAAAAAATCTCCACACCACTGAAAAGCTGAACTACATTATAATATATTATGTTAGTTTAGCCTATTTAACTTACCACCTCCTCTTAAATATACAGTAGATGGAAGTCTCTGCATTAGAATACCAAAAATCAGCATTTATATGGAAATGTTAAAATCAAATAAAGAAAAAAGGTTTTACAACAGCAATTTTTTTTATCATTAAAAAGTATTCATTTATAGTATCTGAAGAATTTTTAAAAATCTTCCATAAATAAATTTAATGTAATCATATATTTCCAAAATTAGTATTTATGAAGTATGTGTTTTTTTATTGCAAGACACTGAAGGAGTAATTGTGAAATTTCTGTCAGATCACATCATTGTGTTGGTGATTATGAAAGTTAGTGTATTAAGTGTATGAAGGTAAAGTGGAAGGTGAAGGTAAAGACTGAAAGAATGTTTCCAGCTGACAGCTATCACTCTGTCTGCTGCCTTCTCTTTAGGTTTTGATATCATGCATCCTCTGTTTATGTGGGTGTTCAGCTAGCTGACATGCTTTGAACTATGCAGGTTTATGGATTGTTTCACTATAATTGATTGTGTCGTGAATCAAAGTCTGCTCTGACCTGAGCCTAAAATTGCCCCTGGATCAAGAGAGATCCCTGGTCTCTACAAAACCACTAGGCTAAATCTTCCTTTATTGACCCCTAAGTCTTGAACTTCCTTAAAATGCCAAGCCACCATGGGTTACATTTATCTAAAATAGAATCATTTCTCTCTTGTTACCTATTTGCCTGCAGTCACTTTAATAATCTTCCATCTTCAGTTCTCCCCCTCTCTCTTTCTATATTGCTTTGGCATCCATTGAGGATTTCCGTACTGGGTCACCATTCACAAAGGCAGTGCAAGCCAATCCCTATCTGCACTGACTTACACAAAGACAATTTTTTATGTTATTACAGGTTTCACTGTCTTTCTCCAGGCCCCAGAGAGACATAACCTTTCAGTATTCCCCCAGGAAAAAGGAAGTAACTTTCTATATAAAATATATCAGATACTTTATTAAAAAGTGAATTTCCTTGCACTTCCCTTCTCTCTTGCAGTGCACTTTGTTAGCTTAAAAATTCATGTTCCATATTCAATGCATCTCAATTATAGCCATTTATGTAGATTAGCAGCAGCATGCAGTTGTGATATTTAGTTTCAATTAGTGCTTCTTCATCTTATTAATCTGACCCCTTAAACCCTTTCATGATTTAAACAGTCAAAGAAATATTACTTCACATGATACTGAAGGGTTGTCAAGCCATGCATAGAATTGAAAAGCCTCTCATAAAGTAATTATAACTTGGCAAAGGATCATCTGTCCCCTATGCAGAACCTCTAAGTGGAATTCCCAACTGAAATATTGCTGACAATTCATATCTAAAGTATATTAATTATTCATGCTTGAATTAAATTGTACAGGTCACAGATGAATGTAGCACTGAACTTTATTAGATGTTTGATACTTTAATCAACACCAGAAGTAATTTCTCAAAGTTCCTCCTGATGTCTGATAGGGTCAAAAAATTCAAAATGCTTTTGTAAACGATTCGTGAACTAAATGTTTTTAACTTTAGGGCAATACAACATCATTAACAGGATCCAGCCTTATGAAAATGGGAAAAATGTATCTGTAACCATCAAGAGGCGCTGTTGAGCAGAATCTAGATCTAGATAATAGCCAGTGAAGCCCAGACTCCCAATGAAAACAGTATAATTGGGGTAAATAAAGGTTACATATAATGGAAGGACTAAGACAAAGAGTTAAGACAAAGGAAAATAATAAACACTCTGCCTCACTGCGGCTTACTTTACACCAGCAGTTCTCAAACTCTGTCCTAGGGACTCCATATGGCTGCTGGATTTTTGTTCCAAGCAAATTGTGTTTTTAATTGAATCCCTGGATTCATTGTTACTTCCATGTTTCTGTGTTTTGGGGTCAATGTAGAAATTGCAAAGGTAAGTTTGGTAAATGTGTATTAGAATCTACCCAACATTTATGCATGTCACATGGGGATAGTTTAGTGTTCTTTTTAACTTAAGTTTTAAGATTTTCATCATCATCATGATTTCCATTTTGGCTTTCTAGGTGCTCTGGTTATTTAATGCATTACTTAGTAAGCATTAGTAATGAGCATTTTGGTGAAGTATTTAGTGTTGTTTTCCCACCTGTCTGCTGTACTCATTGTTAACTGTTATTATTAGGACACAATTAAGGGGATAAACTACCCAGGTAAAAAGGCAAATTAATTCATTGAACAATAAAAGAGAGTTAAGAATTTAAAGCTCCAGTCAGATTCCATAAGTATTTGCACAGTAATACAATTTTCATAATTGCAGCTCTGGACACCATCACAATGGATTTGAAACAAAGCAAAGAAGTGTAGATATAAAACATGAATTCTAGGGGTTTATCAAAAATATTTTATGAGCCATTTAGGAATTACAGCCATTTTTCTGCATAGACCCCCCTATCAATTTCCCCTGCCATGTTTTCCAGGGGCTAAAAAGTATTTGGATATTTGACTGACAAGCTGTTCCATAGCCATGTGGGAGCAGTTCCCTCACTATGTCATTAAATATTTAGCAGGTAAAAGATCTAAAATTGATTTCAAGCGTAGAGTTTGCATTTGGAGGCTGTCACTGTGAACTCTCATAACGAGGTTCACAGAGTTGTCCATACAAGTAAAAACAGTCCATCATTAGGCTGAGAAAACCAAACAAATCCATTACAGATGCAGCAGAATCACAAGGATTGGTCAAATCAACCATTTGGTACGTTCTTAAAAAGAAGGAATAGGCTGGTGAGCTCAGCAATACCAGAAGGCCTAGACAATCATGGAAGAAAACTGTGCTGGATGATCTCAGAATTCTTTCCTTGGTGATGAAGAAACCCTTCACAACATTTAGCCAAACCAAGAACACTCTCTGGGAGGTGGGTCTATTATTACTAAAGTCTACTATCAAGAGAAGACTTCATGAAATTAAAGAGAAAGGTTTACCACAAACTGCAAACCACTGATAAACCGTAAGCATATAATTAAACTTTGTCAGATGAATACTACATCATCTGTGAAACATGGTGGAGGCAGTGATATGGCATGGACATTCCAGACTTCTAATGGAAGTTGGTCACTAGTGTTTATTGATGATATGACTGGTGACAGAAGTAGCAGGATGAGCTTTGAAGTGTACAAGACTATACTATCCGCTTAGATTCAGCCAAATGCTGCAAAACTGATCGGACAATGCTTCACAGTACAGATGGACAATGAGCCAAAACATACTGCAAAAGTAAACCAAATGTGTTTCAACGCAAAGTAGCGGAATAGTGGAGTAGAGGAATATTCTTCAAAGGCCAAGTCATTCAATTGACTTCAACCCAATAAAACATGCATTTCACTTGCTGATGATAAAATTGACAGCAGAAAGTACAGCAAACAAGCAGCAACTGAAGACAGCTGCAGTAAAGGCCTGAGTCACTAGGACGGAAACCCAGCAATTGGAGAAGGCCATGGGTTCCAGACATCAGGCAGTCATTGACTGTGAAAGGAATTTCAACCAAATATTGAAAATGGTCATTATATTTATGTTTATGTTATTTTGTCCAAGTTATTTTGAGCTCCTGAAAACAAGGGGCCATATATAAAAATGTCTGTCTTATCTAAACAACTCATGCAATATTTTTGTAAACCCATTGAATTAAAGCTGGGAGTCTATCTTCAATCACATCTTGATTGCTTTGTTTCAAATCCATTGTGGTGGAACACAGAGCCAAAATTATGTAAATTGTGTCACTATCCATATACTAATGGACCTGACTGTAAATGAAAAAGTCTTTTAAATGTAAAAATAACACTGCTGTACTTTCCTTAATGCAGAAAAACAGAGGGAAAAAAAGACCAGCTAATTAAATGATCAATTTCAGATAAAATAATGCACTGATTGTGAAACTGGTTGGATAAAAAAACACTGCAGACACACAGGGGACCAGAGGACTGAGTTTGAGAGCCACTGTTTTACCTTGACTAGCCTGTATCTACTTTTAAAGTCATCTTAATATGTTTCTAACTTCCATAAGCTGCTTCCAAAATTATGGCCTTCTCTTTATTCTCCTCCACCTCACCCTGTGAGTCCTTCTGCACACTCTGCTCTCGACTCTACACTCACCTGGGAGAGTATTTTATCATGTTATCAGATCACCTGTGATATACACCTAACACGAAAGGTGCCAATTAACCTCTTATGTTCTTTTCTTAATGGGGCATAGGAAGAAATGACAAAAAAACATCTATACAAATGTTACCTGTCACCACTTATCTGTCTCACTGTTCATATTATATCCCACGTGTTCAAGCCTAAGGACCTTTAACAGCAGACTGCTCAGTGACTGGGCCTCTCTTTTACTTTAAATCCTTTACTTCAACCTAGTTTACCACCAATAAAAGACTTCTCAGGACCTTGAGCCTTTATAAGAGACCTCAGCTAGACAGAAAATGATCAGTCTAGCTATTGACTTTTATTTCAATCAAATTCTGGATTTCGGACAGCTGTATGGAGAACAGTAAGTGTTTTTAGCTTGGTTCTTCTTAATCAACAACTTGTGTGTATAGTGTAATGTGTTTTATGTTATCCGTAGGTTTTCATTACTAATAAACGTTTTTGTGCTTTATATACCAATCAATCTGTGTCTTTTGTTTCTTTGCCCTCCTTCTGTGCAGACTTACTTGTGTAAAGACTGCAGATTTCCTTGTGCAAGTTCATCGATCAATGCTGTGGACACTTTTGTTCATTCAGTTGTGCTGTTTCTTTTCTCTGCTGTCATCTGCATGTGTTTTCACTAGATTCCTGTTATTTAAACTTGACGTCCTTTTTATCCGACTTACAGTAGGGGTATAATGCAGCAAATCTTACTCCACTTTGACAATCCACCCAGTCAGAAACTCCTTTCTCCTTTTCATTTAGCAGTGAAAAAAGTGAACTTCATTCCAGGATTTGTGGATCCGTGCAGAAAATACAGCAACACTGACAGTCTTTTCCTCCAGATTCCACTTCATTCATACTTGTGATTCCACTAGAAGAGGTGGAGGGACAGGTATACTAGTCTTCAAGAATTGGAGATTCACACTGCTGGGTACTGTATACAACTATTCCACTTTTGAAAACCATGTGATCACTTTCTCCCACCCAATTAATATTAACATTGCTATTCTTTATCTCCTTCCAGATCTGCTAAAGAACTTCCTCAGCCAGCTGCATATGAGGCTTTCCTCCATGCCAGATGATGGCAGTGCATGCTTAATCCTAGGGGACCTGAACATCCACCTAGAAAGTCCTTCTTCTACATTTTCTACCTTTCTCTTCTTTCCTCTTCTGATACAGCTTTACATTCTACCAACTCACAAGGCCAGTAAACTTCTACATCTCATTCTCTAACGGAACCGCACACCCACAAACACAACTGTCACTCCACTACAATTATCTGATAATTTTTTTATTCAATACTCTCTGCTTGTTACATCTATTTCCAATGCCATTCATCCCACCATATCCTTATGTTGCCACATCCTCTCTCTCTCTTCCACCCATTTCTCTTTTGTAGTTTCCTCTGCTTTCTCTCCTCCTGACCACTTCTCCTCGCATGACACCATTGCTACCAATATTCCCCTATGCTTACCTTTTGCCTTGAAGCTGTCTGTCCAATATCAGCATGTCCTGCATGACTATCTGAAGCTCTATGCAGTCTAAAGACCAAGCTTAGGACAGCTGAAAGGAAATGGAGAAAGTCAAAAGGCCAAGCTGACTTGGATAAATATTGCTCTTTTCTCTCTTCCTTCTGTTCTGCTACTACCAACGCTAAGGTAAGTTTCTTTCAAAACAGGATTAGCAACACATGTGATACTAATAGCTTGTTCACTGCTGTTACACTGTTACATCTTTCCTCCACCCTCCACCACTTTCACACAAAACAGGATTAGCAACACATGTGATACTAATAGCTTGTTCCTCCCTAGTTGTTCCACTACCTGTCCACTTGACCTCATCCCCACACATCTCCAACAGGCTATCCCTCCTTCACAAATTTCTGAAATTACATACATTGAGAACATGTCACTTAGCGAAGACACTTTTCCTACATTGTTCAAACAAGGCCTAATAACTCCTCTTCTCAAGAAGCCAAATCTCGACTCATCTCAAGTAAATAATTTCAGACCAGTGACTCTTCTCTCATTTCTATCTAAAAGACGGTAACATGCTATATCTAACCAAGCCTCATCCTTTCTTCTACCAAATAGACTTCTTGATCCTAATTATTTGCACTTCAAGAAGGGCCATTCCACCAAGACAGCTTAACTTAACATTGTGAACACATTACAGCAGGCTAGAGCTACTAATATCTCATCCTGCTGAATCTCTCTCCTGTCTTTGAACCACCAGATCCTCCTTGTCTCCCTATGTGACCTTGGCATCACTGAGACTGCCCTGAGCTAGTCTGAGTCCTACCTCTTGGGCAAATCCTACTTTGTGTCTTGGCATGGAGAGATGTGAAGAGTGCACCAGGCAAGCATGGGGGTGCATCAAGGATCATTGCTGGGCCATCTCTTTTTCTTTCCATACACCTCCTCACTAGGCTCCAACATCCAGTCCCATGGTTTCTCTTATCAGTACTACGTTTATGATACACAGCTGTACCTGTCATTCCCTCCAGAGGACCACAACAAGCTAGAATCACTCCATGTGTCACAAATATTGCAGTCTGGATGAAAGAATACCATCTCCAACTCAACTTTGCAAAGACTGACCATCTTGTCATCCCAGCTCACTGGTCTGTTCAGCATCCCATCCCTGTTCAGCTTGGTTCATTATCACAAAACCTTGGGGTTTTGAACGATTACTGGCTATCCTTCAGGAAACGTCTTCCTATTATCTTTCAGTCTTGCAGATTCACTGTATGCAATTATCTGCAAGACCAGACCACATGTAATACAGTAGGCAGCTCAACCCCTGGTCCAGACTTTGGTCTTATTACAGCTGAACTACCCTCTGCTGGTGGGAGTACCAATATGTGTCATCACTAAAGAGGCAGGTGTGCTGTTCAATCAGCCAAAACAGTCACATGTTACTCGTATCTTCAGATAACTACATTGGAAGTTGATTGAGAGCATGCCAGGTTGAATTGCAGAGGTCTTGAAAAAGTAGGGACAATACTGCAAATATTGACTCTTTGCATAAGCTTAGTGTAACTGTCAATAAAAGCCTTTGAAAATGCTTGTAATTATACTTCACTATACCACAGAAAGATCTGATGAAAAGGTCTAAAAACACTGAAGCAGCAAACTTTGTGAAAACCAATACTTGTGTCATTCTCAAAACTTTTGGCCACGACTGTATTTAATCGATCAGCACCTTTATACGTATATATGGGAGACGCTTGTGAGGTCCTATGCTCCTTCTCACCCATTCAGGTCTGCTGATGAATGGTGTCTGGTGATGCCACTTCTGTGAGGTGTTAAATATCA
Organism: Polypterus bichir lapradei; assembly: GCA_026402145.1. Classification (NCBI taxonomy): domain Eukaryota; kingdom Metazoa; phylum Chordata; class Cladistia; order Polypteriformes; family Polypteridae; genus Polypterus; species Polypterus bichir. The sequence continues at coordinate 68,703,349 of JANRMT010062819.1, forward strand.
GTCCAAACTGTTTTCGTGTGTAACACATAGTTGGTGGAACAAGCTGCCAACCTCTATTCAGAATTCTGATTCACTCAATCTGTTTAAGAAGTGTTTGGAGACTCTCTTGTTTGGTGAATGTCTGTCTCACTGATATTAGTTGTTAGGTTTTTATTATCCAGGAATTGTAATTCAGTTGTATTTCTGTTGTGAGGTCTTCACTTGTTGTTATCAATTTTGTTTACTTGATTATGATGACCTATTTGTAAGTTGCTTTGGAAAAGAGCCTCTGCTAAGCAACAAATGTAATTGTAAATGTAATCAAAACCAAAAGCATCTAATATAAGCAATATAAGGAATTATACAACTAGGGTGATTTTGTGCAGTTTTCATTCAACTTCAGATGACAATTCCAAGAAAGTTCAATTCCTTTGTTAAAGATTATGTATCTTTAGTAGAAAAATGAAATGAAAAATTTCTTGCCAGACAGAGCTCCTTGGAAAACGTCCAACAGCTAAGCAACAACAGATAGCAAGCTCCATAAAAGTGCTCCCCTCAAAGTGTCCAATTTTCAGTTTTTAGCAGACAAAGAAAGACTCGTTCCAAATGTTCGTGTCAGCAACTTAACTGAACTGAAAGCTCAATTTTTGCAATAAACAGCAAGTGAACTCAGCAATTGAACTGAGAGTAGTCTTTCTGAGAAAAAGTCTAATATATTGTAGTTGCTCTCTTCCCCCTGCTTTATCCAAGTAAGCTCACACACCTCGCTTTTTCTACTAGAGGGGCAGACACACAAAACAAACAAATGATACTAAGTCATTATGACAAGTGAACATTATTTAGCCATTGTAATCAAAATCAGCTTGAAGCTGTAAGCAGAGTGGCTATACAAAACATTCTAAGGCCTGCATAACCTTTCAACTATGTAAAATACCCAGAAATACACCTTAGCCTTTGAGCTTTCCCAGAATGCACTGAATTTCTGTTCAGCTTGACCATACTTTTAGAATTTGACATCTTACTTGAAATATACCAGGTAAAAAGGTTAAAGCATCTCCCATACAGAGAGGTCGTGATGAACCCTGTGATAAGTGGTCCATGGCACAGTACTGGTTTTAAATAAATAATCGAGTCGTGGGAAGTGCAGGCTCCAATCAGGTACAGTTGTGCGTGAGTGCTTTTCGCTGTTTGGGGTGCTTGGCTGATCACACATAAACGTGCGAAGGCAGATGGATCTGTCAGGTGTCTCATTCATACTTTGGAGGTAGCTGCATATCACACCTGTGCTGAATCATGTCAATATAAGTGAAGCCTGCATGGCAGAGAGGGGGACAGAAACAGAAATAGAAAGAAAGAGAGAAAGAGTTCAAATGAACATATTGGTATCAGGAGACACCAGGGTGCGGAGGAAAGGAGGCAGACAACCTGGAGGAGAGTCCCTAGGAAGAATGTAGGGCTGAAGAGGGTCACTCCGGCTGAGCATTTCTGGTGGTAGCTGGAGTGACCCGATGCTCGTAGGAGTCTCTCTCACAAGACAGAGAAGTGGCACCAGGAGATGAAGAAGCGAGACGAGGCACAGTGCCCTGCTGGGTGCCAATGTCAGCAGCGGGGACCCAAGTCTATGAGGAAAAGTTGGTAAGTTCCCGTGTGAGGTAAGCAGAGGAGACATTGGTTTTAGAAAGGATGCACCGGGGACTGAGTTTTTTTATAGGTCAGCTTCTTGCCTGCAATTAACCTCACATTAATGAGGTATTTATTGAAACATTTTAACCTCCACTAATCGTTTTTATTGGATTATTTATTTATTTATTTATTTATGAGAAGAACATCTTGAGATGCACTGCAGTTTGAACACTGTTTTTTGGATTGATTTAAAAAAATGAACAAATGTCATCTTTACACCTACCCCTTGCTGTAAGTGTGTGTCTTCATTTGCCCAGTCCATCTCGGTTCATGACTGTTGATGGTTCATGTTCAAGAGGCTCCCGGAAGCAAAAGGAAGCATGGAGCTGACCTGGACCGTTTCAGTCCCCTTAAAGCTGTACCTAAAAGTACTTCTGTTTCCATGTCCGCATCTTTTGGAAATCTACTGTTTTCCGTTCAAGCAGATCTGCCTACCAAAACTACAACTCCCCAGCAACTCTGTGGGAATCTGGAAAATTGCAATGTACTGGAGTGCCACCAGTTTGAGTGCAGGACTGTCAACTGCTTTAAGCCTGTTCTCCTTACTTTCCTTATTAACATCCTAGGAGTATTCAGGATCACTCCCTAGATGGGATGTTCACAACACTGTAATATGCTGCATCAGCCTGTAGTCCTCTACAGTATCTAAAGAGTGAGAAAAAGGCAATAACCATTACTGCGTACCTACTACTGATACTTTTTATGAACATGTAGTATAAAGTGTGAAATCTTTGCAAGCAGTTAGTGACATGAAATTGTACACTTTAACGTGTCATAGAGCTGTGCGTACAGTTTTCCTTCAGGATTGACAGTGCTCGCAAAACTCAACATAAGCTGAAAGGTTCATCTCCAAGTGCATGTTATAAAGAGCGGATTTAACAAAAACGTTTAATCTGATGCATGAAACTTAAACAGATAGTTGTTCCTATCCTGTCCTTGACAATTTCCTTTTATGCTGATGGAAAAGTGGCCTAGTGCTGTGATAATAAATGCCTTCTGACAGTTTAAGATTCCCTGTAGCATTTGGTATAAAAATGATTATGTTATATTTTAAATATTATTGTAAAAAATTCCCAGGCTGAATGTTATGTCCTATCAATACAAGTAAACTGTTTTATTCATGCATAAAGTGTATTACCAGAATTTGTTCAAAGAAAACATTATTCATTAAAAAAGATATGATGTTAAAGAATGTGTGTCCTTAAACATATGGCTTAACGGTAAATGTGTGGCCATATGCATTTCCATCTTTGCAAAGTAGCCACAAATGATTTTGTCAATTAGCAGATTTTAGTCTATATATTGCAAATTGCTGTACCATAGTTTAAGCTGTATTACACTTATGGGATGACTAAATATGTCAGAACAACTAATTAAATAGGTAAGGTATTATTTCATTGTAAAAATGAAGGTTATGATAAGGAAGATAATTGTACCAGAACAAAAAAAAACATGAATTGGGTCATTTCATGGATGGGTGCCTTAAGGGTATATCGGTACACTCTGCTTAATCACTACTCACATCCTGTGACTGCAGAACTTGCGGCCTTGTCAATTAACCCACTAGTTAGAAAGCTTGTAAGGATGCAACTTTGCACATGCCAGTGAGCCCCATCATTCATAAGGCAAGCAAAGAAAATGCTTGTGACTGTGCACATCCATGACAGATGTGAGAGCAAATAAATGTCCAGAAATACTGCATAAAAGACACCTTGAATTCATTGTCCTCTCAGGGGTCTGCATCTGAAGTGTCTGCCAAAATGTAGTACTTGATATTCTCGCTACCATAAATTCATCATTCAAAAAGCAGTATTCATTATGGCTCATGCGCTCAACTTTGACAGGTGACAATGACTCAAAGTATTTTCAGGCTTTGTGTGGTGTCAGTGAAATAAATAAATGATGAATAATTTTTTAAATATATATATATAAATATGCAAAAAGAAATGTTTCATGAAACATTTAATTACTGTATTTACAATCATATATTATTTTTACATATTTTTGAAAATTTTATCCACATTTTTCCTTCTAGAATTTACAAATCACCCAGCAACTCCCTGCTAGTGTTCCTGATACTCCACCTCCTCCACCATCATTGTTATACTGCTAAAATATTAAAAGAATCTCTTTGGGTCATCGTTTTCTTTTCTGGAATATTTCTCTCAAACTGCCTTGTAGCTTTCCTAGAATCCCTTTTCCTTTTTGCTCTCATGCTGTCATACATCCATTGCTTAGAACTTGACTTATTTGTCTTGTACACTTTATAAAGTTGTTTTTCCTTTGCAGCTTTTTTATCACCTTATTTATCTACTCCAGAGTTTTTTCTTTTAATTTGTTACTGCTTCTAAATTTTGGGATGAAGTTATGCATTAAATATAAATGTTTTAAAATCTGCTCCATTCCTTCTTGACTGCCTCCACACTTAATAAGATTATCCAAATTGATCCTTTCTAAGCTTTGCTCCATCTTGCCCTACTAAAGTTAACCTAGCAGTTTTAGTTTATGCACTCTGGCAAAACATTGTGAATGGTATTATTTGTTTTTGATATGCATTTAAGGTTTTTGTTATACTTAAAAGGAGAGATTTTCTTTGCAGAAACTAATTTCTTTTCAGAATCAGATGAGAAGTCCAGCCTGTGGGCCAGCCAAACTAAATCCTGTAGCTCCTGGTCCTTAGTAGGTGTTCTAATGCAGAATTAGATAACTATCTGGACAGAAGAAACATAACATAAAAAGGCTTATAGAGGAAATGGAACCCCTTGTGTCCTGAAGAATGCCCCAAGGATCTTGTTTGCTTTGCACTGTTATAACAGTGTTATTTCATTTGCTTTCTACTACTACTATTTAATCGTTGCTGCTTCTATTTTTACATTTGTAGATTCACACTGGCAACAATCCAGCCCTTCTCTAACTTCTACATACTCCCAGTACGTACAGGTATATTCTACTGTATGACTGCAAGATCTTCAGTCTGCTTCAGACAGTGCCACTCTAAATCTTCTCCCACCTCTGTACCAAGACCTGGCAGTGGTAGCAGTAGAGCCGACCAATGATGAAGCCACTGGATCAACACTTCTCAGTGTCATCCAAGCTGCTTGATTCTTTATAAAATACAGACCCACAAAGATATTGATATCCATAGCATTTCCAGAGATTTGAGGCTTGAGTCTCACTGTGGCAAGCACGGTCTCAGTGCAGTTTGCCATTTAAAGTGTACTAGTCAAGCTGAAGACTGGAAGAATACAGCGGCCCTCAGTGTACTGGGAAGCCACTTTCAACAAGTTACAGTATTTCGTTATGATTTTTGCCTGGGATGGAATAAAGTTACTTAGATGAGTACCTTTTCTTAAACAACAAAAAAAAAAACTAAGACTCCCATACCAGCCACAGTGGACTTAGAAAGTATTCAGACCCATCACTTTGTGCTGTAGATTCAATTTTCAACGGATACATTTTTGCCCAGGAACTTACACTGAATAATCCATACATTTTAGAAAGATATGTTAATGTATTGCAAATCAAAAAATGAAATGTCTTATTCATATAAGTATTCAGATTTTAAATTCTGTCTTTTATCTTTGGCAGGAATTACGGTTTTGAGTCTTCTTGGGCAAATTTCTACAGGCTTTGCACACCTGGATTTGGGCAGTTTATCCTATTCTTCCTGGCAGATCCTCTCAAGCTCTGTCAGAGTGATGGGAAGAATCTGTAAACTGCCATCTTCTGGTCTCTCTACAGATATTTTATGGGTTTTAAATTTGGGCTTCGACTTGGCCACTCAAAGACAGAGAATTGTCGCCAAACCACTACAGCATTGTCTTGGTTGTATGTTTCAGGTTGTTCTTGTGATGAAAGCTGAACTGTCACCCCACGCTGAAGCCACATACATTCTGGAGCAGTTTCTCTTCAAGGATCCCTCTGTATTTGGCTGCATTCATCCTTCCCTTGTGTTAAACTCTTGCCATGATTTATGCCTCAACACAGTTTTATCATGGATGTCTACTGAGAGTTCCTTGGACTTCATAGCTTGGTTTTGTCTTGATATACAGTGTGAATTGTGGGACCTTTGTGGAAGAATAATTGTAGGGTAACACAGCATTCTTCTTAAAGAAACAGCATAAAGCGTTAATAAATATGGGAAACCAAATAAAGGTCAAGTGAACAACAAAATGTACACTGAAATATAAGAATTGGTTTAGGAAAAATACTGAGATGGTCAAGTAAATAAAGAATGTACCAGAAGAAAGGTTGATGTAATATACCAAATGTACTGAAGGATGACTAAGAAATGACTAAGAAATCAGCAGATGTCCTATAAACTAGAATTGACAGTTATTATATGCACAGAAGTATCAAGGGTGGTGTCTCATCTCAAAAGGTATAAGAAGAACCAGAATATAATATAATAGACTTTTATTTTATATAAATCATTTGGGTGTAAACCAACGGACCAACCAGAGTAAAATGTATGCATTGATTGACACTGTATGTAAATTCAACAGTTTATAAAATGAACCTCTATTCTTTGTTTCTCTGACCATTTTGATTATGCTGTAATGGACTGCTTTTGAAGAATGCTCCCTCCAAGGCATTTTGCTGAGGAGTAATTAAAAGATACAATGAACAGCTTTTCTCCTGATTGATTACTGAATTGTTCTACAGTATTTGAGGATGTTTCTTCCTTTAATAAGATGTTAAATTTCGACCAGCCCTTATATACATAGGTGTGTCTATAAAATGTCCAATCAATTCAACTTACCACATGTGGACTCCAGTCAAGTTCTTCACACATCTCAAGGAGAATTAATGCAAACAAGACCACAATGTGGAGTGCCACTGCAAAGGAGCTGCAATACTCATATCAATGAGGGATTTCTGTTTTTTAACACATTTTAATTTTAATACATTTTAATAAATTTGCAAACCTTTCTGAAATTTTTCATTAAGTGTTACTAAGTGTGTGTTGCTTGGCAAAAATTGTAATTTTCTCTTTTTAAAATAAGCCTACAAAACAATAAAGCATGCATAAAGTTATGGGGGTCAGGATGCTTTCTGAATCCAATGTATACAGTAAGCATATTAAGTATACAGTAAAGTTTTCATTAAATTCTTTTTAGAACAGTTAGTGGATGCATTGTTGATATAATAAATAATTTACATAATGACAATAAAGGATGAAGAATGTAGGTGCAAAATTAAAATTTCCCTCAGAATTTCTTAAGTATGTGTAAAACACTATGCGGCAGGTACTATAATAAATAAGCTTATCACGTAATGATTTAAATGTTTGAATATAATAAATTAAATTTGGTACAAAATATTTTATCTTAGACATTTTGTGGGATTGAAAATGTTGTATTATTTTATTGTATGACTATTAAAAATCTCCCTTTTGCACCATAATAGGGAATTAATGAAAAAAATCTGTGCTTTCTCAGAATAAAATAATTGCTTGCTAGAATGGTGTGTTAAAAAAAAAGCAAAAAAGATGGAACAAGCACAGATAACAATTTAGCTTTAAAATTCTTAAAATCTTGTCTTCATAATACATGCACGTTTATTATAATGAGAACACAGTGCATATAATTGCAGTTTCATTTCCAAAAGAAACCAACTCCAGAGTGAACTCAACAATTAATTTTTCTCTCCTTTCCGATCCTGTCAGCTGTGGCTGTTCGCTATGGCTGATCTAAATGTTCATTGTTCAAGAGTTCTTATTGCTCAGACAGCAAGGCATACATAATTAATGTGGAATGCAGGTAAATGGAAAGAAAAAGGTATTCATTACCAGTCAGAGTTTCTGCATCGGCAGCACACATGAAAGGCTTCTGAATCTAAGCAGATGTATTGCCTACTTCTGTGGTAACTTTACCATACCTTAAGTATTGTACATTTCGTAATAAAAAATGAGCATAAACGTTTGCTAAAATGCTCTATTTATTTTCACAATTGTCTGTACTCCACTCTCCTCTAAGCTAAAAAAAATATAGTTTTGCCTAGAAACGCCACTTTTTAATTCCATCTGTTATAATTAGTGTGTAGTACAATTCTATTGTCTGTGAACAAAGCTGCCAACTGATGTAAAGTTTGGGGTGCTGCTATAGTCTCTGAGCATGGACAGCTTTTTGGGACTGTTGTTTGGTTGCTACATAAGCGTATGGCAGCGGATGCATTGCTGCTGTAATCAAGGTTACAATATTCATGTTCATTACGGTTTACAAATGTGAATAATTTTTATAGGTGCTGAGCCAACTGACATTTCACTCTGGTGAAATTCACTACAGCATGTGACGGCTAAACGCTCAATCCTTGTTGCGGTTTGTGTGTGCAGTTTTATTTGCTCTTTAGAAATTTGGTTTGTTGTTTAAACATTGCTAGAAGGTTTCTATAATGATCATTTGAAACAGGTTAAATGAACTGTTACTAAGCAAAAAAACAAAATATGCTTGATTGATTAGGTTTGAATTGAAATATTTTTAAGGAAAGAAACTGCTATTATTAGCATACTAACATGAAATAAAGGAGATGTCCATTTCACAAGGGCACATTGTCACACTTTGCATTTTATTCCCTGAACTTCATCCTGCTGTCTGTGTATAGTGTTCGATCCAACATAATCCATTTGAAGATAAAACCAGACTTTAAAATAGGTGATCTCTTAGTTCTCCAAATAGACTGATTTTTTTTTTTACAAAGTTGTTTCGCCAAGGGACAGAGAAAGAGTTGTTTTTCTGTTAAGTAAATGAAAGCTGTCCTTCTGAGGGCAGTAATGACTCCTGCTACACACACACACACACATAGTCTTCTCTCCCTATACAGGGCAGTCTATAATGTTTATAAGTGGAAACTCACATTTAAACTTTCAAGCTTCCGCATCATGATTGTAGTGGTAGTTCATAGTATGCTGTAGCTATCATCATGTAGAAAATTTCTTCCTTTTAACTGATCCGTAATGAATAGCTGAATAGTAAAATTTATGCAATCTACATTATATATCGGGCAATTCTTCTTCAAGATGCAAATAAGATCAAAGCTGAATTGTTGTTATTTTCTATTGTAATTATTTTTCCCAAAACCATTCATCTCTCATTTTTCATAGTCCACATGTTTTAGACACAGACTGGCACAATCACCCTTTCCACAAACACCTTCTCCTCTTGCCTTCATGTGTTTGTACACAGATGTGCATATGTACAGTCTAGGATATTATTAACATGCAACCTCAAAACAAAGGTTGTACTGAAATGTGCTGAATGAACACTGAAAGAGATGCTGTTTATTTTTCATACGATACAGTTGCTTTTTCACACTACAAAATAATACACAAAAATGTGGCAGTCAAATAAAAGGAAAGGAAGCAGGATGCTTCTTCTTACACTGTGCCAACAAATCTAGGTATTTCAACTCTTTTAATAAACCACTATCTTAAACATTATGAGAATCAATATTTTCAGGTAAGATAACAGAAAACCCTTTTGTGTAATTTAAATTAGTGAGCAAGTAATTGAGTGTGGGTGAAAGGAAAATAATAATACAAATGATCTATTTGCTAACATAAAAATATGGAAAGACACATGTGACCAATAGAAACAACTTCCCACATGTCGCTGGTGGTTTTACGAGTATTTATTTATTTATTTTTATTTGACATAGTTAAGATTGCAACCACTAAAATCCTAAAATGGCAAAACCAGAAATCATAGTTAAGAAAGCAAAAGATTAAAATGTTAAGTTGTGAACAAAGTGATTTGTTTAGATCAATAGTATTTCTTTTATTTTTACATAAAGTACAGAGGGTTAACTATTAAAACACTTTGCTCTTAAATAAGAGACCATCAATACATTATCAAAAGATGCATGCATGTCAACTACACTGCAATGGGAAAGAATCCTCAAAACCAAAAAAACAACATAACTAGGAAGGGATAAAAGGAATGAAAACAATGTGTGATTTTTGTCTTCAAAGAAACAAAATGTCGAAAATCATTTCCAAAGTAATTTTAACCTGTGGGTAATCCTGAATATCGTCCCTTCTAAAAACAGGATCTCCATAGTCAACCATTAGCTTAATGCTGATAGAACAATTGTGCTTTTACAATATGCTAAATATGACTCTTAATATTTTGAGTATTTTGTTTAAGTGTGTTTTTATTTTAGGATTATTTAGATTTTACTGTTATATGAGAAAGCTCACATTATGAATTGTGTAATCAAAATGTTCTGCATTCTGTAACCGGAACAGCAGGCCAGTACAAATGAACTCATTAGATCCTTAATATTCATGTGTTTTTTAAAAGAGATAAAACAAGAGACAGGCAATGTGTTGTCAAAAGGTGTTGAATTGGGGCTAGATAAGAATTCTGGATGGTAAGCAAAAATTCTGGGAAGATGAGTATAAAAAAGTGTTAAAACAGTGTCATTGTTTATTAGAATGTATACTTTAATTTCAACATGTTTCATAGTTTAACTAACAATTAAGTACACCATGGGAACTTATCAGTTGTCCAGTTTTTTTTTTTTTTTTGACTGATGCAACATCTTACATAAAGCGGTCAAAAAGTCTCCAGCACGTTGGCCTGCCTTTGATAGCTCAGCTGGTAGAGTGATAGTGGTTACCTTACCTCTCCATAGGTTACTGGTTCATTTCTGGCTCACAGGAGGTCAGATGTGCTTTTCTGGTCACCACAGTATAAGACAACATAGCAGCACTTGAAGCTGTGCAGAGGAGAGCAACCAAATACATTCTAAGACTTAGGGACATTTCCAGCTGTGACAGACTCAGAGAATTAAACTTATTTAATCTCGAGCAGAGGAGACCATGTGGGGACCTAATCCAGGTATTGATAAAGTATATCCAGCAACATTCTTTCAACTTTAAGGGTGAATCACATAATTAAGGACTTCAGTAGTAATTAGGGGGATGTGCATTTAAAACTGAAGCCAGGAAGCACTTCTTTATGCAAAAAAGTCATGGGACTCTGGAATAAACTACCGAGACATGGAGTTGAAGCTGAAACCTTGAAAAGATTTAAGACTAATCTAATTAAGATATTGGGACAGCTTAGTTATTAGCTAAACAAATGGGCTAGATGGACTCAATGGTCTCCTCACGTTTGTCAAATTTCATTATATTCTGTACATTCAAACGACTTTAAAAATAAATTTTAGAGAGACATTATGACTGCCAGATAGGGAATACAACTGTTTTACCATCTACCTTCCCAATGCATGCAAGCATCATACCTGGCCTAAGAATGCAAAGAGTGCAACAACTAAAACTAAAGCCACCACCTGAAACAAATTTTTTATGTTTTCAAATCTAACATTTATTCCTGTTTTTTTCTGTAAATAAACATAAGTGATGACTGAAATAAAGTTTGGGTATTACCTTGCTGAAGCTGTCTTGTTGATTACTGACATTTAGCAATGATTAATAAGTGTTAGTATAAAGATGTGTTTGTCCAGGTTAAGTTCTTTCAAGAGTAGTGATTTGATGTAGCCAACCATGACTTGACAAAGGAAGACTTTCATGAACATCCTTGGCTCCTGTTCTGTGAAGCCCCTAAAAGGTAGTTATCCAGGTGTGAAATACCCGGCAATAATACCACTTCTGTCAGCTCTTGGCCTTTGCTAAGGTATTCTTACATATATAGCTCTTTCAGGGGAATCAGTCTGAAAGCAGAGTGACATGTCCTCATATCCCAGCAGAGATGGCTCATGAACAGAGTGGCTTCTAGCCCCTGGTAAGGTGCTGAACCTGGGCTGCCAGCCTCAGCCACTGTTAAGGTATTCTTTTTTTCATATTTGAGGCTATCTGTACTGAAAACATTTTAAAAAGGTAAGTATTGCAGGACATATATGAAAATCAAGGCTAACAGTTTAGGCATTTCCAGTGTTAACTTGTTTAACAGTATAAAATAACCTTAGAGGTTTAAATACCTTTTGTGAACATGTTTGTTCAATAAACCAGTCATAATTAAGCTGTAACTTTGTATGAAATGTAGAAGAAGTAGTGAAAACAAGTGCTTGTATAAAAGTGAAGATCCCTCTTCTGGTCCATGTTCATTTCAAATTATAAGATATTGCACTGAAACTTTATGCTGCAGATGTAAAATACATTTCATCTTCATACCCTAGAGTACTATTGATCATTAATAGGAACTGATGAGAATAACAGGTTTACAAATTACTTCAATAACTAAGCACCTTTAACTGGGAATGGAAAGAACACAATTAAGGATTAAGTTGAAAATTACCTGGGAGAACCAGACAACTGGTCTAATCTTTTCTTTCGATTTACATAACCCAATATACCATGGGACTAACTTTAAGGACTGACTCGTTCAGAGATCCCTAGTTGTAAGTTAGTTCTGTGTGTCTGGTAATGATGACAATGACCTTAATCACAAAACTTTCATTTTAGCTCTGTACATAATGGCACATAATTTTAAAATGTGCAGAATTTCTATTAATATTCAACCTAAGAAGAAAAAGAATATGCCAACAACAGCAAAACGCATGAACAGATATTTTAGAAAATCATTTTCCGACAAACAGTATGGTTATAAAAGTTTTAGATGGAGCTAGATCAAGTGAGAAGTGTGTGCAGGGTAGTGCTGAATTGACTTTCACCAGGTCTGGCCCTAAACCTCAAGAAAGGAGGCTTGTTCTATCTGCAACTATGATCAGCACTAACTTCATATTAGGTGTCACACATATTTCAACCTATTCATTATATTTTCTTTCTTGGAATCTATTTTTTCGTCATAGTCTCCAACAAATTCCTCTCATTGTGGTCTCTCTTTATTTTCATCTCATTGCTGGGATACTACCCTCAAAAATATTAAATAGTTCATGTGGACACCTAATTATCAATTTACTCAATTTAAACATGTGTGTAAGCTCTCACTACTTACATACTAACCTTTGTGTACCCAAGCCCACCTCCTCTTTGCAATTTTTTGCTCCCTGTTGTTTACATATGCTGGTTTTGACTTTCTCTTCTAGATTTCTGGTCTATGATGTTCAATCAGTTTCTTTCATGTTGTCAGTTATAATTGTGTCTTTACTGCAAAGTTCCATTTTCTTAGACCTCTAAGATTTTTCTGTGTCTGTGCACCAAGGTAGATTTATCTGCTTAGGCACATTTGCCTCTCAATTGCTCCTTGCTGTCAGATAAATGACTGCTGAACTAATCATTTTGAGGAAATGGATATCCTCTTTCTATAATATATTCCATCCTGAGCTCTCTGCAACAAAAATTAATTACACATTAAGTGACACCTTTCTGTTAAGCTAGTGGAATTAGCAAGAATATTTTTCTTTTTCAGTAGGACCAGGGGATAAGATGTTTCAGAAAGCTAAAGGATAAAACCAAAATATCAAGAAATCGAGTGTCAGAACTGATATCAACTGAACTGAATGAAGTCAAATGATGGCAAGTGAAGGGTCAGCACCAAAAAAACTATACAGAATTCAGTGTTAAGAATATCCATCCATCCATTTTCAATCACTTATCTGAAACCAGGGGCAACAGTCTTAGCAGTGAAGCCTATATGTCCTTTTCCCCAACCACACTTTCCAACTCCTACTGTGTGATGCCAAGATGTTTCCAGGCCATCTGGAAGATATAATCCTTCCAACTAGCCCTGGGTCTTATTCAGGGTCTCTTTCCAGCTGGTCATGCCCGTAAAATCTCCATAGTGCACAGTGGGGAGCCAGATGCCTGAACCACCTCAGTTGGCTCCTCTCGATGCACAGGGTAAGCGGAACTACTCTGAGCCTCTCCCCGATGTCTGTGCTTCTCACCATCTCTCTAATGGACAGCCCAGCCACCCTGCAAAGAAAGCTCATTTCAGCCACTTGCACCCTTGATCATATTCTTTTGGTCATTACCCAAAGCTCATGACCATAGGTGAGGGTAGGGACATAGATCGACTGGTAAATCGAGAGCTTCATCTTCTGACTCAGCTTCTTCTTCACCACTACAGACTGGCATAGAGACCACATAAATGCACTTGCCTTCCTAACCCATCTGTCAATCTCACCATCCCTTTTCCCCTCACTGGTGAACAAGACCCTGAGATACTTAAACTCCTCCATTCGAGGCAGTAATTTGCCTCCCACTCAGAGAGGACAGTTCACCTTTATCCTACTGAAGACCATAGGTTCTGATCCTCATCCCTGCTGCTTTGCAAACTATACCAATAAATACTGGAATTTCACAGCTCGATGAAGCCCACAGGACCATGTCATCTGCAAAAAGCAGTGACGCGATTCCAAAGCCACCAAACTGGACCCCTTTCCTTCCCAGCTGAGCCTTGATATCCTGTCCATTAAAAAACACTAACAGGATTGGAGAGAAAGCATAGCCTTGGAGGAATTCCACACCCACTGGAATGGGTGCTTATGTTTTTCTGAGTATACAGACACAGCTCTCACTATGATTATGCAGAGACCAAAATCTCCTTATCAAGGGTCCCGGAACCCCGTATTCTCCCAGCACCCCCAACAGAATTCCACAAGGAACATGGTCATACCCCTTCTCTAAGTTCACAAAACACATGTAGACCGATTAGTTGTACTCCCATGCTCCCTCCAGAATCCTCATGATGGTAAAGAACTGGTCCACCATTCCATAACCTGGATGGAATCTATATTGTTCCTCCTGGTTCTGAGGTTCCATTACTGGTCGGAGTCTCCTTTCTAGTACCATGGCATAAGCTTTTCCAGGGAAGCTGAGGAGTGTGAATTCCCTGAAAGTTGCAGCACACCTTCTTGTCCCTGTTTTTTAAAATGGGGACCACCACCCCTGTCTGCCACTCCAAAGGCACAGCTCCCAATGACCACACAACATTAAAAAAGTGTGTCAGCAATGACAGCCCAAAAACGTCCAGAGCCTTCAGCATTTCTGGGTGGATCTTATCCAACCCCTCAGTCTTTGCCATTGCTGAGTAGTTTAACTTCCTCAGTGACCTCCTTCAGGGGAATGGACATCGATTCCCCATTAGCTTCTGGCTCTGCCTCCTCCACAAAGGGCATGTCCATCAGGTTCAGGAGCTCCTTAAAGTGTTCCTTCCACTGTCAGTGTTAAGAATAACTATGTTCAATGAAAAGTCCTTTTGTATCTGCAAACTTGGATGAGGAAGTGCACTAAAAGATGACCTTTTAAACCATGACATCATAATCAGGAGGTCACCACTTTCAAAGAACTGTCTCTAATAACACGGGTACTGATCTAACGATGGGAGAAAAGAAATAGCACCATCTGTAAACAACCAAAATATGACACAACACTAAAAGAAAGCAAGGATTCAATGAACCAACTTGAAAAAAACCCAAAATGCATGTATGAAAGTAATTTTAACTACCCAAACACCCATATAATACTTTAAACAACATAATTCATAAGACATTCCAAAATGGGAACTGGCTGCTTTCTTAGCAGAATCCATTATTACCAGAACTTTATGATGTGGTGTCTGTCTTAATTGTGTGTGGTGGTGTGGTGAGTTAGCATCACTGCTGTTAACGGTTGTATTGTTCAGAACTTGACACAGGGGTGGAATGGCTGCTTTCCAGGCACCATTTGCATTTACTTCTTATGAATATATATTTTATTCTGTTAACTATGATTTTTAATTGTATTAAAAAAGTACCTTTTAATATATTTGCCTTCTATTAAAATGGATGTGATACTTTTGTGCAAGTGTTGCTTATAAAACAAAACAGGCACATTTATGCCAGCTTGAACCACTTAGGTTTCTAATTAAGTGGGCTGTTCGCAGGAGAAGCTTTTGTAACTGGGATATTGTTATCAACGATGAACCATTCAACAAAAACATAGTTGCATAAGAACTGAGTCTGACAGAAAACCTGCATGCTCACATATAAGAAGAGCACTTGCAAAAGAAAGGAACACTGACCCTTCTTCATCTTGCAGCTCAATAACAAAAAGAGGAATTGCAGTAATAATGAGCAGAAATGTTCTGTTCTAGTATAATCAGGTTAATCAGCCTCTTTAATTAAAAATAATTTCAAATGGTTTATAATTTTTTTCTTTTGACATTCTACTTTGCCTTAGGAGCCAACCCATCAGCTTAAAAGCCTCATGGGGCAATGCCTTCCGTTAAGCAAGGCTCTCTAATACTCCCAGAGGATTGCAGGCCTTTTTTTTTCATTACAAATGCATCTTTTCCCCTGAAGCACAATTTTATTATTAATTAAAGATAATCCCTTCTGTATGTAAGTAATTTAATAATTACCATGGCAATACGACAAAAGTAGAAAAGTAGAATTCAATTTAGTGAAATAAGTAAACAAGCATCTCTGTACCTTTTATATTATAGTATAATCTAAACAATTCAAGTATTTTGATGTAGCTAATACTAGATGTCAGGCAGTTCTGAGGTGATGGTCAGTTGTCTTTTTTTTAACATTAAGAAAGCTGCTGTTCCATATTCCTCTTGCCATCTGTTTCCAATTTTTTCGTCTCCATGTTTTCTAACAGTAAACTGTTTCTTGAATCTTATTTGAAATGCCATCTTTTGAATTAAACTTATACTTTAAGTGTATTTATTCTCAAACACATAATAAAAACAGCATAATTGTAATATCTTATTTTCCAACATAGACAGTTTGATCTAGCAATACAAATAATAGTTTACCACAAATCTAAGTGAACTGATAACCAGAAAAAAATGGGCATTTCAACATTGAAGAAAGATTAACTAAACAGAAAGAATTACAAAAGGAGGTGAAACGTAAGATCAAACGGGCAAAGCTGAAGTATAAGAACAGAACTGAGAGTGAACTGTGGACTGGTAACCTGGGTCAAATGTGGAAAGGCATAAAGATGATGGCTGGCATTCATATAAAAAGCAATAATCATGTTGAACTGGCAGGGGTTAACACTGACTATCAGTTGGTTCAGAACTTCAGTGAGCTCTGTTCAAAGTTCCAGAAAAAGGTTTTTGCTTCAGAAATGAATCAGCAAAAGAACAGGCTAAGGACCAGAGCCAAACGTCAGCCCTTCATTGATCAGAATGATGTTAGAAAGGTCCATAAACAAACTTAAAAAAAAAAAACAGCTTGGGTCCAAAAAGATTAAGTGGATGTCTGCTTTACTCCTGTACAGAGCAGTTTTCTCCAATATTCCACTTCTTATCTGAGAAGCTGTTGGATTTTCAGCAGGTGCCCTGTCTATGGAAACAGGCAAATGTCATTCCATTAGCAAAAACTACAAAACCAAAAGCATTAAGCGACTTAAGATTGGTGGCATTAACTTCTCATTTCACAGTCTTCACAACTATTTAGCAAAACCAAGGCCTATCTGGACCTTTACCGATTTGCATAAAGAGCAAAGAAAGGATCAAAAAAACAACACAAGATTGCAGTTTATAGATTCCTCATCAGCTTTTAATGCAATCCAGCCTCACATTTTAAATGGAAAACTGGTTAATCAATTCTGTTTGGACCCTAACTTGGTGGGGTGGATTCAGGACTTTTTAACAAACAGAACACAAAAAGTGATTGTTAATGACTGGTTTTCTGATAGCATACGTATCCGTATCGGCACTCCTTAAGGTAGCTGTTTATCACCTCTTTTGTTTAACTTATAAACTGTAAAAATGAACAGCCTTGACACACAAAAAAAAAGTTTGGGGCAGCCACCCATATACCATGTTTCCCTGAAAATAAGACCTACTCCGAAAATAGGCCCTAGCATGATTTTCAGGCTGTTCTGTAATATAAGCCCTACCACAAAATTAAGCCCTAGTCAAGATCGTCAGCTGAAAAGTAAGGCATCTAAGGCCAGGTTTATACTTCACGAGATGCGATGCGTGTGCCCAAAACATCCATTTAAATTCCGAGGACACCTTGCCACAATATCTCTGAAAATGATGTTTAATGATAACATCCATCAATTCGTTGATGCGGCCATTCCAGCAGCATCAGCGCAAGACAGAAACAAAATCCCTGGACAGGGCATCAGCTCATCGCAAGGTGAACACAAGCACGCACACACACTGGTCTCATTGTAGCTTCACCAAATCCCCAGAACTTCATGTCTTTGGATGGAAAACTGAGCACACTGTGGAAACCCACCAGGAAAACATACAAACTCCAGGCAGGGATCACAAGGGATTTGACTCCCTGTGAGACAGCAGCGCTACCTCTCCACCACTGTGCCACCCCCATATGTGTAACTATTAACAGTATTCATTATTTAAACAAAGTTAATGATTTATCTGTAAAATGCAACATAGATATTGTAATGCATTTCATCATGAAAGCAATATCAAGTATATATCTAAGAATTCTAAATGTGCAGAGAGCTGGAATATCATAAATTTAATGTGTTCTGTGTGGCAATGCTGCGGTCAGGTCAGGAGGAAGCCCCAGAAGCGTGTAGCTATTTAACAACTTGGTCGGTTTTAAGATGACATTTACGATGGTCTACTTTAATCTATAATAATAAAAGGCAAAGCCCTCACTGACTGACTGACTGACTCACTGACTCACTGACTCATCACTAATTCTCTAACTTCCCGTGTAGGTAGAAAGCTGAAATTTGGCAGGCTTATTCCTTACAGCTTACTTACAAACGTTAAGCAAGTTTCATTTCAAAATTCTACACGTAACGGTCATAATGGTCGATTACGGTCGACAACGTCCACCATGTTGAACTTTCTTATTTATGGCCCCATCTTCACGAAATTTGGTAAGCAGCTTCCCTGCACTAACCGAAACCAATGTACATACTTATTTCGATGGTATGACGCCACTGTCGGCCGCCATATTGAATTTTCCAAATGTCACTAATTTTTCAACTTCCCGTGTAGGTAGAAAGCTGAAATTTGGCAGGCCCATTCCTTACAGCTTCCTTACAAAAGTTAAGCAGGTTTCATTTCGAAATTCTACGCGTAACGGTCATAACGGTCAACAACGTCTGCCATATTGAACTTTCTTATTCATGGCCCCATCTTCACGAAATTTGGTAGGCGGCTTCCCTGCGCTAACCGAAACAAATGTACATGCTTATTTCGGTGGCATGACGCCACTGTCAGCCACCATATTGAACTTTCCAACGTCACTAATTCTCCAACTTCCCGTGTAGGTAGAAGGCTGAAATTTGGTACTTATTTCGGTGGTATGATGCCACTGTCGGCCGCCATATGGAACTTTTAACGGAAACCAATGTCCATACTTATTTCGTTGGTATGACACCACTGTTGGCCGCCATATTGAACTTTCCAACGTCATTAATTCTCCAACTTCCCGTGTAGGTAGAAGGCTGAAATTTGGCAGGCTCATTCCTTACAGCTTACTTACAACAGTTAAGCAGGTTTCATTTCGAAATTCTACGCGTAACGGTCATAACGGTCAACAACGTCCGCCATGTTGAACTTTCTTATTTACGGCCCCATCTTCACGAAATTTGGTAGGTGGCTTCCCTGAGCTAACCGAAACCAATGTACGTACTTATTTCGGTGGTATGATGCCACTGTCAGCCGCCATATTGAACTTTTCAACGGTCTTTGTTACTTATGGACCCATCTTCAAGAAATTTGGTACGCGGGTTCCCAACGCTAACTGAATCCTACTTACGTACATATATACGTCCATAGCCTCCATTCTCTGTGTTACATATTGCACGGCCATATCAGGCTCACTCTTGACATCCGGAGGAACATTGTGTCTTATGTATTGAATGACTGGGACAGGTTCAAGGTGTGGACTGATGACGGTACAGGAGATAATTATACTACACAGGAGCACTAGAAGAGTGAAATGCTTAAGCCCTTCACCTATGGTTCTGCATGTGAGTTAATGGCTACCGCTGAATTGTTCGGTTGTCGCTTTCAAGTGTACTGAAATGGCCAAATATTTTACACCTTTTGACAATTGCCAGTGCCTCTTAAACATCTTAGACTCACAGGTGACGATTTCAGTAGTGGACACTTTGATGTTTATGAATGTTTAAACTCTCAAATGCTGGATGTGAAGTTATCGATGAAACCGGTTGTATGCTTATAACGCTTGACAGATGCCGAATGTCACTTCAACACAACAAGTCCTGCAAATACTGTCGTAATTGAAACAAACCATGAAACTCAAATCAATTATGACAGCAGCAATCCAAGCTCTGAGATTTGAAACAAGATTGCTGTTGACATGGCCAACTGTACGTTGCATGCTCAAGAGTAAGCTCAGCGCACAGCTTGGTCATATTACAACCGGAGGGCCGAACTCAAAATGTGGTATACAAAGAGATCCTTAACAAATAATTATTGGTATATTTTCCCTCAGTTTAAAAAGGTTTAATTTTCTTCTTAATAAAAATTTTAAGTCAGTACTTCGCCGCTGCGAAGCGCGGGTATTTTGCTAGTGATAAATAAAACTACGGGATTAAAGAGGACATTTTGAGTTTAAAGCTATAATTTCCACTTTAATCACAAAATAGACATTTTCATTATGTCCTTTTTTTTTTCTCTGTGGCTCAAATACACCACCATAAATTCTGACAGTATTATAAAGGTGCAAAAAAAAAAAAAAAAGATGGCACAGAAGATGGTATGTGAGACTTTTAAAATGTATTGTGTCATTACTTTGGGGAATATGAGACGCTAGAATATCAAAGCACCATGAATGCATTTGTATGTCGCCATTTTGCTTTACCACATCGAACCATTCATCAAACATTGAAGCAGGCACATCGATCCTGGAGGATCCTAAAATCGGCTGATGTAGCAAGAAATTCAGGCTGGAATTCAGGGTTTGAATGTGGAGAGTTATGATGACATTCCAGAAGAAAATGACATGACTGTATTTGAATAAATGTATATTGTTGTACATGAATACATATGATATCGCCTGAAAATAAGCCCTAGTGCATCTTTTGGAGCAAAAATTAATATAAGACCCTGTCTTATTTTCGGGGAAACACGGTACTTAATTCCTGACTGCAAAAGGGAAATACAGGTAAAATTCTGTTACAACGAATATCTTTACAATGAAATTTTCATTACAACAAAGTATTTTTATGGTCCCAACAGTTTCTCCATATGACGTGAGTCTATAGAAATCTCTTTACTACAAAGTACATTCAGCAGATACTTTCACTACAACAAAGTGCCCAAAAGACCTTGAAATGCCTGAATGAATCATCCACAGAGCAGTTAGTTCTGTGGCCGCAGCTCAGTTGTGCACAACAATCCCAAAAATATTGTCATTTTTTTTTTCTTTCTTCGAACTTTCCTCGTACTGTTTTTTTTTTGCCTTTTTTGTTTCCTGCGGTTTTCAGTGATACCTTTTGCTTATTGCTCGTCAACATTTGAAAAACATCCATTGATAACAGTTCATATTAGGAAAAAAAAAACTTTACATTTTTGCAGCTCTCGATTGCGGCAAAAAAAAAAAAAGATGTTGCCAGTGAATTTGGAATTTCACCATCGACACTGTCAACTTTCTCGAAAGACCAAGCAAAAAAAAGAAGAAAAATCTCAGGTTGCAAACGTATGTGAACTGCTGCATTTGAAGACATCGAAAAAGCAGTTTTTATGTGGTTCAGTGATGCTCATTCAAGAAACATTCCTATTAATGCGGCGCTCATTCAAGAAAATGTGAGGTTTGCATACTCTCTTGGAACCTCCCCTAACTAGACAGCACACCGAAGAGCATCCCGAAGTCCAAACTCCACGTCTATGGAAGACTGTTTATCTGTTGCCGGGGCAACAGCCGACTCAAAGCTGTGCTGCGTCTCTCTGCCAAAGCAAACAGAAAAGATATCGATGGGTGATATGCAAGGAACATTGTAAATGCAGGTAACAGGATTACTTGATTACTGATCTGGCCATGACCCTGCCTGACTGCTGTGTCTGTGTATAGCAGAGTGGCAGATCACGCTAAAATAAATAAGTGTGCCGTTCCTCTTTCAAGCTGAATAAAGCTTGTTTTGCTAAAGTACTGAGACTCAGCCTTGAGTTTTGGGGTGCAAGACTGGGACTTATAGCGCAACCCTGATCTTTTATGATTTACTTCTGTGTCGCTTTACTGCAGCGCTATGAGCCTGTTTTTGCACTGACCCGGCAATGGACAATCTTCCACAGACGCTGCAATCGCGCTTCGGGACGCACTTCAGCGTCTCATGGGGGTCTCAAAAGAGTTCAGAAACCTCACAATATGAAGAAAATGATGATTCGGCTCCTGATTGATAACTGTGCTGCCCACAACATGCTTCCACATTTAGATAATGTTCCTCCCACTCAATTGTACAGCAGTGCTTCAGCCATTGGATTTGGGCATCATTCACACCTTGAAAGTGTATTATCGCAAGGAAATGCTGAGAAAAATTCTCGTTAGCATAACTTGTAGGCAGAAGGAGATTAAAATTAACGCGAAAGAAGCTATTGAAATGACTGCAATCGCCTGGGTGCAAGTTAAAGAAAGCACTATAGTAACAAATACAGAATCTCATTACAACGAAATTTTCATTACAGCAAAATATTTTTTAGGTCCCTAGATGTTCGTTGTAATAGAATTTTACCTGTATAAAGCAGAGTTGTGTACAGAATTTAGTCCAAGACAGAACTGATTAACAGAGGGAAAATGGCTTGTTTTTAAAGTCGGTCAGCGGAAGTGAAGTCATTGGGTCTGAAACCGGAAATGTTATTGGAGGAGGATCTGGAAATGATGCCATCGGGACCCAGAACCGGAATTGACATCATCGGAATCAGGCAGAATTTCCCATTTCTGGCCTGCAGAGGTAAAAGAGGAAGGTTTAGTGCACCCCACCACCCTCTGGCTCAGTGTGGAATTACCTTGTTTTGGTCCTTCTAGATGCCTCTCATGCATGTGTGTGACAAACAAATTTCTGCAGGAGAACACACAAGGGCAGACTTATCCTAAAATTTGCAGATGACTCTCATTGTGAATCTTCTACAAAAAAAGGACAGACCTGGACCTGTTGCTGATGTGTTTGTTCAATGGTCTGATAATTCCTTTACAGCTACGTATCTCTAAGACAAAGGACATAGTTGTAGATTTTAGGAGCTCCGCTCCTTCTGCTGTCTTAATTTTAATTAAAGGAATTACTGTGGAGATGGTAGAGCACTATAAATATCTGGGTATAATTATTGATAACAGACTAAATCTTGATCTCAACACAGAACAAAATTATAGGAAGGAGCAAAAACTGTGTTTCTTTCTTAGGAAACAGAACTGTTTAAAAGGGGACAAAACCATAATGATAATGTTTTATCATTCCTTTATTGAATCTATTTGCTTTTATATGTTGATTTGACAACCTCAGCATTAAGAGCATAAATTTAGAACAAAAGAAACATAAGAAACTTGACAAACGAGAGGAGACAATTCGGCCCATCAAGCCCGTTTGTTTAACTAATAGCTAAGCTGCTCCCAATATCTCCTCCAGATTCTTCTTAAAGGTTCTGCTTCAACTGCATGTGTCAGTAGTTTGTTCCAGAATCCCACAACTCTTTGTGTAAAGAAGTGATTACTGGCTTCTGTTTTGAATGCACTTTGTCTTAATTTCCACTGATGTCCTCGAGTATGTGATTCACCCGTGAGCTGAAAGAATGTTGCTGGAATTACTTTATCAATGCCTTTGAGGATTTTAAAGACCTGGATTGGGTCCCCATGCAGTCTCCTCTGCTCGAGACTAAACAGGTTTAATTCTACGAGTCTGTCAGAGTAGGATATGTCTTTAAGTCCTGGGATGCACTTGGTTGCTCTTAAAAGATCTTAACAACATTGTAAAAATTAAAAGTAAAATTACTGGTTCGTAGCAGACCTCTTTCACTGAACTATATTACAAACAGGTTAGAAAGAAGGCTGACTCAATTCTGTTGCCATTAGGCTGCAGATTTAGGTTTCAGAGGGAAAAGAGCAACAGATTTTAGAACTCTTTTATTCTTAGAGCTCTTATCATTTTGAATTCTGTTACTTGTAGGGATGCTGCTAAATGCTACATAGTAAATTATTACTTTATCTACTGTTAAAAGTAATGATTCTTATTTGAACTGTTCTTGAGTGTATGAATATATGATAACACTTGTCGACTTTTGCTGCTGTATTTTTTTTGTATTTGTGTAACAATGCCTTACAGTTTTGTACTTTCCTGTTGAAAATATATTTCCCTAAACTCAATTTAAACTAATACAACTCTGTTATATCTTATTTCAATATTAAACATTTATACTCCAATATAAAAAATGTTTCTTTTTTTGTTGTAGCAATCTTGAGTTCCTTGAGTACACATTTTCATGCTGTAGCATTGCTTCCATGCAGACGTGTAATGATTCTAAATGCCGTGACGGCCTGCCCTGGCAGGCACATGTCACTCCTCTTGTTAGATCACTACATTGGCTCACAGTGGGGGCACATATTCAGTTCAAATCTTTGATGCTTGCCTACAGAATAGTCAATTCTGTGTATGGAGACACTTCTGAAGTCCTTTACTCCTTCTCACCCACTCAGGTCTGCTAATAAATGGCATCTACATGCTGCATCTGTGGGGTATCAAATCTCAGTCTTGGCTCTTTTCTTGTGTATTTCCTAACTGATGGAATGAGCTGCCTATGTCCATTTGAACTACTGACTCCCACAATTGGTTTTAGAAGCATTTGAATGCTCACTTCCTAACTGATAACGGCTTTGTTAGATTCTTACACCTAAGGGAATGTAACTTGCTTGCATTTTGTTCTGAGCTCTTCACTTGTGATGATCAATTTTTCCCAAACAGTCCCCCAGAATGATATATTAAATTATACCTAGAATTTAAAAAAAAACATGATTTGTTTTGTGCTGCTTGCATAAAGTCTTGGATTGTGTAGCATCTTCAGGAAATATTTACAGTATAGGATGGCTTAGGATTTGGATGTTGTCCACTCAGGGGCTGTTGTGCTACCCTGTTTGGAATTGTGTCCAGGTTGAATAGCACCTTTCTACTTTCTCTGATGCTGCTGTATGTGTCTGTTGTCCTGTTCAATAGAGATGGTCAAAAAAAGGTTTTGTGTCCCATTCTGCTTGGCCGAATGATCTCAACAAGACAAGTCACATTTTCTTTATATATTTCCCATTTAATTTGTGCAGTCTGCTAGCCCAACTCCAAAATGCCATTTTCCTTGCATGCTCGTTGTTCCAATTTGGCAGCTCTGTTGGTCTATGCAGCATTTTCTTGCATCCTGGTAGCTGATGAATAAAATTGAAGATCTTGCTTAACACCCCTGGACCCTTCATATAAGGGTGTAATTTTCCCCTTTTTTAACACACTATAATTTTCATTCTCATATTTATGACCTATGCTGCCCCTGATGGTGAACCTGGTTTCCCCCAGAGCAAGACACCTTCTCCCTGTGTTTTTGTGAATTCCTGATTAATTTGTGCTTACATTGGCACTAAATTTTTTTTTCTTTTTTAGAGTAAATAATAATGTTGCGTGGATCTGATGATGGCCATCTACTTTCATTATTTACAGTGACTCTGTCCAGCACTTAGACAGTTAATGTATTCCAATCAAAAAGACAGCTTTGGTAATTTCAGTAGGCATTTACATTTTGTCCATCTTGATTGTGACATTTGGGAGCATCATGATATCATGATGAATGACAGCTGTAGCCTTCCTCGGTGGGTGCTTCGTAGATATGTTTTTATAATTTGGACAGAAGGAAATTCTGTTCCTGAGAAAGAAAAAGACATTTTTCAGGAAAATAAATAACAACAACAACATGTATTTATATAGCACATTTTAATAGAAAAGGTATAGCTTAAAATTATTTACAAAAAACAGAAGAGCTATAGATATTAAAGAAAAAAAGACAAATGGATAAATAAAAATAAACAATGCAAATAAGCAAGCAAATAAAAAATCAAATAAAAATATCAGAGCCCCTAACAGGATAAACATATTAATTAATTACAGTTTTTAAAGTCTATACTAGTTATAATCATAAAACTCAATACCCTTCAAAAAGATGCTATGTTAAGATGGCCAAGGAGGAGAAAACAAAATTCTAGTTGGCCCAAAGGAAAAAGATCACCCAGCCTCACTTGGACATTCTACAATACATAAATATAATAAAATGAGCAAATATTGTTGTGAGGTTATTAATTTATGTTGACCAAAAAGATATTTTCAATAGTTTGAAACATCCACATCCTTTATAAAATCAAAAACAACTGTGTTTTGATCAGGTAGTGGTGGATTCCCTGGAAAAATAAAATGGAGAAAAGTAGTAGGTAGAAAGTACAATCTGCTGTAAAAGTCACAAACAATAGTTATGAAGAAGCAAAGTTAAATGAATGGTATTTTAGAAGTTTTAAAAAAATGTTCCACAGTATTAGCCTGCCATATTGCCATATCTCTATTAGATACTCATTCTAGATATTTGTTGCCTCACCAGTTCTTTTATGTTTGGTTCTTGAGATTAATGCAAACCAGTGTTCAAGGATCTTAAATTATGATCTGAAATGTTGGAGACAGTAACTCCAAAATTTATGTAGGAAAAAGATAGTTTAAAGCTTTGGACACAATTAAGAGTATTTCAATATCAATTCTGAAGGATACAGGAAGACCAGTGAAATGTGCTCAGATATTTCTTTTTTAGCTTAGACTCTTGCTACCAAATGACGAACTGCGACCAATTTATGTTTAATTGTTATGTATTAATATATTTCTGTATTTCACTATTTTTGTTGTTTTTGAACTATTTTCATTTAGTTTTTTTTTCAATTTACTTATAATTGGTTAATTTGTATTGTCTCTTTATGTTTACCAGTTTTCCTTGTTCTTTGTAGATGGGGCCCAAAGAGGCAGGGCAACCCTGATATCACCTTCTCCAACTTGCCCTCTGGCAGTTTAAGTAAGTTGAAATTATTGTGTTTGTGTGGAATATTTGTAAGTATTTCAATTTTTGTTGGATTCTGTGCTCTTTGATTACACTGCACAACATTTATTTGAAAAGTCTTGCTTCCTGAAAAGTATTTGCTGATTTTGACAGGTACCTGGACTGGATTTGCACAAATATATCATTAGTTTTACTTCATTACGTAGGAACTCTGAGACACATAAGCTATTAAATTCAACAGTGTTTTGCTCCTGATCTTCTTTTGTATTGAATGTCTGGTGGATCACGTTGCAGTGTCCAACAGTAGTCAGCAAGCATTGATGGATTCCAGTTGCCCTGGTATCATTTCTCCATCATAGCAATGTCCTGGTGAAACTTTTTTTTTTTTTTTATTATTAATTTTATTACAATCCATACAAAGCAATCAAGTTTTTACAAAGAGAAAAATTAAGAACAGATCGATCCCCACCCCTGAGAGGTAGAGCAAGCCAAACGGCGTGAAATTTAAGGCTTGTAAACATACCTAAATTAATAAATTCTCTGTGCCTTATGAACTTATTTTAAAATATTACTGATTAGATCCTGCCATGTTTTGAAAAAAGTCTGTTATATTCCTCTAACTGAGTATTTGATTTTTTCCAACTTCAAATGATATAACACATCGGTTTCCCACTGACTTAAAAGAGGAGAGTTTGGGTTCTTCCAGTTTATGAGAATAAGTCTACGTGCCAAAAGTGTAGTGAGTGCAATCACAATTTTTTTGTCTTCCTCCGCTTTTAACCCATCTGGAAGAACACCAAACACAGCTGTTAATGGGTTTGGAGGGATTGTGAGTCCAAGGCTATCTGAAAGGTAATTAAAAATGTTTGTCCAGAATAATGTTAATTTGGTGCAGGACCAGAACATGTGACCTAGTGAGGCTGGGACTTGGTTGCAACGTTCGCAGGTTGGATCATGCCCTGGGAACATTTTGGAGAGTTTTAGTCGAGACAGATGTGCTCGATATACAATTTTGAGTTGTATGATTGTATGCTTTGCGCATATGGAGCTCGAGTGAATTCTCTGCATTGCTACTTTCCACTCCCTTTCTGATATATTAATTGAAAGATCTTTTTCCCATTGTCTTCTTGGATCTTTGAAAGGGAGGGATTGTAAAATGATTTTATATATTGCAGAGATGGAGTCTAAGTCCTTGAGATTGAGCAATATTTTTTCCAGCATGGATGAGAGTGCAAGATGAGGAAAATCTGGAAGGTTTTGTTTAACAAAGTTTCTGATTTGAAGATAGTGAAAGAAATGTGTAGCTGGAATGTAATTGTTCATAGGATGCAAAGACGTTGTCTATATAAAGATCTCTAAGCAAGTTAATTCCAAATTTTTTCCAAATATTAAAAACTGCATATGTTTGTGAAGGTTGAAAGAGGTGGTTCTCTTGCAGGGGTGCCACAGATAGAAGCGTCTCTGTCTTAAAATGCTTTCTACATTGGTTCCAGATTCTAAGTGAGTGGAGCAAAATTGAGTTATTAGTGTAATGCCGATAGCGTGTGTTTATTGGAGCACAGAGCAAGGAATACAAAGAAGTACTGCAGGAATTTAATTCTATTGCGGACCAAGCCTGTGTATGTTCTTCTATTTGTGTCCAGGTTCTTATCGCCTGTATATTTGCTGCCCAGTAATAAAACTGGAAGTTAGGTAGAGCCATGCCGCCTTCTGCCTTTTGTCTTTGTAAGGTCGCTCTTTTGATGCGTGGATGTTTTGAATTCCAAATAAATGAGGTTATTGTCGAATCTAATTGCCTAAAAAATGATTTATTAATGTATATTGGGATGTTTTGAAATAAAAAAAGGAGTTTAGGAAGAATATTCATCTTAACAGTGTTAATTCTTCCAGCTAGTGTGAGATGAAGGGTTGACCATCTATGCAAGTCTTGTTTAATTTTTTCCATGCAAACGGCGAAATTTTGTTGATATAGAGCTTTATGTTTACTTGTGATGTTTACCCCTAGGTATTTAAACTGTTCTGCAATGATAAAAGGTAGGGTATCTAATCTAATATTATATGATTGAGAGTTCACTGGAAAGAGTACACTTTTATTCAGATTAATTCTGAGACCAGAGATCTTTTGAAATTCTGTGTGTGCTGCTAAGACTGCAGGTACAGAATTTTCTGGGTCTGATATATACAGTACCATGTCATCTGCATATAATGAGATTCTCTGTTCCAGTCCTTCTCTGCTAATCCCCTTTATCTGATCAGTATTTCGACAATGTATTGCCAGTGGTTCAATGGCAATCACAAACAGCAGCGGTGACAAGGGGCATCCTTGTCTAGTGCCACGTTCTAGTTTAAAGTAGTCTGAGCAAATGTTGTTGATGCAAACTGAAGCTTCTGGGTTAGTATACAGTAATTTAATCCATGCACAGATGTTTGGGCCAAACCCAAACTTCTCCAATATAGTAAAAAGGTATTTCCATTCAATCATGTCGAATGCTTTTTCTGCATCCAATGATAATAATATTTCTGTGGTGTTTGATTTAGTTGGTGAGTATATTACATTAAACAGGCGTCAAAGATTGGAAGTTAAGTGCCGGCCCCTAATAAATCCAGTTTGGTCTTGTGATATTACCGAGGGGAGCACTTTCTCCATCCTTCTGGCTAAGATTTTAGAGAGTATTTTAACGTCATTATTCAGAAGTGAAATTGGTCTGTATGATGCACATTGTAATAAGTCCTTATTTTGTTTTGGAAAGACAGTGATTAGTGCTTGGCGAAAGGTTTGTGGAAGAGATTGGTTATCTCTGGCTTCTGTAAATGTTGCTAATAAGAGGGGAGCTAGCTGAGCGGAGAATTTCTTGTAAAATTCTGCAGGGTAACCATCAGGGCCTGCTGCTTTCCCGCCTTGGAGTGATTTTATAGCATCTAGTAATTCTGATAACGTCAAAGGTTTATCAAGTTCCTCCGCACTAAAAGCGTCTATTTGTGGTATCTGTAATGTATCCAGAAATGCATTAGATTGTGTATTGTCTTCATTAAACTCAGTAGTATATAGGGATTTATAGTAGTCTCTGAAAGTGTGCATTATATTTTGGTGTTCGACGAGTTTATCTCCGTTCGTACTAGTGATTACCGAGATTGCGTTGCGCCCTTCTTGCTTGTGAATTTGTTGAGCTAAAAGCTTATTAGCTTTCTCCCCATGTTCATAGTAATGATGTCTGGATTTGTAAATTAGTTGTTCAGTTTCTATAGTTGTCAAGAGGTTTAATTCTGAATGTAGAGCCTGCCTTCTCCTATGTAGAGTCTTGCTTGGTAGTCTGGCATGTTCTTTATCTATTTTAGTAATTTTTATCTCTGCTATTTTCTTGGCCTCGGATTTATTTCTGTGGGAAAGATATGAGATAATCTGTCCTCTTAAGAAGGCCTTAAGAGTTTCCCAGAGTATCCCTGCAGAGATCTCGGGGGATGTATTTGTCTCTAGAAAGAATTTGATTTGTTTGGATATAAATTCAGTACAATTCTCATCAGCTAATAGAAGCGGGTTGAGGCGCAATCTGTGGGGTGAGTGCATGGGGCTTAGTAATTTTAGCTCCAAGATCATAGGTGCATGGTCAGAAATAACAATAGCATCGTATTTGCAAGATTTAATCTTAGGCAAGAAGTTATTGTCTATAAAGAAGTAATCGATCCTTGAGTAACAATGATGTACTGGTGAGTAGAAAGAATATTTTCTTGAATTTGGGTTTAAAAACCTCCAGGGGTCTGATAAGTTGTGATCAGTTATAAACTTTGTAATTATTTTTGCAGTGTTAGATGCCGTTCCCCCTGTGGAGGAAGTCCTATCTAAAAGTGGATTTATAACACAATTAAAATCCCCAGCCATTATAACTTTATGAGTGTTCAGATTGGGAATGGATGCCAATAAATTTTGTATAAATTCCTTATCATCAACATTAGGTGCATAAACATTTATCAAGATCATTTTACAGTTAGATAAGTCTCCCATAACCATTACATATCTCCCTTCAGGATCCAATACTACATCTGATGCTACAAATGGAACAGTTCTATGTATGAGAATTCCCACACCTCTAGTTTTCTTCGTAAAGCTAGAATGGAACATTTCGCCAGTCCAGTCTTCTTGCAGCCGGAACTGATCCTTGCTTATTAAGTGAGTTTCCTGTAAAAATACTGTTAGGTGAGAGAGTACTTTCTTTCTCTTTAATTCGTGATTCAGGCCTTTAACATTCCAGCTTACGAAGTTAACTGTCCCATCATGGAGACACTGATTCTGAGTTTTTGATGTCATTTTATAGTCTTATTATAATTATAAAGACTGAGAGGATAGATTAGGTATAGATCAGGCCTGCTCTCTTTCTCTCCCCCCCTTAACCCCCCACCCTCCCTTTTTGCCTCCCCAAGTGAGGCTAAAACCCACTTCACGCAGTCCCAGTCCTCTGACATACCCAGAGACAGAGTACGTCCAAAGCAAAACCTTTTACCGTGTTTGTCACTGACAGTACCAAGATTTGCAGAGAAGAAGTCCAAGTGTGAATGGAGGAAATGAATCTTGTGTGACATGTTGCACTTCATTGTCTTGTATGCTTTGAGAAGTTTGCTAATAGCTGAATGTAGTTTGGGGCTCTGTAATTGCCCAGAAAATTGTCAACAACATCTTTGAAGGCTTTCCAGGCAATTTTTTCTGGCCCAACTAACAGATCTTCAAACCGCTTGTCACTCATAACATATCTGATCTGGGGGCCAATAAAAATGCCCTTTTTAATCTTAGCGTCAGTTATTCTTGGGAACATCTGTCTTAAATAACGAAAACCTTCACCTTCCTTGTTCAGTGCTTTCACGAAATTCTTCATGAGTCCCAGTTTCATGTGATGAGGAGGCAAAACATCTTTGCCGGGTCCAAAAGCGATTCATGTTCCACATTTTTCTATCCTGGAACTAACTTTTTACGGAGTTGCTGGTTCTGTCGAGAATAGTGCGACTCTTTGGCACTGCTGTCCCATTCACAGATGAAACAACAGTACTTTGTATAGCCGAGCTGCAGTCCTAGTAACAGAGCAATGACTTTAAGATTTCCACAGATATTCCAGTTGTACCTGCTATATTGGACGTGGTTCAGCAACAGTTCCATATTTTAATACTTTTCTTTCATGTATGCTGCATAGCCAACAGGTACTGAAGGATAAACGTTGCATTTGTGTAGTAGAACAGCTTTCAGGCTTAACACTGACCAATCATGAAGAGACGCCACTCTTTCAGGTTGTGATCACAACCCAAGGCCGAGAACAATCCTTCAATGTCACAACAGAAACAGAGACTTTCGACATGTGCAACAAATTTGGCTATATCATGATGTCGGCCTCGAAACACAGAAATTTTCGTACCTGGTGACAGCAAACACCATTCCTGCAGTCTCGAACCCAGCAGCTCGGCTTTTGCTTTTGACAGACCCAAATCTCTGACCAAATCGTTCAATTCAGACTGTGTTATCAGATGTGGATCGCCTGATTAGCACAGTTCAAAATTCGGGACAATGTCACTGTCAGTACCCTGCATTGCAGTTTCTTCATGTGGTTCGTCTAAGGTCCAATCCTCTGGTGATTTCGGAATTGGAAGACTGTTGTCATGTTTCACGGGTCTCATTGCTGAAGGCAGATTAGGATATTCAATTGACTTCTTGTTTTTGGCAGAGAAACCACACACATTAGTCAAACAGAAGTAACAGTCTTTCTGTTCTCGCCATATCATTGGAACAGCAAACAACATCGTCTTTTGAGTGCCTCTGAGCCAGGCTCTCAGACTGACAGCACATGTTGCACAGTAAATGTGAGGTGCCCATTCCTTGTCTTGATCACCAATTTTGCAGCCGAAATACAAATGATAAGCTTTCTTCACAAGACCAGTCATCCAACGTCTCTGAGGCACAAGTGTATATTTGCCACAGATATAGCAGAATGTATCGCGGCTGTGACGACATTGACAAGACACATCACCAGACCCCAAAACATCTATAACATCAAGCGTACTTACTGCTATATTGCTACAGATACTATACTTTACTATACTGATACTGTACGTACACACTGACCATCTATATTAACCAAATGAGCAGGATCGGTGTATGCAAGCCACCTTTATAGCATGCTGAGACAGCATCAAGATCGTTCAGACCTGCTCAGGCATGCCCAGGATGTCAGCTTCCACAGAACAGCTTCCAACCTGGCCTGATTCTATGCCTGGACATGCCCAGGCTGCACAAACCGTTGTTCATAAGTCACTTATGGAAGCGAAAATGTTTGGATACAAATATAAGAAAAAATCATGACAAAACTGAAGAAACAGTATGTGATGTGTAAATTTTGATGTGATTTATGATCAGCACCCAAAAATCTATAAGAAACACCCAACAGTCTTTAAGAACTTTGTTGTGCAATGTTACTGTCCGCTGTTGTTCTTTGGTTTTGCTTTCAGGTTGTGCTGTTTTAACTTGTTTTAAGCAACTCATTTTTTGTGATTTTAAACATTTTACTATATTTTTCTATTTTGTTAAATATTAATATTTTGTTAAAAATTTTATCATCACAAAATAAATAAATCCAAGCACATTTCTCCAGTTTTGATGTCATTACATTGGTTACCCATGTCATTTAGGATTGACTTTAAAATACTGCTTATGGTTTACAAACCCTAAAATAATCTCGCTCCATCCTATATTTCAGAATGCTTTTCACCTTACACTCCAAATCGTACCCTTAGATCTTCAAATGAGTGTCTGCTTATAATTCCAAGAGCTTAAAACTTAAAAGAAGTGGTGAGGCAGCCTTCTGCCATTATGCACCTAAAATCAGGAATAGCTTACTGACAGAAATTCACCATGCTAATACGGTGGAACACTGCCAAACTGCTAAAAACTTATTACTTTAACATGGCTTTCTCATAGCTTCATTTTAGTGTTACTCTGATATTCTGTATATGCATTTAATTATCATTTTTTTTAATGGCTCCAAAATCTGTACTAACCCCTGCTTTCTCTGCGTTTCTCATGTTCTCTTTCTGGTTTTCTGTGGTGGCAAACTGTGCCCCCACCGCCTTTTCAAAGCACCATGCAGTCCCTACATTGATGGATTGAAGGCCAGAGGTCCACATGACCATCATGATCTAATTCTTCCACATGAAGCCTGAAAACCATGAGGACTGATTGATATCATTGATGTTAGGTAGAATGTCAAGTAGGGGCTAGCTGGTCTCGTGGCCTTGGAACCCCTGCAGATTTTATTTTCTCCAGCCCTCTGGAGTTTTTTTTAATTTCTTTTTTCTGTCCTCCCTGGCCATCAGACCTTACTTTTTTCTTTGTTAATTAGTATTGCCTAATTTTTGTCTTTTTTCTCTTTCTTCATCATGTAAAGCACTTTGAGCTACAGCATTTGTATGAAAACGTGCTATAGAAATAAATGTTGTTATTATAAATTATTATTATTATAAATTATTGTTATTATAAATGTTCACTTATAAAGAATCTTTGCCTATTTGTACATAAACCAGGGGTTTACAGTCATCCACCTTGTGTTGCTCTGTGATGCATTTTGGAACATCTCTTTATATTTTGTTACAATTAATTATTACAATTAATTTCTTACAGATTTATACCTTTACAATCTACCAATAAATCCAAGAATGAAAGAGTGCAATTTAATAAAGGCAAAAGTTATTTTTGAGCATTAAAATAACAGCATTCTTCAATTATTTTGAGGATAAGATTTTGTATGTAAAATATTTACTTATTTCTCCCCTCTCCGTTGGCAAATAAAAGTTAAACTATTTTTCCCAAGGTGGTAAAAGAACAGAAGAATTTAAATTTATACCACATTTAGCAAAATCTAAAAGGGTTAGAATTATTCCAATTTGTAACAAATGAAAAACCTGTAAAAATGCTTCCATTTTTTATTAGTAAAGAAAAAGATACAAACAAATGTAGAAATGCTAATCATATTTTGATCACAATCTGTAAACATGAAAAATAAATTCTGAATTTAACACATAACAAAACAACAAATAAATTAACTTGAAATGAAAGCGAGGACCCTCCTAAATTGAAATAGCTCATATTTTCAGATATTTTTGTACAACATTGTGATTACAAAGGAAGAATTACTACTCAGTAATATGCCTGGTCATTTCAGAATTCTCATTTAAAGATCATATTAAAATCTATTAAAAGTGAAGTATCACTAAATAGATTATAAATTTCCACTGGTGCAAAATTATAAGACAAAATTATATGCTATATAAAACTGCAGTATATAATGCATTTGTCAAGTCTCATTTTCTATATTGTGTGTGGTTTTACTTTTGGACATATTATAATAGTGTTAGACAAAATTCAGTGAACAGCTCCCAATGATTCATTTAACTTTGAATCACTCTTTTTCTAAAATACTGAATGTTAGATTTTTTGTTCCCTAACTGTCAAACAATAAAAAAAAAGCTCAGAATTTGTTTGGTTCATGTTATTCCATTCTCCAGTCATATTACAAAGAACATCTACTGTATCTTCTTTAAAGCCTAATCTTCCTGCCAAATATTTAGCCATATCCCAGTTTTCTTTGTTGTTTGATAAAGTTGCTAAACTACATAGTACCTGCTACTTTCTTCTTTACACTCTGATCATTAAGGGCAAAAAGCACAGTTTTATTTTTAAGCTGGAGGTGATGCTGCATAGAGCAGAATCCAAACAAGTCATCTTATTTAAGGTTCAAGCTGTCTGTATTTGGTTTATATACAAGACGGACCAAGTGGGGAAAATGCAGTTCTTGAAAATGTAAATAGAAAGCAGCAGTTTCAGACTTCGACCCATAACTCTTTCTGTTTTATCAGTCACTGATTCTTAGTGTTTTGACACCTCCTTATGCCTGTCTACTGGTTTTGGTTGCATTTAAAGCACTGCTGCCCATTTTTTGTATCTCTCCTTATTTTACTTACAAGCCCATCATCTCCTTGACTTAGAAATACAAACATAGAGAATAATCATGTAAAAACTGTACTTTAGGATCTTAGGATTTTAGATTTTTCAAATTTTTTTAAAACTCTTATTTACTGGATTTATTTAATTTATTTTTTGCTGATGACATTGTGATCTGTAGCGATAGTAGGGAGCATGTTGAGGAGATCCTGGAGAGGTGGAGATATGCTCTAGAGAGGAGAGGAATGAAGGTCAGTAGAAACATGACAGAATACATGTGTGTAAATGAGAGGGAGGTCAGTGGAATGGTGAGGATGCAGGCAGGGAGTAGAGTTGGCGAAGGTGGACGAGTTTAAATACTTGGCATCAACAGTACAGAGTAACGGGGATTGTGGAAGAGAGGTGAAAAAGAGAGTGCAGGCAGGGTGGAATGGGTGGAGAAGAGTGTCAGGAGTGATTTGTGACAGATGGATATCAGCAAGAGTGAAAGGGAAGGTCTACAGGATGGTAGTGAGACTAGCTATGTTATATGGGTTGGAGACGGTGGCACTGACCAGAAAGCAGGAGACAGAGCTGGAGGTAGCAGAGTTAAAGATGCTAAAATTTGCATTGGGTGTGACGATGATGTATAGGATTAGAAATGAGTACATTAGAGGGTCAGCTCAAGTTGGACATTTGGGAGGCAAAGTCAGAGAGGCGAGATTGCTTTGGTTTAGACATGTGCAGAGGAGAGAAGCTGGGTATATTGGAAGAAGGATGCTAAGGATAGAACTGCCAGGGAAGAGAAAATGAGGAAGGCCTAAGAGAAGGTTTATGGATGTGATAAGAGAGGACATACAGGTGATGGGTGTGACAGAGCAAGATGTAGTGGACAGGAAAATATGGAAATAGATGATCCACTGTGGCAACCCCTAATGGGAGCAGCCGAAAGAAGACGAAGAATTAATTAATTTATTTTTTCATTTATGTATCTCTTTCTATTTACTGGATTTATGCATTTATCGCTGTAACTATGGAACAAGAATTTCACTGACTTTGAAAGTGTAGGTAACAATAACAATCTATAATCTGTAATTTATTACTTTTCATTATTTTAGCTTCAAAAACATTTTCATTATGTTTACTAAATCACATTCTGCTCAAATTGTATGTGCATTTTATGAAGTTCCACGTATTAGTATAGTAGCCAGTATAGTGTTGAAAAAAAACAGCTGCATCAGATAAAATCAAGAACTAATTCTGGATGGCAGCTCTGTTAGTCACAGAGAACACAGCCTCAGCAATCCAATAACTAAGCAGAGTCACAAATTAGCCTTACCTGCTTTTATAACTGGGGAAAAAAAACTAAACCTGAGAAATTGTGCAAATTCAACAGAGAGGTGCAAAGCCTGGGAATCAAATGTGTATCCTTGAAGGAACCTGCATTAACAATGTACCACTATGTTTACTTTATTTTTTTAAAAATAGTCCAAATCAAACTTGAAAAGTAGCCTGCTGTGACACCATGCTTAAAATTAAGTGTCAGAAAATGGTTACAAAAAAGGTAAAGGGAAAAGGTTTATTTTTTTAATTTGGAAAGAATACTTTATTTCTTATACATTCACATAGCTAAAACTGTGAAAATTCAAGTATTGTCTTTACAAGTGCATATTTTTTACCATTACTTCTGTTAATATTTCAAGTGTACATTACATTAGATGTGTCCTTATTTATTTATTTGTTTGTTTGTTTTTTTGTCTTTGCTACAAGCTTTTAACATTCCAAGCTGTCTTTTATCATGACTTTTCTTATATCAGCATACCAAGCATGCAAGTTCTCTTGACATCAGGCATGTTCTCCATTACTGTTATGGTTCAGCCAATGTTATTGTACTGGCCTAAGTTTATTTTTGGTATATTTAACATGTTTCTTGTTATCTAAATTTCCATGTTTCATTATACCTGTTTCTTGCTTCCTTCAATGTAAAATAATATAATTTGTCACACACGTGCGCTTAGGAGGCAAGTCAAAAAGTCTAAAGGTGAGTGCAACATTGTGAGACAAGGGGTTATCATACAGTACTAACCTGACTCTCTTATTCTTCTCATCAGCAAATCCGAAAAAACATAGAACACGCACTTCTGGATTTCAAAATGGCCACCGTGAGGTCACTACCGGCACATTTACTGATGATACCTCCGGTGCTTCCTGATGACGACACAACCGACTCATTTTGTTGATGATGTCGTTTCCATCCCACAGCATCAACGTCATATCCTGCCAAATCATTTCCTGTCACCATTTTGTTTTCTGTATAAAAACGCCATATTTCTCATGTACCATTTATCAACTGCTAGATATATGCTTGTGATCACTACAAACATCTTTTTTTGTTTTTTTTCTTGTCCTACGTACATTATACAGGGATAGTCCCCAAAACTTTGTTATTGTGATGCTTTTCTTTATTTCAAAGAAGAACGTTTTATCACAATTTCTTTGATATTACTTTCTTTGATTATTTAATTTATAAATAAACTGCCCAAAAAAATGAATGGAACACTTTGAAAACACATCAGATTTCAATGGGAAAAAATCATGCTGGATATCTGTACTGATATGGACTGGGTAATTTGTTAGGAACGAAAGGATGCCACATCGTTTGATGGAAATGAAAATTGTCAACCTACAGAGGGCTGAATTCAAAGACACCCCAAAAATCAAAGTGAAAAAAATGATGCGGCAGGCTAGTCCATTTTGCCGAAATTTCATTGCACCTCCAAATCGTACTGAGTAGTTTGTATGGCCCCCACATGCTTGTATGCATGCCTGACAACATCGGGGCATGCTCCTAATGAGAAGACAGATGGTGTTCTGGGGGATCTCCTGCCAGATCTGGGATGAAACCTGGCAGCGTCGGATGAACCGAAACATAATGTCCCAGAGGTGTTCTATTAGATTTAGGTCAGGTGAGTGTTGGGGCCAGTCAATGGTATGAATTCCTTCATCCTCCTGGAACTGCCTGCATACTCTCACCACATGAGGCCGGGCATTGTCATGCACCTGGAGGAACCTAGGACCCACTGCACCAGCATAGGGTCTGACAATGGGTCCAAGAATTTAATTTCAATACCTAATAGCAGTCAAGGTGCCGTTGTCTAGCCTGTAGAGGTCTGTGCGTCCCTCCATAAATATGCCTCCCCAGACCATCACTGACCCACCACCAAACCAGTCATGCTGAATTATGTTACAGGCAGCATAAAATTCTCCAGGGCTTCTCCAGACCCTTCCACGTCTGTCACATGTGCTCAGGGTGAATCTGTTCTCATTTGTGAAAAGCACAGGGCACCAGTGGTGAAATTGCCGATTCTGGTATTCTATGGCAATTAAATCACAGAAAACCTCGCTTTTTTAAGGTTGTCTGCTTATTATAATTGTGGGAAAATAAACACTTTTCTATTTTTTAACAAGTTAGAAAATGTATGCATGGCTGAATATTGTGATGCATTTTTTTCCAATTAGTCACTTATTTGCATCATTAAAGAAACAGATAACACACTTTTGTTTTTTAAATATTTTATTACAGGGGTTATGAGTCAGATGTGATGGAGATCTGCTTAGACTGCCATGCCATGTACAGACAGACATAAGCACCTGGCACACCTGCACTACCGATTCAGTAATTCAGACTGACTACTGAGGATATGTTTTACTGACAGGGGCAGCTGTCAGATGCATAAAAGAGGAAAATATTGAATAAAAATTATAGAAGCTAAATCTGAAACAGCTAATTAATCTGTATTTGAAATTGGGCACAATGTTACCCTGTCTTTTTTAAGGACAAGTGACGCGAAAGCAAAAGGACAGGAAGGATTTATTGATGCATTTGTCCATTTTCTAAACTTGCTTATACAGAGCAGGTCCACAGGGCAGCTGGAGCCTTCCTCAACAAGCAATGGGTGCCAGCCCATGGCAAGGTAAACACACACTATAGGGCATATTTTAACACCACCAACTGACCTAACCTTCATGTCTTTGAAGGTAAACAGAGTAAACCCAGATGGGCCTCATGTGTAAACTCCGGGTAGTAGGGAGCACTAGGGGATGCAAAACTGCAGAATTATACTGCATGGCTGTTGTGCTAATACTGCACCATTAAGCCGTGTATTCTTTGATTATTAACATAATTACATTAACTAATTAAAATAAAATTAGGAAAAAAATAACCTTAATTGCAGACTATTTTAGTAACATAGTACCACATGGGCAACCCGTAAACTCCCCCCATAGTAATAAACTTTCATTTATAAAGATTCCTTTGTTCAGTTTGTCTCTTTGAGCCAAAGGTTTTTTATGGTTTTCTTTCACTTGGGAGACCCTAAAGATATTATAGATCAGTTAAAGGCATTTTTAAACTTTAAAGCCAGTTTCCTATTCTGGCCCTGGTAGGCCACAGCCCCAGGAGTGAGCATAGATTGGACAGACCAGAGGAGTTCTTGGCCTGCTATGGCGCTTATCTGAAGGCCTCAAGCCCTTTTTGCTGTGGTCACAACAATTCTATTTATTTAGCTTGCAGTGAATAATCATTTGTGGTTTCTAC
This sequence comes from Polypterus bichir lapradei, assembly GCA_026402145.1. NCBI lineage: Eukaryota > Metazoa > Chordata > Cladistia > Polypteriformes > Polypteridae > Polypterus > Polypterus bichir. The sequence continues at coordinate 68,743,430 of JANRMT010062819.1, forward strand.
TCTATCCTTATCTTTGTCTGTGAAAATGTATTAGTGTTCATGTTTAAACTGCTTCTAAAGTCATATTTCCTATGTTACATTTAAGACTGACTGCCTTTGCTCAGTTTGCTTCTTTGAGATTTTTTATGTTTATACTTGATGCAGGTTTGAGTTTGCTGTTTAGCCACTCATACCTGTTAATGTACTGTTTGCATATTGAGTTCATTTTTACAGTTGTACAGTATTCTAAGTATTTTCTTTATGATTTATCATGTACTTGAATTAGCTCATATTGTGTTATGTTGTTTGCTTTGATTTGTATTTATATATTCACTGTAAAGTGTTGCATGAAGGTGTGCCTAGTGAATATTGATAGATGGGCTAAGTGACATCTCATTTGAAGTATGCCATAAACACTTGTCATTAAACTTGATGAGATGAAAGCAGTTTTAATACACTAGGTTATGCATGCCTACTTGGCTATAATACATAAATGTTTCCTTTGTGGTCACAACAGATAATACTATGATCAAAGCGGAGTACTTACCAAAAAGACAAATGGGACTAAGATATTAAAACAACAGGAGAAACACACCAAGCACACAAAATCCTCTTTCAAGCATCAATGACCACCGATCAATCTCTCACTTAATAATTGTGTACCTTTAAGCACTTTTGTACTTGTTCTCTTTGAAAAAAAAAACTCAAACAAATGTTTAGAAAAACAGGAAGTGTGTCCCATCAAAAACCAAAGGCGAATAAGCAATTCAGTTTTGATACCACTTCAATTCAGTTTTGAATTTGGTTTAAATTCCCTTTAAGTAGTGTCAGATTGAAGAAAAAAGTGGAAGCTTGGTATCCAGATAATGTTGTGGAGAAATTTCAGAAAAAACAAGCAGAGTCTTCAGAAAGGCAGTCAGAATTTAAGACTTTATTGCACAGCATAGAAAACAATTGCAGAGCACATAAAGCCTGTCTCAATTCATGAAGTGAGCCCCGAGTGTCCAGAGCACCCAGAACATATTACAGTTCTTATCTCAAAATGTCCCCTTTCCAGACTAATTTCCCAACATCTACTGTATAGAGGTTCCCATGATGTTTTCCCCACTCAGCACCTTTACCCATAACAATCACCTGGTGTTCCAGACCTTCTCATAACAATATTCTTGCCCCTAAAGACATCTCCATAACAGTCTTCTTTTCATAGCAATATTTTTGCTGGCAGGGCATATTTTCCATCCGGTGATAAGCATCACCTGATTACCCTTTCCTTTATTCTTACAGCCTAATCCTGGGCTCAATGTTTAACAAGTTCAATGGCCTTTCAGTTGTTAATCAACTCCCAACTTAACAATTAAGTCGAGGAACAATTAAATTGAGATCAGGGGGACCAATAGATAAAAACTAACTGGAGTGGACTGCCTAATTAATAATTCAATAAATGATTACTTGTTGCACTAGCGTCCTGTAAGGCTAAGGGTAACATAATAGGCGGCTGTGCCAGTGAGCGGTAGTGCACAGCTTCACTGATAAGGGCTAAGCTGCAAAACAACCTTGACATGACACAGTGCTTCATGATTGAGAGAAAAGAAAAAAGACAAGCCTTTAAAAATTGCTTCTTTAAGCTCACTCATATGTACTACTATATCTTATTATTATTATCTATTATCACTAAACTATATAAAGAAATATTGCAAAAGCTACTCTAAAATATATACGTGCATGCTAATATAGAAAGCCCATGAACTGAGACAGCAGTACTGTTAAGTCATGGCACACAGCTGTACAGTGGTCTGACAAAGGCCAACCTGCTGCTTACATCATGGCACATATTCAGGAAAAAGTCCCCTAGCTTTCAATAATCAACTCTTAAGTTCTTATAGTGTTCAAAACTAATTAATATTATAATACATTGTGTTTAATTTTATTGCATAAGCTATTAATGAACTCTAATGCTTCTCTTCTTAATGCCATTTAATTGCTTATATATTTTATACACTAACTTAAGAGCTTACCCTTTACTAACACAGGCAAAGGCCTTACATGCAGTTTGTTTAGTCCTAGAAAAAACCTTTGTTCCTTTGTTCCTTTTCAAAACAAAGCTTGCCTGCTTTCTTCCTCAGATAGCATGATGACCTCGTCTCACAGCTTGCCTTGCAGAAACTCAGAAACAAAACAAACAAGTATGAAGGACAGGCAGGCAAGAGGCCTCTCTAACAAAACCAATGGTGTCCTTTTAAAGTTGTTTCAGGCCTAAACTTTTCATAGCTAACAGCACAAATATAATAATAAAGCTCATTGAACCCTAATCAAAATTCTCAACAATAACAATAATAATTTAATATGAGTAAGACTGCATATCAGTACTGGTGTGTAAACTATCATAATAGATTGTTCATTAAGAGGTAACGTTCCATCAGATATATGCTCACAAATCATGCGGTAAGCAATTTATGGGTTATTATGAGCGACATTTCATGTTAAATTAGACTCCGATTTGTCATTTGATACACATGTCCACCACCTCTGTAAAACTGCATTCCACCATCTTCAAAACATAGCCAAACTCCATCCCTGCCTTTCCCTTTGTGATGCTGAAAAGATGGTTCATGCCTTTGTCTCCTACAGGCTGGACTATTGTAATGCACTCGTCATCGGGATCCCCAGCAAGACCTTTCAAAAGCTCCAACATATCCAAAATAGTGCTGCAAGGATCCTAATGAGGGTGCGGAAATATGAACATATTTCACCAAACCTTAAGTCACTTCATTGGCTCCCTATTCACCTCCGTATTGAATACAAACGTTTGCTCACTCACCAGTGTATTTTTGGAAATGCTCCACAATAACTTAATGAACTTCTTATATTACAATTCACTACAAGAAACCTTCGTCTTGCAAATACCTATCACCTTCGCCCCCCTATGACTAAACTTCAAACAATGGGTGACCGAGTCTTTGCTGTCGCTGCTCCACGGCTCTGGAATGCCTTATCAGAGAACCTGAGAACATAGAAGATTGTGTGCTGTTTTAAAAAACAGTTAAAGATTTTTCTATTTAGGAAAGCATATTAACAAAATTGCCTCTAATTATTGTTTTATGTTTGCTTTTATCTTGTTGTGTCTTTAATTTTTTTTATGTAGCTTTGAGGTTTACTACAAATGTAAAGTGCCTTATAAATAAAATGAATTATTATTAGTATTATTAAATAAGCAGTGACATACTGTAAATCTTAAATCATCAGACCCAGTAGAGCAGGTGCCTGCCAACATTGCTCACCATTAGAATCTTGACCCAGACATACTGTATTTTGGATAGTCTGAGACTAGAAAGATATGTGTTAAGTTCTTCAGTGGATTAGAGAGTGTTGTATTTTAATAGAGGACTGGTGAGGTGTAATTGTTTTCTTTGAAATGGCACATCAAGCACAATCATCAGACTTTGATCAGACTCACAGATAAGACACATTTGTAGTAGCGATCTTCACAGCATACAGCCACTGGAGTCTTACCCACATTCCTCATGCTATGCCTTGAAATCAGCCCTGTTCCAAGATAGACTTTGGTCTGGTCCTTCAGGTGAAGTGCTAAGTCACTACAGACCAAGAGAAAATGGAGTAAAGATATCATCAAACAAGTTCACTCAAGGCAGTCAACATAGCAGCTTCAGAGTTTGAAGGCCTAATTGCCATTAGAAGATGGACTCCTTTTGGTCCTTCTTTGTTTCACATCACCTTTCCACTTGGCCCATACATATGGCTTTGCTGATGGTTCAAAAGATATCACTGCTGTCTACAAAAGGAACAAAGTCCTTGAAAGGTACCACTGCCATCAACTGTTGAATCACACAGTATCTACTTTCTGGTTATTCCCCAGCCATGATTTGGTTAGCAATGTTGTCCTGCCTAACATTACAAAACAAAATAAAGCTAACCCAACATGAACGCCATATGTTCCCGCCATTGCCCAAAATGATGCATTCTCATCCTCAAAATCTATGGGACTGTGTTACTATGTTATATTTTTGACTGTTACTTTACACAATTGCAATCCTACTGTTATGTATATGCACCTCTTTAATTGAATAAAAGGGTTACATTTTGAGGCCTTTTTGTGAAATGATAGATATTTGTGAAATTGGAGCTTGACTCTTTATCCTGGGGGTATAAGGTAAACCAGAGAGTAAAAAGGAGAATGGTGTTGATCTCAAATGGCTGTCATTTTTTTCTGTCAAATGTGAAATTACACGTGGTACCAAGGACAGTTCAGGTCTGCCATACAGAACATACAGGTAGAGCTGGAGAAATGTGTTCTGATTAAAGTCCTGTTACAAATGGTGTAGCTGTCCAACTGTGAAGTGACAATGACTTTTTCTGACTGACATTTGCAGCTCAAATGTGTAAACCAACTTTCCCCAGCCAAAGAGGGGCCTTGTTGCTAACAGAGTTTTATTATTAACAAAAAATGCACTCTTGGTTCAAACTTATGGGTTGTTATGGTGAAGAAAAAGAAACAAAACTGGAATACAGTACATATAATTATTTACAAGACTTGTAGGCAAGTGAGTTTAATATTGTGCTGTATGTTGTAACATTTTTTACTATAAAAAAAAACAAACTGAAAAGAAATATTACTATACATCTGATTTTAACATGCTTTTAATTTTTTAGACAACTATAAAGCAAAGTTAATGTGGAAACCCATTTCAGCCACAAAATGAAAAAAATCAAAATATATCTCATAATTTTGATTCAGCATCTGATCGTTTTGATTTATTATCTCATTACTTCAAATTAGTAAAATATTGACTTAGTATCTCTTAATTTCATAATTTCATTTTATTATCTCATCATTTTGACAATATCTCCTAATTTCGATTTACTATTTCATTGTTATGACTCAGAATATCATAATTTTGATTTACAATGTCAAAACCCTAATTTACTATCTCATAATTATGACTTACTATTCCATAATTTCAATTTAGTATCTCATAATGCCAACTTTTTATTTCAGTTTTACAACTAAGTATCTTGAAAACTTCAACTTTTTGTTTTAAAGTTCATTTGGTAAAATGATGTCACGTAATGTTAAGAGTTTGATTGGAGTCAAGAATGGCTATATTAAATCAAAATTATGAGATACATTTTCATTTTACAGTTGTTTAAGAAGAAATAGACTTCCATACGTTAAGGCAAAGGTTAAGGGTTACTTTACTTAATTTACCAACAGTGAGTGCATCTCTGCTTAGTAAATATGGTGGGAGAAGTCCAAAGTGCCAATGATCTAAAGTCCTCTTGGTATACAGAGATGCCCGTCATTCAGAAAAAAAAGGATTTAACTATGTTAATTTAATGTTTTTTTTAATTTAATACAATTTATTGTCACTTTACCTTACAGTACAATAAAAGAAGTATTCTAAGCAATCAGTCCATTTATAGTGTTTACCTCAACAATGCTAACAATGTTAATAGGAAGGTGGAAAATATTTATGCTAAGGTGAGAGCTGCAGCTGACATAGTCACCCCTGAAAAGACATTTAAGAAATCCTCCAGCACTATTATACCCTGGAAAACCCAAAGAGCGTCTGATTTAAAGAGAACATGTCAGAGAGTTGAGCTTAAATGGAGAAAAAATATATCGATAGTCCATTTTGAAATATTGAAGGCTAAAACAACTGAAAATAACAACATAGTCCGCCTTGAGAGGCAGTCCTATTTCTTTAAAATTATAAATGATAATGCTGGCATTCCAAGAGCTCAACTATTGATTGCTTTCTAAACCCAGCTCAATTAATGGAATTCCTCCTAAAACTACTAATGAAACTTGTGAGGTTTTTGCTACATTTTTTAAACACAAAATTAATGACATTAGAAATAGTATAGCACAACCCCCCAAAGTTAATCCGACTGAACCCCAGTATTCTATTTTAAGTCAGCTAAATTATTTCACCAGAAAAGATCTATCCGAACTACACAGAATAATTTCTCAGCTGAAACCCTCTACCTGCATCCTTGACCCAATGCTAACAGGCTTTTTCAAAGAAGTATCTGTTATGCTAATTGATAGTTTACAGTACTTCATATAGTGAAATCATCATTAGTCTTTCCTGATTATCTTAAGACTTCAATTGTCAAACCCCTGCCCAAGAAAAATAGTCTCAACACTTTTTTTGACAATTTTAAGGAAATCGATAGAAAAGCCAGTTATTACACAGCGAAAAGCTTACTTGAATAAACATTCTATTCTTGACAAGTTCCAGTAGGTTTTAGAAAAAATCACAGTACAGAAACTGTACTGGTTAAAGTAGTAAATGACTTGCAGGTTATTGGGGAAAGAGGCCATGTATCTGTATCTGTTCTTCTTCTCTTAGACTTGAGTGCAGCATTTGACACAGTTGATCACAGTATTCTTAAAAATCGCCTTAATTAATGGGTGGACCTCTATTGCAATATCTTAAATTGGTTTCAGTCTTACTTAACAGGTAGAAAATTCTTTGTTAGTTGTGGTGATTATACCTTGGGGGCACATGATTTTTTATATGGTGTACCACAAGGATCTAATCTGGGTCCACTGCTCTTTTCAGTCTATATGCTTCCATTAGGCAAGATTATCTCAAAGCACAATGTGAGCTACCACAGCTATGATGATGACACACAGCTGTATTTATCGATAGCGCCTGATGACCCTGATGCTCTTGGCTCTCTGATCATGTGTCTTATTTGTATTTCTGAATGGATGCGTTCAAAATTCTCAAACTAAATAAGGGGAAAACAGAAATCGTAGTGATTGTCAAAAATGGATATTGTGGGGATATTAGAAATAAGCGTGATCCCTTAGGTTTAAAAGTCAAGTCGGAGGTAAAGAATTTAGGGGTAACTATTGACTCTGACCTAAAATTTAAATCACATGCTAATCAAATTTTTTCACTTAATACAATACAATTTATTTTTGTATAGCCCAAAATCACACAAGAAGTTCCACAATGGACTTTAACAGGCCCTGTCACTTGACAGTCCCACAGCCTTGACTCTCTAAAACTCCCAAAAAAAACCCTTTAAGGGAAAAAAAATGGAAGAAACCTCGGGAAAGGCAGTTCAAAGAGAGACCCCTTTCCAGGTAGCTTGGGCGTGCAATGGGCATCAAAAAGGGTCAATACAATACAACACACAGAACAAAACACAAGTAATCCTCAATACAGTATAACTTAAGGAATATAGCAAAAGTTACACCTCTTATAACTTTACAAGATGTTGAAAAATTTGTTGTTTTCAGTCGACTAGATTACTGTAATGCACTCCTTACAGGACTGCCTAAGAAAGACATCAATCAGTTACAGTTAATGCAGAATGCAGCAGCAAGAATCTCAAATAAAGGTCTTCTTATAATCCAAGGAGCCATCCTGAAAAGAAGTGGTGAGGAAGCTTTTTTCTGTCATGGACCTAAAATTTGGAATACTTTATCCATAGAAAATCACCAGGCTAATACTGTACAACAATTTATAAGACTGCTAAAAACCCATTATTTTAAAATGGCTTTTCGTAGCTACATTCTAGTTGTATCCTTGTTAGTCTATATGGGCATTGAATTATCATTTTCCTCTGGATTCTGCAATTCCCTACTAATCTGTACTTTTCTCTGCTGTCTTTTCTGATTCTTCTGTGGTGGCATGCTGCCCCCTGTGTTTATGGATTGAATGATGGGTGTCCCAGATGTCCACATGACCACCATCATCTTCTATTTCTTCCATGTGAAACCTGAAAATAATAAAGTCTGATTTAGAACATCTGTGTTAGGTAGAACGCCCAGTCAAGGCTGGGTGGTCTCTCAGCCTTGGAACCCCTGCAGATTTTTTTTTTCTCCAGCCTAACTGTAGGTTTTTTTTTGTTTTGTTTTTTTCTGTCTTCCTGGCCATTTGACCTTACATTTTTCTTTGTTACATACTGTATATTAACTTCCTTTTATTTAATTTTGTAAAGCACTTTGAACTAATGTACATTGTTTGTATGATAATGTACTATATAAATAAATGTTGTTGTGGTTACAATATCCTATACTACACTCTCTGCATGAAGACTGAGTTTGCTCAATTAGAAGAATCCTAATCAAGCTTTCATAACTCAATGGGAAGGAGATATTCTGTTTTATATTAAATTGGAACAATCACAATGCCTTTGCAAAGATTTTGTAGGTGCGTTTGCCCAAAATTACCAAAGTTCTGCAGCTTTAGTTTGCTTCATGGGATTCAGGCAATAGCTTGACACGTTGAAATGATTCCACAGACAAAATATCTTTGCAATAATAATATCTTTAGTAAAATTTGAAAGTAAAATAGTTCACACAAAAATAGAGAAAAAAATTATATAGCAAAGAAAAGAAAAGTTCCGCTTAAAACTTATATATCTTTTTTCATTCTTTAAGTTTGCTCATACAGTTGAATCATTTCTTAATGGTCAGAAAACTGTACATCTATCCCATTTACAAACTGTAAATGGGTCTTTCACTTCATGCTAGCAATGGGACTAATTCTAAACACACACTGACTTAATTAACACACTCTATTGCAGATATAGATAAGAAAGTTCTATCTCATATTAACTTACAGGGGCAAAGGCTATACCATAATCTATATTTATGAGAGAAAATTTTATTCTATTCAAATTAAGGAAACACTAATATGAGTTTAACTTAAAGCATTAACTTTCTAAGATTGGTTCTAACAGATTTCTATGAAATTCATTAATGTAATTCTAAAATAAGCAAACTGGACATGTGCTGAACTTTTTTATTTTATTTAGTTCTGCTCCACATGAAAAAGCACTATACATGAGGCTGTTTTATCATCTGACTTAGGAGGAGTGGTGAGTGGTGAGTTTCCTATTATTGCATTTTCTCTGTTTTTTTTTTTTTTTGGATTGGATTGTGTTTTGCTCTTTTAATATATACATTAAATCTCAGAAAGGGTTTCAAGCTGCCTCATGTTAGAACATCTATAAAGTAAAGTCACAGCAAAGGCACATGGGCAGAAAGCCAGGTGGGTAGGATCATGGGATAGTGTGAGAGAGAGAAAGAGAAAGAAATGGGAGGTAAGAAAAAGGACTGTTTTTGGAGGCACTTGGATGAGGAGGCTCGCCTACTTGCCCACCTCCTGATAGATGGGAACAAACTGTAAAGGGATAGCCAGAGGGGCAGCAGGATTTATTTTGCGTAATGTTTTCTTTGAAACTTTTTGGTCTTCTTTTGTTTATCTCTTCCTATTGTGTGTAGATTGATTTTATGGAAAATAAAAATGCCAATATTTCAGGAGGGCATTCACTTGTTATGAAAGTTTTTAAAACCAAGTTTGCAATTCAACTTTTAGATTTTGATAGCTATTTTATGATTTTTGATATTAGCCATTTAAAATCTGATTAGTGTAAACAAAATCTGAAGGCAGTGTGCTAGTCACTGGTACTGACCAAAACCCTCAAATGCCTGTGCGTAAAGCTGGCCTATTTAGTATTATACAGAGCATCATAAATTAATTTTAAAAGTGTTTTGATTTTTCTTTATGAATGTCATCAGATTAAATGGTACGTTGATTGCTTTGTATATGTTTTACTACAACAGCTGTCCATATTTGAAATACAGTATTAGGGTAACAATAACTTAAATACAGTACCATGGGTTTTTTGCTTTTGAATGATGGTAAAATCGGTGTGTGTAAGTACTCCAAAATTGTTTGTGTAGTAAAAATCAGGCTACAGGTAAAAACATACGTCATTCTGTAATTTTATATATGATTTTTTTGTTTGTAACTTTATGAAGTTAGACTTGATGTTTATTGTATCACTTTCCATCTCATGTGTTTTATTTATCAAATTAAAGCATCATCTGTACTGCTTCCCTTTTAATCCTTTTCAGAAAACAAAACATTTTGGCCAACTGAAAGATAAGACTATCTTGTTGCAGTAGACTCAACAAACTAATCCATCATAGAGAAAATCCAAAATCAGAAAGGGTCTGCCATTCAATAAATTAATACTGGACAAAGAAGATTTTGGCTGTATCTTATGAACTTTGGTGTTCTGATCACAAAACTCATCTTTACATTTTCTTATCACATAGCTTTTTTCTTGCAATTTCACATTTTTGTGAATTCTAATATTATAAGTATAAATTGTGGCCATTCAAGGGAATGACAGTCTCATCAAAATAAATGTTTGGGTACCAATCCTTGCCTCCACACTTACTTCAAAGTAAAAAACAAACACTCAGTGACGTCAGAAACAGAACAAAAGACCAACCTCCCATTAATGTGTGGCCAATTAATTCTTGAAGGTTCTTCAAGTTATAGAGAAGCACCGTCTCTCCAATTGCCTTGGTCAGGAAGTGACGCCTCCTTTCATACAGTTGTGCTTTAATGGCCCAGAGACTGGAAGGAGTTGGTTGCCCTGACTGGGTGGTTTCTCAGTACTGTGGAGGAAAAGGAAGACAACACAGTTAGCAGCATTGTCTCCTCTTGGTCTGAGGTGAAACTACATACCTGGTAGAGACCCAGATGGTAACCCTCTGACATGCATACATGACAACATATACAGTACAACAACTAAAACACCTTTGGTGTTCTAAAAGTAGCGGCACTTCTACTAGGAATGCATCTCAGATATCACAAATACTGTTGTTTCGATTAAAATGGAACTGATGTGCTAAAGTACATTTTTACATTAAAAAGAACAGCCAGCTCCAATTGGTTCTAGTGCAGAAAATTGTGGCACAGAAGTTATTTTCAAATACAACTAAGATATTTTTTCCTTTTCATCAGATGAAACTCTCACTGATGAAAGATGTAATAAATGCAATGAACAAGGAAGATGAAAGATACTGATATTTGAGAAAGATGTGTCCATGAATAACTGATGCCAAGAATAAGGAAGGCGTTTTTTGTTTGGTCCACAAATTGGTCATATCATCAATGACAAGATGTTTCAAGATTTGCTAATTGGACAAGAGGAGCATGAAAGGCATTCAAGGATGTTGTTGCAAATTTTCATGGCATTTACACAGCATCAAACTACAGTATATCCAGTTGGTTGACAATATGCTTCATGCATACAAAACCATTAAGTGGAACACTTTGCTATAGGTTCATTTTCTGCATTCACACTGAGACTTTTTCCCTGCTAGTCTTGGTGAAGTTATTGATGAGCACAGTGAAATTTTTCACCTGAACATTGCAACATGAAAAAGCGGCATCATGGCAAGTGGAATCCATCAAGGCCAGGGGCCTCATTTATAAATGGTACGTATGCACAAAAATGTTGCATACGAACGTTTCCATGATCAAATCGCAATGTATAAAACCTAAACTTGCCGTTAAGCCACGCACATTTTCACGGTAGCTCCATCCCTGCCGTACACAAGTTCTCAGCTCGGTTTTGCAAGCTGGCGGCACCCAGCGTCCAAGCAGAGCTACTGCTCCAGTGTGGTTTCCCTTTCTTTTTTAGATCCATATCCCTGCCGTGGCTTTATAAATACACTGAAATTGTAATACTGTTTATTAGTTTATTAGTTTATTACTTTAATGCATCTGATTGTAATTAACCTGTAACAATATAACGGTCCACAGAATGGTCAAACTATTCTAAATACCATAGCTGCTTTAGCGTTGTTACTCTCACCACACCTTTTTCTTCTTCTTTCAGCTGCTCCCGTTAGGGGATGCCACAGCGGATCATCTTTTTCCATATTACTCTCACTGCACCACTCGGACTATTTATATCACTGTATCTGAGTGGGGAATCACAGCTCTACAGCAGCTGACTGGAAAGAGAATTATCGGTATACGGCATCTAGTACATGCTGCCTCAGTCATGCTGTCTATTGAACTGCTCTCATATAGCAAACGCTTCAGAGCCTTTCCTCGTGGTTCAGAAACAGTTTCATCCCAAGAACTATAAATGCACTCAATCAGTCCCTCAATTGCTCCTTGTAGAATGCTTTGTACTTATAAATACAATTACCTCACTGTAAACAACCTGAGCCACTTTATAAAGCGCGCATTTACATTTGATGACGATATCATTTTTAAGATTAACTGCAGCAAAATATGTTTATTATATCATACAGATAAAACTTTAACTTCATTTAAATAATCTATATTGTTAATAATTAAACATGTGAGGACACGGTGCAGCAGCGCTAGCAAGGAGCTGGCGCTCCGTTCACGGATTGTTCCTGCCTCGCACTGTATTCTTGCTGGGGCTGGCGTGACAAGGAAAGGATAGAAGGATGGAATAATCAAACATGTACTACAAAGATATTTCAATGTTCCTTAAAAGTTTTGAAGAATCGGCATTCTAAGCTTACAGATGGCTTAACTTCTATTACAGAGCTGATTGTGTGGCGATTGGTTACTTGGAGAAAGAAAAGGAAGGACAGGAATTGGAGGTTAGTACGTTTAAAAGAGAGAGTACTGCTGCAATAAATTATTTCATCGAAGGTCGCCCACGGCACAGCAAGCATCTTGCGTGAGGCATGAACAATCACCGCGCCATCGTGTTCCCATGTTTAATAACCTGCTTTAACTCCTATCATCATGAAAATTATATCACATATACATCTCAGTATTTTAATTATTCAGAGAGCTGTAATATCACAAATATAATGGATTCTGTGTCCTGTCGGAGGAAGAGAAAGCCTGTTTAAGAAGCACATAGTGATTAACACACATAGAGAACATAGATAAACACATACAAAGCAAAGCATGCTACTTTAGTTACAGTACAATGGGATTTGAGAAAATGGTAAATTAAACGATTTTAAGATGAAGTTTATGATGTTCTACTTTAATGACAAAATAAACTACGTGATTAAAGTGGAAATTTAGAGATTAAAGTTGACATTTTGTGTTTTTTTCCCACTGTGTGCCTGTTTTTTTCTCTGTACCCTAATAAGCCTTCATATGACACCCAGACGGTGGGCTATGACTTGCCTTTTCATGGCGACTTTGATATCTGACAACTTTCTTTTTTCGCACTGTGCGACTTTGTAAACTTGATCTTTCGAGTTTCTCCGACACTCTATGTCACTTGATCAACTTCCTTTTGTTGTTTATACTTTATATATTTGCTGAAATTCTTCTATTTCCCTGCATACTTTTGCCATTGCCTTTTCACAGAATGCTGAGCTTAAGGGCTATTTATATTGATTTGCATATTCAAAGAGGTGTAATTCTGGGAGGAGACGGGGCGGGACAGCAGGCGCGTGCAGATGCGTTACTCTTCACGCTGACCGGGATTTATGTAGCAGAAGAAGGTGGAAGTTGACGTTCACACAGATTTATGCATCTGGATTTTTTTGTGCGTATGCAGATTTCCGCTTTTGTCCGTACGCCATGTTATATTGTGAATTCTTCGCACGCCGTTATGCATGAGGCCCCAGGTGACTACTGTTGGACACTGAAAATACAGACATCAGATGCCAAAAAAAACCAAAAATCAGCAGTAAAACGGGTTTAGTTGAATTGAACTAATTCAGTATACAATACAATACAATACAATGTAATTTATTTTTGTATAGCCCGAAATCACACAAGAAGTTCTGCAATGGCTTTAACAGGCCCTGCATCTTGACAGCCCCCCAGCCTTGACTCTGTAAGAAGATAAAGAAAAACTCCCAAAAAAACCCTTGTTGGGAAAATAATGGAAGAAACCTTGGGAAAGGCAGTTCAAAGAGAGACCCTTTCCAGGTAGGTTGGGCGTGCAGTGGGAGTCAAAAGGAGGCGGTCAATACAATACAATACACAGAACAGAACACAAGTAATCTGCAGTATGTCAGCATCATTAAGCAATTAAACATACTATTGTAGCAATGCTACTAATAGTAAGAACTGCATCTCCCAGCAGTCCTTGCAGGGGCTGTTGGGGTCAAAGGTGGCCAGAGGGGTTTAAAAGGAGGGCAGGTGTCAAAGAGAAAAAAAAGTTTTTTGTTTTGTTTGTTTGGTGCGTTATATATATCTGCTGGTCTGCTTGCCGTTAATTCTGCCATTTATCATCATTGTGTCCTGGATTGTATTGTTTGTTGGGGTCTGGATCGTCTGTCTACCTGTCTACTGTCTACTGAGGACTGTGTGTGAATTCTTTGGCTTTCCCGGAAGAAGAAGCGCTCCTGAACCATCCATCTGTCATCATACTTTCAACAACTACCGGTAGGACTGTGTTTTCCATTCCCTTTCTACATACAGATCGTTGGACTTAACTTCACCACTTCTTATTTCATCTGGTTTGGGTTTCCATGGATTTCGCTGTGTGTTTATTGTGTTTATATGTTAAATGTAATATCACCAAAGGGATCAGGTGTGGTATTATTTTCATTTATATAATTTAATTTAATTATACTTTTTATCATTTAAATTCCCAGCGTGTTGTTTTTTTTGGTCTCTGTAGTGTGTGTGTGTGTGTGTGTGTGTGTGTCGTTCCAAGGCTGGGGTTGTCCCTGGTAATCCTCCACTAAAATAAATAAATCACCGACACATCGACGGTGTGAATCTTAGCGGTTCCTGACCGCTACACTATTTTCAATCAAAGTTAATGTCATGTTTTTCCAAACTCCCTTGTGATACAATCAATTTAAAAATTTACTTGGGTTGAGCCCGAATCTGTCTATCATAATCAACAAACTTTTTCAGGAAGCAAAATTTTTGAAAAACATGTTGTCCAGTGTAATTTGAAGCTAGATTTCACAGACTGCCTATTTCTATACTTAAGCATAGATTTTTTTTATTATGTTTATCATTTGACTCCCTGATAATGCTTAGTAAACATATTTGTAACATGGATGGATGTGTAGCATATAAATATGAATTCAAATATATTTCAGTCAATTGTTGCTACAGGGGCAGCATTGAAATGGAAATGATATCTTATGAGTTATTAAGCAGGATTGAAACATTTTCCTGAAAATAAAGTCTTTACTTCTAACATTTATATGATTGTGTTTTAAATCATGTAGTATTATTCATTTGGCAGTAGCAATGCATGAGTACAAGAGTGTCATTGAAGACAACACTGAACACTATAACTGACCACTATAATTGGCCACATCTGAAGGCTTGGAAAATTAAATTACCCTAAACCTACATTATAGTATAAGCCTACTACACTATTTCCTTTTTTATGACCTTGAAAGAGAGCTGTCATCAGCAAATTGTATATATATTATTTGTTTAAACATTTCTTACAACCTAGTTAAAATCTAATTTCATTTCATAATGAATAATAAGGTAATCCATGTGTAAAATCTCAATACTCTTTTTTTATCAAGTTTCAGGCCAGGATAATTTGCTTCATTTGATTATCTCAACCCCAATCATAGCTAGCATTCGTATACAGTCCTTTTCAGATTAGATGTACTTCTCTACTACTGTAATCTTTCTTAGAAATAGTGTGCTGTATCTGGCATGTAAAATGCTCAATGGAAAATGGATGCATTCTGAAATCGTACTCTGGTACTTTGGAATACAGGATAAATGACTTATGCAGTCTGCTATCAGGATATTCATATCTTAAGTTAATGAATCGTATAATGCACAGATACCCAATCTACTGTACAAAAGCCACTGTGTTCTTCTGACTAGCATCATGCAGAACAACTAGATGCCAGTAATATTTTGTGCTGCCTTCACCACACTATACAGTGTTTTACAATCTTGAGCTTATCAGGTGCCATACCAGGATGTGATGTAGCTAAGTGAGCACCTGTAAAAGTTTGTGAGAGCAGACGGAGAAATGCATGCTTCCCTCAAATGTCTTAGGAAAAAGAGGCACTAGTGCCAAGGTTTGAAAAGAGCCAAAATGAACCGTGTTCAATTCAGTTCATCAGTGATAGTCACTTCAAGAAATTTAAAGTTGCTCAACAACTGCTCTGATGCAGTGTGGTCTGTCTTCTGCTTCCTGAGGTATACAACCAGCTTATTTTTCTGACATTAAGAATCAGATTTTCTCCTAGCACAATTAATTAGGTGCAGTAAATATCTTCTCTGTAAGCTGTCTCATCATTTTTGGTGATCATGCCTTGGATGGTGGTGTCATCAGCAAATTTAACGATGGAGTTGGAGCTGTGCCTGTTCATACAGTCAGAAGTGAACAAGAATTACAGAAGGGGGCTCAGCATACTACCCTGTGGAGTGTGTGTATTTAGGGTCAGCTTGGAGGATATTTACGGAAACATAGTAACTGGCAGCATAATAGTTTGTGGTACCAATATAGCCAGTTCCATCCATCTACCCCTTTTGCTGCAAGCTGCCCAACAATTGTTGAAGCTATGATTCTGGCAAGTTCCTAGATCACAATTCTAGTTCTGACCTTTAGTAAGACTTATTAGGATGATGACAATTGCTGTTGACCTATGACTTTGAAAGAGAACAGTTAGTAACAGTTCACATTTATTCTCATAGTTGTATTGTTGTGCAAATGTGCAAATGATTAACAATCATGATGACTAAAAATCAGGAATGCAGTAAGAACAGCAAGTCAGCAGCTCTAATCAGGGTACACTAGACTAATGTAATGGGTCTTCAGTGTGGATTTAAATGCTGAGACAGACAGACCATTGCACAGCATTAGGGTCCTGTGGCTAAAAGAATGACCTCCCTCAGGTATTTTATTGATCCTTGGAGTCCATAATACAACAACATTTTGAGATTTGTAATGTGTACTCTGGATCAAATGTTGGAAGTTGAAAAAGGAAGACTGCAAGGTTGATTTTAGGGAGGAGGTAAGACAGGCACTGGGTGGCAGAGAAGAATTACCAGACAGCTGGGCAACTACAGCAGAATTAGTAAGGGTGACAGCTAGAAGGGTGCTTGGCGAGACATCTAGACAGAGGAAGGAGGAAAAGGAGACCTGGTGGTGGAATGGGGAAGTACAGGAGAGTATACAGAGAAAGACGATGGCGAAGAAGAAGTGGGATAGCTAGATATATGTAGAAAGTAGACAAGAGTACAAGGAGATGAGGCACAAGGTGAAGAGAGAGGTGGCGAAGGGTAAAGAAAAGGCGTATGATGAGTTGTATTAGAGGGTGAACACTAAGGAGGGAGAAAAGGACCTGTACCGATCAGCTAGACAGAGTGACCGATATGGGAAACATGTGTAGTAGGTTAGGGTCATAAAGGATAAAAATGGAAACATACTCACAAGTGACAAGAGTGTGTTGAGCAGATGGAAAGAGTACTTTGAGAGGCTGATGAATGAAGAGAAAGAGAGAGAGAGAGAGAGAGAAAGTTGGATGAGGTGGAGATAGTGAATCAGGAAGTGCAACGAATTAGCAAGGAGGAAGTAGGGACAGCTATGAAGAGGATGAAAAATGGAAAGGCCATTGGTCCAGATGACATACCTGTGGCAGCATGGATATGTTTAGGACAGATGGCAGTGGAGTTTTTAACCAGATTGTTTAATGGAATCTTGGAAAGTAAGAGGATACCTGAGGAGTGGATAAGAAGTGTACTGGTGCTGATTTTTAAGAATGAGGGAGATGTGAAAAGCTGTAGTAAGTACAGAGGGATAAAACGGATGAGCCGCAACATGAAGTTATGTGAAAGAATAGAGGAAGCTAGGTTTAGAAGAGATGTGATCATTAATGAGCAGCAGTATGCGATGTTTCCTCTGAGGGTGTTAATGGAGAAGTATAGAGATGGCCAGAAGGAGTTGCATTGTGTCTTTGTGGACCTGGAGAAAGCATATAACAGGGTGCCTCGAGAGGACTTGTGGTATTGTATGAGTAAGTTGGGAGTGGCAGAGAAGTATGTAAGAGTTGTACAGGATATGTACCCTGGAAGTGTGACAGTGGTGAGGTCTACGTTAGGAGTGACGGATGTATTCAACGTGGAGGTGGGAATACATCAGGGATAGGCTCTGAGCCCTTTCTTATTTTGCAATGTTGATGGACAGGTTGACAGAACAGATGAGATTAGACAGGAGTCCCCTTGGACTATGATGTTTGCTGATGGCATTGTGATCTGTAGCGAGAGTAGGTAGCAGGTTGAGGAGACCCTAGAGAGGTGGAGATATGCTCTAGAGAGGAGAGGAATGAAGGTCAGTGGGAATATGACAGAATACATGTGTGTAACTGAGAGGGAGGTCAGTAGAATGGTGAGGATGCAAGAAGTAGAGTTGGTGAAGGTGGATGAATTTAAATACTTGAGATCAATACTACAGAGTAATGGGGATTGTGGAAGAGAGGTGCAAAAGATGCAGGCAGGGTGGAGCGGAGTGAGTGGAGAAGAGTGTCAGGAGTAATTTGTGACAGATGGGTATCAGCAAGAGTGAAAGGGAAGGTCTATAGGACGATAGTGAGACCAGCTTTGTTATATGGGTTGGAGACGGTGGCACTGACCAGAAAGCAGTAGCTGGAAGTGGCAGAGTTAAAGATGCTAAGATTTGCATTGGGTGTGACAAGGATGGATAGGATTAGAAATGAGTAGATTAGAGGGCCGGCTCAGGTAGGACAGTTGGGAGACAAAGTCAGAGAGGCGAGACATGTGCAGGGGAGAGATACTGGGTATATTGGGAAAAGGATGCTAATAATAGAGCTGCCAGGCAAGAGGAAAAAGGAAGGCCTAAGAGGTTTATGGATGTGGTGAGAGAGGACATGCAGGTGATGGGTGTGACAGAGCAACGATAAAGAGTGGAACCTGGAGATGGGCTTGAAAATAAAATAAAGTGAAGGCTATAACAGGGAAGAAGGAGATCTAAAAAAAAACCAAAAACAAGTTTAGGAAATGAAATAGAAGTGGGCCAAAAAACAGGGCAAAATTTATAGATGTAAATCATAGTCCGGAAGCAAAAAGTAATTTGTAACCAGGAACCTAGCAGAAACGCCCATCAAACCCTACATTTTAATTCTTCAGTCAAAACCACAAACTTGCACAACCAGGAAATGTACAAAGCTGATCTTCATACCATTTCAGTAATGAGATCACATATCACTTCCAATTGCCCTACTTAGTAACAGCCCTAAAATCTGCATCATAAACAACACAAAACTGTAGCCATAATAAAAACAATGTGGCATTGTGGAAAGCTGTATACCATAAATAAGATTTTAAGCAGTGTCGTAAATAAAAAAAAATGGTCTGACAATTAAATCTCTTGACTACCAAAATCCCCAAAATCATATCTCCAATATTTTTATTGGCCAAGGAAAAAGTTCAAAAAATTCAAGACAAAATCCATATAATGACAGAATTAAACAGTCTGTTATAATTTGGAGTGTTAGATATGGTAGAAGTGGCTATACAACATCCAAAAAGACGATAAAAACAAGTCAGGGCCTTAAATGGCCAGTCCCTAAGTAGCTCATTCAGTCTATGTCACTTCCAAGTATTAACTGTAGGCGTTGGCTTAACCAGGTACAAAAATGGGGAAAACAATTTCAAAGATAGAGATATGCCAGGCTAACACAGTGGATCATTAAAAAATAATCCTAAGAAAAAACTATACATACAGAGAATTATGACATTCTTCATTAATTTGCAATCATTATTAACCTCTACTTTTCTCTGCTTTCTTTTCCAGTTTCTCTGTGGTGGCATTTTCCACCACCTGATCAAAATACTGTGTAACCACCTGGGATGCTTAAATGAAAGCAGATACCTCAGCTGTCAACGAGACCAACTGCATTGAATCTGCAGGACTGAATCCTGAAAAACAATAAGGAACTAATATAAGTACAGTATGTTAGGTAGAATGCCCTTTGGGGGTGGATGGTCTTTTGGCTTTGGAACCCCCTGCAGATTTTTTTTCTCCTGCTTCTTAACTGTGGGTTTTTTAAAAAAAATGCTTTTGTTCACCCTGACCATCTGACCTCATCATTGCACTGATCCAAAAAGCTTAAAAAATGATACATTATATAAGGACTCTACATTTCTACTAATTATATACAGTATCTGTTTTATGGCTGTGCATATTGGTTTATTTTTATTTATTCATTATTACATTTACCTAATTTTAATTTATTTTTCTTTTCTTGTAACAATTTCGTTGACATCTTGTAAAGCACTTTAAGCTACATTTGTGCTATAGGAATAAATGTTGTTATTGTAAAATTCAAAATAGGACTAAATGTTCCAAAGTGTTTAACAAGAAGGAGAAACTGTAAAAAAATACATACAAACTTTTGGGGACCAAAAAGGCAATGAGGATTCTTTATGAATGAAATTATTTATTTATTAGTCAGTCATTATCCAACCCGCTATAACCTAACTACAGGGTCACAGGGGTCTGCTGGAGCCAATCCCAGCCAACACTGGTCGCAAGGCAGGAACAAATCCCAGGGAGGGCTCCAGCCTACCGCAGGACACACACACCAAGCACACACTAGGGACAATTTAGGATCGCCAATACACCTAACCTGCATGTCTTTGGGCTGTGGGAGGAAACCCACACAGACACAAGGAGAACATGCAAACTTCACACAGGGAGGACCCGGGAAGCAAACCAAGGTCTCCTTACTGCGAGGCAGCAGCACTACCACTGTGCCACTGTAGTTCCCATTATTTAGTTATTAACAAAAACAAATGTTCCTACACACTAACCGGTATTCTATATGCAAAGAGAGAAGGGAAAAGATAAAAAAAAACAAAAAACAGCAAAAGTGAAGAAAACCCAAAACACCTCCAAGATAATAAAACACTATTGAGGCCTCTTCCCAGGAAGAATAAACAGCCAGAGAGGAGTTCTCTGATGATGTTATGTGATGAGGTGATATTATGGTGGCCACATCTCTTGGGGAACTGCTCACAGAGCACCTGGAATATCAGGACATGTAAAGCAACATAAATGTAAAATAACATAAATTACATCAATGTTAAATCATAACAAAATATACCAGAAATGACATAAAAAATTAGAAATAACGATTAAGAAAATAAATAAATATAAGTCAGAGTTTTAACAAGGATGTAAATAATACATTTCTGTTCACCAGAGAGTCCTAGTTCCTCTGAAGCATCAGGTTCAGTGGTAGAAATTGCATTATAATAAATTCATTCCACTGACAACACAAAACCACAACAGTGACAAAATAACCAACACAACTACAGGAGCAAGAAAACCACAACAGCGACACAATAACACAACAGCAGGATCAAGAACCATTTATTGAACAAACAATAATTTCATACTTAGCATGTAATAAAGGATTCTTTATCATACAATCCCAGTCAGACTTTGCTGAGAGAGCTTTGTTTAAACAATGGCAAGGTGAATGTTCATGTAGCAGTCAAGACACTCTCTTTTTCACTCTGTTAGCCGAGGCTATTGTCTTGTTGAGGTGCAATTGCAAAAACGTCTGGAGGACAGACGTTCCTGATTCTGCATCATGACCAGATGCCAGCTGTGGTAAGATTCTCAAAATTACAAGGTGTGGTAACACTTTTTACAACTTTAACAGAACACTGTTTTGGTCTAATAAACCAATCGGCCTCAAGCTAGAAGTTTAACCAGCCCATTTCTAGAAAGTCTTAGAAAGCAATGAATCTTTTTGACTTTTCTTTTAGCAAAGCCCCTGAAATGCTTACCTTCAGATTAATGAAACACAAGAATGAAAACCATGGAAAGCAGTGATTTACACAAAAAAAACCCAGAAGTCATGCAAGAACTGCAACATAATAATAAGCTCCAATATAATTTTAACAACTATCTGTGGTATATATGTATATACAAAAGAATTATATTTTAAAAGCAGGCTGTTTAAATAATTGTAAAGCTTATTAAATGCTCCAGCAACAGTGTCACATTGAATGTTATTAATCTTCACTACTGCCTACAACATTGCAGCATTCAATTCTGCTAGTGATAAATGCAGAAATAAAATTCTCATATTTATAAATTCTCACATTTATAAAACCTCTTAATGTTCCTATTTTCTTAAGCTGGAAAAACAAAATTTATATAGTGTTGTATGTTTTAAAAGACATACTCGTGTAAATGATAATGGTACGTTGTATGCCAAATCAATAAAAATAAATTTTAGAAATAATGTACCATGCCTTGTAACATTTAGGTTTTTTTCTTTATTTAAAGACAAGTTATTATCATTCATTCACTTTTTAAATCACTGACTCAATTAATTAAGAACAATATAGACAGCTCTTGAGAAAGCGTTTGCTATGATCCCACATGACA
Source organism: Polypterus bichir lapradei (assembly GCA_026402145.1). Lineage (NCBI taxonomy): Eukaryota > Metazoa > Chordata > Cladistia > Polypteriformes > Polypteridae > Polypterus > Polypterus bichir. The sequence continues at coordinate 68,765,570 of JANRMT010062819.1, forward strand.
GGCTACTGATCAAACTAAAACAAGTGGGAATTCAAGGTGCAGTGTGTAGGTGGGTGATAGAAGAAGAGGGTCATGGTACAATGAACTTTTTCAGAATTAAATGATGATAAACGTCAGTCAGTCAGTCATTTTCTAATTAGTTCTTTTTTAATTAATTCTTCAACAAGAACATTGAGACACAGATGAGAGCTTAAGGGCAAATTTCACACAAATATGTTTTTTACTGCTAAATATTGATACACAAAAATGTGCTTTCTTAGTGGACACCTGCTGCCCTAGATGTACCTTCCTACAAACAAAAAACAGCAAAAACAGCACAATCTTGTTTTGGCTCTTATTACATTCTGAAAAATTGCAACTCCATCAGATATAGAAAATTAATCGCTTACCATTCTATTCAATTGTGACTTTGTTTACTTTGCATTTTTTTTAACTTATAAAAGCACTAAACACTAATGTTTAATTGGTATTGCAAACATAATGATGATATGCAGGTGGACAACAGAGTTGGCTTTTCAAAAAAGCAAGGATATACACTGGTTAAAAAAAATAGTGGGATCAGTTTATCTCAGATTTATTGTCACATGTGACACACCCCTGGTCCATCATTTCCATCAAAATTGCTGCACAGTATTTTTAACTGCACCTGTTTCATCAACAGGACCTCATCACCCCAACGCTTCTAATAGCTTCTAATTCAAATGCTGTCTGTGGGTTATCAAGGAACTTAACTCTAGAATCCCCGAAGCCTACGAAAAAAATCGTAATCCCGGCCCACCTTTAATCTGTTTGCACCTCTCCATCAGTGTCTTTTGTTTTGTAAATGCGTCAATCAGCACAGGCAGCAAGCAGCCTTCTGTGCCATCCCCCACCGCCGGAGCTCATTTCGGGCAAAAAGTTCTACCAGCTCAAGTCTTCTTTATCTGCATGTGAGGTCCTGTGAGTTGCATAGGGTAAATAATATATCATTATTTGTGTCTACAATGATCGGATGACAGGAAATGCGAGAAACATAAGAAATGTTGAACAAATACCTAAAATAGACACTTTTTTCATGTTATAGTACTAACGACAAAATTTCAACATGGAGTGTATAACGTGTGAAAACTGAAGTCCAAATATCAAATAAACACTTTCACAAAAGGTACATTGTTCTTATATGTGAGTGGATGTTTCTTGCGGGCAGGGCTTCTGTTCTCATCCTCTGATATAGAATCCTCATCCTCATCTGAGTTCACCTCTGTTATAGCACATCTTTATTTGAAAATAGCAGTGCCAGGGTGAGCGTGAATGTCACTGAGAGAATAAAGCCGAATAAATAAAAAAAAAACAACTAATCTATACAAGAACCATAAATTTACACCAGCTGTTACAGACTCAAATCAAATGTATGTTTTTATTGTACAATTGTAATAATAAGAGCAGCTCGTTCTCAAAATGGAAATTGTGGAGGGCACCCGGAATTGATCCCTGTACCTCTTGATTATGAATCAGTAAGTCTTATCACTGCACCACTCAAGAGGTCATACCTACGGCATACCCTAACCCAATTTCTTTTTCTTCCATTATATTCTTGAATAAACGCGCACTTATGTGTGCCTTTTGTGAAAGTGTTTATTTGATAGTTGTACTTCAGTCTTCACACATTATACACTCCATGTCAAAATTTTGTCATTAGTACTATAACATGAAAAAAGTGTCTATTTTAAGTATTTGTTCAACATTTCATGCGTTCCTCGCATTTCCTCTCATCCGATCTTTGTAGACACGGAACACACATGAAATGCATGTGTTCCAAATAACGATATATTATTTACCCTATGCAACTCACAGGACCTCACATGCAGATAAAGAAGACTTGAGCTGGAAGAACTTTTTACCCGAAATGAGCTCCGGAGGTGAGTGGGATGGGACAGCAGGCTGCTTGCTGCTTGTGCTGATCGACGCATTTATAAAACAAAAGATGCTGATGGAGAGGTGTGAATGGATTTAAGGTGGGCCGGGATTCTGAGTTTTTTCATACGCTTCAGGGATTCTGGTGTTAAACACATGAAACTGGGTCCCAAGGAAATAAAGGCTGAAAAACAGTTCCCTAAGAAAAAACACTAATTCAGCCTAACAGTGAAATTGTTATCCCAAAGTGGTTGAGGAAAAAAAAACACACAGCTTTGCTGTGTTTGATGACACGGTGCATTTATCAATGCTCTTATTTAAACTTTGTGAGTACTGATGAAATCTGCAGCAATGCTGTGGCTGATGGGAATTGTTGTGCCCACATCACCTTTTGCATAGGGTTACAGATAAGATGAAAGGGGGTTAATACATATTAAATACTTTTCTTATCAGATCAGTTACATGAAATTGACTATTCTCACAGCCACAGCCCCTGTAAGACATTTGCTAAATGCATCTTCTTTAAGCTTCTCCGAACTTTGTCCATTTTACTTTGCATCTACAGATGTGCTTAATTTGCATGCCCCATCTCTTTGTGCAATTGCTGTCAGTGCTGTGGAAAAAACATTTGACTGTCCCACTTGCTACAACATTATTAACAACAAATAGACCGTGATCAACAACTGCAGGAGCTCAGACAAGATTTCATCAAACAAGGTTATACCCCCAAAACAACAGACACTCAAATAAGAAGAGCTACTGCCATACCCAGAGACAACCTTCTGGAATATAAAAACAAAGACAACAAGAACCGCATCCCCCTTGTTGTCACCTACAACCCACATCTTGAAACACTTCGAAAAATTATAAAAGAACTTCAGCCAATGCTAAACAGCGACCAAACACTGAAAAATGTATTTCCTGAACCTCCCCTCCTGGCATACAGACAACCACCAAACCTTCAGCAACTTATTGTCCGAAGCTCCCTAAATGAAATGACAGCAAATGGCACATCTCCCTGCCTACAGAAAAGATGTAAAACGTGTGCCCACATCTACAATACAGACCGTATAGTTATACCACACTGCCGACTTGAACATCACATAAAGGGATCATTTTCCTGCAGATCATCCAATGTTGTCTACCTAATTCTCTGCATGAAATGTCCTGACACTGCACTCTATGTGGGAGAAACTGGACAAACACTCCGTCAGAGAATGAATTTGCACAGATTCCACATTAAACATGGCAACACAGATGTTCCTGTAGCGGCCCACTTCAACAGCCATGGACACTGTGAGAGGGACTTTAAAGTCACAGTGCTTATGGGCAACTTCAAAACACAGCAAGAGAGAAAAGAATGGGAAGTTAAGCTCATGTTAAAATTTAATACATTACAGCATGGCTTGAATAGAGACAAGAGTTTTATGGCCAGGTATGAGGACTGTTTGCATCTCTCAGACTGACACAGATAACCTGTCTACAGACCCATATTGTTTTGAAAAACTCATCACAGACTTCAAAGGACTTTGTTGGACAGTTATCTTATCCAAAAATCTCTTGACCATACATCGTTTTTCTCTCTCTTGTTAAATTAATCTTAGCCTGAGTGAACCTATTAATTTTTTACATTTAAGATTTTTCCTTTAAAGATTTACCATTGTTGTTTCTTGTCCTAGTGTGTGGATATAAACACAGGAAACTTCAGTTTCTGTATTACATCTTGCCTGAAGAAGGGGCCTGAGTTGCCTCGAAAGCTTGCATATTGTAATCTTTTTAGTTAGCCAATAAAAGGTGTCATTTTGCTTGGCTCTTCTCAACAAATATCAAGAAATAAAGAAACACCTGGTGGGTGATTTTTGTTTTTCTACAATGTTACCAAATTTCAACCAAATCCGTCAAGGAGATTTTGGGGCATTTTGTTTTTCTATTGTGTGTGTTTTTTTCCCCTAAATATTGATATACACAAATGCCATTTCTTGATGGATACATGCTGCCCAAGAAGTACGTTTCTACCAAATTTGAGTCTTTTAGCAAAACGGAAAATAGTGTTTTTGTGCTTTATACAGTATATAGATAGATTAAATTCAACCGTTAAAGACTCACAGATCTTAATTTATATACAGGTCGGATGAAAAGCTGCCAAATTTATTATAAGGAATATGGCCCAGGTAATCTTTAAATTATTACTATAATTGTGCTAAATTGTATTCGGATATCTAATCTAATGGCAAAAATAAAAAAATACTTCTCTCATATTTTTATGTTATAGGGTCACATTACAAAATCTTTCACCAAAAAAGTACAGATTGGTTTGCTAAGCAAATTAAAGAATGTGATTGTTTGTGTTGGCAGTATTGTGCACCAAGGTGCTTTTCAGTAAACTGTGAAGTATCATGCACATTTGGGAATAGGAAATAATGTTTTACATACTTTCTAGAAAATGCAGTGCAAAGGAATGGTACTAGCCTTTAGTATGCATGTTGCTTCATTACTGACCCACTTTTCATCACTGGCTTTGCCTTTGCTGTGTCTTCAAAAACACAAGGAATTCAGTAAGCAGAGGGTGAAGAACTGACTTGTGCTTACCCTGTACCAGACCCTTGAGGTAGTGTTTCAACAACGAAGATTTTGTTTTTACACTTGTTCATCGCTTTTACCTGTATGTGTTCTAACCTTTCTTTTGTCCTTTCTTCACATGTTTTTGAAAATCAATTCACTTTTCCGCAGTGCTGGAGGTAGAAATAGCAAGGCTTTTAAGCCCATGAGGAAGCGTAATTCAAGACATAGGAGGATTTTTTATTTGTAAAGTTTATAGATGGTTGGATGAAATGACATTCAGCAGTGTCTTAGGTACTTAAGTTACCTAGGAATTTTAATAAACATTATACATTTTAAAATAGTTGCTGAGTGGTGTCATAGAAGGAAGGGATGGACTGGCATCCTGGTCAGGTCTACTATACTGGGTGGGCACTGGGAGACTGCCTCCCAGGGCCATGTGTTCCCCCATTATGTAGGATGGCAGCATCTCTATAGTGTAGGACCCTTGCATGACCGAATGAAAGTTACAGCTTCAAAAGGACAGCCATGCTGTGGCCACGAAAAGGGGGCTGGTGTAAGGAAGCGTTACAGGCATTTTCTAAAATGGCAAATTTCTTTCTGAGGTGTCAGGAACAGGCTGTCCTTGTCTTATGTTTTATTGTCTTAAGCTTATGAAGATGGTTTGTTCAATGAAAGATGTTACATAAATCAAGATTATCATTACAAAAATATAGGGCCAATTTTGTATTTAATATGTCTGTCTATAACTTACTAGGAAAGATGTAATGACAGCACAGAGGCTTGTTCAGTTCCCTGGAAGCCTGTTGTAATCCAAGTCAGATTTTGCCAAAACAATTGGCAACTAAACTATGTAATATTTTATGAATATGTGGTCAGATTCAATTGCTGCCTAAGAGAATGTTCTTAAAAAAATTTAATCAAAAAAAGTTTAATTTATTGCAGCTGGTGCTCCTGCCCCAAGTTATTCCAAAATTCACTTGTATCCTTTTCATTATAAAGTGAATTAATGAAAGAAGGCCAGCATTACATTATGTGATTATTTTAATGGTCATTTGTAAAAATCAAGTGACACATACAGGGCACGGCATTTCTCTCAAACACTGTATAAGGACATTTTTATGCATAGATAGATAGATAGATAGATAGATAGATAGATAGATAGATAGATA
>JANRMT010062819.1:68771203-68834389 GCA_026402145.1 Polypterus bichir lapradei
AGATAGATAGATAGATAGATAGATAGATAGATAGATAGATAGATAGAACTTTATTTGTCCCCACGGAGAAATTTGACTTTTTATAGAAGCTCTATAATTAAGCAAAATACATAAATAATATAAACAGTTAATTCCTGTTTGTAAATAAAATATAAAAGTCAGCATCAACCCATGTAAATCTGTACCTTTTTCTTAACTACAAACCCTTTATTGTTTACTATGCAGCTCAGCTTTTTATGTCTGCCTTGCACTTTTCATTTTGTTAAAGCACCAGTATGAATATCATTCTGTGCACAAAGAACCAAGTATAATGCTTATACAACAACACAATATGACAAATTTCACAGTAGGACAATGGCCATATTTCACATTATTAAATAATTTTACAGATGTAAGTTTTTCTTAAATTATATTTATGCCATCAACAGTATTACTCAATCCCAGGATAGGCACCTCATCAGCACATCATATACAATGCACCTCAAAACAACAATTGGTCATGTTTAGGTGCATTTATGTCCTTCTAGATGCGCTCAGGGGATAAAAGTAGTTGAGCTCCATTTAAAAGAAAACACAAGTTGCCATATCCATTGACAAAACTGCCAGTGAATGATATGTAGGTGCTGCAGTAGGGGACTAGAAAGCTGGTGCAGGGCATCATATGTTGCTTCTTCTTCCTTCATTGGAGCAAAGACAGCCAGGCAATACTGTGAGTGTACCAGCAAAATGTATAGCAAGTAGCTATTAAGCAATTTACTGTGCTTGCTTCAAGACTTTTTAAGGTGAATTTCAACCCGGGGTATAAATCTGATGCTGACTCATAAGTGACCCTTGCAGTGGAGTATAAAAAGCCGCTGTCTGCAGAGCTCATAGTGTCTCCATTTTGAAGTTTTTATAGCACTTCTACTAAAATTAGAACATTGGTATTTTGCACCTTGTTAAGTAATACAATGATCTACAACTAATGTCAGAAAAGATTTCTTGATTGATGTGTAATTATTAAGCATCAACTGCAGATGATTTGACTAATGTTAATATGATATGAAAAGATGAAAACTACTCACACTGTGTGTTTTTACACTGCAGGTCAGTATGTGCAAAATGCGGTGCCTTGTTGTAAATGTTAAAAAGATTTGTGTGTTCAGTGATTAGCCCACTGTGGCTCCTAGATCCTTCTCATAAGGTGTAATTTCAAGTATCAGTAGTCCCTTTGGGTATCTAAATCTAACAGTTCTACCTCCTACATCTAATACTTTATATATTCTGTCCCCTTCCAATTCTGCCTCTGTCTTTTGATCCTGAACCTAAACCCCTTTTAAATTCTAGACTCATTGATCCCCGAAAAAGATGCTGTTTAAAATTAATCCAGAAGTCACTTCTGGGATAAACTCTAAAATCACATACTGAGTCACGGATGAGAAGCCCACCATGTATCTGTGAATGACTGTGCTGCTGGCAAAGGAAAAACGCAACACTGATAGTAAGAGAACAACCTCTGCGTGCCAGTATGAGAAGGAAGGGAGTGCTAAGAGGTAGTTCCTTTCATCCTTGTTGTCATGATTCATTTTTGGTAATCATATTAAAAAACTCTTTTACTGTAGGTTCAACCTAATTTGTGTGTTAGTATATTTAAATGACAGATGGTTTCATTATTTTTGTCATTGCCTTGTAGCTGGAAGGTTATGCAAGGGTGCTGAGCCGATACTCAGTGCAAATAAATTGACATTGGAGAGAAATGTGCACTAAAACAAGAACGTGTGATATCCTGAAAGGATACACAAGCATTTGTCACCTAGAAGACCTTTAAAGTATTTTTGTATTTGCAGCAGGGCAAATGTATCATTAGTTGCTGGCATTTTGTTTTGTAAATGAAGAAGGAGAGAAGATTTCTCCAAAAAGAAAAAAAGATTTTAGAAAATGAAATAGAAAGATAAAATTGTTTTGTTTGCCCCATTTATTTACAAATAAAGGTCTCCAATACATTTTGGTTAAAGGTTATTTAAATAGAAACTTTGAGTCACAATCTTGCAAAAAATATTATTACTATAAGAATAATGGAATATCCAGCAGCTGTTCCTGTATGTGTGTAGCATTCGCTCCTGGCAGGAAGAAACCAAACGGACACTCGCTCGCTTGACAGCAAATACAGTTTAAGCAGCCAGAAGCCACTGGGTGCAGATCCCCAAGGAGAAGAAATGTATAAAGCCACCTGCCTGCTCCCTGGAGGGGTGGTCCTTTTCAGAGCTGCTATTGAATTGTGTTTGAGTTAAAATGACTTCTGGAGCAGCAGGAATGGAGCAGGGGTCTAGATAAAGATGGCTTCTGCTTCAATTGCATTGTGCTCTGCATGTTGTCCCTAGGGCCAGTAACACCAGGAGGTGTTTTGTTTGTTTGTGCTCTGTTAGAAAGTTAGGGAAAGGCATCTTTAAGACTAGAACACTGGGAGCAGAGTTGGAAAATCACTGCTTCAATAAATAGCCTGGATTGGTTATTGAACTGTACATAGGTGTGAGTCAGTGAGTCTCTTTTCTCTGCTTAGTCACTGGACAACTAAAATTTGTTTTAGATACTAGATTACTCAATATTTGCAAGAAAACTGATTAAAATGTCAGAAATAGTAAGGAGAGAGAGAGAGAAAGGTTAGCAGTTCACGCTGATACAGTGCATTACTGCACCCACCACATGATAAACCAAGTCAGGTAAACCCAGATTACAACCCTAGTGCAGCCATACAACGGGTGACACCTCAGCACCAGAGTAGTTCAGATGCAATGGAGCAGTGTGAGGTTTTTTATGGTGGCTGGAGCGCCAATTCTGCCACCAACCCCCAGGGACTACATGCAGGGCTGGATGCAGATTAATGTCATACCCAGGATGGAGCAATTGCAGGTTAAGGGCCTTGCTCAAAGGCCCAATGAAGTAGAGTCACTTTTGGCATTTACGGGATTCAAACCAGCAACCTTCTGAGTTGCCAGTGCAAATCCCTAGCCTCAGAGCCACCACTCCGCCAATAGAAAGATAGTAATATAGTAATAATAGAAATAGCATGGTTCACCTGAAATCACTTTATTCAAGAATAAGCAGTTTTTGGCCGCTTGTGTTTTATAAAAGACTTCAGGGATCCAGCTCATATCTGTGGGCTCCTACTACTTGACCATGTTAGCATATTGGAATTCCACTGGTAAGAGACATAAATGAAACAAAAGCATTTCTTTTTTTCCTTTAATCAGTTGTATCACGAATGCTGTTTTTCAAGTGTCACTGATAATGTACATAAGTTACAGCAAAATCATAATCAGTTACAAAGCAGGAGTCATTAGAATTAAATATGAAGAGCCATAAATCAATGTCAGGGAGTAAAAGCAAGAAGAACAAACACAGATTTTACTGTGTAGTTAACTGTTGAAGCCAGAATCTCAAATAAGGAACACAGCAGAGTTCATGGTAGAAATCATGCCTATTTTATGTCTGAAAGGGTCTGATAATAATCCATAAGAAGCAGCGGTAGGCAGACAGGAAACAAATCAAAGCAGATAAGAACAAGAAAAGGACAAGACCCAAGACACAAAGCACAAGATCATTACTGCCTCCCTGTCAAGAAGCTGAGAAAAAAGTAAAAAAAAAAAAACACTGAAAGTCTGCTTCTCCAGCTGTATGTCCATCGTAAAAAAATCCAGAAATGGCACCATAGAGACATGCTGATTGCTAGGGTAAAATAAAGTGGGCATTGCATTACTTTTTTAGGTTTTTAATGTTAAGAATTGGGAAACTTATTTTGACAGGTTACAAAACTTTTTTGTGATTCAGATATATTATTTTTGGTTCTCAAGATTTTTATAGTTTGGAAAGCTAATCTTAAAGCTTTGTATGTACAGTATATATGAGTTTGAGTGTTATTTCTTGTCTTAAATATGATTTTAACTTTTTTCATTTACAGTGCATCCGGAAAGTATTCACAGCGCATCACTTTTTCCACATTTTGTTATGTTACAGCCTTATTCCAAAATGGATTTAATTCATTTTTTTCCTCAGAATTCTACACACAACACCCCATAATGACAATGTGAAAAAAGTTTACTTGTGATTTTTGCAAATTTATTAAAAATAAAAAAATTGAGAAAGCACATGTACATAAATATTCACAGCCTTTGCTATGAAGCTCCAAACTGAGCTCAGGTGCATCCTGTTTCCCCTGATCATCCTTGAGATGTTTCTGCAGCTTAATTGGAGTCCACCTGTGGTAAATTCAGTTGATTGGACATGATCTGGAAAGGCACACTCCTGTCTATATAAGGTCCCACAATTGACAGTTCATGTCAGAGCACAGACCAAGCATGAAGTCAAAGGAATTGTCTGTAGACCTCCGAGACAGGATTGTCTCGAGGCACAAATCTGGGGAAGGTTACAGAAAAAATTCGGCTGCTTTGAAGGTCCCAATGAGCACAGTGGCCTCCATCATCTGTAAGTGGAAGAAGTTCGAAAACCACAAGGACTCTTCCTAGAGCTGGCTAGCCATCTAAACTGAGTGATCGGGGGAGAAGGGCCTTAGTCAGGGAGGTGACCAAGAACCCGATGGTCACTCTGTCAGAGCTCCAGAGGTCCTCTGTGGAGATAGGAGAACCTTCCAGAAGGACAACCATCTCTGCAGCAATCCACCAATTAGACCTGTATGATAGAGTGGCCAGACGGAAGCCACTCCTTAGTTAAAGGCACATGACAGCCTGCCTGGAGTTTGCCAAAAGGCACCTGGAGGACTCTCAGACCATGAGAAATAAAATACTCTGGTCTGATGAGACAAAGATTGAACTCTTTGGTGTGAATGCCAGGCATCACGTTTGGAGGAAACCAGTCACCGCTCATCAGCAGGCCAATACCATCCCTACAGTGAAGCATGGTGGTGGCAGCATCATGCTGTGGGGATGTTTTTCAGCGGCAGGAACTGGGAGACTAGTCAGGATAAAGGGAAAGATGACTGCAGCAATGTACAGAGACATCCTGGATGAAAACCTGTTCCGGAGCGCTCTTGACCTCAGACTGGGGTGACAGTTCATCTTTTAGCAGGACAACGACCCTAAGCACACAGCCAAGATATCAAAGGAGTGGCTTTAGGACAACTCTGTGAATGTCCTTGAGTGGCCCAGCCAGAGCCCAGACTTGAATCCGATTGAACATCTCTGGAGAGATCTTAAAATGGCTGTGCACGGAGGCTTCCCATCCAACCTGATGAAGCTTGAGAGGTGCTGCAAAGAGGAATGGGCGAAACTGGCCAAGGACAGGTGTGCCAAGCTTGTGACATCATATTCAAAAAGACTTGAGGCTGTAATTGCTGCCAAAGGTGCATCGACAAAATATTGAGCAAAGGCTGTAAATACTTATGTACATGTGATTTCTCAGTTTTTTTATTTTTAATAAATTTGCAAAAACCTCAAGTAAACTTTTTCACGTTGTCAGTATGGGGTGTTGTGTGTAGAATTCTGAGGAGAAAAATGAATTTAATCCATTTTGGAATAAGGCTGTAACATAACAAAATGTGGAAAAAGTGATGCGCTGTGAATACTTTCCAGATGCACTGTAAATATTAAATGTGTCCTATCTCCATTTTAGAAGCTGCTACAGGCAGATAATGTGTTGTCTGGTACCTCTTTCCTGACTCACCTCACGAGTACTTTCTATTAAATTTGATTGCAGTACAGGAATCACTCTTTTCAAGATACAAATTTGATCAGTGAACAAATGCGATTACCATATATACTCACCTAAAAGTTGAAAAATCGATCATAAAATCAGACCCTGACTTAAACACTTGTTCAGAAATGCGACACTTAATTTTTTTTTTTTTTACATTCTCTTGCCTCCTTCAATCTTGCATCAGTTTCTCAGACACAACGAATTTTGTTGCAGCAGCGCAGTTACCAATTTCTTTCGCTACTTCAATGACATTTAATTTAAAACCAGTGTCATATTTTCTTCTGATTGAACGCTCCATCGTAGAGAAGGGATGCTCTTACGATAAAGGTGTATGAGGGTATGAGATACAAAAAACACAAATCAGTGCAAATGTTGTTTCGGAATAGTCTGGGAATTACCGTGTGGTCACGTAGGCACAATACAGAGGGAGAGAGAGAGAGAGTGATCAGGAGCACACGCTGGTACAGTGCATTGCTGCACCCACATTGAAAAAAAGGCAGTGTGCTCCGTGGTTATTCTCTCAGGTGGGCGTTAGTATATCATAATCTCTTGTACCAGTAGCGTGAGTTTTCCGCATTCAACTTATACGACCAACATTATAAAATACCAGAAATTATACTGTAAAATCAAGTCCCAAGTTCATATGTAAAGAACCCTTTCCAGAATGAAAAGGTTCTTTGTAAAGCAATATTTCTACAAGGAATCACACAATCCAGTAAAGAACCATAAAATGCCATTACAGAACCATTATTTTTAAGAGTGTGATTGCAGGAAAATCCATCACTGACAACTGAATCACAAAATGATTCAAAATGGCAACTAAGTACCTTCTGTACTGTACTACACCTCAGCATTAGCGATGACTGCTGCCTATTCATCCATGTCAGACTAGTTTTTTACTTCATTGGCTACTTGAAAATTAATTGAAATTCAATTGAAAAGAAAAATGATTGGACTTTATGTGCCCATTCGTATCTGTGGTTTGCCATGAGTTGAAACCCACCTGTACAATAATATGTTCTAATGAAAATCCTAGAAACTTAGCACTAAGCCCAGAGCAACTCCATCTTTTTTATTAAACCTAAATTTTAGTTTACAAGACCTATTCAGACTCTTCTTTTCCTGACTTTGACTTCTCATTTGGAAAGATGATTAATGGACCTTTCTATTATTTATCAATACACTTCTGTAAAGTACTTAAGAAATTTTCCTCTAGTCTCAAAAATAACTGCAGGGAAAACAAAAAAACCAAACATTTTTTTATAAATTTGCCCAAGTGAAGTGCGTCAGTATGCTATGCATTTATAATCAAGGAGTTAGAGAATGGCTGAATCAGCATGCGTCTGTGAATGGAATAAGAAATAGGTAAAGACTAATTCCTTACTGAAAAAATAAAAAGGTTAGAAACAGAACAATTTGGCTGATGAGCCTTCATTAGGTATCTGAGTAAATCACACAACTGATGAAGGTTCATCAGGTAGAGCATTGCATTTTCAATCTTCTTTAATTTTTCAACCTTCACATATTTTCAATGCAGGGTTTTTTGCATAATTGCTAGTCATTTATGTAAAGTTAAATAAATTATAGATAGTCACTGCTAATACTACTAAAGCTTGTATTTGGCCTATCGTATTTGTAATTACTTTTTAACTTTGGCTTTTTAATTTATATTATCTGCTGTCTTGAAAGCAATTGTACAATGAAGATTACATATTAGGACAGACTAGATGATTTCTGATTTAATCATTAGACAGGTATAATCAAAAAATTAATTTTTTGACTAATAAAGTATCTAGTTGTTATTTTTGCTTTTTTTTGGAAATGGTCCTTTTTTTGATTGTCCTTTTTTTCCACTCTGAGACACAGTTGTGAAGGCTGTTTTTTATATAAGATACTTGCTGAAGTATATAGCATTGCAAGGGTATATTTGTAAAATGCATTAAAAAAAGAAAGCAAAGGTTTATGTGTTTTTGTAAATGGCGACCCTGTAGTTAATTGCTTCTTGTCCCATCCATCATCCATACTGCCTCTCTATCAATGTCTCTGCTTCGTGAGTCAATAATTTGTACTTTTTGAGGCTGACAGAATTCCAGAATTGCAGTAACTCCTTTCTGGGCTGTAACCATGAAAGCTGTCATGTCAGACTCATAGTTCAAGGTGGACAGTGGACGGTTTGCAGTGTGTAAATCATGAAGAAAAGCAAAGCAAGAGTCAAACAACCTCTTTAATTATTCTTAGTGTTGTGTTGCACTTGCACTTTAGATCAAGCCTCACCCAACATGGCCCTGCAAAAGCACACGTTCCACCTTTTTATATTACAATAGTTAGAAGCAGTATGTGGTGTTACTCGGGTAAGTAATGTTAAGTTCTGGTCATTTTGTCTGATATTCTGCCTTCAGTCTGTTTGGATATTTCATTTGCAGGTGGAAAATGTGTTCAAACTGTAGCACACTTGAAAAAAATCACACAGTAACCCCCAGGGTCAAAATTAAGGGTACCAAAGTAGTTTATTGTGTCTGTATGGTCCTACAGAACAACTTTGCAAACTTTGGTCCAGGTCAGTCATAGGATGTAGGATTGCATAGGGAACATACAGATCGACACACATTATATTTGATATATATAGATGAATAATTAAACCATTTACAGTACAAGCCAAGCAGGAAAATTCAGAAGATTCTATTGAGGCAGGCATTCTTTCTTACCATTACATGGCTATGTGCTTTATTTAAACTATGACATTTATTTATTTACATTTTTAATCTAGTCCTAATTTGATTGAGTTGAAAACACAAATTGACAACCACCTAGATTATTGACATGGAAAGCATTCTGTTTTATAAAAGTCAGGTTTCAGATTTCAGAGGTAGACATCTTTTCAAGTGTGGAAATGTTCTCTTCGTTCCCTTGTACTAATTCATGTCTGAGAAGTAAGCTTTACTAAACCATGTAAAAGCATGCTTTGTTTTAGCAAACAGAAAAATATTTGTGCAAAGGACTCAAGGTCTAAGCATTCCACACTTGAGTCTGCCTTATCACGTTTTCCCTTTGCTTACATCTGAACGCCATAACAAAAGGGGCCAAGAAATCAAATTGCATAAGGGGGGATGAAGGGGCTCAAGGATTGTGTATAATAAAGTGTTGACTGTTACATTTCATAATGATATTAAATCACGCATTCTAGGGGTATAAAAACTTGCCCCACCCAACAGACGGGGTTCAGAGGAGCCCTGACGCTGTCATGTATATTTGATTGTCTGCTTTTCTGAAACTCTTCTCACTGTGACTCTGCAAAATAAAGCTGCTTTATAACCACACCTGCTGTCTGGTCTGAAGTCTTCGTCCACACAAGTAAGCTCCCATTGGTATTAGCTTTGCTGAAGTTTTTATATTCCCCTTTTGGTCTCCTGGTACCATTATCTACCACCTGAGTAGCTAGCACAGTGGTAATGCTAATTAAACCCCATGTCAGACACTCTTTGAAGGCTAGTAGCTCATTGGGTTGCTTTTTCCTATCCTATCCTTTTTTCAGCAGAGACCCGTAGCTTAGACTGTGCACTGTAACTATTTAAATTCTCTCATTCGGAAAACTGAACGGCAGACACCCTTCATTTTATTTTTTGAAATTGTCCCATAAATTATAGCTTATTGAATTCTCTTAACAGTACATTTTTATTACATTTTACTGTGATTTTTAAGTATTTATTATATATAATCCTATGTATTCACACACATATGTTGATCTTGTCTGCCATATATCTCTTATTATACAACACCAGCTTGTAAAACGTTGGGACAGTATGGAAAATGCAAATAAAAACAGAGAGCAGTACTGCAAAACTGGTCAGCATTATATTATTTCACTTTTAAATTAATAAATACTGTATCAAAGGAATTGTATTGGGGACTCAGTGCAGTTTTTCTTTCCAACCAGTCTCTTAATTAGATTTCAATTCTTGTTGTTAATGTAATAAGTCATTCAATAAGGGAACTTATTCCTATATATACTTAATTTTTCTGAAAAAAAAAAAAAACGTTTTGCCTGTTTTTGATATATACTGTACAAGTGTTTACTTTTTTGATAGACATGTAATGGCACAAATAGGACTAACATCAGCAGTTTACAAGCATCTTGTTTATTGACTGGCACTGAATTAAAAGAAGCAATTTTGGGTTCAATGTTAAAAAAACAACTGAAGTATAATGGTTTTAAAAAAGCAAACTACATAAACCTTTATGCATTTAACAATGTAACCATTTCAAAAGGATTAAACCATTACTAATAGCAATTTCAGAAACATCTAATTAAATGATACAATCAGCTGTAGCAAGACTACATAGTAATAGTATATTCTATGTGTGTGTTGAATGCGTGTTGTTTTCATAGTCCCATTTACTGTCCGTTATGTGTATGTCAGTGAATGTTGTCCCATAAGTGCAGAGGAGACAGATGATGAAGAGAGACCGCAGCCCCAGGATGGAAATCATCTGTTTACGCACCAGTTACATCCGTGACATTTTACATTTAAAAAAGAGGAGCAAGAGGTGACAAAAAGAGGCAGAGAGAGAGAGGAAAAGAAAAGAAGACAATAATTTTTCCAACCATCTACAAACTCAATTCTATTCATTGTTTTATTCCACTGCCTGCTTTTTCATCTACCGATCATTCATCACAAGAGCCAGAGCCGAGAAACTCCGGGGTTGAAGTCATTTCAGCCATTGCCAGGATGTTTACGGTGAGGTCGTTTTGTTGTCGGGAGGAAGCACCTTAACACCACAACCAGTTTCTATACTTTATTTTGGGACACATTGTTTCACCACATTTTCCACTGCCGCGTTTTTCAGATCTATGTTTGTATTTGTGTTGTGTGCTTTTGGTAATTGTTTGGGGGAAAGGGAGGGTTTATTGTAAATATATGTGTTAATATACAGTACATATTAATTAGTCACTGGTGTTTTAGGGATAAGTGGTAGTTTGCACACACTTATATATATTTATTTATTATTGAATGTTTTTCTGTCTTTCATTTTACAATATATCTGTGTTTAATTTGACATATCCTTTTACTGTCTCTGGTTATTTCATCATGTCGGGAAAATAAGACATCTTGTAAGGAGTATAGCTTAATATTAGAGCAAGAAACCTCAGGTATTCCAAGTTATAGTCTTGGTAGTGTAGTAGCCAGTCTGGGTAAGTGGTTGGCTGTTACACAGCTACCAGCAGAGATAGGATTTCCAGTTAAGACACTGCTTGGAACAAATATTGCAAACCCAGTGGGTAACAGTCCTGCCTAAAAATAAGCTAAAAGTATTAGTTTACCAAAGTAACTTAATATTTAATTAGAAATAAGTTATTAATTTAGCTAAAGCAATATTAAAATGTGTTTGAGCAGAATAATATGCTTATAAAATGTATTTAGGTTTGGGGCAGCCACCTGTATAATACTCCTGGCTGCAAATGGATAAATTAGTTGTACAGATGTGTACAGGTTCAAGTTCAACAAAGAACTGATTTGAGATTTTCAAAATGGCAGTTTTAAAAGCATGCAGAGGAAGTGACGTCATCAATAGGGTCAGAACCAGAAGTGACGTCATCAGGGCTAGGCAGAATGTCCAGTAACTGGTCAGCAGAGAATTGAGATAAAGAGTCAGTGTGCTCCACCACCCCCTGGGCTGGCATGGAGTCACTCTCATTCAG
Source organism: Polypterus bichir lapradei (assembly GCA_026402145.1). NCBI lineage: Eukaryota > Metazoa > Chordata > Cladistia > Polypteriformes > Polypteridae > Polypterus > Polypterus bichir. Next base: position 68,782,590 of record JANRMT010062819.1, read on the forward strand.
GCCCTTTAGCTGCCCCCCATGCTCACGTGTGTGACACCGTACTTATTAGTGATGAGCGAGCACCAAAGTGTTTGGGTGTTCGGGTGTTCGGTCTGAACACATCGCGATGTTCGTGTGCTCTACCGAGCACCCGAGTATAATGTAAGTCAAAGGGAGACAACCAGGCACCCCCTGCTCTGAAGAGGGAAGTGTGCCTGGTCCATTGGAAAAGGTCAGAAAGTGACAGAAACACCACCCAAATGGACTGGGAACAGCATGGGGACGATGTCTGGATGCATCTTGGACTCCCAAGTCGCTGCTGGGAACCAGTTTGTCCGAGTTGTACGCCACTTTTACAGACTGACAAAAACATGCCCAAAACCCCCCAAAAAAATCAATTTTACAGGAAAAATTACGCTCTAAAACATTATATGCCAGTGCCTGCAGGTGAGCAGACACTCTAAAACATGATGTGTTCCGGCAAGCCAATCACTGTAATGCCAACACCTGACATGGCTACTGGCATTACAGTGAGGGCAGTACTTACCTGCCCCTTGACTGGCTGTCTCCAACCCACGAAACGTGCAGGGCAGAGACTCGAGCATGGCGCACGAGCACATGTGGTGCTCGTTCGAGTAGCGCCATGCTCTGAACATAGCGATGCTCGAGCCGAACACATGTTCGGCCGAGCATGTTCGCTCATCACTAGTACTTATATTACTTTCAGTGTGTAATTCACAAAATCTCTGCATGTTCATGTGAATTGTCTCCCATATTTAGCTGACACAGCTTAATGGGAAAAGCTGTACTGACCAGGTATGCCTTGAAATGGATGGATGTTTGGGAGTTGTGCATTCACAATGTTAATCATGAATAAGTAAGCAACTAAAAGCACTTTGTAGGTTTCCCCAAAGAGCAGCCAAGTGTTCTACATGCTGGATCGGATGGGCTACTAGTTTTTCTGTACACCTCCTCATATTAACATTGTTCTTCTATTCTCTCATTTTACTGTATGTATCTCTTATTTCCACCATGTGGCTATCTTCCACTATGTCCGTGGCAGAGTTGTACAGTAGATATCAGAACTAACATGTATTTATCATGGTATTGTTATATAATCAAACAGTGGCATTTAGTTTTAATGACAGGTACATGTGTTTTTAATTCAGGAAAACTGAAGGGGGAATAAGAGAGTAACTGAAGAAAAGAAAACAAGTATATTAAAAACATACTAATTCCACAAACTAGTAAACAGCAACATTTTATTCAGATTCTCCTTATGTTATTTCAGCTTGTTGGTACCCAGCACTGACTAATTTTTCCATTTCCTCCAAATACCTGAAACATTATTTTTTCTTGAGCAAATTTCAAATCATGTGCAAGAAATCAGTTGATTGAAGCTCATCAAATGTAATTCATCTCCTGTGATAACTATTCATTTCATGTAATTTTTTGTTGTTTTAGATATTTGAAAACAGTATAATACATACATGAACAATGTTTCAAATTTTTCAGCAAGTGGTTTTCCAGGGGTTCGGGTTAGCATTCTGCACTTTCCCCTTAATGTTGATTACTACGGATTACTTTTAAATAAATGTTCTGGAGTCACTCTGCAGTGAATTTGTTTTATATAAAGTGGATTCAGAAAGTATTTAGACCTTTTCACTTTCTGCACAATTCATTGAGTTGTCGATTTAATTTTAAATGAATAGATCTGTCATTTTTGCCCAGCAATAACATTTCATGACAAAGTGAAAACATGTTTTCAAAAAGGTTTACAAATGTATTGAAAATCAAAAACTGAAATGCGGTATCTTTACTGTTGTACTCCACATTGTTGTTAGGTGCATCGTGTTTGCTTTAATTCATCTTGAAATGTGTCTAGAAATTGACCTGTGATAAACTGAATTGAATCATTTAGAAAGGCACACACTTGTGTATTTAAGGTCCAATAAATCAAACTGCATGTCAGGACTAAAACCAAACTATGAAGTCCAAAGAATTCACTGTAGATCTCCACGTTCAAACTGTGGTGAAGCACAGATCAGGGCAAGTGAATAAAACCATTTCTAAAGCTTTGTGTGCTCCCAGGAGCACAGTGACCTCAATAGTTTTGAAATGGAAACAGATAAAACCACTAAGACTCTTCCTGGTGTTAGCTGTCTGGTTAAACTGAGTAACTGGCCAAGAAGAGCCTTGGTCAGCGAGGTGAGCAGGAACCCAGTAGTAACTTTAACAGAGCTTCAGACATCCTCTGCTCAGATGGGAGAACCTGTTGGAATGCCATCAATCAAGTGTTTATGGTAGAGGCTAGATGGAAGCCACTCTGGAGCAGAAGGTATATGATAGTTTGAAGGTCTCTGAGAGAATGAAGAAAAATATTCTCTGGTCTGATGAGACAAAAATGTTATTCATTGCATAGAATTCCAAGCAATATGTCTAGCAGATTTAAGGCAATACTAATCACCTGTGTAATATCATCTCTACGGTGAAGCATGGTGGTGGCTGCATCATGCTATGAGAGTTCTTCTCAGAGGCAGGGACATAGAGGTCCTTCAAGAAAATCCACAGCAAGCGACCTTAGACTGGATTGAAAATTCACTTTTGAGCAGAACAATGACCCAAAGTATACAGCCAAAAAACATCACTGGAGTTGCATCGGAACACACTGTCCTTGAGGGGCCCAGCCAAAGACTAGGCTTACACCCCATAGAACATCTGTGCAGAGTCCTAAAGATGGCAGTTCACGGACACTACCCATTTTTTCTAACAAAGCTACCAGGAAGAACTGGATAAATTGCCCAATTCCAGATGTGCAATGCATGTAGAAATTACCCAGGAAGACAAAGCTGTAATTTCTGCCAAAGGGCCTTCTACAAAGTACTGAATTAAGGCTATGAATGATTATGATTTTTAATAAATTTGCAAACCTTTTCAGAAAATTGCTTTTGCTTTGTGATTATGGGATATTGAGTGTAATTTGAAGGACAAATATCCATCCATTATCCAAGCTGCTATACCCTAACTACAGAGTCACCGGGGTCTGCTGGAGCCAATCCAAGCCAACACAGGGTGCAAGGCAGGAAACAAACCCTGGGCAGGGTGCCAGCTCACCACAGGGTACACACACACACTCACCCACATCAAGCACAATTTAAAATTGTCAATGCACCTAACCTACATGTCTTTGGACTATGGGAGGAAACCCACGAAGACACAGAGAGAACATGCAAACTCCATGCAGGGAGGACCCAGGAAGCGAACCCAGGTCTCCTTAATGCGAGGCAGCAACGCTACCTCTGCACCACCATACTGCCCAGGACAAATATATCAGTTTAAAATTAAATTTACAACACAATGAAGTGTGAAGAAAGTGAAGGGGTCTAAGTACCTTATTGGAATCCAATGTATATAATAATTTATTCAATAGATTTATTGAAGAGCAGCAGGTGAACTCTACTACTTTCACTGCTCTAACTAGACAAAAAGATTCATAGGCTTATATAGCCATAAGTAAGAAAGACAGATACGAAGCAGTAAATCACCCAATAGACTGTGGAAAGTTAATAGGAAAGTTAGTGACTAAAAGTACACATCTTTATCACATGGTACAAGTTACACCATGTTTTTGGTGAGGCTAAAGGAAATTCTTTGTCCTATAATAACAATATGCAGTACACCTAAAGAGTGTAAATCACCACAATGTCCTTGCATGTGAATGTGTTTTTCCTGCACTCTGGAACACCCAAAGTGTTACCTTCTTTGCAGTCTAATGTAAAAAATAAAAAAGCAAATTTCTGTACAAAGTAACATTTATATAAGATTTATTAAAATGAAATAGAACGTACTTCTGAACACTAAGAAAAATATTTTATAATAGCGACACCTAAAAAATCATTCTTTATCAATATATCTCCCTACCTCTCAGTACAGTTATAAGAGTGCTTTACAATGTTCTGGTTGCATTTGAAGTCAGTTTTGCACAACAACTTTTGACCCCATCAAGACCTGCAAATCAATGGCCTTTACTAGTTTCTCTTCTGCTGGTGAGATTCTGTATTCTTCCTCCTTCCCCTCTGTAGTTGATAATGAAATCTCAGAGCATTCTCTGTTTGTCACACCCTTTTGAAAATTTCACATCAGCAAAGCAAATCATTGTCTCTGGATAGAGTGTCAAGTCAACTGCAACAGGGTACTAAACCACTAGACTAAACGCTACAATGTTGGAAAATCTCAGTGAGGCAGCTTACAAAAGAAGAGTTTGGAATCAAAAAGCAAGGAATATTTCTTAAAGAACTGTGGTATATTCCTCTCTATATTTTTTATTTGTCTTCGTTATTTTGGTTCACAATTCAGCAAATGCGTATTGTCACATTTCACTTTGTCTCCTTATGATGTCTGTCTGGTAATGTAGAGAAATCCCAGGTGACACGTCAAATTTCTTTTAACTATTTGTTCACCTCTGACTCTTAATGATAAACTATTTTGGGACTTTATATAATACTTAGAGATGTGTTTCTGGAATATACCATTTATCTGTATGCTGATTGGTGTGTTTGAAATGCTTTGTAGTCAGTATATGTAGAACGTAGCTGATTAATGGAAGCTTTCTGTTAGATTTCTTTAGTCTGCTATGGTGCATTGAACAAGGAGTTTGGAGTTCATTTCTGAATTTTCCCATGGGAGTTAAAAATTTTATCTAATCTAATCTATATTGAGACTCATCTTTATTTACTAAATATTACCCACAACAGTCTATTTTAGCTTTCTCTCACTATGTCTCTTGTCTCACTTTATTCATGCCCTGGTTATTGTTCCCCTTCTCATGATAATCCTTAAAATCTGTGCCCATCATAACAGGAATAGTATTGGCATGAGTTCTCTTACTGGTGGTCAGGCCACCCCTCAGTGGTGACAGTTTTTTGTATTTAGTATTATTTTTAATTTGCATGAAGTATTATTTCAAATAAACCACTAAGTGTATATTTTTTTTTTAGGAATTTGCATTCCTTCAAATATTCAATATTATAATAGCATACCACAAAGTGCAAATGCATACATACATACATACATACATACATACATACATAAATAAATAAATAAATAAATAAATAAACTTATGTAGGCAAGAGTCTGATAATAAGCCAAAGACAACCACTAGGTAACAGATTGTGACTACATTTTATTATGGTAATTTTATTGACATTTTTGGAGAAATGTTTAATATACAAAATGAATTATCCAAGGTTTAATTATTACTTGAGGCATTTCTATTGTTTCTGACACATTATGATCACTGGTGTGCCTGTCTTTAGGCCTAGATTCTCATTTGTGTGAAGTATTTGACATCCCTCACAGTAAATTTATTTTGAAATGCACGTTGCTTAAAGCAATATTTTTGGCCATCAGGTTCATAGATGATACTGATGTTTCTCTCCTTTTATAAAATTCAGTAGTTGCATCAATTAAAATGATAAATGCATTTTAGGCTATTCCTTTATTGTCAGAATTATAGTATCTTTGATCAATAAAATATAACAAGCTGAATTATAATTGCAACCAACACGTTTTACTTGTTTTCTTCTTCTTTTTTTTTTTGCGACCTGCTAATGTGGGTTATTTAGCAAGTTTACATGAGCTGATATCCTAAGAACAGAATTATTTCTACTTCTTTTGACCTATTCAGTAACTCAGAACTGTCAACATAATGTTTGCTGTGTGATACATACACAGTTACAAGATGCACAAACATGTTCACAAAAAGTATCTTTAACTTAGTCCAACTTTTTTCTTCCATTCAAGAAATGATTTTTGGGATATGTTGCTATTATGTACCTAACTTACGTTTTTGATTTTGCTCAAAATTATTATTTTAAGACTTTGTCCATGTCCATTTCTAATACAACTGACTTACATTTCATTAGGATATATCATATGAAAGGGTTTAATTGATTTAATTAACAGAACTGTTCACAGAAGTAATTTCTAGCATATAGTACATTACCCAATTAGCTTAGTCTTTACTAAAAATTAATATATTTTTAAGCTTGAAAAATTAGTTTTAGGAAAATGTGTCAGTATGCAGCTACTTTAAGTTGATTCAGCTAAAAATGAGTGTATTTGTAGGATGTATGTATCTTTTGTTTACATTTATCAGTGTAAAAAAAAAGGATTGGGCAGAGTGATATTTTTGGGACATTTTACAGAATGTATGAGCAATTGTGGGTTACTGTTAGTATAACTTTACTTAATTTGCATGAAGGACCACCCTGGTTATGCTTAGTGATCAGATGACTGAGTGCTTTCTCCATCCTCAGCTACTTCACTACTGGGTGCAGTTTAGAATCTCCCATTTTGTTTCTCTCAATGTGAAGGGATTTTTCCTAATACTATCTGTGGAAGAAATATTGAGAAATTTGTTTAAACCAAAGTATTTTCAGAAAAGTTTAGAGTAAGGTTTTATTACTGTATGTCTTCAAAATGAAGCAATAGAAATAATAATGTAATAATTGCAAGATCATTATTACTAAAATTTCTAGTTAATGTTCTTCTGTTAATAATTACCGTAAATACACAATTTGAGTTTAATATGCAGTACTTTCACAAGAGGGGCGTGATCCAATATAAGTCCTTACCCTATCAAGTCCCGTAAATACAAGTGTGGAGGTCAGGACCTACTCAAATATAATTGGAAGAGTCTTTAACTTTGATATTTAGATATTTATTTACTTTTTTAGATTATTAAACGGTGAATGTATTCTCTATTTATATACAGGGTGGTCCAGATTTAATTATGCAGATCCAGATCGTCTGGATGACTTTGATTTATGCAGGGACAATTCCAGTTCGGCGCGAAGACGATTCTTCATGTTGTCAGTTCACACACTTCTCGATGGTCCGGGATTTTTCAGGTGATTTTCTATTTAATAAACTTAAGTTATAGCGTAATGAAAATTGCATAATTAGATCTGAACTACCCTATATATACCACCTCACTTTTGTGCTATTTTCCCATGGAGAATTTTATACAAGTTTTTCATATTATGAGTGCGTTATTTTTGTGCAGATCTTTAGCACAATTTTGGCTCCAGAGGTGCCTCACTGGGGTTTAAAGGCACAAACAGACTCTGCTTCACCCTTGTACTCTGTCATCACAACAGGTGCTCCTTCCTCCAAGGAAATGCGACTTCTTCTGACTCCCTCCTGCCACATGTTTCAGATATGTGTTGTAATAGTCAAACTGAGCTGCTTGTTTCTTATTATTTTGCAACAGGTTTTAGAAGATCTCTTATATAAAAGATTTACCATATATACTTGTGGATAAGTTATCCCGCAGATAAGTCGGGACTTGATTTTACGGTATAATTTCTGGTATTTTATAATGTCGGTTGTATAAGTCAAATGCGGAGCACTCACACTATTGGTCCAAGAGATTATGATATGCTAACGCCTACCTGAGAGAGTAACCACAGAGAACACTGCCTTTTATTTCTATCTGGGTGTGGCAATGCGCTGTATCAGCGTGTGCTCCTAATCCCTCTCTCTCTGTATTGTGCCTACGTGACCACACGGTAATACCCAAACTATTCCGAAGCAACGTTTGAACTGATTTGTGCTTTTTGTATCTCACACCCTCATATACCTTCATCCCTTATCTACGAGCATTCCTTATCTATGATGGAGCGTTCGATCAACAAAAGAAAATATGAAGCTGGTTTTAAATTAAACATCATTGAAGTAGCGAAAGAAATTGGTAACTGCGCTGCTGCAAAAAAATTTGATGCGTCTGAGAAACTAATAAAAGATTGAAGGAGGCAAGAAGATGTTTAAAAAAAATTAAGTGTTGCATTTTTGAACAGGCGTATAATTCGGGGTCTGATTTTATTATCGATTTTTCAGGTTTCAAGACCCAACTTATACGTGAGTACGGTACATATGATACTTTTTTTATTAAGATTTTAGTTAGATTTTTTTTATTGAGGCAGGAGTCTTCTTCATGATGCAAAACATTGCACTTTACTAAACAATGCTTGCTCTCACCAAAATGAAAAGAGTTCTTTCTCTTGTGGATAAGACACAATACAGTTATGGCAAGAGCCGACTTTATAGCCACAAACAAGACAGAACTGCTGACTAACTGGACATAAGAAAACTTTCTAGTAATTGAATTCTACTGTTTCAATGATAAAAGAAATATTTATCGTCATCTGGGCTGGCGCTTAGCATTTTGATTGACAAAATTATATTTTTTAAGTTATTTACCCAATGTACATTATAGTGAGGGCTTAGAAAAAATTTTAATGTAATGTTTTCATGCAGAATAGAGATAACAAAGTTAACAATGGAATATAGTTTTAAGGTAACCGATGTTGGCCAACAGCAAACAATATCAAAATGTCCATGAAAAAATCTCACATGTCAGGTCATATGCTGACAAAGTCCTAAACACATATTTTTACTATGCTGTCATGAACCAAAATGGAACACTCTCAGAAGCAAATGATCATGTGAAATACAGACAGCTGCCACCTCCTTTAAATTGTAACTGTCTCTCAGCTCATGCTCTTTGTTGATATAATGTGTAGTGCAATGATAGCCCATATACAGTGCCCTTCATAATGTTTGGGACAAACACACATTTTCCCTTCATTTACCCCTCCACAGTTTAAAATTACAAATCAGACAATTCAGATGTGATAAGATTGCATATTGCTGACTTTCATTTAAGGGTATTTGCATACATTTTGGTCACACCATGTAGAAATTAGAACACTTTTTCTACACTGTCCTCCCATTTCAGGGCACCATAATATTTGGGACATAACAAAGGAAAGTGTATTAAACGCAGTCATATTTACTACTTTGTCGAATATCTCTTGCATGTAATGTCTGCTTGAAGTCTGTCATTCATAGACATCATCAGGTGCTGAATATCTTCTCTGGTAATGCTCTGCCAATCCTCTAAGGCAGCCATCTTCAACTCCTCATTGTTTAGAGGGTTTGTCCCCTTAAGTTTTCTTTACAGCAGATAGAAGGAATTCTTAGTTGGATTTACATTGAGTGACTCGCTTGGCCATTCAAGAATTTTCCATTTTTTAGCTTTGAAAAACTCCTGTGTTGCTTTAGCAGTATGTTTGGGATCATTATCTCCATCCATCCATCCATCCTCTTTCGCTTATCCGGGATCGGGTCTCGGGGGTAGCAGCTTAAGCAGAGAGGCCAGACTTCCCTCTCCCCAGCCACTTCTTCCAGCTCTTCCGGCAGAATCCCAAGGCGTTCCCAGGCCAGCCGGGAGACATAGTCCCTCCAGCGTGTCCTGGGTCTTCCCTGGGGCCTACTCCCAGTTGGACGTGCCCGGAACACCTCACCAGGAAGGCGTCCAGGAGGCATCCTGATCAGATGCCCGAGCCACCTCATCTGACTCCTCTCGATGCGGAGGAGCAGCGGCTCTACTCTGAGCCCCTCCCGGATGACTGAGCTTCTCACCCTATCTTTAAGGGAAAGCCCAGACACACTGCGGAGGAAACTCATTTCAGCGACTTGTATTCGCAATCTCGTTCTTTCGGTCACTACCCATAGCTCATGACCATAGATGAGGGTAGGAACGTAGATCGACTGGTAAATTGAGAGCTTTGCCTTGCGGCTCAGCTCTTTTTTCACCATGACAGACCGATGCAGAGCCGATCCTTTGTCAATCTCACGGTCCATTCTTCCCTCACTCGTGAACAAGACCCCGAGATACTTGAACTCCTCCACTTGGGGCAGGATCTCACCCCCAACCCTGAGAGGGCACTCCATCCTTTTCCAGCTGAGGACCATGGTCTCGGATTTGGAGGTGCTGATTCTCATCCCAGCCGTTTCACACTCAGCTGTGAACCACTCCAGAGAGCGCTGAAGATCACGGCCTGATGAAGCAAACAGGACAACATCATCTGCAAAAAGCAGTGACCCAAACCTGAATCCACCAAACCGGACCCCTTCAACACCCTGGCTGCGCCTAGAAATTCTGTCCATAAAAGTTATGAACAGAATCGGTGACAAAGGGCAGCCCTGGCGGAGTCCAACTGACACCGGTTGTACAGGGACCAAACAGCCCTTATCAGGGGGTCCGGTACCCCATATTCCCGTAGCACCCCCCACAGGATTCCCCGAGGGACACGGTCGAACGCCTTTTCCAAGTCCACAAAACACATGTAGACTGGTTGGGCAAACTCCCATGCACCCTCCAGGATTCTGCTAAGGGTGTAGGGCTGGTCCACTGTTCCGCGACCAGGACAAAAACCACACTGTTCCTCCTGAATCCGAGGTTCGACTATCCGACAGACCCTCCTCTCCAAAAACCCTGAATAGACTTTTCCAGGGAGGCTGAGGAGTGTGATCCCTCTGTAGTTGGAATACACCCTCCGGTTCCCCTTTTTAAAGAGGGGGACCACCACCCCGGTCTGCCAATCCAGAGGCACTGTCCCCAATGTCCATGCGATGTTGCAGAGACGTGTCAACCAAGACAGTCCTACAACATCTAGAGCCTTAAGGAACTCCGGGCGTATCTCATCCACCCCCGGGGCCCTGCCACCAAGGAGTTTTTTGACCACCTCGGTGACTTCAGTCCCAGAGATGGGAGAGCCAACCTCAGAGTCCCCAGGCTCTGCTTCCTCATTGGAAGGCATGTTAGTGGGATTGAGGAGGTCTTCGAAGTACTCCCCCCACCAACCCACAAGGTCCCGAGTTGAGGTCAGCAGCGCACCATCCCCACCATATACAGTGTTGACACTGCACTGCTTCCCCCTCCTGAGACGCCGGACCGTGGACCAGAATCTCCTCGAAGCCGTCCGAAAGTCGTTCTCCATGGCCTCTCCAAACTCCTCCCATGCCCGAGTTTTTGCCTCAGCAACAACCGAAGCCGCATTCCACTTGGCCTGCCGGTACCTATCAGCTGCTTCCAGAGACCCACAGGACAAAAAGGTCCTATAGGACTCCTTCAGCTTGATGGCATCCCTCACCGCCTGTGTCCACCAACGGGTTCGGGGATTGCTGCCACGACAGGCACCGACCACCTTGTGGCCACAGCTCCGGTCAGCCGCCTCAACAATAGAGGCACGGAACATGGCCCATTCGGACTCAATGTCCCTCACTTCCCTCGGGACGTGGTTGAAGGTGGAGGTGGAAGTTGAAGCCACTTCTGACAGGGGACTCTGACAGCCGTTCCCAGCAGACCCTCACAACACGTTTGGGCCTACCAGGTCTGACCGGCATCTTCCCCCACCATCGAAGCCAACTCACCACCAGGTGGTGATCAGTTGACAGCTCCGTCCCTCTCTTCACCCGAGTGTCCAAGACATATGGCCGCAAGTCCGACGACACGACCACAAAGTCAATCATCGAACTGAGGCCTATGGTGTCCTGGTGCCAAGTGCACATATGAACACCCTTATGCTTGAACATGGTATTCGTTATGGACAATCCGTGACGAGCACAGAAGTCCAATAACAAAACACACCTCGGGTTCAGCTCGGGGGGGCCATTCCTCCCAATCAAGCCCTTCCAGGTCTCACTGTCATTGCCCACATGAGCATTGAAGTCTCCCAGCAAAACGAGGGAATCCCCAGAAGGTATGCCCTCTAGCACCCCCTCCAGAGACTCCAAAAAGGGTGGATACTCCAAACTGCTGTTCGGCGCATATGCACAAACAACAGTCAGGACCCTTCCCCCCACCCGAAAGTGGAGGGAGGCCACCCTCTAGTGCACCGGGGTAAACCCCAATGCACAGGCTCCAAGTCGGGGGGCAATAAGTATGCCCACACCTGCTCGGCGCATCTCACCGGGGGCAACTCCAGAGTGGTAGAGAGTCCAGCCCCTCTCAAGGAGATTGGTTCCAGAATCCAAGCTGTGCGTCGAGGTGAGTCCGACTATATCTAACCGGAACCTCTCGACCTCACACACTAGCTCAGGCTCCTTCCCCTTCAGAGAGATGACATTCCATATCCCAAGAGCCAGTTTCTGTAGCCGAGGATCAGACCGCCAAGGTCCCCGCCTTCGGCCACCACCCAACTCACACTGCACCTCAGATTTCATTGTGCATCTGCTGTCAGCAGTTACATCATCAATTATGGTAAGTGTGCCATAACCCATGGCAGCCAAACATGCCCATGCCGTAACACCTCCACCACCTTATTTAACAGACAAGGTGGTAAGCTTTGGATCTTGGGTAGTTCATTTTCGTCTCCACACTTTGCTCTTGTCATCACTCTGATACAGGTTCACTTTTTGTCTAGTTTGTCCACAAAACTGTTTTCCAGAATTCTGCAGGCTCTTCCAAGTACTTTTTCGCAAACTGTAATCTAGCCATCTGCTATCCTGTTTTTGTAGCTAACTAGTGATTTGTATCTTGCAGTGTGGCCGCTGTGTCTTCAGTGGTTAGTAGTCGCTGACACTTACACATCTGCCTCCTGTAGACTGTTTCTGATCTGTCAGAGAGGCGTCAATGGCTTTTTCTTTACCATAGTTTTAACATCAGCAATGGAGGTCTTCCTTGGTCTTCTAGTCCCAATGTGATTATTGAGCTCACCTGTGCATACTTTCTTCTAAATAATATTCCAGATAGTTCACTTATGTAATCCTAAGGTTTTACAGATGTCTCTAATGGTTTTATTCTTGTTTTACAGCATCATAATGTGTTCTTTGACTTTCATTGGGGCTTGTCAGTGATCAGATGTTAGCACCTGAGGCAGAGCTTCTGTCATTGCAGCACGGCTACTGGTTCGCTTATTTGGTATGGTGAAGATCAGAGTACAGTATTACACTGTTAATTCTGAATCCCAATCTGATTATTTAGGTGGTTACCTACCAGGTAAAGCTTGTAGTTTGTTAGCCAGTCAGCAAATATCCAACACATCCTCTCAGTTGCAAGAAGCATCTCATAGATATGTGATACAGTATCTGCTGGCCGGCCAACCTCAAGCATTACCTGGTAGGTAACCACCAAAATAATCAGTTTGCAATTTAGAACTAAGAATGTAATTCACTTCCCGGGTCCTCCCTGTGTGGAGTTTGTATGTTCTCCCAGTGTCTGTGTGGGTTTCCTCCCACAGTCCAAAGACATGCAGGTTAGGTGCATTGGTGATCCTAAATTGTCCCTGGTGTGTGGGTGTGTGTGTGTGTGCCCTGCGGTGGGCTGGCATCCTGCCCGGCGCTTGTTTCCTGCCTTGAAACCCTGTGTTGGCTGGGATTGGCTCCAGCAGTCCCCCGTGACCCTGTAGTTAGGATATAGCGGGTTGGATAATGGATGGATGGATATATATCTATGTGCTTAGGAGGCAGTCAACAAGCCATAAGGTGAGTGAAATATTGCGAGATGAAGGGTTGATTTACGGTATTAACGCCCCTCTGTCTCTTTCATCAGAACTAAAAAAGAAAAATAATGATTCCATTCACTCACCTGCACCACTTCCAGATTCATAAAATGGCTGCCCAATGTAACTTCCGCTTCTGGCTCCTGATGATGACGTTACTTCCATCTCCCTTACTATGACTTCACTTCCGGTTCCTTCCCAATTACGTCACTTCCATCCAACAGTCTTTGACGTCATTTCCTGCCACATCACATCCGGCCGCCATTGTTAAGTATATCTATTAAACTGATAGTGTTAAAACGAAATACATATTAGTGAATAAATAAATAATAATAACAACAACTAATAATAAAAACAACAATAGTACCAAATGTACTACATACTGTATAAACAAACTACTAGGAGCAGATCGGGGGTTTGTGCCAGCAGAGGGTTCAGAGTCTGGACAGCCAAGGGGTAGAAGCTGTTGCAGAACCTGGGAGAAGTGGTTTGGATGCTACGGAACCTTCTGCCAGATAGAAGTGCGACAGAGAGAATATGGGTAGGTTGCAAACGGTCCTATAGGCATTGAGGATGCAACAGTTAATGAAGATATCTTTTATGGAAGGTAGTGATCTTTTCTGCCGTGTGTACTATCCATTGTAGGACTTTGCAGTCAAAGACACTGTAGAACCCAAACTAGATGGTGATGCAGCTGATCAGAATGCTCTTGAGGATGTCTATGATGAATGTGGTGAGAACAGAGTGAAGAGAAAAAGTTGCCTTCCTTAGCTGCAGAAAGCAGTGGAGATACTGATGAACCTTCTTGGTAATGCAGGTGGTTTTAAATGAGCAAGTAATTTTGGCTGCCTGGAGCACACTAAGGAGCTTAGAGTTCTTGACCAACTTCACTGCAGAGCCCACAAAGGGGTGTGGACATAATGGGCCGTTCTGAAGTCAACAATCATCTTTTTTGACTCATCCACATTAAGAGACAGATTCTTGTACTTGCACTGGTCTAACAATTGTATCTTATCTGTAATCTGTCTGATCCTTATTACTGATACATCAGTGTGTTGTCAACAAATGTAATGATGGTGTTACAGCTATGCGCAGCTGGACAGTCCTGAGTCAGCACAGTGAACAGAAATGGGCTGAAATGGTGCTTCCAGTGCATACTTTCTGTGGCTTCTATCTGGAAGTCCAGGGTCCAAATTTAAAAAGAAGTGCTGTGTTGTGGAAAAAACTTCCCTCTGTTTTCAGGGAAGTCATTCATGGTGACCAGATAAAAGTGTAGAGCAATTCTTTAGATATGCAAAGATGTCTCAGTCCATGAAATGAGAAATCAATAATACAATTCATTTGCTTTTATGCTTTTTTACTATTAACTCATCTAATATGTCATGTCATCTGACTCTTAATATGCAGTGCTTTATTATTTCATCCAATCATCTAGTGCCACCACTATTTTCTGACTCCTTTCAATTCTCCCATTTATGTGAATATTGCTTTGCTAATGTGGGTGATTTGAGGATTGTACTATTGATCTTAGTACTTCTTTATTGGAGGGGTATTTGGGTTTTCCCATTAGTTTATCCTCACTTTCTAGAAGGATGTTCATTACTTATTTCCAACACTAGGCTCATCCGCCTTTTAAGGCGACCGACTTTTAAGTTGACCACTTCTTAAGGCAATTCAATATGTAGATCAATTTGATATTTTATACAAACTGATTAATTTGGTTATATTGCATTTGAGTGGTATTACTTTAATACTCGTAGTATCTGTTATTTTTGTGATGAAATTTAAACTTTTTTTCTATATTGAGGTCGCCCTTTCGAACCCCCCTGATATTTACTACGCAGTGAGGCATTTGTACTCCATCAACATTAATTATTTCCAGAGACATAATTTTGTCTATTTTTCCAGCGCATCGCGCACAAAAGCAAGGGAACGATGGGAGCACCAGAACTCTGTTCACATCATGTCGCTTCGTACCGCAAGCTTCAAGTAGTAAGTCTGTGATAAGCGGAATACCGCTACGCTTTCCACTCACAGGACGAAAGGACAATCCCGACCGCTTTTATATAGTAAGAAAGAAGAAGAAGATATCGCACAGTCTGAAAATCATCTTTTACCTGGAAAAACGAAACTACAAATCCCATCGTGCATTGCAAAATGGACGGGGCGTGTGTGAAACTCCACGCCTGCGTAGCACTCACGGGACAGAAGGACAATCTTGACCGCTTTTATATAGAAGGATTCTAACCTTAGAAAATCAAGAACGTGGTTTCTGTAAGATTAGGCAGACCTCATGTGCTCAAGCTTTAAGCCATGTTTAGTTAACCCTTTAGTTGCCTTCAGTCCTTTTCCTTATGTTTCAATAATTTGTTGTTACACTTCATTTAAGTATATAGTGTAATAATTTGTAAAAGATTAAATATTAACTAAAACTTCTGTAGTTGTAGCCAGAAGACATAACTTTCCTATGATTTTCTGAGGGACGAGGATGTTGAATGCTGAACTGAATTCTATGAACAGCATACTGTAAGCATCTCTTTTGTCCGGAAGTTACAGGGCCAGATGAAGAGCAGATGATGTTGCACCCTGAGTGGAATGATTCGGTAGATAGGAAAACTGGAGAGGATCAGGTGATGAGGGAAGTCTGGCTTTCAGGTGGCCTAAGACTTGCCTTTTAAATGTATTTGGGACATTGTAAGCATATGGTGGGTTGACCTCACAAGGGGATTATGTGACATGAGTAACATGAGATTTTTTTCATGGATGTTTTGATACTGTTTGTTGTTGTCACCATTGGACATCATGACTTTGTATTCTATCAGAAACATTTTTATTTCAGGTTAAGAGTGGTAGCACTGTTGCCTTGTAGTAAGGATATCACGGTTCATGTCTTGGGTTGTCCTTGTGTGGAGATTGCATGCTCCAGTTTCCTCTCATTTTTCAAACTCATGCAGATTAGGTGAATTGGCTGTGCTAAATTGGCCCTAATTTGTGTGTGTGGACTGGTGCTCTGTCCAAGGTTTGTTCCTGCCTTGTGCCTTATGGTAGATAGGATAGGCTCCAGCCACACATCCCACAACCCTGGTCTGGATTAATTGGGTTAGAAAATGGCATGACATTACATTTTTACTCCCCTTCTGCACAAAAACATTCCATCAATTTAAACTACAAGGGATAAGAAACAAATTTAAAAAATGTCTGTGATTTTTGAGTTGAGTATTCTTTTGTGCATGTAAATGGTTATAGTTAGTGTAATAGTGATGATAGACTGCAAAGGCATTACTGATATACCAACAGAAATAAAATAAGAAAGGATGATTCGGGAGAAAAATATGAGATGTAAATACAGTCTTCTGAAGTCAGTAAAACATGTTCTCTGTGTCAATGTAAACTTATATCTACTGCTATCAACAAACATTTCTACAATGCATTTTCATATTTTACTCAAATATTATTTATTTTGTACATCACTATGAAAGACATCAATAAAAGGAAAGATTAATCTTTTGACTGTACCAGATACCTGTAACATATATGCTTGATTTAAAATGGTTCAAGTTGGCAATTTTTGCAGAGGTGTACGGTACACATAAAATACAAAAATACTGATTCAGTTTAGTTTTTGCTAATGTTTAAATGCTGATAGGTTATAAGGATGTCTGGTAAATCACAATTTTCATTGGTTAAGGCTCATTTTAATGAATGTGTGCTTGTCTATATTAGAGGCATTTCTATACATTGATTATAGACAGATGCTCAAATGCGTAATAGAAATAATACAATTCAAACATATTATAAAAATGTTAGTTTTTATTTATATATATGCATGTTCAACAAAGCTTTATTCTTGCAACTACTATAGTTCTTGAATAAAATCAAGACACAGAATTTGTTCAGATTGTTCTATGTATAATCATATAGTAGTAAGCAATGCAGCGGCAGCATAATTTACATGGCAGGATGCCACACACTGTGCATCACACTAATCGCAGTGATTGAAGCATCATTTCATCTTAATGTGCATTAAAATCTTGTAATCAATGGCTTTTGTACAGAAGCGCTTCCAAAGAAACTTCATCATGCAGTTCAATTCAGATTGCTGGCCTCATTTCCAATATATCTGGTAATATATGTCACAGTGTGAAAATCAACTTTCAATAGCTGTCAGCCTGGCATTTTACAATTTTCCCCACACTTATTTTGCTTTTTATTTTTTTTCCCTCCACTGGATGTCTAGAATGCCAAAAATGCATTGTTCAGCTTTTCAGGCTTATTGAGTTAGCAGCTTAGATGCTGGTTTCTGAATTTCTGTATAATCATTTAAATCTCTATTTTGGGCAGCGTTTTTTCAAATGGTCAGCTACACAGGATAAGGCATCATTCCACCTGCTTGCCAATTATGCATTAATCTTCTTCTTTGAAGACACACATCATAGAAGATATAAAACATATGTCACTGTTCCATTTTCATAATCTCTCAAATGTTTGACGTATTTTATTAAAATAGTTAAATACTGTATAAATACCAATACTTCAACATAATCTTTTCTTCATTTTTGGATTTTCGATACTGGAAAATCCTTACCCAGTTGTAGCACCAAATTATAAGCCTGGCAGTTTTTACCATTGGGTTCCAAGGCCTCCCAGTGACAAAACACTGGGAAATAAAGAAACTAAGACACATATTTAATGTTTTTTTGGATGAAGGTGGAAGATTATATAATAATTTAAGCATTCCATATTTTCAAGTATTCATTCATCTAGGCACACACCGAATACAAAATTAAGTTACAGTATGTATACAATGTAGAGTCATTTGTATTCTTTTTAAAAACAAGAAAACAGAAATTTATATTCCCTGTATACATTTAGGAAAATATTGTTTTCATTTACATTATGCTTATACCATAATAAATTGTTTCGTGTTTTATTGTTTTTATATATCTAAATGTGCTAGTAAATGAACTTCTGTTTTAAACTCATGTTTTAAATTGTGGTTTAGTAAATAGTCATATTACAATAAAAATATTTTAATATAGGTGGCATGGTGGCGCAGTGGTAGCGCTGCTGCCTCGCAGTTTGCTTCCCAGATCCTCCCTGCATGGAGTTTGCATGTTCTTCCCGTGTCTGCGTGGGTTTCCTCCGGGTGCTCCTGTTTCCCCCCACAGTCCAAAGACATGCAGGTTAGGTGCATTGGTGATCCTAAATTGCCCCTAGTGTGTGCTTGGTGTGTGGGTGTGTGTCCTGTGGTGGGCTGGCGCCCCACCAGGGATTTGTTCCTGTCTTGCGATCTGTGCTGGCTGGGATTGGCTCCAGCAGACCCCCGTGACCCTGTGTTAGGATATAGCGGGTTGGATAATGGGTGGATATTTTCATATAGGCCTATTTCACTGTAAAAAGTTACCTCTTCATTATCTGTTGTGCTATTTAAGGTACTGTATATAACTAGAAGTTGTTTCATTTCATAATTTGTTTCTTAATATACATTCATTATGTTAAATTTATATGTTGACTATAGCAACCCTTGATGATGACTCGGTTTTCTTAAAGTCTGCTACTTAATTGGGTACTTATCAAATTATTCGTTTCTGCCTATTTTCCTGACTTCCTGACCTCTGCTATTCGGCCCGGTTGAGACCCATGTGCATGTAGCCTTGTCATTTATCTCTTGTTGTTTCTAAGTTTTAATTCTGTCTCTTTCAGCTTGGCTGCCACTGTTTCTCATTTAAAAAATCCAATGATTAGCTATTTCCTTTCAGTCACAAACTCTTCCACCCCGTCCCCAACTTGCTGCCCTTTCACTCAATCCTATTTATTTCAGCTCTGCAGTTTTCTCCCTGGGAAATAAATGCATCCTGCAACTCAAGAACTGAACTGAAACACTGAGCACTTGACTATTTCAACCTTGTTTTTGTAGTGACGGATTCTTGGCCTGAACCTGTTTTTGTTGTTTCCTGTTCATTTTGTTTTTACTTTGTGAGTATTAGCAGAATATGGTATCAGCTTTTTCATCAGTCTCTTTATTACTTTTAGCAACTAGACCAACAGATCTTACAGCCTGCATGTCCCCTTTTGTTGTGGCAGGCAATTTTTAGAACCTGTGCCTGATTCTGTTTCTTCTAGACTTACTGTACTCTCTTGACCTGATGTTGCTATAGACTTCTGATATTACCATCTGATTTATTAGTTTATTTCTACCATTGTGTATCCTATATAATTTCTTTGTCTTTTGTTTGATATGTTCTCACTTCAGACCAATTAAAATTTCCAGTCTGAGAATAATAATGTTACCTTTGTCATTAGAAATGTTCAAAAGTGAAATTCCATGCTCACTAAAGGCAAAGCATGTTGACATTGTAAGCTATGAATAATGGCTGGATAATGCAAACTAAAGAATTTGCATAATGTGAGCCCAAAATTATGTTTCTAAAAACAGTTTTAATAGCAGTGTCACTGATTTGATCTGCTAAAATGAATAGAAATAAGTTTGAATTGAGGACCAAAGATGAAATATCAGTCAGAAAACAAGCTAAGTCCTTAAACCAGAAAATCAACCCAATGTTCTGTTAACCCAAAATAGAATCCTAAACCATAGTCAAAATAATGTAGCCAAAGAATCAAATACCACTGAGTGTTCTCATGGAGCTCAAAAGCGCATAATGGCAGAGCATCTTTGCAGCCTTTTTGTCGATTTTTGTAAATTGTTCGACTCTGTTGATCAAGGTGCCTTGTGGGACATCCTGAAACTTCATGGGATCCCACCAAAGTTGCTGGATATCATGGCCAGCCTGTACACTGGTACTGTGAGTGCTGTACAGAGTGGAGGCATAACCTCTGCATTTTTCCCAGTTAATTCTGGGGTTCGGCAGGGGTATGTTCTTGTTCCTACTCTATTCAATGCTTGCATGGACTAGGTGCTGGGCAGGGTCTTGGGGTTCAGCCTCTGTGGGGTATCTGTTGGTGAAGAAAGATTTGCTGATCTTGATTTAGCTAATGATACTTTGATCCTTGTGGAGTCGGTGGAGTCTCTGATCTGGGTCCTTGAGAGACTGAGCAAGGAGTCTGAGTGTCTGCGATTGTGGGTGTCCTGGATAAAAACCAGGGTCCAGGCCTTAAACACTAGAATCCGTGAAGCCTATGAAAAAATTGTAATGCTGGTCCACCTTAAATTCCTTCACACCTCCTCATCAGCATCTTTGTTTTGCAAATGTGTCAATCAGCACTGGCAGCAGGCAGCCTGCTATTCCATCCCACACCAAGGCTGCTGAAGTCAGAGCCAAAATTCTCACAGCTCAAGTCTGTGTATCTGGGAATGAGGTGTCTGGAACTGTAAAGGGTAAATAATATATTGTTATTTGGAATACATACATTTCATGTGTGTTCCATGTCAACAATGATCTGTATAAATGTAGGATGACAGGAAATTCTAGGCAATAAATGTTGAACGCATAACTAAAACAGAAACTTTTTTCATGTTATAGTACTAATGACAAAATGTTGACTTGAAGTCTATAATGTGTGAAGACTGAAGTCCAAATATCCAATAAACACTTTAACATAAAGGTATAACAAAACAAATGTGCTTTCAATCAAGGATATAACCAAAGAAAAAGAAGTTGGGTTAGAGCACATAGTGAATGTGTCATCTTGGTTGGTGCAGAGGTAAAAACTGCAGTCTTGTAATAAAAAGGTTGCGGGTTTGATCCTGGGTCCTTCACACTTTTGAGTAGTGAATATTATTATTACTATTATATAATATAAACACACATTTGATTTGAGTCTGTAACATCCTGTGTAAATGTATGGTACTTGTAAAAGATGTTACTTTCCAATTCACATCAACATGTCATTTGAACAATTTTTTTTTTTATTCAGTGTTATTCTTGGATTCTTGAATAAAAAAATAGATCAAATAACAGGTTGTTGTGAATGTTCGTGTGCATGGAAAAGTAACATTCACCATAGACACTGCTTTGTCTGTTGGCTCAACAAGACATCAAGAAGAAATAATTGAGCTGTGTTTGAGTGTCTGCTTTTATCCCTTCAGCACTAACTTTTATAAATTCCATAAATTTACAAAGTATGTTTTTATTATATGATAATAACAATAACAGCAGCTCACTACTCAAAGTGCTAAACGCAGAGAAAACATGAGATTTGAACCTATTACCTTGAGGTTACTAAGCAGTAGCTTATCCGCTGCGCTGATCTGTGAGTTTGTACTGACTGATAGTAGGGCTTCAGCAACATGTCAGTTGAGCAATTTCTTTTTCTTCGGTTTTACTCTTGGATAAAAGCATACTTGTTTTACTACACTTTTTGTGAAAGTGTTTATTGGAAATTTATGCTTCAATTTTCACACATCCCACACTACGTCAAAATCATGTCGTTACTACTATAACATATGAAAACATTTTTCATTTTAGCCATGTGTTCAGCATTTCTTACCTTGCATTTCCTCTGTCATTCTATATTTACACAGATCATTGTAGACACAGAACACACATGAATTGTATGTGATTGCAAATCACTGTATTTCATTACCTATATAATTCCTTACAAACACATTGCCAGGTAAACACTTCAACACATATTTAAGCTGAGAGTATGGGGAGTTGGGGGTGTAGCAGGCTGCATTCTGCTAATCCACACATTTGCAAAACAAAAGCAGGTTAGCAGTGCAGTGATGAGGAGCTACAAGCTTCTTCGCGTATGTCAGGAAAATTTAAGGAGGTCAGGGACAACAAAAAAAATCGTAATTTTCAGGAATTCTAGTGTTAATGACCTATTGAGCACAGCCATCAGAAGTGTGTCTGTCTGAGGAGAGAGTGTCAAGATATAATCCACCCAGTGAGTCCTGGGTCTTCCCTCTTGTCTTCTCCCAGTTGGTCGTACCCGTACAGTCTCCACAGGAAGGCATCTGTACCAGATATCCAAACCACCTCAATTGGCTCCTCTTGATGCAGAAGGTCTCTGTGCTTCTCACCCTATCTCTAAGGGAGAGCCCAGCTACCTTTTGGAGAACGCTCCTTTCGGCCACGCACCAGCGATCTCATTTTTTTGGTCATTACCCAAAGCTAAGAGTAGAGTACAATAGGTAAGAGTAGAGACATAGATCAAATGATAAATCGAGAGCTTATCCTTCCAACTCAGCTCCTTCTTCACCACTACAGATTGATATAGTAAACACATAACTTGACACTCCTATCCATCGCACCATCCTGTTTCCCCTAGTTTGTGAACAAGATGTAGAGGTACTTAAACTCCTCCACTTGAGGTAAGAAATCACCTCCCACTTGGAGGGGATATTCCATATTTTTCCTACTGAGGACCATGGCCTCAGACTTGGAGGTATTGATCATCATCTCTGCCACTTCATACTTGTTTGCAAACTGTCCCAATGCATGCTGGGATTCATAGCCCGATGAAGACAATTCTAAGTCCATTGAACTAGACCCCCAAGTATTGTTGTAGAGATTACAGTTTTAGGAACCTTCAAAACTTAAATTATAGGATTGGCGAGCTTTGTTGGACTGAGTGGACTGCTCTCAACAATAACTTTCTAATGTTACGATTTTGTAAACTCGATAAACAGTAAATGTTTTTAAATAATAATTAATGTATAGGTAATACTTGATAATCCCACCTCTTCCACAAAAAACAAAAACGTTAAAAGGGATCGATTGGGACCGAAGGTATAAGTGAAAGTTAATAAAAAGATGGTATATGTTGAAAAATGTTTGTTTTTATTAATAAAGCAGTTCAATTAAAAGTATCCATGGTTCTTGTAGTAGGAATATTTATATTGTAAAATATTTGAAGGAAAAATAAACTTCTGTTCCCAAAATATATAAGTGGGAACTTCCAAAAACAAAAATCCAAAAAAAAAAAAAGAATAAAAAAAACCAACACTGTGTCACAAACAAAAACACAGCAACACAAAAAATAGGGCTCTTACCCTACTTAAATACAAAGAATGGGTAAAATATCAGCCCTTCTATGAAAAGGAAACAATTAAGACTCAAGAAAATAAATCAAGAGCCTAAATTGGCTCATAGGGGTAATTCAAAGCACCTACCTTTCAGTCAATCAAAGAACCACCAAACTAAACTTTAACTGAAAAGCTCACAAGCAATATTCTGCATCTGCTTGAGTTGATTGACCCCTAACTATAGAAAGAGACTGCAATTTCTCCTCCATCTATCTTCCTTCAGAGTCAAGCGCAACCAATCTACACGTGGAGGAATATTCACTAAACCTAATGCATTGCTGTGTCTCCCTTCCAAACGCAAAGGAACATACATTCACATCCTAAAAACTAACTATACTAAATTCAGACAATAACCAAACCTAATGTAATGTGAGGCAGGAACACTATACCCACACCTTAATCTGACTTCCTCCAAGCCATTCCTTATGAGCCCTCCCATCAAGATGCTTGCATTTGGCCAGAGCACTACTTTTAAATATAGCCAGCTTGTTTATGCACAAACACTTGCATGAGAAACTTCACAGATTGGGAGAGTTCAGACTCACAAAGACCGTCCGGAGGTAAGCATGCACTTTTTGTGTTATTCTCTGTTAATATTTGTTTAAGGTTTAACTAAGGAAGGGGTCATTTTCACTCCTAGGGATGTTCACATGCGCACATGGTGCCCAGAGCTGCCTCGTGTCTCTTTAAACTAAAGCCGCTCAGTTGATAAAACAACTTAATGGCGTGATGAAGAACTGTGTAACAATTATCATTATAAGTCATTAACAAACATTATAAAGTGATTATTCACAACCTCAGAAGTCATTTATTCATTAGTTGTAGATATTTTTGTACTACCTAATCTAAAAATTCATCCATTATAAAGGTTGCTAAAGGGTTACTAATTAACTTTATATACAGTACTTATTATGTGGAAAATT
Organism: Polypterus bichir lapradei; assembly: GCA_026402145.1. NCBI lineage: Eukaryota > Metazoa > Chordata > Cladistia > Polypteriformes > Polypteridae > Polypterus > Polypterus bichir. The sequence goes on from JANRMT010062819.1 coordinate 68,806,832, forward strand.
CTTAGAAATTAAAAACTATTGGAGATATGGACATCATTCAAAAATTATAATAGAAACTACTAAATCTAAATGCTCTTATTAAATTAAACATATAGTTTGGCACTGCAAATATAATAAGAAAAAGTTTGAAAAGGTCTGCAAACTCCTGAATTTTCTAAAACCTCTGTGCTAACAAGAATTAAACTCACTAAAATTACACTCTAATCACATAATTGGCGTGACATTGACATGTTCATTAAAATGATAAATGGTACTATCATAAAAGCTGAGATTAAATGAGCAAATTTATTGTTATTTCCACTGATATTCTTTACCTCACATGACTCACCTCAACACTTGCAGCTAACCATTAAGTGATCTCTCAGTCAAACCTCACATTAAAAGAAATAGTGAGCAAAAAAATGATAGGAAGCTATAGAATACAAATTTTGGTTTTGTATAGTTTATCTAGGATCAGCTGGAGTTTATTATTTTGTTCTCATCTGTTGCCATGGGGCCTTACCTTATCTTATTTTAATTTGCAATTGTAATGTTATATGCCACCAAACAGCAATGCCATTAGAACATGAAGTGTGCTGATAGTTAATGTCTCCAAATCGACACACAGTGGATGCCAGTGAAAATTCTACATCGTTTGTCGTAACATAATTTTTCCACTGATGGTTTAGTTATATATAAAAGGAATTGCCTCTCCAGAAGATGGAATGGAGAGTTAAGGAACAAATTATGTACATGGACACTTTACATAAGTCTTCATTAAGAGACTTACCATGGAGTGCACTGTTATTGTGTTAGCTAAATCTTGCTCCGAAGAGATAAGGCAACTTTCTTTGCATTAGCAATACAGTTGAAATTCATTGTAATGATAAGTTATTTTGCTTTTTAATGTATGTCTATGACAGGACACCAAAGTGCTTTTCTTATGCGTTTCCAGACAGAAATGAAATACCATGACAGAATATTATTTTGCTGTTTGAAAGAAAAGTGCACTTGCCATTACCTTCTTTTAATGGTGGCCTCTTTGTCCACTGTGCCCATCAGTACTACTATACTCGATTGGCTCATTTTAATAATAATAATACATTTTATTTATATAGCGCCTTTCCCATGCTCAAGGCGCTTTACAGAGTTTAAGAAAGAATGGCAGGGTATACAGTATATAGCATTTTACTAAACCAGAAAAATAAATAAAGAAGATTAAGACAGTAAATTCAGAGAAAGCCTAACAGACAACATAATTGATGGTCTTGCACACACACTCAGGTTACATGAGCATCTTGACGGAGAGGTAAACTGAGAGAAGGGTAATAAAGTCAGGTAGAGCTAAAAGCCTTCCTTAACAGATGAGTTTTGAGTTGTTTTTAAAAAGAATTCATGGAGTCAGCTGATCTAATTAATTTCTGTAGGTCATTCCAGAGTCTGGGCGCTATACAGCTGAAGGCCCTGTCACCGATGGAGTGTAGATTAGTGTGGGGTACAACAAGATTGCCAGAATCAGAGGACCTTAGTGGGCGGACAGGCACATAGTGATGGAGAAGGTCACTGATGTAGTTTGGCGTGAGGTTATTTAAGGCTTTGTAGGTTATAAGTAGGATTTTATATTCGATTCTGTAAGACACAAGGACCCAGTGAAGGCGGCGCAGGATGGGCGTTATGTGCTCGCTGCTGCTGGCTCGAGTAAGAACTCTTGCAGCCGAGTTTTGAATAAGCTGGAGCTGTGATATAAGATTATAGTAGGGAATTACAATAATCGATGCAGGATGTGATAAAGGCATTGACAAGTTTCTCAGCATTAGAAAAGGAGAGGAAGGAGTGAACACGGGACATGTTACGGAGATGAAATTAAGAAAGTTTCTTAATGTGATTTATGTGAGCAGAATAAGAAAGGGAGGAATCAAAAATGACACCAAGATTCTTTGCAGTAGAGGCAGGTCTGATGAGATCACTGCCAAGATGGACTGGGAAGGAGCTAATTTTATTAAGTTGCACTTTAGTCCCAATTTGCAGGAGTTCAGTTTAGTTGCAGTTTAAATTTAAAGAGTTCTGCTCCATCCAGGTATTAATTTCACTGAGGCAAATTGTGAGCTGAGGAAGCTCTGATGAATACTTCCACTTTTAACATTGAAATAGAGTTGAGTATTGTCTGCATAAAATTGATAACCCAGTCCAAAGCTACAAATAATATGGCCAAGGGGAAGCATATAAATACAGAAAAGCAGAGGGCAGAGGACAGAGCCCTGAGGAACTTCTTTTATGACTGGCGCTGTGCTGGATCTGTTGTTGCCAAGACTAACTAACTTTTTTTACACAAATATGTTTGCCTGTCCAGTGTGTACAATATAAAAACAGTTGTAAGGGTGCAAGTTTTTTTAGTAGAATGACCCTTTCTTGACATTTTTAATAACTTAAATATTTCCCAGAAATATACATAAAGTATTCCTTTAAAAGGTGTGACAGACGACCAGGGACCTTGCTCCACCGGGATGCCTGGAGAGTGGAAGGACCGAGAGAGAGGCAATACCTTTCCCGGGACACGAGAAGGCAGCCCCTCTGGATTTCATGGGGGCCACGGACCCTGTGGGGGGCCATGGCCACTGCCAGGGTGTGCCTGGATGGTTCAGGAGACATGGAATGCAGCACTTCTGCCACACCAGGAAGTGCTTTAGGATGGTCATCAGGGAGCAACTGGAGCACATCCAGGTTCATCATAAAAGGGTCCGCCTCACTCCATTCAGGGATCCAGAGTCGGAAGACAGAGGACAGAGCTTGTGGGAGTGGAGTGGAGACGGCAGAAGAAAAGAAGGAAAGTCAAAGAAAAGTAAAAAGGACTGAGGTGTTATATCTGCTTGGTGCACCGTGTGAGGTGCTGTAAAGGAAAAAACTGAAAATTCAAAGCATGTCATGGGACTTCTGTGAGTCCTGGTGTCTGTCTGTAGTCAGGCTGAATGTTCACAAAGGATAGCTTTCCCAAAATTCAAAAGTTTATAATTAGTTTTTCAACTTGAAAAATTTCTATTTTCATTTCTTATGCATAAGAATATTATTCTTATTTCCAAAAATTATCAGGATAATCAAAAAACAAAATAAAAGAGGTCATCTTATATTTATGGTATCTAATTTTACCCTTCAGATGATTTGACGTAATCATTGACAGTGTGCACTTTGAATCAGAATGTTATCACAGCTGGTTTAAAGCAGAGCACATCAGCAAGAAGTAAAAATGAGTGTCTCCATGCACATCATTTCTTTAAAGCCATGGGGAGATATGATACAAAGCACAGGCATTTCAGGTTGTAAACTGGTAACCTGGACAGAGTAGCAAAAGGTTTACTTAATATAAAGGAAGCAAAGATTTAAGAATTTTGAGGAAACATGGATTACTACATTTTATAACCATATTATAGTTTTCTTATTTTTTCATGAGTGGCAGTTTGCCTTAAAAGTTTTCTGTTATCTTTGGGATCTTTGATTATGAAGCTTTTGAGTATTTGGTATATGCATATGGAAATAGCAGTAGTACTGTTTGAAAACCTGAATACTTTAGTTTTAATATTGGTTTTAATACTTAATTATACTGTGTGACAGATGGCCAGGGTCCATGCCTGGCCGGGATGCCCCTTCATCACATCTGCCAGGGGGACAAAGGTGGGAAGCCCAGTATCTCCCCCTGGACACTAGATGGCAGCATCCCTGGTTTGCAGCAGTACCTTTGACTCCCCCAGGGCTTCATGGGGGTTGGAGTTCTGTGCAGCTCTGTGGAGTTCCACAGGCACCACCAGGGGGTGCTGCAATAGGAGCGGCTGGCCCCTTTTGGGCACTGGTTTCACCATTACCCAGAAGTGCAGGCAGATGTCAGCAATAGACCACCTGGAGCACTTCCGGGTGCCTGATAAAAGGGGGCCAGCAACCACCATTCAGGGGCCAGAGTCGGGAGGAGGAGGACGAAGCTTGTTGAGGAGGAGTGGTGGAGGAAGAGAAGAGAGAAGATAGTGCTTTTGTGTTTATTTGTGCTTGGGACTGTGTTGTGGCTGGAGGGATTATGGGGAAGATGTGCCTTCCAGCTGAAGAAAAATAAAAGTTTGTTTGTATTTACACGTGCCTCCCATGTTCAATCTGTGTCGGGTCAGGCGCTATAGAGCATCATTCTTACAACTATTACTTTAGTTTTAATACTTAATTATACTTTTAATACAGCACATTTACTAACTGCACTTGCACTAGGCAAAACAATTCTCTCCTTCTTTGTAACTGTCTTTGTCTATGATGTTATTCTTAGCATTGAAAACTTAAAACCATTTGCTCTAAAGAGTTATGAATGTTTAATGGAGTAACACCTGTAACTGTCATATGCTCTGAATTCAACATGTTGTCTAATTAGAAAGAAAAAAAAGAAACCGTGGAATATTTCCGACACTGCCTGTAATGTCAGTTGGACATGCATAACACAAAACGACTTTGATGTTTCTGCTAGGACATTTCCACATTTGATTTTCAGCATGATTTTATAGACTTGGCACTTTTATGCAGACAAACCCTTTTATCTGCTACAAGTTGGCACCAAATTGGAAGTGTTTAGAAACAGAAATTAATGAATAAGTGAGGTACTATCTAAAGGAAATTCAACATCTGTCACTTGCTAAAGAAAAATGTTGTGTCCATAACCAAAAGCCTCAACTTACTCAAAATTGAAATGATACAAAATGTATGCCCATAAATTTGAAGAAATATGGCAAACTAAATGAGAGTCATGGTGCATTTTCTTCATTGACTTGCAGTCTTAACAGGAATACGTAAAAAAGGTACCATTTGACTTCAATAGTCCAAAACACAGCAGCAGTTTAAAAAAAGAAAATCTGAGCTTGTCTTGCCAGTCGCAGCATCATTACACTGGCTGCCATTTATTTTTAAATTCTGTTAATTGTATATAAAGCTCTGAATAAAACTAGCAACTTTCTTGTCATGCACCTTCCTGTGTTTTGGAGTGTCTTCTCCACCCCTTTACATTTCTAAACATAATCTTAGATTTGCTAGGAACAATGCATAAAAGAATTGTTAAGGTGTTATTTTGTTTTTATGTACCTTGAAATCCGGCCTTTACAGCTGAACATTTCAAAAAATTGCTAAAAATCCACATTGTTAATGTAGATTTTTCTTGATTTTTTAAGAAATTACTAGGAAGATTCATATTATCATTTATCATAAAATATAATTGCATTTTCTGTTATATTGATTAGTTGTTAAGCAGTACTTTTGTGTGTGTTTTCTTTTTTTTCTTAGTACTCGATCCACAAGAGTATCCTGTTAATTGGAATTTATGTATGCAAGATGCCCAGATGAGGCTAAGTGGGGTTTCAGCATTGGAACCCCTAGAGGTTTATTTTCTCCATCGTCTAGCCAAGAGGTTTTGTTTTCCTCTCCTTCCTGGTCATTTGGATGTAGCATCAGTATGCACATGCCATTTAAGCCATTTTTAGGGATTCCTCCATTTCTATTATCCATTCATCATCCAACCCGATATATCCTGACTACAGGGTCACGGGGGTCTGCTGGAGCCAATCCCAGCCAACACAGGGCGCAAGGCAGGAAACAAGGTTAATCTGCTGATGTTCATATATACAGTTGTGCTTGAAAGTTTGTGAACTCTTTAGAATTTTCTATATTTCTGCATAAATATGACCTAAAACATCATCAGATTTTCACTCAAGTCCTAAAAGTAGAGAAAGAGAAACCAGTTAAACAAATGAGACAAAAATATTATACTTGGTCATTTATTTATTAAGGAAAATGATCGAATATTACATATTTGTGAGTGGCAAAAGTATCTGGTGTGACCCCCCTTTGCAGCAATAACTGCAACTAAATGTTTCCAGTAACTTTTGATGATTCCTGCACACTGGCTTGGAGCAATTTTAGCCCATTCCTCCGTACAGAACAGCTTCAGCTCTGGGATGTTAGTGGGTTTCCTCATATTAACTGCTCGCTTCAGGTCCTTCCACAACATTTCGATTGGATTAAGGTCAGGACTTTGACTTGGCCGTTCCAAAACATTAACTTTATTCTTCTTTAACCATTCTTTGGTAGAACGACTTGTGTGCTTAGGGTCGTTGTCTTCCTGCATGACCCAGCTTCACTTGAGATTCAGTTCATGGGCAGATGTCCTGACATTTTCCTTTAGAATTTTCTGATATAATTCAGAATTCATTGTTCCATCAATGAAGGCAAGCCATCCTGGCCCAGATGCAGAAAAACAGGCCCAAACCATAATACTACCACCACCATGTTTCACAGATGGGATAAGTTTCTTATGCTGGAATGCAGTGTTTTCCTTTCTCCAAACATAACGCTTTTCATTTAAACCAAAAAGCTCTATTTTGGTCTCATCCATCCACAAAACATTCTTCCAATAGCCTTCTGGTCTGTCCACGTGATCTTTAGCAAGCTGCAGAAGAGCAGCAATGTTTTTTTTTGGAGAGCAGTGGCTTTCTCCTTGCAACCATGCCATGCACAGCATTGTTGTTCAGTGTTCTCCTGATGGTGGACTCATGAACATGAACATTAGCCAATGTAAGAGAGGCATTCAGTTGCTTAGAAGTTACCCTGGGGTCCTTTGTGACCTCGCCAACTATTACACGCCTTGCTCTTGGAGTGATCTTTGTTGGTCGACCACTTCTGGGGACGGTAACAATGGTCTTGAATTTCCTCCATTTGTACACAATCTGTCTGACTGTGGATTGGTTGAGTCCAAACTCATTAGAGATGGTTTTGCAACCTTTTCCAGCCTGATAAGATTTAACAACTCTTTTTTTGAGGTCCTCAGAAATCTCCTTTGTTCATGCCATGATACACTTCCACAAACATGTGTTGTGAAGAGCAGACTTTGATAGATCTCTGTTCTTTAAATAACACAGGGTGCCCACTCACACCTTATTGTCATCCCATTGATTGAAAACACCTGACTCTTAATTTCACCTTCAAACTAACTGCTAATCTGTGAGGTTCACATACTTTTGCCACTCACAAATATGTAATATTCAATCATTTTTACTCAATAAATAAATGACCAAATATAATATTTTTGTCTCATTTGTTTAACTGGTTTCTCTTTATCTACTTTTAGGACCTGAGTGAAAATCTGATGATGTTTTAGGTCATATTTATGGAGAAATATAGCAAATTCTAAAGGGTTCACAAACTTTCAAGCACAACTGTATTTGATGGCTGATCCAAGCCAGTCATTTTTTCTGTGATTTGAGACTGATCTGGGGGGCTCTTTTCCGGACCATATCTGTAGTGATCATTTGTTGCCATCATATGTGCATGATTCACTGTAGAAAGCATGAATCAAAGTCCTCCAGTTTAGCATATTGTGCCTTTGTGTGGAGACCATGACTCAGCTCCCTATAAAAGAACTGGGATGGTAAAACTGTTATATACTTTCATCTTGGTGTATACAGAGAGCTGCTTGTAGTCCCAAATTTTCCTCAATCTGTTCATAGTAGAGGATGCCTTACCAATATGTGTCTTGATCTCGGCCATAGTGTTGTTGCAGGTAAGCAGGCTGCTAAGTTAAGTGAACTCTTGAACGTTGCCCATGCAATTTATGCTGATGTAAAGGGAAGAGTCTGAAGTGTTTATTTCCATCAACTTTGTTTTTTTGGTTTAGATAATCTTAGTTTCTGTCCGGTGATTTCTAAGCAATTAATCTTGTCTTATGCCCTCTGTGCATTAGTCTCAATCATATTGACAAAATCTGCAAATACCATGAACTCCAATTGAGTGAAGCAATTGATTAAAACTTGTTAAAATGTATTTAACAAAAGATGCAGTATTGTATAATTCCATATTTATTAACCTAACAAAACATTTTTAGACCCACTAAGTGGAAATCAGCTCTGTGAAGAATTATTACTACAGATTGAAAATGTTTTTAACTTTTCTTAGCATCATAGTTATATATTATGGGTAGTAATAATTATTTTCTGCAATCTGCAAGTTAATTAACAGTTTGATTTTTAGCCTTAGAGCTTAGAAGCCTATAAATGTTATCCAAAAAACCTTCTGCTGATAGAAATATGCCAATATAGTGTTTCTCCAAGTTATTAATATTAATATTCCACTCCTCTAAAAAAAGATATTACTGTTCCAAGTCTCTGGCACCACTACTAGTTAAGAATTTTATTTACTGCTTCTGGCGCTTTTAGATTTGTAAAGTGTGTGAATTAAGTAGGCAGTGCAGGGGTGTTGAAAAAATTAATAATCTTGCTACCTTATTTCACCATAAAGCAAAGGGCAGTCTTTTTTTCCATGGAAACACAAATTTTAAAAAAGGCTTCTGAACTAACATACAGTACATATAGTTTTTTGTAGAAAAGTCTCAAAGAAACTTAATATAGATTTGAGTAGTTTGAGTGCTGTACAGTTTTAATTAATACAGGCTGTAAAGAAGAGAAGTAATATATTCATTGGGGAAGGTTTTTTGAGGACTTTATTTGACATTTTATTTTATAGATTATTTTACTGAATGGTATATTGTAAAAACAAATGGGCATACAGTAATATTTATATCCTGCTATGTCATCATTTGTAATTATTTCACGCATATGTTATATGGAATAATGTCCAGGACTGATTCCTAATTTGCAGCCAATACAGCCAGGATAGGCGCAGCCTCCACAACATGGATTAAGCAGGTCTCATGATATTCTCAGATGATTCTGCACTAATGGGGTATATTGACAAGGGTAGTGAGGCAGGGAATAGGAGTCAGGTGTAGAACTATGCTTATTGGTGCAAAGGGAATTATCTGCAAACTAATGTCAGTAAAACCAAGGGACTGGTTATTGACTTTCGCTGTGCTAAAGAGTCTCTGTGCCCAGTCACTATTTAGGTAGTGGATATGGAGATAGTGCACTGGTACAAGTACTTAAAGGTCTACGTCAATCAGAGACTGGGCTGACCTCTTAACACAGAGAAACTACAGAAAAAGGGGCAGAGCAGACTCTGTTTTGTTGGTAGACTTTGCTCCTTTAATGTGGGTAGTGATATCCTTTACATGTTCTACAACTCTGTGATGGCCAATTCAATTTTCATTGGTGTGGTGTGTGGGGTTGGTAACAACACTTGAAGAGATGCCCACCAAATCAACAAACTAATTAAGAAAGAAGAGTCAGTTATTGGATGCCCTCTCAAGCTGCTAGAGGTAGTAATGGAGAAGAGAGTAAAGCCAATACCGATGGCCACTATGTAAAATGCTGCACATCCTCTCTATGAAACACTGCTGGGGCAGTATGCCTGTGTAATGCCTCACTATGACTGCTTTTTTAATCATTAGCCAAGGCAGATTTTTTTTTTCTTCTTTTTTTTTGTAATTCTTGTTTGTTGGAGAGGGTTGCTGTTGTTGTTAGTGTGGTATAGCGGGTCCGCGGCTTCAAAAAAAAAAAAAAAAAATGGCCACATTTAAATCTATATATATATTGTCACACACGTGTGCATGGGAGGCAGATAAAGGGCTTGAGTAAGGCAATTCCGAGTCAGACCAGGATGTTGCAGAGTGCACTGATTCTTTTTCTCGCTTTCCTGCAGACCATCCACGGGAGATTCCAGCTGGCCCTGTTGACGTCACTTCTGGGTCCGAGCCTATGAAGGAGGACCTTGTCGGCTCCGGCCCCTTTGATGTCACGTCCGGGCTCGAGCCTATGGCCGAAGACCCTTATGAGTCTGACCCCTCTGACTTCACTTCCTGTCTCCTCCTTTAACACTAGAATTACCCGAGCCTACACTGTAAAACGTAATATTGAATTTAATAGACCATACTGAGTTGATACAACTTAATTTTTATAAACTTGTTAATAACACTCATCTTAAATAAGTCATGTGTACTTTTAGGTGTTAAAGCTTAAGTAAATTAATGTCCTTTAGCTGAATTAACTTAATAACAGTAAGTATGTAAACACTGTGGCAGTGGGGGGCGGAATTTCAGTGAACTGCTCAACTATACTTCGCGCTTTTTACGGCCATTTTGTGGACATGCCATAACATGTTTAGGTGCAGCCAGCCGTCATCTCAGCAGTTGTGCTCGTTGTTGTCAGCATAGTCTGTGCATAGTCAGTTACTGTGGTACCTTTGCACACTCATTTGGTGAGTACCTTTCTTTTCATCCTTTTTCACACTGTTTTACTTTTGTTAATGAGCGCCAGTCTGTTGTGCTTGCACGGAAGAGAACTTGTGCTAAACTCTGATACAGCCTTTGTCCATTATCGCAGAAAGTCGGTTGCTTTTCCTTTTTTGATTTGCTTCTTGTCCATTGACACCATTCCTTAATTTGAGATGAGAACAGGAAAGTGTTAAACTCACCCACAATCGTGTTGTGAATGAAACAGTGCGTTTATATATATGTCTTAATGTATATGTTTTTTAGAGTTGCGTGGTGCGAATGTAACGTGCAGAACATTAAGTAATTTGGTAGCTGGCTTGCAATAATTTTCTCAGTTGCCTAGTCAGGGAGAGGAAAAAAATGTCAATGTTTATTGTTAGCTGCGCTGGATCCCTGATAACCTGCATTTGAAAGTCGCACGCAGCACATGTTGAACATGACCTGCTTTAGTAACATGGGACATGATTCTCAAACATTGTGGCAAACTGCATTATCTTATTTAATCATACTCTTTTGTGTAATTATTTTTAGGACAGTTTCTATAAGTAACAGGCAAATAATAATTAAATTTATTAAAGTGTTAAATTAGACTGATAGTTTATTATAAACGTTGGAATTACCAGAACTATTATAGTGGAACCTCGGTTTCCCTTTCGTTGTGCACGTCGATGATTTCCGCACGTGTTGCATTGTTCTTGGTCAAACGTGCGTGCTTTTGCTGTGAAGTCTTTGTGCTCTACGGTATTTTGTGTGCTTTTGCAGTTAACCATGGCTTCTAAGCACTGTAACCTCCTCTCCACCCAGTTCCTCCTCACTTCATGCCAGAACTCGACTCATGCAATGTTACTTTTCTTGGTGGTTAATTAAATTACAGATTTTTCAAATGTTCCTTTTTTCCCCCTGTGCTTAAAACATTTTTTTAAAAAATGTGTTTACAGCGATCAGGTTGTAAGGCAATAGCGCGAACTCTTGCAATGTTAGTTTCCTCTTTTCAAGGTTATTCAATGTTTTTACATTTGGTTTACTTTACTTTACGATGTGCATTCTATGGTTTGATTAACTATATTTGTGCTTAAAATCTTTAAAAAATATATATTTACATACAGTTCGTACAGTCTGGAACGGATTAATTGTATTTACATGCAGTCTTATGGGGAAAATTACTTCAGGTCATGACCAAATCGTGTTATGACCAGAGTTTTGGAACGAATTATGGTCATGAACCGAGTTTCCACTGTATATGCAAAAGCAAATGTATGATATGTAATTAATTTTATTTTAAGTGGTTGTTTAAAAGCTAACAAGCTGGAGTGGATATGTAGTGCAACAGTTAACAGTTAATGTTTGAATTCATGGAAATGATTGGGTACAAATGTAGAGATGTTTGAAGGACATTATGGTGTAATTAATCTGTATTTTAGTAAGAATAGCTTGCATAATGTTTGTCTTAGTTTGTTCCATTGTAAATTATACTAAAATGATCTCTCTTTGATGACAGGTTCACTACACAGATCAAAAACCTTACAATGCAGTGGACCTGTAAGTATTGCATATTCAGTGTTGAAAGAAGAAGCTACTTATTAAAGCATTACCGTTTAAAACATTTTTGCTACACTCGCTTATCTCCACTTCCATGTCTTTATAAAGAATGCCTTTGCACATTTAAATCTTTAAATGCCCTTAAGGTACACCTATCAACTTGGCATACACAAAAGGAAATTAGGAAAGTTTGTGAAACAGTATTTCATTGCCAGATGTGTGACTTTGAAGAGCCCTGCACTGAAGCAGAATTTTTCTCTCATTTGAGAAGACATTTGAAGCTTAAGCAAAATGTTGCCTGTCCATACAAAGACTGTAACTTTCATAGTAGCGTTTATTCCACCTTTAATGCTCACAAATGTAAAGAGCATCAGCTGCACCAAAACATGCCATTCAAACCTGAGATAATTTCTGACATTATGCTTGAACATCCATCCCCTAATCTGAATATTGAACAAGAAGCTGGCTGCTCAGAGCCTGATGAGGGTGAGTTGGAGGTGACAGAGTTCTCTGAAAGCATGGAGCACTTGGATAATCAGTTGGAACATAATGTGGCTGCTCTTTTTCTTAAAATGACATCTATTCTCAACATTTCTGAAACTGCGCTCCAAGAGGTCATAGAGCAGATCAATCAAATTAATATTCTGTCACAACCATTGATGCATACCTCAATACAAGGAATACTAAATCTGCATGATGATGCCCTAGTGAATGAGATACTTAGGGTTGTGAGTGAGAAGAATGCATTCCTGAAATTCACCTCTACAGGAGGATCACTGTCCACTGCAAGAAAGCGAACATCATACATTTTAAAAGAATTTTCTGTTGTAATGCCCACTGAATTTGTACTAAAGGAAAAGCAGACAGTTGTATATGTTCCAATTCTGAAAATGTTGCAGGCATTATTGAGTAATGGAGACATTTTGGATAAGGCTATGTCAGTTGAACCAAATGCATCACAAGTATTTAAATCTCACAGAGATGGTATCCACTTTAAAGACAATTCCTTCTTTGCTGCAGAAGAGTTCAGGATTGCCCTTTTCTTGTACATAGATGATTTTGAGGTGGCTAATCCTTTGGGAACCTCCAAGAACAAACACAGGCTATGTGCTGTGTACTGGGTCCTTGGTAACCTGCACACCAAGTTCCGCTCCTCCCTTCACTCCATTCAGCTTGCTTTACTCTGCAAGTCCAGCAACATAAAACTGCATGGTTATAGAGAAATTCTTCGCCCTCTCATACAGGACCTTGTTTTTCTTGAGCAGCATGGTGTTTATGTGGAAACATTAGGAGCCAGTGTAAAAGGCACAGTGTTGTTTGTTGCTGCAGACAATTTAGCAGCGCATTCTTTAGGAGGGTTCTTTGAAAGCTTCACAGTGAGTCAAATGTGCCGGTTCTGCATGGCCAAGCGAGAGGAAATTCAGTGCAAGGAGGTGCGCACAGGTTCATTCCAACTACGAACAAAAAAAGACCATGACAGACATGTGCAAGAGGTATTAGAGAATTGTACTGTAGCCCAGCGCTATGGAGTGAAAGGAAGCTGCCCGCTTACTGAGAGCTTGGAACATTTTCATGTAGTAGATGGCTATCCGCCAGATATATTGCATGATCTTCTGGAGGGAGTGGTTCCCATTGAATTGGCTATGTGCTTGAAAGCACTAATGTTAAAGGGATACTTTTCTTTTGAGACTCTAAATGAGGCCATTAAACAGTTTCCCTATACATTTTTAGACAGAGCAAACCAGCCTCAATTAATCCCTAAGAGTTTCTCCACCAAGGGAACAATAGGAGGAAATGGTCATGAGAACTGGACACTTCTCAGACTCTTGCCATTACTGATAGGTCAGCACATTCCTGAAGGGGATGAAACATGGGAGGTTTTAATGCTTTTAAAAGATGTAGTGGAGCTGTCAGTGTCTGCAAGCTTTACAGAGGAGTCTATCTTCTTTCTTGACAACAAGATCTCTGAACATAAAGATTTATTTCTAAAAGTGTTCCCAGGTGAAAAGCTACGGCCAAAGCATCACTACATTGAGCACTACCCACAACTGATTAAAACATATGGTCCACTAAGTGATGTGTGGACAATGCGTTTTGAAGGAAAGCACAAGTTTTTCAAAGAAGCTGTGTGTCATGCTCACAATTTCAAAAACATAGCCCTCACTTTAGCTGTCAGACACCAGAAAATGATAGCGTTCCACTTAGCTTCCACCTCCTTCTTCAAACCTGCTATTGAAATTAACAAAGTCAGATCTGTGCTGGTGAGTTCCTTTCCTGAAAATGTGCAAAGTTCTCTCTATCACAGGAGTGCCCAGCAGAGCACAGTCCTTACAGCATCTTCTCTATGTGTAAATGGCATCAAATACAGTGCTGATATAGTTGTGTCAGTGGGATCTTGCTCAGGTCTTCCAGATTTCAGACAAATAGCAAACATTGTGGTCATTAACACCGACGTACTGTTTGTCTGCAGAGTCATGACCTCATGGTATAATGAGCATTTGAGATTATACGAGCTTTGTAGCGGCCACCTGCCCACTTTTGCTGTCACCCAGATGTCTGACCTGAATGATGTTATTCCTCTGTCATTGTACAGAATTAGAGGAAAACACTTTGTCACCCTTAAAAGGTTCATATTATGCTGAGTGATATAAACATTATTGCAAACTCACTCTATTGTCTCCTTTTTCTCAGGAGGAAAAATGGACCAACGGTTATTGCTCAGAGTTATTGTTGAAGAAGATGACATAAGGAAGGTTACCTTAGATGAAAGACCTAATTCTATTGAGGCTTTACAAGTGATACTGAGAGAGAAGCTTTCTCTTCCCTATTATTTCAAACTGCAATATGAAGATCAAGACTTTAATAATGCCCTCTGCAATCTGACTGACATAACAGATTTGCCTCAAAAGGCTACCCTGAAAATCATCCCTCTGGTGACACTCAATTTAACAAATTTGTCATATACTACAACATCAGATACCGAGGGAAGCTCGGCCGATACAGAGATCCTGGCATGGACCCCACTGCCAAGCCGACGTCAATGGCCGGAATTCTTTGATATACCAAATTTCTCGGTGGATGTTGAGTGCAGACTTAGACAGGGAAATCTTTCCTTTATGAAGGATGGGACTCGTATGACCATATCGCGAGACATGAAGCATGACATGTTGGAAAAACTTGCTGAAACAATGTACAGTTTTAAGGCCTATCCTGACGATAATGACTTCAGCAATGTTGCAAAAGCACTAATCAGCAAGCACCCATGCCTCACTGAGCCTGGTCCTCAGCCTGGATGGTACGGGTGGAAGAACAGCCTTAAGTTTAAGATGGCAAACTATCGCTCCAAGCTTCGAAAAGCTGGATGTGAGGATGTTGCAGTCAATGGTGGTAAAAGAAGCAGAGCCAATCCAGAGGGAGAGGCATCTAGTAAGAATATCAAACGGCCAAGAAGAGGTGAAGCTAATTATCTGCCTAATTTGCCTGAAGGCCATGAAAAAAGCCTTGAAGATGACAGAAATATGCTCATAGAGGAGATGAAGAAAAAACAACCAAATGGGTCTCTCATCTCAAAATTAATGGATCTAACATTCCCATTGCGTCGACAAGAGATAGTGAGAAATGAGGCTGCTGTCCGGGACATGGCTGAACGTTGGCCAGCACTTTTCATGGAGAGACAGGTAAGCTACTATAAAACCGAAAAGATCCTGAAAAGTTAAACTTCTGAGATTATTTTTTTTGCTTCAAAGAGCTGTAAAATCTATCCTTAAAGTTTATCAAATTGTTAATATTTTATTGCCTGGAATACGTTTTAAATCAGTGTTTAATTCCAGTTTGTATAAAGTCAATGCATCAGCCTTTTTTAAGCAGTATTTGAATATGAAAGAAATTTATCTTTTTTTGTCTTGTAAGCTTTTATTGTATTGTGAGTACAATTGTTATGAATGTAATTGATTACTTAAGGTTGTCTTCTCCTTCATTCCCTTTCTCTTTCAGGTATTTGCTGAGTTTAACAGAATTGCCAGTAAGAATCTTGAAGGAGATTTCTTTCAGGCTCTGGACCAATACACACCAAGCTTCATCCAGATGTTCAGTTGCAAAAAAGGAACTGTTGGAAAGAAACTGACAGAACTGAAGCAGCAAATTGACTTGATGGTGAGTGACTTATAAATCTTTTTCATCATTGTTGTTCCTATGTTGTTACTTCAAAGGTGTACCATTAAAAGTTACCCCCCCTGTCTGATTAAGATCATGTCATCAATCTCTTTTAAACCATATTGTGAGGCATTGCATCAGACAAAATGACCAGATTCTCAAAAAACTCCCTTAATTCCCAAAAATGTTTATACACTAGCATGGGGTGACGAGTGGATAAAAACTCTGTTAAAGGTTTTTAGATCAAACAATATAGTTATTTTGTGCTGCAAACAACAATTTTTTTTTTTTTTTTTTTTGGAAGAAGTAGGTGTCAAGTAGGCTACAACACCACCTGCTGAGTACCCTACATGTCTTCTCTTTATTTGCATCAATATAATCAGTCCTGATTCACATTTTCTTGGTTTTACATTTCAAATTTGCCTCACTTTTAGTTGTAACACAGATAATATAATTTTCTATCTTAGTCTGTGCTTATTTTGCAGAAATTGTTTCTTAGAGGAGTTTTTCTGTATCAACAGACACCAGATGTGACTGCACGGCGTACATTTGTCCTCAAAGGCCTTCCCATTGTACTAGGCGATGACTCCAGCGACTTTTACGTATCATGCTTCGTAAGTTCTGGAATACAAAAGTTGTTTGTCTACTAAACTTTGCATTTGTCCAAAATAAACAGTAGTGAAATATTAATTTTCCTAAATACATTAAATGCATTACTTTTAACTTGCAACAATTACATATGCCCTGTATGATGTACAACTACCAAAATTATGCCTGGACATAGAGGGTAAAATAAATAATTAAGGAACTTGGCATGCAACTAAAACAACTTAAACTTTTATTACATCGGTATTACACTGTGTCAGTCCAGCTTTTATTGTTAAAGCATTGAGCTAACTTACTTGTGTTGTACCAGAGGTTCAGTAGTTACTTCCACTGTGTGCAGAAATGTAAAACAATGGTCTGGTTGAAACTGGTGTCTTTAGTTCTGGGTGTCCAAGTGTATACTAGATGGTTCTGGAGTAAATTTCCTCAGATTACACACTCAGAATGCAATATTTGAGACAACTATAAGGGGGTCACTATTGCCTCTATACCATTATTTTGAGATGGCTGATCAGAGTATCTTGGAACTAATAGAATTATTTTCTTTCTGTTGCTTCTCCATAGGACACCACAAAAGAAGAAGCCATGACCTCTCTGACAGTTGGTGTCTTGACTGTTCTGAGTGAAGATGGCCCAAGTTCTCTGCCCATATCCACAGCCATTGTTCTTGAGTTAATTGTACTTATTTTCTCAAGTTTTAAAAACTTAATTTTTTTGAGGCAACGAGTTTGCATACTTTTTTTAAGTAAAGCCAACTTATTAGGTTTTACAGTGAAAAATTCTCAAAAATCTGTCCCACCTTAAATCGCTTCTCACCCCTCCGTCAGCATCCATTGTCCTGTACATGTGTGAATAAGCACCAAACAGCAGGCAGCCTACTATGACATCCCCCCACCCCGCACAGTTTTCTCAGTTGTCAGTTGCTTAGAGTTGTATAGAGTGAGAAGTCAAGCAAAATGACACCTTTTATAAATACTATATTGTTATTTGGACCACATGCATTTCATGTGTGTTCCATGTCTACAGCAATCTATGTAAACACATCATTAAAACAGAAACGTTTTTCATGTTTAAGTAATTGACAAAATATAGACTTGAAGTGTATAATGTGTGAAGCCTGAAGTCCAAATATCAAAGAAACACTTTCAAAAAAGGTACAAATATAACAGAACAAATTCTCTTTTATTCAAAAATATAACTGAAGACAAAAAAGCAACGTTAGCATGCGATATTGACACGGATTTACTTCAACTGCCTTTGTGGTGCAACGTTATCAGCTGCTGACTGGTAATTGAAAGGTCACGAGTTCGATCCTGCACGACTCCATTTTGAGAAGTGAACTGCTCTTATTCTTACTATTTTAGAATAAAAACATACATTTGATTTCAGTCTGTAACAGCCGGTATAATTTATGATACTTGTAAAGGTTAGCTTTGTTTTTTTTTTTTTGTTTTCACATAAAGATGTGCTATAGCTCTGCAGTGTACTTGTGACTGCATTCTCGTACCAATGTTTGCAAACTGAAGTATCTGCGTGCACTTTTCGTGGCATTACACGTGTATTTTTTGAGCATGCCTGTGTCGCTCAAACACAGGAAGCTCTGCAATGTACTTGTGACTTGATGCTTTCTTTTTTCTTCGGTTATAGTCTTGAATAAAAGTGCACTTGTTTTGTTATGTTTGGATTTAGTTACTTACTTCCTACAGCATCAAGTCACAAGTACACTGCAGAGCTTCCTGTGTTTGAGCGACACTTCAGTTCGCAAACGTTGGTACGAGAGGCAAAATGGGGGGGGTGGGGGGATAAGGGGGGAGAGAAAGAGCGCAGGCTATATCTAATCTATCCTATTAATCCTTATAATTATAACTACCAACGTAACAATAGGCTGCATGGCAATAACTCTTGGGCAAATAGGAAATTAAGGTTAAAGCTGTCTCACTTCCAGTTAAGACTATTAAATGACATCAAAAATTCAGAATCAATGTCTCCATGATGGGACAGTTAACTTTGTGAGCTGGAATGTTAAAGGCTTGAATCACGAATTAAAGAGAAAGAAAGTACTCTCTCACCTAACAGGTTTAAACGCTAAAATAGTATTTTTACAGGAGACCCACTTACTAAACAAGGATCATTTCTGGCTGCAAAAAGACTGGACTGGCCAAATGTTCCATTCTAGCTTTACAAATAAAACTAGAGGTGGGGGAATTCTCATACATAGAACAGTACCATTTGTAGCATCAGATGTAGTATCTAATCCTGAAAGGAGATATGTGATTAACATGGGCAACTTATTTAACTGTAAAATGATTTTGATAAATGTTTATGCACCTAATATCGATGATAAGGAATTCATACAAAATGTATTTGCATCCATCCCCAATGTGAATACTCATACAATTATAATGGCTGGGGACTTTAATTGTGTTTTAAATACACTCTTAGATAGGACACCTCTCACAGGGGGGATGACATCTAACACTGCAAAGACAATTACACAGTTTGTAACTGACCACAACTTATCAGACGCCTGGCGGTTTCTAAACCCAAACTCAAGAACATATTCTTTCTACTCACTAGTACATCATTGCTACTCAAGAATAGATTATTTCTTTATAGATAATAATTTCTTGCCTACAATTAAATCTTGCAAGTACAATGCTATTATTTTTGACCATGCACCTCTGATCTTGGAGCTAAAGTCACTATGCCCTGTACACTCACCTCACAGATGGCGTCTTAACCCACTTCTATTAGTACATGAGAACTGTACAGAATTTATTTCCAAAACAAATCAGTATCTTCCTAGAGACAAATACATCCTCAGAGGCTTCTGCAGGAATACTCTGGGAAACTCTAAAGGCCTTCTTAAAAGGACAGATTATTTCATATCTCTCCCACAGGAATAAATTAGAAACCAAGAAAGTATCAGAGTTAAAAAGCGAAATTACTAGAATAGATGAAGAACATGCCAGGCTTCCAAGAGAGGCTCTACATAGGAAAAGGCAGGCACTGCATTCAGAACTCAACCTCTTGACATCTAAAGAAACTGAACAACTAATTTATAAATCCAGACATCATTACTATGAACACGGAGAGAAAGCTAATAAGCTTTTAGCTTAACAAATCCACAAGCAAGAAGTTCACAATGCAATCCCAATAATCAACAACACAAACAGAGACAAAATCATTGACCATAAAAATATAATGCACATGTTTAGAGACTACTATAAATCCTTATATTCTACTGAGTTTAAAGAAGACAACACACAATCTAACGTATTTCTGGACACATTACAGATACCACGAATAGATACTTTTAGTGCAGAGGAACTGGATAAACCTCTGGCGCTATCAGAATTACTAGATGCTACAAAGTCACTTCAAGGCAGGAAAGCAGCTGGCCCTGATGGCTACCCTGCAGAATTTTATAACAATTTCTCCGCTCAGCTAGCTCCCCTCCTATTAGCACCATTTACAGAAGCTAGAGACAATCAAATTCTTCCTCAAACTTTTCAACAAGCATTAATCACTGTCTTTCCTAAACAAAATAAGGATTTATTACAATGTGCACCATACAGACCAATTTCACTTCTGAATAATGATGTTAAGATACTCTCAAAAATCATAGCTAGAAGGATGGAGAAAGTGCTGCCTTCGGTAATATCACAAGATCAAACTGGAATTATCAAGGGTCGACACATATCTTCCAGTCTTTGACGCCTGTTTAATGTAATATACTCACCAACAAAGTCAAACACCCCAGAAATATTATTATCATTGGATGCAGAAAAAGCATTTGACATGATTGAATGGAAATACCTTTTCACTACATTAGAGACATTTGGGTTTGGCCCAAACATTTGTGCATGGATCAAACTACTGTATACCAATCCAGAAGCTTCAGTTTGTATTAACAACATTTGTTCAGACTACTTTAAACTAGAACGTGTCACCACTGCTATTTGCAATCGCCATTGAACCACTGGCAGTTCATTGTCGAAATTCTTATCAGATAAAGGGGATTTTCAGAGAAGGACTGGAACAGAAAATTTCTCTATATGCAGATGATATGGTACTATATATATCAGACCCACAAAATTCTGTGCCTGCAGTCTTAACAGTACTTACAGAATTTCAAAAGATCTCTGGTCGCAGAATTAATCTGAATAAAAGTGTACTCTTTCCAGTGAATTCTCAAGCATATAATATTAGATTAGACTACCTTTTATCATTGCAGATCAGTTTAAATACCTAGGGGCTAACATCACACGTAAACACAAAGCTCTTTATCAACAAAATTTCACCTTCTGTATGGAAAGAATTAAGCAAGACTTGCATAGATGGTCAACCCTTCATCTCATTCTAGCTGGAAGAATTAACGTTGTTAAGATGAATAGTCTTCCTAAGCTTTTTTATTTCAAAACATTCCAATATACATCAATAAATCATTTTTTAAGCAATTAGATTCAACAACAACCTCATTTATTTGGAATTCAAAACATCCATGTATCCAAAGAGTGACCCTACAAAGACCTAAGGCAGAAGGTGGCATGGCTCTACCCAGCTTTCAGTTTTATTACTGGGCAGCAAACATACAAGCTATAAAAACCTGGACACAAACAGATTAACATACACAGGCCTGGTCCGCAATAGAAGTAAAATCCTGCAGTACTTCTTTATATTGCCTACTTTGTGCCCCAATAAATGCAAGTTATCAGCAATATACTAATAACCCAATTGTGCTTCACTCACTCAGAATATGGAACCAATGTAGAAAGCACTTTAAGATGGAGAAGCTTTTATCTGTTGCCAGGGCTGCTGCTGGCCAAATGGGTGCCCTAAGCAGAAATTTACTTTTGTGCACCCTCCCCCAAATATTACGGAAGTAAAAATAAAATAATAAAAAAAACACCGACTATAGGGGCCAAAATAGAACTTTATTCAAATAAAAGTAAATACATAAATAAATTGTATCATTTATAAATTACAATTGTAGCTCTACAGCAAAAAATACAAACTAAAATTACACTTTAAATAAAACATTTATAATAAATAAAATAAACAATAATAAACTGAAATAAAATCAACACTGTCATCTGCTGGAGCTTTCCAAAGTTCAAAATTTACAAAGGCACACTTCTGCTTTTTCTTGAGGCAAAGTCTTAAATGAGCTCTTCATATGATAAAGCCTTTGCTAATTCAGAGTTGATGCTGACAATTGCCAGACCACTCATGCGCTCTTGTGCCATAGATCATGTAAGTGTAACAACTGCATTTACCAGGCGTTTGGTGCCCTTTTCAGGCATTTCTATTAAAATTGTTATGTAAACTGTTAATTTTGTATTAGATTATGTATTTTAACACTGTTATTTAATGACACCATATGGTCATTATAAATCAATAATCATAATTGCCTCTGTGTTTTAATATAATGCATTTTAAGTCATTTTGTTTATTTAGATCTGCTTGTATTCATATTAAGAAAGATGCGTTAGTTGTGAAATTATTACCGACATTAAAACACATTATTAACGTCGACAGAATAAAATAAAGTTTCACAGGATTATGAACGTACCTGAAAGTGATGCACGGGCTTCATCTTGGGCTTTTTTTTTCTTTCGTTTCTCGGCGCCGGACTGTTGATGTCTCTTTCCAGGAGCAGGCATATTGTTCAATTATTATCATTTTTGGCCAAATAGGCAGCCGTAACAGAGGTGAGGGCGCGCGCGTCATCACGTGTGCTTAGCCTACTCTGCGTTCACCATAAAATGCAATATATACATTTATATTTTTGTTTATTTGTATATGTATGTTATTAATATTAATTTATTATTATAATATATAAAAATGATTTTTTTGAGCAGCTGGGATGGTGCCCCCCTGGGAGTTGGTGCCCTACGCAGACTGTGTACTCTGCGTATAGGGAGCGGCGGTACTGTCTGTTGCACCTTTGCATAAGAACCACCTCTTTCAACCCAGGCAAACATATGCAGTTTTTAATATCTGGAAAAGATTTTGGATTAAATTGCTTAGATATCTTTATATAGACAACATCTTTGCATCCTATGAACAATTACATTCCAAATTTAACTTTCCAGTTACACATTTCTTTCACTATCTTCAAATTAGGAACTTTGTTAAACAGAACCTGCCTGATTTTCCTCATCTTACACCCTCATCAATGCTGGAAAAAATATTGCTCAATTTCAAGAACTTAGACACCATCTCTGCAATATATAAAATTATTTTACAGTCCCTCCCTTTGAAAGATCCAAGAGGAAAATGGGAAAAAGATCTCTTTATCAATATATCAGAAAAGGAGTGGAAAGTAGTAATGCAGAGACTTTACTCGAGCTCCATATGCGCAAACCATACAATTATTCAACTCAAAAGTATATATTGAGCACATCTGTCTTTTCCAAAAACTGTCCAAAATGTTTCCAGGGCAAGATCCAACCTGCGAACGCTGCAATCAAATCCCAGCCTCACTGGGTCACATGTTTTGGTCCTGCACCAAATTAACATCATTTTGGATCAAAATTTTTTAAGTGCCTTTCAGACAGCCTTGGTGTCATAATCCCTCCTAACCCATTAACAGCTGTGTTTGGTGTTCTTCCAGATGGGTTTAAAGTGGAGAAGGACAAACAAACTGTGATTGCATTCACTACACTTTTGGCACGCAGACTTATTTTGCTAAACTGGAAGAATCCTAACTCTCCCCTTTTAAGTCAGTGGGAAACCGATATTTTATACTATTTGAAAGTGGAAAAAATCAAATATTCAGTTAGAGGATCTGCACAGAATTTTTACAAAACCTGGCAGGATCTAATTAATAATATTTTAGAATAAGCTCTTAAAGCACAGAGGAAGCAATTATCTCCTCATTTCTTTTTCTTCTCAATTCATCTCTATTGGTCTATTAAACTCATCAATTTAGGTATGTTTACAAGCCTTAAGTTTTACCCCTTTGGCCATGCTCTATCTCTCAGGAGTGGGGGTCAACTTGTTTTTCAATCTCAAACCTATTTTTTGTAAAAATTGATCGATTTGTATGTAATGATTATAATAAAATTATTAAAAATTAATAAAAGAAAAGTAATAAATCTTATTGGTCGTTGCCCCTTCCTCTAACTGCAAAGAAGCCATTTCCTCTGTCATTTCAAAGTTTTTCGTGATTTCCTTCACAATCATCAGCAGCTCTCATCCAAGGCCAAGGATATGCTTTTCAACTGTAGTACCAGATTCTCCATTTATTTCCTTAGTCCGTCTTCTAACCATTTTCCGTGTGAGGGACAGATGTTCAAACGCATCCTTCTTCTCTGAGCAGAGGATTGACGCTGAATCCAATAAGCATTCTTTAATGAATTCTCCATCAGAAAACGGTTTGCTTCTTTTGGCAATTTTGTGAGCTAATATATAGCTGTTTTTTTCTTGTTCCTTCCTTTGCTATATGAAGTTTTGTAAAAAGTCTTTGCTGTTTTTGCAATTTAGCTAACAACTCCTCTGCAGTCCTCTTCAGATAAATTTCTGTATTTTTTGACGTATTTGGTCTTGGAAGTGACGGCTCAAGTTGTAGTCTTTAAATGTACTTTGCATGATAAACAGATTTATTTACCACTAACCTCTGTGAAAAAATACTTAGGAGACCAGGATGTGTTGAATAATCTGTTTTCTCCATCAACTTTTCATTTTTTTAACACTTATTTTTGTTGTGCCTCTATTCAGACGGGATGCAGATCAACAACAGTTGTTGTAAGAGCCAATATTAGAAAGTTAAAGTTTTGAGTTAAACTTGTATTAGTGTTTGCTTAATTTGAATAGAATATAAATTTCTTCCATAGTCATAGACAATGGCATAGTCTTTTCCCCCTATAAGTTAGTATGAGATAGAACTTTCTTGCTATAACTGAGTTACAGTGTAATAATTGAGTCAGTTGTGTTTAGAACAGGTCCCAGTGAACAGGGACTTGAAAGACTCATTTTCAACTCAGAAATGGGATAGGCGTACAGTTTTCTGAACGTCGTTGTCATTTTGAAATGGTTCAGAAACGTTTGGAAGTGATTTGTAACAATTTGAAATATAACAAGATTTAAGCTTTGAACAGAACTTTTCTTAACAAGAACTTTTCCTTTTTTTTGCTATTTTAATTTTCTTTTTTTGTATGAACTGTTTTACTTTGAATTTTAACTAAAACTTTTAAAAATAATATTTTGTCTGTGGAATCATTTTGGTGTGTCAGGCTTTTGTTCCATCTTAAAAATGTTAGGAAATTAAGGCGCTTTCTAAATAAACAGGATTCTGAGAAATTAATTCATGCATTTATCTCTAGTAGGATTGACTACTGCAATGCGGTGTTCACTGGCTGTTCAAACTGTTTTCTATACAGCCTCCAGTTAATCCAAAATGCGGCTGCAAGAATTATTACAAGAACAAGAAAATATGAACACATAACTCCAGTTCTTAAATCCTTACACTGGCTCCCGGTTAAGTTTAGGGCAGATTTCAAAATCCTCCTTTTAACATATAAATCATTAAATGGCCAAGGTCCGACTTACTTGTCTGAACTTATCATGACTTACAAACCTGAGCGCACATTAAGATCTCAAGATGCCGGTCTGCCTATGATTCCAAGGATTAATAAAATAACAGTGGGAGGTCGAGCTTTTAGTTACAGGGCCCCTAAACTGTGGAATGGTTATCCCGCTTCTATAAGAGATGCCCCTTCCGTCTCAGCCTTTAAATCCCGGCTGAAGACTCACTACTTCAGTTTAGCATATCCTGACTAGAGCTGCTGATTAACTGTACAGACTGCATCTCTGTTGTTAGTCATTAGCACTAAAACATAACATGATAGTTATAATTGAATAATAACCCTCACCTGTTCTGTTTCTGTTCTCGGTACTCAAATGTGGCAATTGGTGCCACGACCCACCTGCCAAGTTGTTTGCCTGCCTATGGTAAAGTCATCCCTGATGGAGGATCGCAGGAATCATGGGAAAGAGGGGTCCTTTCATCAGATTGGCTGGCCCAGCACTGTTTTAGCTGTGAAATGGCCAAATGGGGGAGCTAGCTTGATGGATGAGGTCTCCAGGACTCTAAAAATATCCAAATCTTATTATGCGATATCATCTACTGTTAAATTCTGCTCCGTACTTCTAAAATTTTTATTTTTATGCTGTATTAAGGATTTGTTCTGTTCTGTTTATTGTATTGTATTGACCCCCTTCTTTTGACACCCACTGCACGCCCAACCTACCTGGAAAGGGGTCTCTCTTTGAACTGCCTTTCCCAAGGTTTCTTCCATTTTTTCCCTACAAGGTTTTTTTGGGAGTTTTTCCTTGTCTTCTCAGAGAGTCAAGGCTGGGGGGCTGTCAAGAGGGAGGGCCTGTTAAAGCCCACTGCGGCACTTCCTGTGTGATTTTTGGGCTATACAAAAATAAATTGTATTGTATTGTATTGTATTGTTGAATCCCATTTTTAAGCTAGAGCTGTTGAACTTTGGTAATTTTGGAAAAATGCAGCTACAGTTGTCATTTTCCTTTATTCAATATAACATGAACAATCTCTGTATCAACCCTTTCTCTGAAGCAATCTCTCACAGTTTCCCACTTTTAAGTCCCATCCTTTGTGATGCAACCACCCACAATTTCTCATACTGTATCAATTGTAACCTTGCGTCTGCACAGTCGCATCTACAGTAGCTATGATGCAAACTGAAGCACCCAGGCAAGTGCTTGTCATCTGCACCTCCATGGGCCAGACAGAATCAGACCATGGGTAGCATTCAGCCCATGGGCCATATGATGCTCAAGTTTGGTCTAAACCAGGGGTGTCCCACTCTGGTCCTGGTGGGCCGCAGGTTTTCATTCTAACCCTTTTCCTAATCAATGAGGAGTTTTCTCATTGCTAATTAACTCTTTTTCCTTTTATTGTAATAGCCCTGTTTTGAAGGATTCAGTCCTCTGAATTGATTCATTTCTTCATTAAATGGCAGCCAATCAGAAATGAAATGTGAAATGAGCCAACAGACGACCAGCTAAATTGGAACGTCAAACTCCAGTCAATTTCACTCCAACTAGTTTCTTAATGTGAAGCCAATTCTTGCTGTTAATTAAAGCCGTTATTGAATATCGGGACTTGTTTCTGTTCTCATTCTGCCACAGCAGACTGTTGATTTTCTGTTTTTTCTAAGACCGCTGTCAAGATGTTTCTGTGACCTCAACAGACCAACATGACAGAGACCTTCATCTTTCTTTATTTTCAGGTTAGCTGGTCATGTGGCAGCTTATATTGTGTCTCATTATTGTTTGGCTGCTCATTAAGGAAAAAGAAACAACTAAAGGGTCTGAGTCACGTCAGTTAAAACGAAGGCAAAACAAGTTAATTAGCAGCAAAAACGGCTAATTAAGAAGATGGTTAGAATGAAAACCTGCAGTCACTGTGGCCCATCAGGACCGGAGCTGGACAAACTAGTCTAAACCAAGTAACAGAAATGAAATGTGGGTAAGCCAGACTGGGAGACTTCTGACAGGGAACACACTGTGGGCTACAGTCCTTTCACTGAAAGATTGTTTAGGCATTAAGTTGTTCAGAAACCACTGCAGTCTAGTGATCCTAGAGGTTTAAAGGAATCTCTGCTCATAAATAACATCCGATGATTTTAGTATAGTCTTAACAAGTTGGAGCAATGGTTCATTGGTAATCAAAAAGAAATGCAAGAGATTTAATGTCAAAGAGAAAAAACGTGGAGCAATACTGTAGGCTGAGCCACCACTCCACGCAAGGCATTCATTATCTTGTGTCAGAGAGGCTTGAGGAGCAACAGGATTTGTGATTCCATTTATTTCATTGTATATTTTATTGTTCCTCACCCCTTCCAGAGTGTTTAGTTATACTAATAATATTATTGATAATTCCCTGGTTGTTGCATACTTTTTATTCTTGGTTGGAGGCACTAGAATCTCCCTTTTGAAACTAGCTTTTCGATGTTGTATGATCATATACAGTAGGTTCATGTAAAATCCATACAATTCATATAAACATGGAAATACAGTAGATAGATAGATAGATAGATAGATAGATAGATAGATAGATAGATAGATAGATA
>JANRMT010062819.1:68834399-68874336 GCA_026402145.1 Polypterus bichir lapradei
ATAGATAGATAGATAGATAGATAGATAGATAGATAGATAGATAGATACTTTATTAATCCCAAGGGGAAATTCACATAGTCCAGCAGCAGCATACTGATAAAAAACACTATTAAATTAAAGAGTGATAAAAATACAGGTATAACAGACAGTAAACTTTGTATAATGTTAACGTTTACCTCTGGGTGGAACTGAAGAGTTGCATACTGTGGGGGAGGAAAGATCTCCTCAGTCTGTCAGTGGAGCAGGACAGTAGCAGCAGTCTGTCGCTGAAGCTGCTCCTCTATCTGCTCAGTGCCCGTCACTTTTCGGATGTCAAACTGTCCAGCTCCATTCCTACAATAGAGCCTGCCTTCCTCACCAGTTTGTCCAGGCGTGAGGCGTCCTTCCTTCTTCTTTATGATGCCTACCCAGCACACCACCGCGTAGAAAAGGGCACTCGCCACAACCATCTAATAGAACATCTGCAGCATCGTATTGCAGATGTTGAAGGACGCCAGTCTTTTAAGGAAGTATAGTTGGCTCTGTCCTCTCTTGCACAGAGCATCAGTATTGGCAGTCCAGTCCAATTTATCATCCAGCTGCACTCCCAGGTATTTGTAGGTCTGTACCCTCTGTACACTGTCACCTCTGATGATCATGGGGTCCAGGAGGGGGCTGGGTCTCCTAAAATCCACCACCAGCTCCTTGGTTTTGCTGGTGTTCAGGTGTAAGTGGTTTGAGTCGCACCATTTAACAAAGTCCTTGATTAGGTTCCTATACTCCTTCTTCTGCCCACTCCTGATGCAGCCCACGATAGCAGTGTCGTCAGCGAACCTTTGCACGTGGCAGGACTCCGAGTTGTATTGGAAGTCCAATGTATATAGGCTGAACAGGACCGGAGAAAGCACAGTCCCCTGCGGCGCTCCTGTGTTGCTGACCACAATGTCAGACCTGCAGTTCCCGAGATGCACATACTGAGGTCTGTCTATAAGATGTCCATGCCACTAGGTATGAATCTACTCCCATCTCTGTCAGCATGTCCCTAAGGAGCAGAGGTTGGATGGTGTTGAAGGCGCTAGAGAAGTCCAGAAACATAATTCTTACAACATCACTGCCTCTGTCCAAGTGGGAGAGGGATCAGTGTAGCATATAGATGTTGGCATTCTCCACTCCCAGCTTCTCCTGGTATGCGAACTGCAGAGGGTCGAGGGTGTGGCGGACCTGTGGCCTCAGGTGGTGAAGCAGCAGCCACTCCATGGTCTTCATCACATGTGATGTCAGGGCGACAGGCCGGAAGTCATTCAGCTCACTAGGACGTGATACCTTTGAGACCGGTGTGATGCAAGATGTTTTCCAAAGCCTTGGGACTCTCCCCTGTTCCAGGCTCAGGTTGGAGATGCGCTGTAGAGGACTCCCCAGCTCCAGCGCACAGGCCTTCAGCAGTCATGGCGATACTCCATCTGGACCCACTGCTTTGCTGGCACGAAGTCTCCTCAGCTCTCTGCTCACCTGGTCTGCTGTGATTTTGGGAGGGGATGTCTCTCCTATGTTGGTATCAGCAAAAGGATGGGTGGAGGGTGCAGTATTCTAAGGTGAGAGTGGGTTAGAGTAGTCAAACCTGTTAAAGTTAATGGGCAATACAGCAGAATGGTAGTTAATTCTGCTGCCAAACAGATCAGTCATCCTATGTATAAATGTCATTTACTGTCTCTGTAAAGCTTGTACATTTTCCCCAGGTCTGCACGGAGTTTTCTATAGGTGCTCTTGCTTTCATCCCAAAGATATGTGTGGCAAGTTGGCGACTCTAAATTGACCAGTGTGAGTATGTGTGGTTGCTGTAATGGACTGGGGCTGGTTAATGACTTGGGCCCAGTGTTGCCTGGATATACTCTAGTTCCTGACTTATCTGAATTAAATTATGCGGGTTTGAAAATGTAATGGTTTTTATATTTAGTAAATCTGAAACAATATAATTAGATGCATTTCTCTCCAGAAATTCAGATCAGATTCCTATAAATGTTAAAAAAATGTTCTCTTCTGCTGCAATTTTCTGACCGTCAGCAAACTGTTCCCAGCTGAGCCTTGCTGTTCAATTATGTACTAATGAAGGGTGTTATTCACTATCATGATTTAGGACCAGTGAGTTAATGTCAGTCTGTTTGTTGTATGCAGTTATTAAGATGCTGTTCTTAAATCCACTGGACCAGTAGTTCAATTCAAACCTCTGTCTTCTTGTATAACCCTAAGAAAATAATCTAACTTGCCTGTTCTTTAAATGAAAGAATATTTATCTCACTACCAACATACAGTATTTTAGTGTTATTGTGTAAGGCAGACTAAGATACAATCCAGAAAAAGGCACTATATGAAATAAAGAAAAATGAAAAGACTGTAGTTTAGATAAGAAATCAATTTGATGAAGCTCTACTCATTTTGTTTTGGAGTACAGACAGATTCCAGCCAAAAAAGTAGATTTAATCATCTTACAGTAGTAGAACACTGAACCACCAAGTGCATCAGAATGCATTGCTCCTATTAGGTTAGGCAGTTTTTCAGTTCAATTCTGCAGAAAGCAGGCAGCACTGTTCTTCCACAAGATCACCAATCTATCATCTTATTCCTTGTTGATGGAGGTAGAGGTGCTTTTTGATTTGTCTTTCAGTTTTCTTTCATAAATGCATAACTAAATTCATTGGGGGACAACATTAGATTTGACAACATAGATAATAATTCAACAATAACAATTAAAACAACAAAAATAACAGTAATAATTCTCAAACTAACATACTATAGGAGACATAGTCATATCAAAATAAAATTAAACAATCAACAGAACTGCAGCTCAAGGGTTTGAGTGCATTGCTAAAGGCTTATTGAATTCAAAGTATAAGCACCTCTAATTTAGGCTTACATTAAAATTTGAATTAAAACTATTATCCTCCATTGTTCATCGCCATCTTGATTGATTATATTCTTCACATTTGCCTCTGGCACACAAAAAAAAATCTCTATAGTTTTGCATTGGTTGAACGGTGATATTGCAATTTTTCATACAATGATGAGGAAAAAATAACAGGAATCTTGGGTAAATGTTTAAAGATGATCTTCATACTTCAATTTCCTTGAATTATGTGATTATATTAGGTCATTCATTTAAATCCACAGACCTAAATTTAATTTACGTGTTTAGGTTTTATGGAGCTGCATGGTAAAATTATGATTATGCCATCACTATTATCGTCAGCTACCTCTAATTATTCTCTATAAAATAAAACTTAAAAGAATACTCCACCCAGAATTTTTGTATGTTACTTAACCCATGAAGTTTATAGTGGTGGCTGAGAAACATTTTAATCTCCTATTTTTGTGCAGAAAGTAGATAACAATGTTTCTCATAGAATTGGGGCCTCTTGTGACCAACACTGGACAATAGCAAACAGTATCAGAAAATCCATACATAGAAATCTGACATTATCTCATGACAAGTCATCCAGTAGTGCTCTCAACATCCCAAACAAACAAACTTTTACACAAACATTTTTAAATAAACCACTTCTAGAAAATGATATTGGAATGTGCGGTGACATACCGTGAGCATTCGAACTAAAGACCTGCCTCCCCTCCTCAGTCACTGATCAAGTCCAATAGAGTAACTACTTATTTATTGCCTAACACTACACTTCATGTAATATCAACAAAAAGCGTACATTGAGAAACATGTAAAGCTAAAGATTAAAAGTTAAAACACTGCAAGTGAAAACTTTATCAAGAAGAGAATATGCCTCATATTGGGGCAAAACCATGATGACACAACAAGCAGAAAGTCAATTCTCATGTGCAGTTTTATAGATTGATGCTAAATAATCCCAGTAAACTCCAGTTTTGCTTCACTGCTATGAAGAGAAATGTAATGAAGGGAAGCAGGTCTACAATTCAAACACTCCATTTTCAATCATGAGATCATTTTCAGGAGGTGGGGTTGTCAGCATACAAAAGGACAACTTGACATGTGGATTATGCAACATTAATAAATGCACTTTTTTTTTCATTTGAAGAAAATAACATTGCATACAATCAAGTTGAACTTACACAACAAATGATTTCATAGTGAAACTAGAAAAACAAAGAGGAAAAGAAAAAAAAATCAGAAAGTTAAAAGAAAACAAAACAATTCAACCTTCATCTGAAAAAAAGGGAAAGCCAACAGCACGGGAAAAAAAATAAAGACAGGAAAAATATTTATATTCCTCTATATAAATACTTATTCTAAAATTTTATCAATTAAATTTTGGCATTTAAAAAAAAATTTGGAACAGTTCCTCTAAGTGAGAATTTTATTTTTCTCATTTCAAATAGTATAGATCATCAGTTTCCCACTGATATAAAGAAGGTGGGTTGAAATTCTTCCAGTTAAGCAAGATAAGTCTGCGTGCTTAGTAGAGTAGTATAAGCAATTACAATCAATTTGTCCTTCAGAGCTTTTTTTATTGACATTTTGATAAGCGTCCAGCATTAGTCACCATTGAACAGTGGTATTTTAGAAAGTTTGGCATCCCCATTCTGCTTGCAAATATGAGACTAGAATTTATTTTTCGTCAATCACTATAAACTACATTTGGAAAGTAACATATAAAAATATATAAAAAATATAATTTTGGGGAGAAGTAGTCCTTTAAGCAAAAAAAAAAAAAAAAATCTGAATGAAAACAACAAATTTAAACATTGTACATGAGAACCTTTGAATCAAAACATCACCACACTTTATAATTACACTTATTGATTTCAAGCAATAAGAGAATATTTGTATGGTGTTTATGATTAGTGTCCAACATTATTGTCATGCATTTTACACAAATATGTAGGAAAACATTGTTAAATTTTGCATTATTACCCATGTATAAAACACAAATGAAAATAAAGCAAGTGAAATGTGTGCCTTTTGGAAATAACTGCATAATATTCAAGCTCAGGGATAACACCATTGCACAGTTGTTGTAAAAATTAAGCATTTCTTTTTTCTCTTGTCTTTTGATAAAATAGTACCATCTTCAAAATGTGACAGCATGACTCTTTTTCTTAGTGTGGGCTGTGCTACAGCAGCTCTTCTATTACTTAGCATCTAGAGATTTGTCATCAAGAATGAGAAATTTTGAAGTCATCTTTAAGATTGCACATATTAAATTTTCAACAGGCTTGTTTCCCTTGTGGAGCACTTGATGCAACTAAAATATGTTTTGCTGTCTAATGTGAATAAAGTTAATGTACTGTTCTTTATCATACTTTGAACTACCTGTTAGGATGAACACCTGTTAGGATGACCAATCTTGTTTCACAGTAGACAAAATTAGGATAACAGTTTCATTGTAGGAGTCTACCCAATAAACAAAGTTCTGTATGTTAAGAATGAGCTTTTATTTGGATTGGATTTCTGACAATCTCTCAGAGAATCAAAAATAAACTCTAATTTAGACATTATTTACTATATTATAAACAGAAATGTTTCCGAATCTATGTCAGTCTGGAGTGTTTATTGAGACTCTGGAGGACAAATATTATTTTATGATTAGGCGGTGACATTCTGGCCTAGTAGCAGAAGCACATTGCTCTCATGTTTTTGTATATTTTCTCTGGATAGGCACATTTCCTGACAAATCACCAAGATGTCAGAGTTAGTTTAAGTTGTGACCCTTCCAGAATGTATTCCTGTCTTGCACAGAGTGTTACTTAGATATGCTCTGGTTTGCTGCAGTCTTGTATTGTAAACAGAGACTTTGAACGACTGAATAAAAGCTGAACGAATGGTACACAAGGCACTGCAAACCAAAAGCTGGCAGGTTCTAAGTCTCTGTTCAAAGTTGTTTGGAGTATTCTCTAATTCAACCTTTTTGCTTTACTAATCTCCCATATATCTGTTGTCACTCTTTGAATTTCTGATCAAACTGACAATCTTATGGGATTTTTAGGAAGATCAACAACCTTATCAGAAATCTGTACAATGGAGTGGCATGCCGAATCAATCATGGAGAATGACCAGAAGAGTTTTGAGGTTAGGAGTGGAGTGAGACAGGGTTGCCTTCTATCATTGTTTTTGTTTTAGCTCTCTGTTGACTAGATCATAAACACAGTGACACATAAAAAACAAATGGTATCCAGTGGATGTTGTTTAGTCAACAAGATAAGCTGGATTTTGCTGATAATATAGCACTCTGGTTCCATAAACATCAACAATATCAGTAGAAAGCCTCATATCTACAGTATATACTATTTCAGCCTAGGTGGGGCTTAACATCCACAAGGGAAAACCCAAGCTGCTAAAGATCAACGCTGACTTTGAAGAGCCAGTCCCACTTGAAAAAAAAACCCAAGAAGTGGACTTGTTCACTCACCAGGGCTGTGTGGTGGGCAAACAAGGCAGAACAGATGCAGATGTGAAGATCTGGACTAGCAAAGTGAAAGTAGTATTTATCCAATTGAGGTACATCTGGAACTACAAAACTTTTCCTGAACCACCAAGCTTTGTTTATTCAACACAAATGTCAAGTCTGTGCTGTTACTTTATATGGAGCAGAGACGTGGAGAACAACAAAGGCTACACTTAGGAAAAACCCAGACCTTCAGCAATTACTGCTAGTGCCACATCATGTAGATTCATTGGCCAGAGACCATTAGCAATACAGAGCTGTGTCTGAGAACCCAGCAGTGTCCCATAGAGAAGGAGATCCTGAGGAGGTAAGGGTGGCTTGGTCACACCCTGAGAAATTTAGGCATCAACATCACAAGACCAGCTGTAACTTGGAACCCACAAGGGAACTGTAAGCTAGAGTGACAGAGAAACATTCAGCACAGAAATGTCAGCACAGTTGTCACTGATGTATTTTCATTGATAGCCTATACTCCAGAAGGGGCAAAAGGGCTAACCAGGTAAGTAAATAAGTCATAATCTCCCATTGTTTTAGGCATCCAAGATAGTCAAAGTGTCTTGGTGCCTTATGTGTGGTCAAGTTGTCTTGGCAGCTATTTTCGGATAATTTGGCCAGTCATCAGATCTCCTCATGCTTTAGGCTGTTTCAGTCTTACATCTGTGGGGATGTGTGGCTGTTACAAGGTCTGATTTGAAAGTAACATGGGAAGAATTTGAAATTGTGCAGCAGCTTACATAGTTTTCCTTTCCATAGTATCCAGCAGACCTGTGATGTCATATCAGGTTCTTTTTGATCTCCTGCTTCTTTTGTCTGTTGTCTATAAAAACCCATCAGAAAAGGAACAAGACACTCTGGCTTCATTGTAACCTCTAGTTTCCTTTACTTAAAAACAGTACCTGAATTAAACTGGACAGCCCATGGTTCCTCCACTCTGTCAAGTCATCTTGCATTTTATTAGAAAGTGTACAGTTATCAAGGAGAATTGTAAACTTATCTACAGTAATGATAAATTATTTCTGTTTCTCATATTGTCTTGTTATAAATGCTGATGTCTAGACAGACTACACCAGGTGTAAGGTCAGCGTGCATTTTCCTATAATACATGTAAATGAGCAGCAAAATATATAAAGTATTTAACTAAAACTTAGCAGTTGCACGTTAATTTAACTTTGTTCAGTTTTTGGTTGTTTATTATAATAGGGCAAATACTTTTGGGTGATCTGCTGCTACTGTTTAGTCTTGGTAAAATGCTAGGATGGGTATGTACTGTGCATTGCAGGTAACTTCTACCGTCACAAAAGTATGTAAACCTTCAGATCTCAAGTGTTTTGGACTTGAACTTTTGTGACCTGCAGAAAGATATCCATGATTATAATATATGTTATTATATAAAACACAAAATTAAAATAAGCAAGCCTCTTTTTGTAGCCTGAGAACATTTTAAAGGTTTAATGTCCTTGGCGTTAACCCTGAGTGTGTCTTGGGCTCAGAATTATATATAAAACATAATCAACCGGAGTAGTTCTCCATGTAACCTTTTCTGATGCAACAACGTTAAACCCAACTAATACTTATTCTTCTGCCATCTTGTGGATGATATAACATAATACTGCAAAACAATCATGAATATTTCTATGTTGTCTACCACTCTACAGTAACTTGTAGTGGTGCAAAGGATCAAAAAACTCCCGGTTCAGATCAGATCACGGTTTTAAGTCACGGATCGGATCAATTTGTGGATCAGCAAAAAAAAAAAAATAAAAAAAAGAGAAAGAAATAAAAACTATCTTATGTCCACATCATCAAAAAAGAAGAAAGAAAGCAAAGCAGACATGAGCTTATAATTTCAATTTTTTTTTCAAAAACATGAGGATGTCTACATTTTCTGGAGAAAGTGTAGATCTCTTGCTGTAACTATGTCCCCTGCTGTTGAGAACACCCTCTCGCTAGGCACTGAAGTGCCAGGCACAGCAAGATGGTGTCTTGCCATTGTGGCAAGGTGAGGGTATTTACATTCGTTGCTTTTCCACCAAGTCAGTGGATCACCATCGACTGGAATGCAACTTGCTGCCTCATAGGATACCACCTCCTCTTTGATGGTGTCAGCAAAAGCATTGTTGACCATTTCCTTCTGTGCAAAGGTCTCGCCAAAAAGCTCCGCCATTGCCGACTTCTTTTGAGGAGGAGATGTGTCTGCTCCTGTTGGTGCTACATATTAATGCTGCAGGGAAAATTACATTATTGATTAAAACTTTTTTTTTTCCATAGACATTAAAATGTGGCAATAACTTAATAAATAACTTAATAAATTTAACTAAAAACATTATCATAAAAAATATATAATTTCAAAAATTTTTATTTTCTTTACCTCTTTACAGTCTTCAGTGTCAAGACTGCTCACAATCTCAGTAGTGAGATTACTGTATGTCATCAGGCGTAGGGCAAGGTCTACTTGGATCAAGTGCAGTAGATCTGTGAAGGTAGTCCTGTTGGGTTGGTGGTGAAGTGTATCTGGGCTTCAGGTCCTCTCTAATGGCAGTCTTGACATCTCTTGTGATGGTGCTGTCTTCCTCACTTGGGGCCATGGATTGTAGGATCCTTGTTTTCAGAGGCAGGATCATGGACACAGATGGTGCAGTTTCAGTGCTCAACAGAGTAACCATTTTGAGTGGTTTGAGCAGCTGGAGGACCTCCTCTGCCACTTTAACATCATCATCAGAGAAAGTGATGATGTCTCTGGCATTTTTCTTCAGGGTTTTGTCTGTTAGTGCAGATTATATAGCTGCCTGCTGCTCAAGATTACGCTCCAACATATCATAAGTGGAGTTACACCTTGTTGTGACATCATGTATGAGCTTATGAGTAGGCAGCTTTAGCATTTCTTGCTTGGTCTTAAGCACATGAGCAGCTGTTGAGCTTCGGTGGAAGTAGGAAACCACCTTCCTGATCCTCCCAAGGAGGCGGTCCATCTTACACACTTTCATTCCCTTTTGGGATGCTAAATTAATTGCATGTGCAAAGCACCCTATCTGTGGGCTCAGTCCTGCTTCACTCACTGCATTTATTTGGTTTTTGGCATTATCTGTTGTGACTGGGATATTAGTATTGGGCCTGTCTATCCTCCACTCTGCCACTGCTTCCGTAAATACGTGTGCCAGGTTTGTGTCAGTGTGACTCTTATAGAGGGGGCGTGTCTGCAGTACAGGGCTTCGTATCTCCCACTCCGCTGTGATGTAATGAGCGGTCACGGTCACATAGCTTTCTGTTGCCCTGGAGGTTCACCCATCTGTAGTTAGGGCCACAGAAGATGCCTGCTACAGTTCAGCCATAACTTTTGACTTTTCCTGCTCATACATACTTGGGACAATATTGTCACTGAAGTGAGTGCGCGGCGGAATATCATAGCATGGCTCAAGCACATGTATCATATGTTTAAACCCCTTGTTTTGCACAACGGAATATGGCCTCATGTCTGCAGCAATAAATACCCCAATAGCTTTTGTAATAGCTTTAGCCCGGTCTGATTGGGCAGCAAAGGGCTGCTTAAATGCCGCGGACATCTTTGGTTGTTGTGCAGCCATTGTCTTGGGTCATGTCACATCAGGGTGGTGTCGTTTTAAATGAGTGGCCATGCCCAACGTGTTGCCAGTCTCATAGGGCTTCCTTTTGCCACACAGTCGACAAACTGTGGTGGTTTTATCCACCACCCTTTTCCCATCAACATATTTAACAGGGAAGCCAAAATGCTCCCACACATGAGACTTAAATGATGCTGGAGGTTTGTCGAGCTCCTCTGCTTGAACTGCTGCCACTGGCCATGACCACGCGTATGAAGCTTCAAACCGAAAATGCACGAGAGAGGTTGAGTTAGTGCGCAAGAGGTTGAATTAGCGCATGAGAGAGACAGAGTTAGTGCGCGAGAAAGTTAGTGCGTGAGAGCTACAGTGTTAGCGCGAGAGAGAGACAGAGTTAGTGTGCGAGTAAGGTTGAGAGAGTGTGCGAGAGACACGCGCACAATACAGTGGAACTTTTTTTTTCTTGGATGTTCGGATCACGTGCGTACCGAACCATGGACAGGAATCGGTTCGGATCACGGATCAACAGTGATCTGTTGCACCACTAGTAAGTTGTCAATGTTCATGAGTGTGGTGGAGCCTTCAACCAAAAAAACACAAAGTGAACAAAAAGCTGAAATGCCCGTTTTAGAACAAACTAAATTAGATCCATTAATTGACTCAAACAATTATGATGACAATGTGAATTGGTCAGAAGACATTGATACAGATACAATTAATGACCAAACCTACTGTGATATGCCTGGTTAATTCAGTATGTGAAGGTTAACAATGGTGCAAGTAGCTCGTGGTAAAAAGGCAAAATGAGCAAGTGGAAGGACAAGGAAGACATTATCCCCCTTCACACTGTTCACAATGCAGCAACTATCAATTCTCGTGTCAGGAGAAATACAAAAGTCACTAAGCTTAACACTGTAGTTGTGTTGTCACATAGAGGGTTTTCCTTTTTGCAAAGTATTTCATGTTTGGTGATTGTTAATGAGAGAGAGAGACAGAGATTGCAAACATGCACTAACTGGTAGCTCAGACACCTGGTTTGTAAAAATGTGGTCTTTAAACAGGTTTTCATGGTTGTAGAGGCACTTATGCAAATTGTAGTGAGTAGTTGTACGCTTTGCTCTGTACATAAAGCGAAAGAGAAGGAGGCGGTGGGACTTTTTTGACTTTCAGTGACAGCAACAAAAAAAAACATTTTTGAACTTTATTTCTGCAGCGGAGGATATTTTTCCATGACCATTGGATATAGGGACAGAGGTGGATACTTTTTTCCCAATTTCTGTCCGCGGTTGCTCTTTGTGAAGAGGTGGGCCTCAGAATATCATACACATTCTGAACTCTGCTGGTAAGGCTATGTTAATTATCCATTTTTCCAGGAAGCATTTTACAAAAGGGAATTATTCCACTACATCTTTCCTTTTATTAACTGTTGTTTGCACTTCAGGATCCACACACATCACTTTCAGTAAAGACTTTGAAGGGCTACACATGTTGTCTTGGCGGCAGATAGGAGAGTTGTCCCTGGCGTTATTTTTGTCATTATTTTTCTTTGCTGTGTTTGTAAATAGTTATTTAAATATTTGTTGCTTAATATATTTAGTCTATTTTAACATTTTTCTGGTGATTTATTGTTAATATTTAGGTGTTGGGCTGGAAAATACTGTAGGGTTTAGGTGTTGGCCTAATTCCATCCATCCATATTGTACAAATGTAGTGGCATGATAGCTCTGCTAATCTGTTGACAACCTTAGCACCTATTCAAAAGTTGGGGTTTCTCTACACTGTGGTAGCCTACAATAACACAAAGGACTGTGTTGATTATTCAGACCGAGTAATGACAGTTTACCCTGTCATGTGCAAGCAAATGAAAAAACATTTAAAAAATGCATAAATAAGCCTGCTTCTACTGTTGCTTCTACTGTCCTGATTGTGATATTGTGCTGTGCATTGGTGACTGTTACAAAGCATGTCACATGAAGGACATGTACTAAATCTGCATCAGTGCTAGAGTGGACATTAGACATAGCCTCTCCTACTGTATTTATGTTGATGTTTTGGTATTTATATGTTTCTGTTAAAGAAAATATTTATAAATCCATACAATATTATAAAACATCTAATAAGTGTGATGTCCTTCTGTACAATATGTACATCTCGAAAAGGGCCGATGATAAGGTCAGTTGGCCAGGAGGACAAAAAAACAAACAAACAAAAAAAACTCCAGTTAAGCTGGAGAAAACAAAATCTGCAGGGGTTCTAAGGCCTAAAGACTGCCAAGACCCCACAAGGAATTTTTTCTTGTTAAAAAAATAACTTTTTTGCTTCAATATTAATCCTTGTTAATGAGTTTCATTTACTTAGAAGTTATATAAACATGATCAATTACTGGATATTAGCTACAAATACAGGAAACTATAAAGGAGACGGAGAGAAATAAGAGGAAAATAAGGGCGAAACATGGAAAGAAAGAAAGGATCACAATAACACTGGGTATAAAAAATGTCAGATCTTGTCAAAATGATATCTTCTGCCTTGTCTGAGAACCTACAGAAACTAAATAACAGAGAATTAACAGCCAGGTTTTAACATGAAGTTTATCAGAATTTATTTTTTATTTTCTGTAATTGAACCTATTTTATGATATAATCATTTTATGTAGTTTTATATTATGCAGCCATAGAATACACAGATTCAATGTAAAAGATAACCATTTTTCAGATATACATATTTAAGTACATATCCCCACCTGGAGCTTTTCTTTTAGGCCAAAAGCAATGGTTTCAAAATAAATAAGCTTTTCAGCTGCAGAACATCTATCATGGGACTCCAAAAATAGAGATGTAATTTATCAGTGATGGTCTAGCAGCTTGCATTATTTTTATTCCAGATCTTTTTTCCTTTGGAAGTCACATCTGTTTCCTTAAGTTTCAGGAAGAACTTAAATAAATTATTTTTAACTGAATAAGCACAAATATTGCTTGGATTGAATTCAATTTAATAAGGCATTGGCACTAAAAGATTATTTATAATGTTGCATTTCGGATCACATATTTTTAGCTTTTAATAGCTGTGTGTATTATGTAAGGATGCTTTCATGAAAAGCATGATTGAAATTAAATGTCAAATAACCCATTGAACACTGTATGATTTGCCTTTTATTTTATTTCCTAGGCACCAGTTTTAAAAGCAGGTTAAGCAAGTGAAAATATGGATGGGTTACATATCTACATCAAATAATATGCTTTATAAAGCCTCCTGTGGAAAATTCATTATAGCAAGGAGCATATCCATAGCTAAAGTAAGGTGTTGTTCATCACCTGAGAGGAAAAGGTCACTTCAGGGCTCATTACGTTATTGTGGTGTGTTCTACACTAAGGAAAAGTGCTTTGTGATATCAGTCCTGAGTAGGACACGGTTGTAAAGTTGTTTGCACCTTTTTTTAGTCTAGATCTTAAATCAAGATACACTGTGTGTTTTACCCATTGAACTAGATTTTACGATTAGAGGTCTGATAACCATGAGTGTGATACTTTATATGTTTAACTAGCAGAATACCCGCGCTTCGCAGCGGAGAAGTAGTGTGTTAAAGAAGTTATGAAAAAGAAAAGGAAATATTTTAAAAATAACGTAACATGATTGTTAATGTAATTGTTTTGTCATTGATATGAGTGTTGTTGTCATCTCTCTCTCTATCTATCTATCTATATATATATATATATATATATATATATATATATATATATACACATAGCAAAATACCCGCGTTTGGCAGCAGAGAACTAAAAAGAAAAGGAAACATTTTAATAATAACGTAACATGATTGACAATATAATTGTTTTGTCATTGTCATGAGTGTTGCTGGCATATATATATATACACTCACACACACACATATATAAACATATATATACACATCATATATATATATATATACATATAAATATATATACATATATACACATATATATATACACACACACATATATATACACACAAACACATATATACATATATACACATATACATATCTACATATATACTGTATATACACACACATATATATACAAATCTACATATATATATTAGGGGTGGGACTCGATTAAAAAAATTAATCGAATTAATTAGAGGCTGTGTAATAATTAATCTTGATTAATCGTATGTAATCGCACATGTAAATTTGCCCCAAATCGCAAATGTGTTTTTTTAATTTAAAAGGGTTTTAGTGGGCGACAGAATCAAATAATAGATATGGACATGAATATTGTAAACTCAAGCTCTTTTAATCTCTGAAAAAAAAAATGCTTTTAAACTGCATTTGAATTCAAAACAGAAAGAAAAATATCATCCCTGGTTAAAATTGGGCAGACTTAAAAATAAAGTGGTAGTTTAAGTACTTTAAGTACATTTTCAGAATGGTATTGTCTTTAAATAATAATAACCGAAATTTCAACAGAAAGTGCAGTTTTTCTTCTTAAAAAAATAAGTCAGAAACATAAAAGGTAATTTGACCAACTTAATCTTTAAACTCTGAGTAACCTTAGCCAAAATTATTTTGTACATTAGGCTAAAACAGTGTGATCATTGAACATTTTGTAATTAGATGTAATTAGAATTACTAACGGTCACGGAAGTCCAATGATCCCCAGTAAGAGCCACAAAGTCCGCTTTTTGTAATGCATCTAATTTTGCTTGGTTTTCACTGTGCACAAAACCATGCTTTTATCAAGGCTTCGCTCGGGTAGTTTTTGAAATTAAATTTTCCTCCGATCAGGAACGCGCTTCATTCCGAGTGTAACATTTTTGTAGCTGTGATGTGTGCATCAGTGTAATCGATGTAGCAGGAAATCATGCATTGACAAAAGTTCCCCTTTGCTTGGAATTGAAAATGTGATTAAATGCGTTATTTTTTGTTATGGAGTACATGCATCGAAGCTTCTCAGCTGTGCTTGTGCTAAGAATAGGAAAGATTTTAAAAATAACGTAACATGATTCTGCGTTAACCGCATATTTTTTCATACGTCTCAAACCAAGGAAATGCGAGGTTAAAATGAACCGAGAAGCACGCGTACATACTCAGTACATCCCCTCTCGGGAATCGAACCTCGGATGTAGGCGATAGAGGCAAAGCCTCTACAATTACGCCACGGTGTGTGGCTTATTTATTTGAGAGTATGTAGATCGGGGTATATATATATATTCGCAGCGGAGACGTAGTGTGTTAAAGAAGCTATGAAAAAGAAAAGGGAACATTTTAAAAATAACGTAACATGATTGTCAATATACAGTAATTGCTTTGTGAGTGTTGCTGTGATCAAGGATTCGATTATCATTATTTGTTTCAATCAGGGTCGTATTTGTACGATGTGTTGTGTTCAAGTTACATTCTGTGTTTGTCAGTCGTTGTAAAGATTAAATTCTGTAATTACAGCCACATTAGCTCCACAAATGAGACACACGGGTTTACCGGCAATGTCAGTAAACATAT
Organism: Polypterus bichir lapradei; assembly: GCA_026402145.1. Taxonomy (NCBI): domain Eukaryota; kingdom Metazoa; phylum Chordata; class Cladistia; order Polypteriformes; family Polypteridae; genus Polypterus; species Polypterus bichir. Next base: position 68,849,858 of record JANRMT010062819.1, read on the forward strand.
ACTCAGCCTCCCATCGGTTTTTAAAGGCTCTATTTTCAGAATCAACTTTTCTCTTCGGCATCGTGTGGGCTAGCTTCGCAATAACTTGCAGCAACACGGTAAGTGTTCGGCAAGGCAGCTGAAGCGCTGCATTATGGGATCTGTAGTTTATTGTGTTACCAGCGCTTCATATACCCGGGCCATTAATAACAATAATACAGTATATAAAATGATCTCGCGGGCCGGATATAATTACACGCCGGGCCGGATGTGGCCCGTGGGCCTTGAGTTTGACTCATATGGACTAAATAGAACTTGAAAAGAAATATTTTTTGGAATGTGATCGCGCAAGTCAGTACATCGAGCCCGCGTGCTATTGTGGTTTTGCTTGTGTGCTTCAGTAAGTTACCATCCCCTCGCTCTTACTTTTTTACCGTTCATCTAATGAATACACTGAGTATGGCTTTACCAAAACAATCATTGATCGCGAATAAAGTATCCATTATTCATGAAGCTTCAATAGGTGAATAGGTGATCTGTCTTTCTGCGTTAACCGCATGCGTTTTCATACGTCTCAAACTAAGGGGATGCGAGGTTAAAATAAATCGAGAAACGCGCGTACATACTTAGTGCATCCCCTCTCGGGAATTGAACCTCAGACGTGGGTGCTACAGGCGAATACTTTGCTATCGCGCCACTGCGTGTGGTTTATCTATTTGAGCATAGCAGTGTAATTCGTTTTTTGTTCAGCACTCTTTGGAACTGTTACTTTTTGTCTGCGCACTGCGTCAGTTCACGTGAGCCGCTGAATATGGTTTTATATGTCACTCGCTCGCTTCTAATTGTTTCGCTGCCTTCTTAATTATATAATGCATGTTTTCTAAAGCGCGTTTTGTAGCTCTTCTTGGCTTTCTACGTAATGCGTGATTACGTGAGAGGCGTGATTATGTCATACGAAACTCCGCCCCTCCAGCTGAACTCCATTACAGTAAATGGAGAAAAACAACTTCCAGTTATGACCATTACGCGTAGAATTTCGAAATGAAACCTGCCCAACTTTTGTAAGGAAGCTGTAAGGAATGAGCCTGCCAAATTTCAGCCTTCTACCTACACGGGAAGTTGGAGAATTAGTGATGAGTCAGTCAGTCAGTCAGTCAGTCAGTCAGTCAGTGAGTGAGTGAGTGAGTGAGGGCTTTGCCGTTTATTAGTATAGATTGCATTTTAATATCAGTGAACTTTCACCTTTGCCCAATGACAAACACGAGAGTTTCCTGAGCCTCATTGGGGGAGCAATTTAACGATGCACTGGGGGAACTGAAAAAGGGGTTATATATAGGGCTGGGCAATAAAACAATAAATAACTTCTCCTTGATAGACATAATAGACATGGTCGATACAACGTTGACAGAACTCATTCCATCCATATTTTGACAGAAAACACGAAAAATGCCAATGATAATGAGAATATGCAACTTCAGAACGATCATGAGTCTTGAGAGTTACAGCCATGTCAGATTAGGTTGGCGCACACAGTACTGAGTGTAGGAGTATCAGCTGGCAGTAGCATACGTGCAGTGTATCTACGCCAGTATGTGAGGAGAGGGAGCAAGATAAAAGAGAAAATGACGAGAAAAGCCTCCTTAAAAATCAGCGTTACTGAAAAAGACACCACAATGGACATAGCCCACTGCTCAAAAGACGAGGATATTGTTGAAAAGAAGGTTCAGAGGAATTCGGAAGTGTGGAGAAATTCTGGCTATTTGAAGTCCGGCAATAAGCAGAATAGCGTGTGCTGCAACTTGTGACGAAAGCATGTAAAACCACTAATCTTTTGTACCAACTGAAACAGTGCCATCCTTTAGAGCCTGCACATTTCAAGACTTTACAGTCCCAGACCTAAGCAAGTGCTGCACTAACATGGATTTCTTCTGTTCTTCTTATCTTTTGCCTTGGAGTACAGGTCTGCGTAGGGCTGATTTTTTAAACCCGCGCCCACCAATTTCCTCAATACCCCATCCCGCCTGCTCTCACACCCACTTGGCCTCTTTTCTACCACTTCCATCCGCACCCTAACAGTTTTGTCCCACTCCTGCCCACAGAAAAAAATTGCTTCCAAAAAGTCATGCATGGTTGATAAGCGTGTTTAACATGATCCATTAAATGGAGGTGGCTGAATGTTTCCCCTCTTTGGCCCAATTGCTCTTTTCACTTTTTTTGCAACGATTCTGCTTCATCAGTATTTAAAGCAGATCTTCCGATGGAACTTAATTAATAAATTCTAAGCACAAGTTTACATGTCTTTTTCACATAAAGCAGTGGAAAGGCACTACATTAATAAAATGTATTATTATTATTATTATTGTCATTATTGTAAGTATGTCTTTCTATTGTAAGTTAGCTTTCTAAGTAAGCAACCAACTACTATTCTATATTGAAATAATATATGATCTATATTAATAACTAGCAAAATACCCACGCTTTGCAGCGGCGAAGTACTGCCTTAAAATTTTTATTAAGAAGAAAAGTAAACATTTTTAAACTGAGGGAAAATATGCCAATAATTATTTGTTAAGGATCTCTTTGTATGCCACATTGTCAGTTTGGCCTTTCGGTTGTAATATGACCAAGCTGTGCGCTGAGCTTACTCTTGAGCATGCAACGTATAGTTGGCCATGTGAAAAGCAATCTTGTCTCAAATCTCACAGCTTGGATTGCTGCTGTCATAATCGGTTTGAGTTTCATGGTTTGTTTCAATTACGTTAGTATTTGCAGGACTTGTTGTGTTGAAGTGACATTCGGCATCTGTCAAGCGTTGTAAGCATATAACCGGTTTCATCGATAACTTCGCATCCAGCTTTTGAGAGTTTAAACATTCATAAACATCAAAGTGTCCACTACTCAAATCGTCACCTGTGAATCTAAGATGTTTAAGAGGCATTGCCGGTTGTCCAAAGGTGTAACATATTTGGCCATTTCGGTACACTTCAAAGCAACAACCGAACAATTCAGCGGCAGCCATCAACTCGCATGCAGAACCATAGGTGAAGGGCTTAAGCATTTCACTCTTCTAGTGCTCCTGTGTAGTATAATTATCTTCTGTACCATCATCAGTCCACACCTTGAACCTGTCCCAGTCATTCAATACATAAGACACAATGTTCCTCCGGATATCAAGAGTGAGCCTGACATGGCCGTGCAATATGTAAGAAAGAGAATGGAAAAGGTAGGTGCCATCTCCAGGCATGGAAACCACTCGGTAAGTGACAGTTCTTTGATTGATGGTGATCACCTCGATAGACATGTTAATAGGGGTACAGTTGGAACAATAAAGGAAACGGGTACCTGAACAATGTAAACTAAGTCTAAAATACCTATACAATAACTATAATCGTAATAACCGAACAATAAAACAGCGGAGAAGCCGTGAATTAAATAAAAAGGCTGCAGTTATCAGCAGGGAGACGTGAATACCGTGGCAAAGCAAGGATGGGAATGAAGAGACCGGAGCAACGGACGTCCTTATATAGGCAGGCAGCCAACAATGTGGGAGGCGTGGGGATGGGGGACCCAACAGCGCCTCATACGGCGACCGAGCTGTAGGCTATGGACGTATATACGTACATAAGTAGGATTCAGTTAGCGTTGGGAACCCCCGTACCAAATTTCTTGAAGATGGGCCCATAGGTAACAAAGACCGCTGGAAAGTTCAATATGGCGGCCGATAGTGGCGTCATACCACCAAAATAAGTACGTACATCGGTTTCGGTTAGTGCAGGGAAGCCGCCTACCAAATTTAGTGAAGATGGGGCCATAAATAAGAAAGTTTAACATGGCGGACACTGTCGACCATTATGACCATTACGCGTAGAATTTCTAAATGAAACCTGCTTAACTTTTGTAAGTAAGCTGTAAGGAATGAGCCTGCCAAATGTCAGCCTTCTACCTACAAGGGAAGTTGGAGAATTAGTGATGAGTGAGTCAGCCAGTCAGTCAGTCAGTAAGGGCTTTGCATTTTATTAGTATAGATACCAATTTCATTTATCTGAAATACAGTTGTATAAGGGCCTACAGTATATTTGTTATTTTCAGATTCTGACAGAAAATAAATATCATTTAAACCAAAGTTAACTTATGACATCTTCAGATCTCACTTAAGCGTAAAAAGGAACCTTTGAAGTTTGACAGAAATAGTAATGTGATTTATATTGTGATATATATATTGATATTGACTTAAATGAAACAAATTATCATTATGAGTTTTTTTCCATATCACCCAGCTCTAGTTACATCATATATAACTTCTTTCAATTCCTGTTCCCTGAACAGAAGTAGTCCCACCTGGAGACAGTTGACGTCACTACCCTCCCTGAGAAAACTCCTCCATTTCTGCTGTTTGCTACATAAAAAATTCTTCCACCAGATTCTGTATGAAAACTTAAACAGCAATGATGAATATAGTTAGGGGTAATTAATACAAATTAGTGTGAGGACATTTTAATGGTGCTATTACAACACTGAGTTGGTGTTTTTAATTTGACGATTATTTCTGTTCTCTTCATTTGGCATTCTGACTGCTGCCCATTTATTGGTCTAAAGATTTTTCTTTCTCCTTATTGCTAACTTTCACTTCCAGTCATTTTTCACATAAAGTTTCTCTCTGGATGCCTCAGCAAAAAAATACACCTAAATCACTGCTAATGTGTGGTAACTTTGGTTTTATTTGCTTGCATTTTTAGGAAAAAGCTTAAAAGTATTTGATCCCTTATTGCTACAATAGCACATGTTCCATTAGGGGGTTGCTAGCTCCCTAGTTGGAATAAGTTCTTTTGTAATTATGGCAGTTTTAAGTAACCTGAAACTATATAGATATAATGTAAAAAAAGGCGATATCCCTTCCATAGTGATACGGCGGTAAAAATCACATAAGAGAAAATAACTTAGTTTTCTTTAATGATGATTTATGCGCCATAACAGACAAGGAAGCCATGACAACACTTTGTGTATAGTTTGTCATTTTCGTCACTGCGCTGAAAGGATTTTCAGGACGGATGACGTTATCACCCATCTGTCCATTGGCTTCAAAGTGTTTGGCTGATGTCCAAGTCTTTTATACTGGTTCCTCCACGTGCAGGCCCCCACATTGGCAAATAGTCCATTTCCAAACAAGGAAAGAAGATTTTGTGCTGACTGTTAAAAGGGGACAAAATAGTATACACCTGTCTTTAGGCTGACTATACATTCCTCCAGCTGTCTTTGTCTATCTTGTCCTATGCTTGGCCCAGCAATTGTAAATGCTGATAGCCCCTGTGTGCTAACTTTGGCCTGGCCTGTACATGTGAGTGGATTTATAAAATAATTTTTGTAAAGAGCACAGTGACATTAAACTTATATACTGATTACAGCGCACTATTTTGAAATTTAGGTTAAAGATTTGTTTCAGATTTTTAACCTGGTTCTGCCTCTGCTAAGACACCAAATTTTTTATACATTAATTTTTGCTTCAGCCTTGTTTTGTTTTTTTGACTTATACATGTGTTTATAAGACAGGCTACCAGTAATAGGGGATCTTGTGATTCATAAAGAAATAATATTTTTTATTTTTTCCACTCTACTTTATCATGACTATCTGTAGTCATGGTGACATCATTGACCTGGTGATAAAAAACACGGTCAAAAAAGGATGCATTAAGAGTTAGAATCAATCAGTTTAATGAGGGTGTGCATAGTGGGGGTTCTCAACTTGACATTTGATAAAGACATATCAAAATGCTGGTTAGGCTTTTGTTGTGTACTTAAAAGTGAAGTCCTGGGCAAAAATGAAGTTCTTAGGAGCCTAATTGTCCCATTAAACATTTCAGTAACAGTGAGCTAAAATTGTAGAACAGTTAGCTCTGCAGAACCATAATAATCCAGCAAAGAACCACCTGGATTGGGACCCGAGCATAGCCATGCGACACCTCAGCACCACACTGGAACACTGTGAGGTTTATTTTTTACAGTGGCTGGAGTGCCAATCCTGCCACCAATCCCCAACATTCCCCTGGAGTTTGGAGGACCTCCTTGTGGGACTGGATGCAGATTAATGTCATACCCACGATGAAGCAATTGCAAGGTAAAAGCCTTGCTCAAGGGCCCAAAAGAGTAGAGTCACTTCCACCATTTATGGGATTCGAACCAGCAATCCTCCAGTTGCTGGTGAGGATCCCTAGCCTCAGAGCCACCACTCTGCCTTTAACAGAAAAAAAAAAAAACTGTGATCAAAATCCTAAATAAGCTTTTTTTTTTGTAATGATGCATAAAGAATAGCTGTTGCTGAAGCAGTTTGTGACATGTAACATACAATCATAGACAACTATACATCATTAGAGTCAGGGGCTAAAACTCAGTTATCAAATGGTAAAGAGCTTTTCACTGTTAGTGACTTGAATTAGGTGACATTTATAATAAAAACAGATTCACTTAGTCAAAGTCAAAGCGAACTTTATTGTCATCTCAACCATATACAGGTATACATATTGATGGAATTGCGAAGCTCAGGGCCCACAGTGTAATAACATGAAGTGCAAATAATAAATTAACAATAAATTAAAAATAGAATTAAAATTTTAAAAAAAGTGACTCACTGCACACCTCGGGTTATACGTGTGCATATCACATATAAAAATAATGAAAGAGAGCAGACAACAATGAAACTTATGATAAATTTGAACGCAGACATACTTAGGTGTGTTAAAAATCACACAATCGCTTTTGATTAACTTGTGGGTTTACTGCAACGCACGCAAACAACTTTGAAATAAAGCTCTGTTACATAGGCGGGACACCCTTTGCATTAAGTAGCTACAGAAACAAGGACCGCCACAGCTTGGCCACCTGATACAATGCTTACTGTATGACCCTGTTTTGAGTCATTCAGGTTGCATGTTTTTAATATGTAACATTTATGCAATTTTTTTTTCCACAAATAAGCATAACAAATGATTGCAATAAAGTCTGAGTATTAATGAGTAGAAGTTGTCTTGTTGTTTACTGACATTTAGCAATGAAAGATAAGTGTTAATATAATAAGCAGTGTTCATTGAGGTTATGTTCTTTAACACTAGAATTACCAGAGCCTACGAAAAAACTTGTAGATCCGTCCCACCTTAAATCGCTTCTTAAAACCGCTCTCACCTCTCCGCCAGCCTCCTTTGTCCTGTAAATGTGCCGATAAAAACAAACTGCAAGCTGCCGGCTATTCCATCCCCCACCGACTCAAAACGTGCACGAACTTCTCCGAGCTCATGCCTCGATTATCTGGGAGTAAAGTGGAGTTTTAGAGTGGAAATAAATGATTGTTATTTGGAACACACGCATTTAATGCGTGTTCCGTTTCTACAGTAATCTGTGTAAACACAATGTTAAAACAGAAACTTTTTCATATTTTAGTAATAAATGTCACAAAATAAACTATAAAATGTGTGAAGCCTGACAGCCAAAGAGCAAATACACTTTCATAAAAGGTTCAAGACTTTTACAACAGCTTCCGTGACGTACTGGTAAGATTTCGTCACTTAGAACGCAGCAGGCTTGCTGTACTTCAAAAGATCCGAGTTCGAATCTCCGCTAGGGAAAAACTTTATTTATTTTTAACCTTCACCGTTCTGCCTGCCTGAACTCCCTGTCTATCTATATAGTAATAACAGTAATTTTATTATTATATAGGAGCTTCCCTGTCTGCCTATCATATAGTGCCTTTCCTTCCTACCTATCTATATATCTATCCCCTTAGCTGTTTTTTATATATCTATTATACAATGCCTTCCCTGTTTATTTATATATCTAGTGCCTTCTCTGCCTGTCTGTCTGTCTGATTGCATATAGCGCTGAACTTACTGCTCTGTACTATTCTGTCTTCTGCATGTCCTGGAGTACAAAAGAAACACCACCATACAGCAACATGTGCGAACTGGCAAGATCGGGGAAAAAACACGCGGTCACTGATTACAAACCGCAAGATGAATGAAAGAGACAATATATGTAAAAACATCATCGCACTAATGCAATATTATTTGAAAACAAACAGCGTCAGATCGGGTTTGAAAATGCGCCCGATCTGACGCTGTTCGTTTTCAAATAATATTGCATGTACTGTGCGTTGAAAGTGCTGCACTGAATAAGCAGACTCCTTCTGTAACAGCGTCAGCGTGTATTCAAACCCGAGCTGACGCTCTTCTTTTTCAAATAATATTGCATGTATTGAACTATTTTAGAATAAAAACATACATTTGATTTAAGTCAGTCTGTAAGAGCCAGTGTAAATGCATGATAATTATAAAGGTTAGCTTTTTTTTTTAATTCAGTTCCATTCTCTCAGTCGCGTCCACGATCCCTCCCCCCCCATCTGACACTGCTTTTTTTCACATAAGGACGCGCTATAACTCAAATGTGATTTATTTGAAGACGCGCTATAGCTCGAATGTGATTTATTTGGAGATGCGCTATACTCGAATGTTATTTTATTTATTTGGAGACGCGCTATACTCGAATGTTATTTGTATAGGGAAGAAAGTGCAATGTCAGGTGCTCATTCAGTGTAATAGGAACCATAGCACAGAGAGATGTGTACACTGCAACAAGTACACATGTCGTGAATGTTGGAAGGGTGTGAGGGAATTGTTAATATTTGAATGGGATGATTTTATATAGCACGGATCGGAAATCAGCAGTTCTTAGAATTGCACCACGCAAGCTGTCGTATCAACCGCCTACTGTAACTTGCTTTATTTTTTCTTCACGTATAGTCTAGAATAAAAGTGCACTTGTTTTATTATTCTTGTACACCAACATATGCTCCTGTGTTTGAGCGACACGGGCATGCTCAAAAAAATAGACGTGTAATGCCACGAAAAGTGCACGCAGGCTCTTCTGCATGCAGTTCGCAAGCATTGGTACGAGAATGCAGTCACAAATACGCTGCAGAGCTATAGCGCATCTTTATGTGAAAACAGCATTCTCAATTTGGGGGGGGGGGTGTAGGGAAGGATCCTGAACACGACAGAGAGAAAGAAAAGTGAATTAAAAAATATAACCTTTACAAGTATCATAAATTACACCGCCTGTTACACACTGAAATCAAATGTATGTTTTTATTATAAAATAGTAAGAATAACAGCAGTTTACGTCTCAAAACTGAATCGCGCGGGATCGAACTCACGACCTTCTGAATACTAGTCAGCGACTAATACCATTATGCTACCGTGGCAGTTGAGACACATATGTGTCGATGTGGCATGCTAAGGTGGCTTTTTTCTGCAGTTATATTTTTGAATAAAAGCATACTTGTTCTGTTATATTTGTACCTTTTGTAAATGTGTTTGATATTTGGACGTCAGGCTTCATACATTATATAGTTTATGCTTACATTTTGTCATTTACTACTACAATATGAAAAACGTTTCTGTTTTAAAAATGTGTTTACACGGATTACTGTAGAAACAGAACACACGTGAAATGCGTGTATTCCAAATAATGATCTATTATTTCCACTCTAAAACTCCACTTCACTCCCAGATAATCAAGGCATGAGCTGGGAGAAGTTTGTGCACGTTCTAAGTCGTTGGGGGGATGGAATAGCCGGCTACTTGCAGCTTTTCTTTTATCAGCACATTTAGATTAACAAAAGACGCTGGCGGAAAGGTGAGAACGGTTTTAAGAAGCGATTTAAGGTGGGACGGATCTACGAGTTTTTTCGTAGGCTCTGGTAATTCTAGTGTTAAAGGGTAGAGATATGAATGCGTACAGCCATTCCTGTAACTCGGTAAAGTTACAAGACAGAAGTTCTCAGTAAAGTTCTAACAGAATCTCTTGGTTTCTGTTACAATATTTGTGCAGCCCTTTCAAGTGTACACTGCAAAAAAAATTAAATCTAAGCAAGTGAAAAGTGTTTTTACCATGACATTAAATGTTGTTTTCCTTATTGTAAAAATTATTGACTTATCAAAAAAAATGGTATTTTTGAATATTAAGCTTACTTTAAGAAATCTTGTCAAGTAAATTTTGTTTATCCCGTTGGCAGAATTTTTTGCTAAATAGCAAAACAATTCCCTTTTAAAATTTTTTTGTCTAATTTTTGCATGTGCATTTTTTGCAGTGTAATTAACTTATTCATGATCCCCAACAGGAGAACAACCCTTAAAGTGGCTTTTGGGCTTTGCTAAAATATTCTAAAGTGAATATACAGTACAGGCCAAAAGTTTGGACACACCTCCTCATTCAATGTGTTTTCTTTATTTTTATGACTGAAGGCATCAACACTATGAATGAACACATGTGGAGTTATGTACTTAACAAAAAAAGGTGAAATAACTGAAAACATGTTTTATATTCTAGTTTCTTCAAAATAGCCACCCTTTGCTCTGATTACTGCTTTGCACACTCTTGGCATTCTCTCGATGAGCTTCAACAGGTAGTCACCTGAAATGGTTTTCACTTCACAGGTGTGCCTTATCAGGGTTATTTAGTGGAATTTCTTGCCTAATCAATGGGGTTGGGACCAGCAGTTGTGTTGTGCAGAAGTCAGGTTAGTTGGACGATCATTTATTTTTCAACAGGACAATAACCCCAAACACACCTCCAGGCTGTGTAAGGGCTATTTGACCAAGAAGGAGAGTGATGGAGTGCTGTAAATGGTCATGAAAATAAAGAAAACACATTGAATGAGGAGGTGTGTCCAAACTTTTGGCCTGTACTGTATATATATATATATATATGATTGCGAGACATGGATGCTATCTAGTGACCTGAGACGAAGACTGGACTCCTTTGGTACTGTGTCTCTTCGGAAACTCCTTGGGTACCGTTGGTTTGACTTTGTGTCCAATGAGCGGTTGCTCATGGAGTCCCGAATGGTGCACATTACCTGCATTGTGAGGGAGCATCAGTTACGGCACTACGGCCATGTGGCGCGTTTCTCCGAATGCGATCCAGCTTGTAAGATCCTCATTGTTAGGGGACCGAGTGTCTGGACCAGGCCAAGGGGTTGCCCACGTAACACCTGGCTGCAGCAGATAGAAGGTCATTTCCGGAGGGTGGGACTGGACCGTCTGCCTGGGGGGTTGCCAACCGGGATCTCGAGTTGTCTCATCGTGTAGTGGGTGCGGCAATGCACTGTACCAATGCATGCTCCCCAACTTGACTTGACTTGACTTGAAGCCCTTTCAAGGGAAGCCATCCAAAAATGTACTGAAACATCCGGGAATCACAGCAGTAGTGCGGATCATGAGTAGGGTGGCTTCCAACCTCTGTTAAGGTCTTGAGGTGCCCAGGCTTGGATATTGTTAATGTGTTGCAGACCTCTATATGAGAATAAAGTGCTATTGAGCATGAAGTGCAGTGTGTTAGGGTGATGAGTGGATATTAAATGGGTAAGTATTGCAGGATGTACTCGTAATTCAGGGCTAAATATTTAAGCAGATTTATTCTACAGATGTAAAAAGGACCTTAGAGGTTAAAGTGTCTTTTCTGAACACATTTTCACCATAAAACATTCAGTTAAGACTTTGCTGCAATAAATGTGATCATGAAATGTTGCACCTAGGAGCCACATGGCATATTGTTACTACACATTGTCAAATCTGAAACAATAGGTTTCAGATTTGAAGCTATCAGACAGGAGTACTTATCACTGCATCACTGTGATGCATAATATTACTATTGTAAAATATTATTAGAAATAGAAGAAACTAGAAGAAGGGAGACACCATATCCATGCATTAAATATTCCTGGTTTCTGGGTAATCCATGCATCATCTCCAAATGACTCAATAAGTTTAAAAACAATTCATTTAGCAGTTCCCTAAAAAGATTCTGTTTACGTTTGCTACAGTGGAGCAGACAATTTAAAAAAATTCAACTAAAAGAGCAGTATTAAAAATATTTTTTTTACTCAGATCATAGTGCCTTTTTTGCCTCATCAGTCAATTATCTACAATGTACACTGGAGTTGTTTGCACCTGAGTGTGATGCAGATGGTATGAAAATTAGCATCTACCGTACAGTATAAGCAGATGGTCATATTCTAGAAAAGATGGGCTTGTTCTCTATATGTAATGTAAGTTTTCTTCATGAATGAGGACAGAGGCTATTGGTGGCAGTTTTGCAAATGTTTCAGTGAACTGTGGTGGTGAATTTCTCAGATAAATATTTTAATTTACTGAATGGTCTCCATTCACAATCTCAGTGAGGATCATAAAAAGACTTGTGTCAGACCCACGCTAAGCTTTTACTAGGAATAAATTATCCTGGTCCATTCAGCTTAGCGTCGTGATCCTCAACAGTGAAGGTACATGGAAAATGTGAGTGAGTGAGTGAAGAGATTTTAGTTCTTGCTGTCCATAAAATATTTTACAGACTAATGTAATTGCTTTATATTTTAATTTAATGTAAGTGGATTTGCAGGCTTCTCCAAAATGTCCCTTTAATGTTCTTAGTTTTAAATTATGCTATAGCTCTAGTTGGTTCTAGACAACTTAAGTAACTTCAATTTGGAGAAAATGGCTCATGAGACTGCATATGTGAAAGAATTTGAGAAACAAGCTAAAAAAAATGAGGCTGAAATGTGTCCAATGAGATTTTAAAAGGACATATTCAGGAGCAATATAAAGAAAGCTAACAACATTTTAAACAGCAAATAACAAACAATATACACAATATATTCATAAAGACAGCAGCATGTAGCTTGAGCGTCAAAGCTGATTTTCCACATTTTATATAAACATGTCGGCCACTATTACAACAAACCAATAGTCTTAGTATTTACAATGACTGTACAGTATATACTGAAAGGGAAGATGTCTGCTAAGCCTTTTAATTTCTTTATTCATGGAAATGTACTTAGATGTACTTATATGTAATGAGTTAGGAAACACTGAAACATAAGAGTGCAATTGGATATGCATCACACTAATGCAGCAAAAGACACATTTAATTCTCCTGGCATTATTACAGATTCACCATTTAGGAAGAACTCCTGATTGCTTTAGACAGTATAAATGATTCCAGCTCTGTTGCCTACATGCCAATAGTGCATATGCATTAATTCAGCCACAAAAAAATACATCTTGCTAAATTGCAGTCCATTAAGTTGGCTGGTAGAAGAATTCAACAGTTTTACAGAAAAGGTAATATGGGGCAATTATCAAGATGATAAATAATGGAATACGATATCATCCGCAAAGAGATGCTGCTGTCGCAATTTTTCTGCAAAAAAGAGGAACAGTAATCTATTATGTATAAATAACATTAACTTTACATCAAGATTTAACAATTTGTTCTTATTTATTGCAAATATATTTATCATATATTTGAGTAGAACATTGGTTTTCATTCTCCAATACATAAAATGTTAAATCATTCCCATACACTAAAGAAGCTGACACAGCACAGGAGTCCTTCAGAGAGAAGATCATGAACACATAAGCATAGGGAGCATCAACTGCTAGGCAAACTCCAAATGGAGGTCTTTATTTTAACTTACAGTTCAGACCCAAAGCCATATGGAAATCAGTGCTTTGTAATGGTGCCAGATGTTTCTTTAAGTTTTAGTATAGTCGGTGCATTATGCATAAAGATACAAAAAATAGTGACATTATTATATAGAGGTTAATCAGCATATCTCTCTATTATATAAAAAAATCTTTCAACGAGGCAAGACTTTTTGGAGACGAGATTTTTTAAAGTTCAGCGAGATGAGACTTTAGCCATGAGAGTTTTTCAAGTCACGCCCTCCTCTCAACCATTTTCAAACAAGACCACGGCACTGTCACCTCTCATTCGTGCAAATGCTTTTGTCAGACCCACTTTCTCCACTCTCAGCTCTTGTAAATTTTAACGTTTTCCTCACTTTAGGTTCTCAATTAATGAAGAAGCATTATATTCAATCACGGGCAGCTATACGTTGATTTGTCACAATGAAAGAATCAAAACACAGAATCAAAATGCAATATTGACGAAAATTTTATTCAAAAAATTGTTTTTACTGAAGTTTTAAAGTAAAAGTGTAAGTTTAAAAAGTATTTGAGTGTTAATTTCAAAGCCAAACAGAACAAAATCATATTATGCAACAAATAATTCTGATGCAACATGAAACATAATTTACTTTCAAATTATTACATTTTACTATGTTTTAATATGGTTAATTACTTGTAATGTAAAATAGTTCTATTATGCATATGTAACAATTCTCACAAAAATAAAAATCTGTTTAAATTGTACATCCGCATCCCCATATGCGAGCGGCACAACTGCAAAGAGGCTAGCACGTAGTGCAGGCCCGGTGGTTGGCGAGTGAAATGAGCTGGGGGCAAAGCCCCCTAGTCTACAATATAATAAAGCACTAAGATCTGTATGTGTAGTCTCCATGAACAATCGGATTGGTTTGTTTGGCTGTGGTGTTATTGGTAAGTTTGATTTTGGCGATGTAACAAAAGAGGAAGAGTGAGAAGCACAAGGAAGAGTAAAGACATATGAAACATGCTGAAGGAATCCCCTGTAAAGATGGCAGATATAAAACAAGATAGGAGGTGAGTCTGAGAAGTAGGATTTACAAGAAAATGATTGAGAGAGGAAGCACCAGTGAAGAGACATTCAAGCACATGTGAATACAAAGGAAAAGTCCTGAAGGTACACATAGGGCAACAGATAGCAAGTATTTTTTAATTATTCTATTACCTGTCTATGATAGTGATACTGATAGAAAAAAATGACATTTGCATGGTACAATACCTTTTCAGTGCTCATCTACTTGATTATTCTCCTTTTTTTTATATCTATATATTTTTATTGATTTTATTGCAATCCATACAAATCAATCAAGTTTTTACAAAAAGAAAAATTGAGTTAAGGACAAATCAATCCCCACCCCTGAGAGAGAGAGCAAGGCAAACGGCGTGAAATGTAAGGCTTGTAAACATACCTAAATTAATAAATTATCTCTGCTTTATGAGCTTATTTTAAAATATTACTGATTAGATCCTGCCATGTTTTGAAAAAAGTCTGTACGGATCCTCTAACTGAGTTGATTATTTACAAGCAAAGGAAAAAATAAATATTCTCTCATTAGAATTTCACTTAAAACTAGACTGTGATTTAATGGCACCCATTCTGGGTGAATTCCTATCTTCTGTCTGTTCTAGTCCTATTTCTAACACCCTGAATTCCTAAATAAGACTGAGCATTTCACATAATTAAAGGACAGAATGGTAGGTGCTTGTTGAAGTGCTAGGCAAAGTCCCTGACTGAACCCTGACTTCTAGTCTGCCTTGTGTTTAAATACCTTTGGTAGCAGAAGGAGTAGAGCTTCTGGAAATGACGGCATGGCCTCTTCTGGTTTGTTTTTTCTATGTTCTAAGGATGGAAGATGAAAAGCTTTTATAACTGGTGTTCCTCCAGTCTCTACCACCATTGTACCTAACTGATTAGGAGCCCCAAGATGCTCCCCATGTGCACATTCCTGACACCAGTAAATGAAAAACAATGATCAGAAAATACATGTCTAATAACAATTCAAGAACAGCAGCACCACTGGCCCTAAACTGACATAACATTTGCAACTTCAAACAGAATTCAATACTACATGCATTTATTTAAGGAATATGTGTAGAACTGAGCAATAGAATATGTAATATAATATACACACACATATAAACATACAAATATTTGGTTTGAGTGAATGAAAGCACTCATTTAATTCTAATTCCAAATATTATTTTGGTTACTACCAAACAACAAACTGATTAAGTCTGCAGATGGTAGCAAACTAGGATGAAGGACAAATAATGTAGTATCAGCTTCATTGCTACAGAGGGAAATGGACAGAATGCAGGTTTGGTATTTGTGACAGATAACATTTAATGTAATTCAATGTAACATATTACACTTAGGAATTAGTAATGTCAGATTTGAATACACAATAGGTGGTCTGAAACTTGAAAGTACTCCTTATGAAAAGTGACTTGGGATTCACAGTAGACTCATCACTACGTACATCAAGGCAGTGTACAAGAACAATCTGGAAGGCTACAGGGATGTTAAGTTTTATACTAAAATATGCGGACTACAAGACAAGGGAGATTTGGCTTAAGTTATATAATGAACTAATGAGACCTTACCTAGAGTACTTTGTATAGTTTATTTTGTTCTTATTACAAAAAAGATGTAACAATGCTAGAGAAAGTCCAGAAAAGATTGACTAGGCTGATTCCAGGGCTGAGAGGTATGAGCTATAAGGAGAGATGGAAGGACCTTTTCAGGTTACACAAATGTTAGTTGAGAGGTGACGTGATGTAAATATTTAGAATTATGATGGGAATCAGTACATTAGATTTCAGCTGTTACTTTGAAATAAATTCTTCAAAGATAATACAGGGACACAGTTGGAAATTTAAGGGCAGATTTCACACAAATGTTTGATAGTTTTCTTCTCAAGAATCTTAGATACATAGAAAAAATGAACAGATAGTGTGGTAGAGAGTAGAACTTAAGGGACCATCACATTTCAACTTGACGTTATTTGACAATCTAGGTGAATAGGATGGATGAGTTTGTTGGGCTTAATTGCCTGTTCTTATGACAATAGTTCCACTATTCTAATGTTCTAAAGTGTCACAAATGTTAACATTTGTCATGTTTTTAATATTTGGTGTTTTTTCAATTAGCAGTAACAATATTATAGACAGCTACAACAAAATAGCCACAGTAGCAACACAGCATCAGTTCTTTAGATGTCTCCCATGTTCTTAATTGTTTCCACTTAATAATCACAACTTCATTTATTACTGCAATCATTAAACATTTTGACCTTCTAATTAGATCTTATTACAATCAGATTTCTAAAAAATAAATAAAAAAATAATAAACAGTTTGTTTGATTATACAGTAGTAACTAAAGCCCTGCACAAGGTGTCTTACTGGTTTCTTTTAAATTATAAACTTGATTAAACTTTTTGTTAAAGAATTTTTATCTGCTATCACTTCATTTCTTGTAATGCAATATACAAAAGAAAGGAACACTTTCCCATTGTCTGGCTTAAATAAATAAAGAATTTACTTTACTAGTTAGCAAAGTCTATTGTGCTTAACAATATTATGAGTTGTTAGCCAGATGTCCTCTTTTCAAACTGCCTGTGCACAATTTTTTTAAGGGTTAAACACCCACTAGAATTAATAGGCTAAAGGTGATAAAGAGTGCTGAAATATGCACAAGCTTACAGTTCATCCATTTTTAACACGTTTATCGAGTTTAGAGGCAAGGGTTATGGCAGCCTATTCCAGTAAATCTGACGCAAGACAGCAACCAGCCATGGACTAGGTGTCAGTCCACTCACAAATACACACACACTTGATCACACTTGGCCGATTTAAAGCTTCTTTCTTGAAAACTTGTGTTTCTTTGGAGCATGAGTTGAGTGGTGGAATACCCAGAAGAAAAACCTATGCAAACACAGCAAGATAATGCAAGCTACACACAGTGATCACTTTAAAAAACAGGACTTTAGTGCTAAACACTGCACTACTGCAAATAAATTGTTAAATTTTTTTTATTTTAATTGTGCTAATAGTCCTGTATTTTATAGACTTTTTTCATACTCCTACTTTTAGTAACAGTGTTAGCTAAAGAACAAAGGACAAAAAGTTAGGTGAGAGCAGAACATTCAGACTAACATGAATTATCAATTCTTACATGAAAAAAGTAAAGGTTACACTTGATGAAGGCTACACAGCTGAACCATTGTGTATATAACCTTCTTTTCCTTTTCACAGCGTGGGAATAACCTTTACAGCTTTTCTTTTGCAGATACATGCTGATGCTGCTCTTCACCTTTTATCCTACCTGTTTCAAAATATCAAGTTTTGAAGGTCAATAAAATATATATTATCCATTATACTACAGTACTTGGTAAACTTCATCTGAGTTTTTATGTAGAAACATTTTCAGATGTTATTCCAAAATTTCCCTTTAATTAGATTTATCAGTGCCACCATGGTGTTGTTGAAAAACCCATGTTAAAGTATCATTGGTACCCGAAAAACAAATCTCCTCCATGATTTTAACCATTTCTGTTGAGTCACACTCATACTTCATTTAACTTCTCCAGTCTTTTCCTAATAGATCATATGCCATAGTCTACAATAAGCCTAGTAGTTCTGCTGTTTTTCTAGTCGAGTTTATTTCCATGTGTTTTATGGTGGTGGAATCTAAGGTGACCTAATTCCTCTTTGTACTCTTTATTACGTAGGTCTTAACAAAGTACACTTACCACCCTGCCAGGGTCAATTGCTATTGTAGTTCATCACTTACACTGCTATAGCTTTCATATTTTACACTACTTTTAAAGAGTTCAAGACAGAGTACCAGAACAGGCAGAAGAAAAAGTTATACATTTATTTATGTATTATTGATAGTATACCGAAAATAGCAGAGTACAATGAATGCTGGTTAAAATAATACAAAGCGATAGAAGGCTAAAACTTAGTTCTCTGTATTATTGATGTTGCTGATTTGGCCTGGTCTTGTATGCCCTTGATCCAGCATGGTTTTTGAATGGAAATGCATAAACAGATAGCATGGCTTGTCTGAATATTTCAACCAAGGGATAGAGAGATGGTCTTCTTATCCACCTCCATGGATGAAATATAGTAAAGAGGGGGCATACAGCCTGCAGCCTCCTTTCATTGCCACACTGTAGTTCCTGACACACATCCTGAATCACAGCCCTCATTCTAGTCCAATCCACTTATGGCAGGGGTGCCCACACTTTTTCGGCTTGCGAGCTACTTTTAAAATGACCATGTTGAAATGATCTACCTACATTAAAAATTATATATATATATATATATATATATATATATATATATATATATATATACTGAGTATACTTTATACAAAAAATGTATGTTGTCGTACCTTGCATAACTGAATAACCTTTATGACACAATAACAATTCAATACATTTATGGTCACTACAGTATTTGGATTTAGTAATTGTCATGTGGGAAAAGGCTGACTCGCATAAATAAGCAGAGCCGAATAATGCAGTCAAGGAGATTTTGCATTCAGCTGAGTGAAAAATGATGGCTTTCCGATTAACTGCGATTTTAGTTCCCTCTCCTTTCTCTTTCTCAGATCACTTTTTGGAAAGACGTCAGTTTCGTAGTTTTTATGAACAGTTCGAAAGTGCCTTTCCACATTTTCCTTCTTTGAAATAGCAATGATAGATTGACAGATCAGACAAAAGCACTTTGATTGTGACATTGTGAGAAAAAAACCCTCTTCCAATTCCACATCCAGCCCATACCCTCCCCAAACAATTTTTTTTTAAATCCCTTCTTTAGTCGATATAAATTGGAAGGCTAACTAGATCACAGTCAGTGTTTTGCAGTAGCTCGCGCGTTTGGGATGACCAGTGTGTTAGAAGAAAAGAGATCTGGCCATCCTGTATGTCAATCAAGTGGCAAATCCCATAGGGAGGATATATGATAGACTAACGTTTAAAAAAAATTTTTTTGAATGCAATGTGATCTACCTGCACTACCTTTGCGACCTTCCGGTTGACGCATTGGGCACCCCTGACTTATGGTGTGTTCATATCCTAGTCACCTGTATTCATCCTGGCTAACTGGCCAGTTTCAAAGAATAAATTTACTTACCCCTTCCTGAGGAATGGCTCAAAGAATGTCCTGCACACCAGGTCAGCTTTCCCACTAACAAAACATCTTATCTGATCTGGTAGATTGTAAATATTCCTGATCAGAGACTAGCTCATACAGCTTTTCTGCATTTTAAAATTAGACCTTGTTAGACATTAATAAAAAACACTATTAACCTCTATGCTAGATATTATTCTCCAATACACTACCCAACCTAAAATACTACTTGATTTTGCCCACTTAGTTTAGGATCTTGAACGTTATGTCACATTTAATTACACTGCACAACAAATTTTTTGCTTCTTAAACACTGTTGGGTGTTTCTTACAGATTTTTGGGTGCTGATCACGAAATATCACATCAAAAGTTACCCATCACGTACCGTTTCAGTTTTGTCATGATTGTTTCTTATATTTGTATCCAGACATTTTCACTCCAGTAAGTGACTTATCAACAACGGTTTGTGTAGCCTGGGCATGATAAGGCATGGAATCAGGCCAGGTTGGAAGCTGTTCTGTGGAAGTTGACATCCTGGGCATGCCTGAGCAGGTCTGAACGAGCTTGATGCTGTCTCAGCATGCTATAAAGGTGGCTTGCATACACCAATCCTGCTCATTTGGTTTTATATAGATAGTCAGTGTGTATGTATAATATCAGTATAGTAAAGTATAGTATCTGTAGCAATATAACAGTAAGTACGCTTGATGCTATAGATGTTTTGGTGTCGGGCGATATGTCTCGTCAACGTCGTAACAGCCGTAATACATTCTGCTATATCTGTGGCGAATATACACTTGCGCCTTAGAGACGTTGGATGACTGCTCTTGTGAAGAAAGCTTATCGTCTGTATTTCAGCTGCAAAATTGTGATCAAGACAAGGAATGGACGCCTCACATTTGCTGTGTGACATGTGCTGTCAGTCTGAGATCCTGTATCAGAGGCACTAGAAAGACAATGCCATTTGCTGTTCCAATGATATAGCGAGAACAGAAAGACCATGTGATGGACTGTTACTTCTGTTTGACTAATGTGTCTGGTTTCTCTGCCAAAAACAAGAAGTCAATTAATTATCCTAATCTGCCTTCAGCAATGAGACCCGTGCCACATGACGATAGTCTTCCAATTTCGAAACCACCAGAGGATTGGACCTTAGACGAACCAGATGAAGAAACTGCAATGCAGGGTACTGACAGTGACATTATCCCGGATTTTGAACCGTGCTCATCAGGCGATCCACAACTGATAAAACAGTCCAAATTGAACGATTTGGTCAGAGATTTGGGTCTGTCAAAAGTAAAAGCAAGCTGCTGGGTTCGAGACTGCAGGAATGGTGTTTGCTGTCACCAGGTACGAAAATGTCTGTGTTTTGAGGCCAACATCATGATATTACCAAACCAAAGTCGACAGTCTCTGTTTCTGTTGTGACATTGAAGGATTGTTCTCAGCCTTGGGTTGTGATCACAACCCAGAAGAGTGGCGTCTCTTCATGATTGGTCAATGTTAAGCCTGAAAGCTGTTCTGCTACACAAATGCAACATTTATCCTTCAGTACCTGTTAGCTATGCAGCACACATGAAAGAAACGTATGAGAATATGGAATTGTTGCTGAAGCACGTTCAGTATAGCAAGTACAACTGGAATATCTGTGGAGATATCAAAGTTGTTGCTCTATTAATAGGGCTGCAGCTCGGCTATACTGTACAAAGTACTGTTTTTTCATCTGTGAATGGGACAGCTGTGCCAAAGAGTCGCACTATTCTCGACAGAACTGGCCACTCCATAAAAAGTTAGTTCCAGGACATACCTGTAAAAATGTGGAACATGAATCGCCATGTTGACCTGGAAAAGATACTTCTGCCTCCTCTTCACATAAAACTGGGACTCATGAAGAATTTTGTGAAAGCACTGAACAAGGAAGGCAAAAGTTTTCGTTATATAAGACAGATGACGCCAAGATCAAAGAGGGCATTTTTGTTGTCCCCCAGATCAGACATGTTATGAGTGACAAGCGGTTTGAAAATCTGTTAGTTGGGCTCTAAAATATTACCTGGAAAGCCTTCAAAGATGTTGTTGATAATTTTCTGGGCAATTACAGAGCCCCAAACTACATTCAGCTGGTAGACAAACTTCTTGAAGCATACAAGACAATGAAGTGCAACATGTCACTCAAGATTCATTTCCTCCACTCACACTTGGATTTCGTCCCTGCAAATCTCGGTGCTGTCAGTGACAAACACGGTGAAAGGTTTCACCCGGACATTGCTACAATGGAGAAAGGATACCAGGGCAACTGGAATCCTTCAATGCTTGCTGACTACTGTTGGACATTGCAACGTGATGCACCAGACATTGAATGCAAAAGAAAATCAGGAGCAAAACACTTTTAATTCTGTTGAATTTAACAGCTTATGCGAAACATAAACATGACTAAATACGTTATTGTCAGTAAACATATAAATGTCTATTTCTCAGAGTTCCTACGTGATGCAGTAAAACCAAAACTATATTTGTGCATACCCAGTACCTGTCACAATCGGCAAAAACTTTTCAGAAAGCAAGACTTTTCAAAAAAATTGTTGTGCAGTGTTATTTGCAATGCTGAGGCAGTATTTACCGTAGTCATGTAAGTTTCATGTTTGAAAATTAAATCCATAACCATAAAACCCAAACTAGTTTAAACTAATACAAGGCTTACACCTCTTTATATATACAGTATGTGTCCTTGGTGCACCAAATCTAGATTTGTAAGAGATACCCTCTGCAGTTCATTTTCAAATAATTTTTATTTCACTGTGCAGTAGCTCCGTTAATCATGGACTATAAACTGGCCATAGTTCAACAACCTAATTCTTTCACAGAGATTATTAAATTCATGTTAATTCATTTTGAACTACTCGGTTTTGTTGCCTGTTTAAACAAATCCCTGTCTTTGTGTGTACATATTATCTTATTTGTAATATTTATAATTTAATTTATCTGTGAACATGTTACTCATTGAAGAACACTGTTTTGTCATGCAAACCGTCTCCCAGTATGGACATTTGCTCTGCAGTAACTGCCAGTGGCCAGCCACAAACTCGTAATGCCTGGATTCCAGAGGCCCTCAGAAGCAAAACCCTTTTGGCCTGAGCTAATAGGAGAACTCCCATGATTGTGCGAACATGGACTGCTTTTAAGCATTGCAAGCGGACATCTTCTTAGTGCAAATCCTGCCGACTATGACAAGTGTTTAGTCATGGAATCACATTACTATTTGTCCCAGTTAGGGTACTTGCACTGTGGTAACTGCCAATAGCCAACTGTAAACCTGCAACATCTGGATTACAGAGGGCCTCAGCAGTGGCTCTTTTTCAGTCTGAGAACTCCCATGTTCATACATGCCAGGACTGCTTCTAAGCACTGTAAGTGGAATTCTCCAAGGTGACGGCAGCTGAGTTGTCTATCATTCAGTAACCACCTTTCTTGTTCGGCACTGCCACTATAAGTGCTTCACAAAAAATAAACTGAATTGAACTGAATTATTGGAACAGTTTCATTATCTGTCTGCAACGAAGTTTATTTCTTTTTGCCTTGTGGGTCTTCAGTTCCCCAAATACCAAACTTTTCTGCATAGATTCTCCAAACAACATGTGCCTGCCACGGTCCTTTTCTATGGTAGGGTTAGGGGTCAGTAGGTGCTCCCCACATAGAATAAAATAATATCCTACACATTCTTATTATTGTTTTTTTTATAAATCTCTAGCATATACTTAAAAATCTTTCTAGAGGGACAAAAGACATCGACAGAAAACATTTTAGGCAATAAAGTAAGTAAAATATATTTAATGTTTTAAATATACAGCAGCTTGCACAATACCTCTAGATCAACATATTTTTTAGTATAGCAGTTTAAATCTACTGTCAGGAGTCTAAACCTATACTAAGATACATTTTTTTGTACAAGATGTTAAAAAGTGTATTGCTTGGTTTTCTATGAAATTGTTCCTGCTTGCAATGATGGTCTGCCATGAAAAAAACTTGATTATGCACATTACATTCTCTTCAGTCTCTGCTGAGCTGCTACAGTGAGCAAGCCCTAAAAGTATCAAGAGATTTAAAACCAAATATAAGGGAAAGTAATAAAAAATAAAAAAAAAGCTAAACATTCTCCTGATGTCATATATCAAAATCATTTACTAAGTTAGAATGATCTAGTCCCTTGTGATGCGTTTTTTCCCTCAAAAAATACTTTGAAACCTGCTGTTTAGTGCTTACACACAGGACTTGCTTAATTTTTTATTAGCTTTAAATTGAGGAAAAATCTTGTTGAAGATGATGTTGTGAGAAGAATTATAAGCAGAATCCCAATTCCAATGTGCTTTTGTGTGTTTGGATGGAACTTCCCTTTACAAATAGTGAACAATGTATAAATAATAATGTCATCTATGCTGAACTAATGTTTTTTGTTCCAATGTTTCACTTGTCATTTACTGCACATGTTAACTTGTAATGTCCAGTAATCTGTTTTATAAAACGTTTGATACAGACACATCATTACATACTTATACTTCCATTGTAAGGCAGTTAACCTCATTATACAGAATGGAAAATTCATTTTGATAACTGAAAATTTTAATGAGTGACATGGTGATTAACTACTGTTACTGTCGTTACCTCACAGCTCCAGAGTCCAAAGTTCAAATACCATCTGGGACACTGTCTGCGGAGGCTGCATAATTCTCCTGAGCTGGTTTTCTCCTGTTACCCAAATATGTGCATGTTACTTTAAGATAGATAGATAGATAGATAGATAGATAGATAGATAGATAGATAGA
>JANRMT010062819.1:68883836-68909198 GCA_026402145.1 Polypterus bichir lapradei
ATATATATATATATATATATATATATATATATATATATATATATATAAATAAAATATATACTGTGTATAAAATATAAACTATACACTGATCATTTACAACATTAAAATCACCTGCCTAATATTGCATAGTTTCCCCTTGTGCCACCAAAACAGCTCTGACCCGTTGAGGCATAGACACTACTAGACTTCTGAAGGTGTCTTGTGGTATCTGGAGCCAAGACGTTAGCAGCAGATCTTTTAAGTCCTGTAATTTGCAAGATGGGACCTCCATGGATCAGACTTTATTTTGCAGCACATTCTACAGATGCTTGATCAGATTGAGATTTGGGGAATTAGGAGACCAAATCAACACCATGAACTCACCTCAAACCATTCCTGAACATTTTTTGCAGTGTGGCATAGTGCATTAACCTGCTGAAAGAGGCCACTGTTGTCAGGGAATATCATTGTTATGAACGAGTGTACGTATTCTGTAACAGTCCTTAGGTTGGTGGTACATGTTAAAGTAACATCCACATGAATGCCA
The DNA here is from genome assembly GCA_026402145.1 of Polypterus bichir lapradei. Lineage (NCBI taxonomy): Eukaryota > Metazoa > Chordata > Cladistia > Polypteriformes > Polypteridae > Polypterus > Polypterus bichir. Next base: position 68,884,363 of record JANRMT010062819.1, read on the forward strand.
GGACCCTAGGTTTCCCAGCAGAACACTTCCCAGAGCTTCATACTGTCACAGGCATCTTGCCTTCATCCCATAGTGCATCTTATTACCATCTCTTTCCCAGGTAAACAATGTACATGCATTAAAAGAAAATGTGATTCATCAGATCAGCCCACCTTCTTCCATTACCCAATGGTTCAGTACTCATATTCCCATTGTAGGCCCTTCTGGCTTTGCACAGGGGACAGCATGGTTATGAAGCTCTGTACACAGCAAGCTGTGATGCCCTGCCTGTTCTGACACCTTTCTCTTGTATACAGCATTAAGTTTTTCAGCAATTTGAGCTATAGTAGCTCTTCTGACCATGGTGCCAGTTCAACTGTTCTCTTTCCTTGAACCACTTTTGGTAGGTTTATCACTGCATACTGGAAAAACCCATACAACCTGCTATTATGGAGATACTCTTACTCAGTCATCTACCCAAAGTCAGAAATCCTCTAAGCTTGCCCATTTTTCATGTTTCCAACACATCACCTTCAGCCACTGACTGTTCACTTGATGCCTAATATATCCCACCATTTAACAGGTGCCATTGTAACGAGACAGTCAATGTTATTCACTTCACCTTTCAGTGGTTTTAATGCTGTGGGTGATATAAAATATACGACAATGAAATCTATAGTCTGAATAGTCTGACAGGCTGATAGTATGAATGACTACAGTACCATCTTGTAACAGTCATCCCTGTAATCAAAAAGTGCTTCAACCAGTTGCTGTGACGATGCGGATATTTATTTGGACACTGCTTTTGATTTTGTTGTTTTTAATAAAAGCACTTTGCACTTTTTACTGACTGTGTCGGGTTTGACAGCTCCCAGAAGCAAGATGGGAACATGGAGTGGAACCCGCATTGTCACAGTTGCTTATGACCTATGTACATGGCTGCGACGATAGGTGAGGCGATGAGGCAATCCTGGGATTTTCGTGTAACTGTATTTTATGACATTTGGAAAAAATACTACCAAAATGAGAGTTATTTATGAGCCTTAAGAATTACACATACATCAGGTTTCTTATTTATATGCTATATACATTTAAAACCTGGGACATGCTTTCATTTCAAAATTTTCAAATTGCACAAAACGGAGATTGGTTAGCTTTGCAAACTACTGAGAATCAAATCAGCACATGCACCATTCAAAGCTGAATCTACAGGTCTGTGTCATTCATTTTCCAGTTTTTCACATACTGTATTGTGTGTATATTTTGTGAAATTTTGTTAATATCTGGAATATGAATTAGGTGTCAGTCACACTTACAATGTCTTGTTAATGGCTCTTACATTACAATATGTGAGTTTAGATATTAAGGGCTGACCATTTCACTGTACTAATGTATTTAAAGAAATGTGTAGGATGAGCGAAATAGTCGAATTAAGTTCTGCATTTAATTTTGTAGCTTCTCCACCTGCAGTGGTTAGCTTCAACTAGATTAATATATGCTTCAGTTTGACGGCTGTTTTATTGTTTTAATGCTAATATTTTTATTATTTAGTCATGTATTTCTTATTTTGTTCATTGTTATGTGGGTACACTGTATAATGGGAGTGCTGTGTTATGTGTTGCAACACGTAGTGTATGTGGATTGAATGTATCATCTCATGTCTAGTAAAGATGGCAGTGGCATAAGCGTGCCTCACCTCATGAAGCATTATTTATCTAGCCAAGTGTACAAGACACACTGGATTTGCATCACATTCCCTACCACTCAATCATTAATGGTACAGCCAATATTAGTAGCCATCTTTGCAGTCCTAACCCAACAAACCCATAATAACAATCTAATCCCCCAGCCCCCAGAACAAATAAGCAGATTGCCAAATAAAAGAAACATGTAGAAGTCATGGAACAATTGACATTAATGGGGATGCTGTAAAAAGATATTATTTCTTACAAGTCCGCATCATTGAGGATCTCAAGGCTCAAAAGCACCAGTTTTAGAGGAGGCTGTAGAAATCTGTCAGACTGGATTATCATTGACATCTCCAGATGCCCTGTGTAGAGCATACTGACAAGCTACAACCCAGTCTGGTGTGACAACTGCACTGTGACAGAATACAAGTCACAGCAGAGGCTTAGTAAAACTGGCAATCGGTGTTTAAAGATACACTCTCTATCTTCTCAAACACCACACATTGCACTCGCCAGCACTAAAATAACAAACTGTTTGCCTGCCACCTTCCAGCAAGCAATATTGGAACATTCAATGCTGGATGAGCATATTAGTAAAAGACTTACCTCTGAGTGAACGATTTCTCTGAGATATAAAAAAATAAATTGAAGAGGTCTTATTGAAATCCAAGAAGATAGTTGCTTATTCTTATAATTCAGCCAGGGTTGCTGCCCTGGCTTAAGTTTATTTCTTATTTGTTTAATACTTTTCTTGTTTTATAAGTTTCATTCTTTTGTCGATTCTGTTTTTTGGTTGCCTTTATTAAAAAATCACATTTTACTTTCAATATGTTTTGTTTTTGTATTTAGTTTGTTTTTTTATGTTATTTGCATTAATTCCTTGTGTTTTGTGGGTGGAACTCCAAAAGACGGTGCCACCCTGATGTCACTGCTGAGGGTTCGCCCTCAGGCTTCATATTTTAGACTGGGGAGTAGGTTTTTCAGCAATTCATTGATAGTTGAAGAGTGAGTTTCTGTGAGTATTATCTTTTTCTGATTTTGAATATTTTGCTTCTGTTCTTTGATTATTATTTCAGGATTATAGTTTTAGACTTTTTAACTTTAGACTGCCTTTTTAGGCAAGTGCATTTGCCTCCGTTTTGCCTGTTTGGTGTTCTTGTTTTGTTAAATTCAGATACATTTCTGTGTATATAAAGAGTCTTTGTTTGGAATTGTTTTTCAAGAGAGATGTTTGAAGGCTCCTCTCTCTTGAGGAGTACAGTATTGTTTTATATTTCGGCAGAGTGGTGGTTCTGTTGCTGTGGATCTGCACTGGTATCTTGAAGGTTGCCAGTTCAAATCCCATTACTGCCAGAAGACATCCTGCTCCGTTGGGCCCTTGAGCAATGCCCTTATCTTGAAAATTGCTCCAGGGATGATGTACAATGGCTGACCCTGTGCTCTGACCTCAAAAGGTCATGCAGAATGACAATTTCCCCTTATGGATTAACATAGTGTACCATCCATCCATCCATTATCCAACCCGCTATATCCAAACTACAGGGTTACAGGGGTCTGCTGGGGCCAATCCCAGCCAACACAGGGCGCAATGCAGGAAACAAACCCTTGGCAGGGTGCCAGACCACCGCAGCATAGTGTACCAAATAACAAAAATGTAAGTATTTTTAATCCTGTTCCTCATTTTTAGGCCTGTTGCAGGCCAAAGCCTGCCTGTAAAGTTTCCTGTTATCTGGGATGGTCAGTGAATGTCCTGGCCTTGTTTTGTGGGTCTTTTTGGAGTCTGTTTTACTCTTTTTGTGATTTTTGTGTGCCCAATTTAAAACTCAGGAATTCATAAGGTATCAAAGGCTATCTGATTTCATTTTGATTTTGTGAAGAGGAATAAAAATAGACATGGACAACAGTAGTGTGCCCTGCTGCAGGCCTAGTCTATAAATGATAAAAACTTTTTTAAAGGTAGTGGACTGAAAAGTATATGGTTGAATGCAGAATTTGAGATGACATCACCGATGCTATGCTTAGTCAGCTTATTCTTCACTGAGAGTGGAAGAGGAAAACAAGTGAGCTGATGTGTAACCTTTGAATCCTTGAAAGGAACATAGAATTTTTGCACAGGTGACAATGTATAAGATTAGTATGTTAAATTACCAAAATGATGAAAAGCCTTTTTATTCCTTGATGTGCTATAATAAAAGTAATATAATATCAATATAATTATCAGAATGCAAATGTTCTGGGGCTATTATGAGCCAGCTATCATAAAAAGATAAATTTAACAGTGTTTAACTGGAGAATAATGACAAAGACAAGAAGAAATTAAACTTTGAATCAAAGTGACAAGGCTTTAAGAAAGATAAAGTTTAAGATATGGCAGCAGTACACAATCATCGTCTGGGTTAAAAATAATAAAAAGCATGAAAGGTTTATATGTAAAATTTAACTTTTATGTTTTATTTCGTTATTTAGTCAATAAGAGATTGTAATGGTAAAGACTGACCATATTAAATGTAGAAGGTTGACAAAATATGCAGATAAAGAAAATACCTTATATTCTCAAAAAGGTTTAATCTATGAAGATGTCAGAAACTTCCTAGTACCTATACAAATATCCAACTGATATTTAACAATTTGAGGATTATACAGAGTGATAAGCTATCACAATTGAAAAGGTAATAAAAAAAAATCGCCAGAGCCAAATATCCAGTGGTTCTTAAAGACGTGAAAGTAGCAAAGATTGTGCCATCATTGGCAAAAATGTGATTACATCACTCCTAGTAATTTTATCTATCCAGCATGCATTGACATGGTTCACTGCTTTTGATCACATCTAAGGTGGGAGTCCAGGGAAAACTCAGGGAATTGGATAAAGAAAACATAATGTTTCTGAGCATGTTCTTTCTTCGCAGGTGAAGACCAGAAACCTGCACCAAGAAGCCATGCCCAGGAGGGTTACTGGAAGCCAACAGCTTAAAGATTACCCAGTGAGGCTAACAATGAAGAGTCCTGAGCAAACACCTTTCAGTCAACAGACAGCAGGAATGTAGATTAAAAGAAAGGCTGCACGTTTCATTGTCGGTTTGTTTTAGGGACACCAGTAGTAAAGAGCTGCGAGCTGTTTAGTCTGTGTACAGTATAAGGAAGAGTCTAAGCTTGCATCATAGAGTGAACCTGCACACAAAACAGGTTCACAAATCTAGCAGCAGATGATATTCTGAAATGACTGAATAGATTGGTCTAGGCCACTTGTGTTATGAAATACAGTTTCTACAAAGGCAAAGTGGTGTGAATACAAAAATTCAATATACAAAAATCAAAATCTATCTTCTTATATAATATGAACCGTGGCTGTCCGTTTGCCTGACCAGGATTTTAAATGGCCTGTAACTTGCAACTTGACCTATTGACCTGAAATTTGGTACACATATACTACATGACGTCTACTATCCGCTTTCGGGGGAATGATTGACCTCCAAGGTTATTCCTCTTTTTATTTTTATTTTATTATAGAATCAACTCTCGGTAGCGGCCAGCAGGGCGGCCATGTGGCACATGTGTACGGGCGCCGTTCTCATCCCTACCACCTTCGCTTCCCCTACTTCTTCATATCTTACATCATTCTTGGGGAAAATTGAAGACTTAATGTAAGCGCCAGCTTAAGTGAAAAATTAAGGAAAACGTATTAAGTAATTGCAACACAAACACTGACTTAATCAGTTTTAACGCAAAAAGATTCTGACGAAAGAAGAGAAGAAAACAATTGCTGCATCTGAAGCCTGCTCTTGGCCGCTAGGGTGGAGAAAAGAAGAGCTGTTGAGGAAGCAACATCAACCTCTGAGCAAATGAATGCTAAACATACAGAGAAAGAGGATGAAAACTACAGTGGTGTGAAAAACTATTTGCGCCCTTCCTGATTTCTTATTCTTTTGCATGTTTGTCACACAAAATGTTTCTGATCATCAAACACATTTAACCATTAGTCAAATATAACACAAGTAAACACAAAATGCAGTTTTTAAATGATGGTTTTTTATTTAGGGAGAAAAAAAAATCCAAACCTACATGGCCCTGTGTGAAAAAGTAATTGCCCCCTGAACCTAATAACTGGTTGGGCCACCCTTAGCAGCAATAACTGCAATCAAGCGTTTGCAATAACATGCAATGAGTCTTTTACAGCGCTCTGGAGGAATTTTGGCCCACTCATCTTTGCAGAATTGTTGTAATTCAGCTTTATTTGAGGGTTTTCTAGCATGAACCGCCTTTTTAAGGTCATGCCATAGCATCTCAATTGGATTCAGGTCAGGACTTTGACTAGGCCACTCCAAAGTCTTCATTTTGTTTTTCTTCAGCCATTCAAAGGTGGATTTGCTGGTGTGTTTTGGGTCATTGTCCTGTTGCAGCACCCAAGATCGCTTCAGCTTGAGTTGACGAACAGATGGCCGGACATTCTCCTTCAGGATTTTTTGGTAGACAGTAGAATTCGTGGTTCCATCTATCACAGCAAGCCTTCCAGGTCCTGAAGCAGCAAAACAACCCCAGACCATGACACTACCACCACCATATTTTACTGTTGGTATGATGTTCTTTTTCTGAAATGCTGTGTTCCTTTTACGCCAGATGTAACGGGACATTTGCCTTCCAAAAAGTTCAACTTTTGTGTCATCAGTCCACAAGGTATTTTCCCAAAAGTCTTGGCAATCATTGAGATGTTTCTTAGCAAAATTGAGACGAGCCCTAATGTTCTTTTTGCTTAACAGTGGTTTGCGTCTTGGAAATCTGCCATGCAGGCCGTTTTTGCCCAGTCTCTTTCTTATGGTGGAGTCGTGAACACTGACCTTAATTGAGGCAAGTGAGGCCTGCAGTTCTTTAGACGTTGTCCTGGGGTCTTTTGTGACCTCTCTGATGAGTCGTCTCTGCGCTCTTGGGGTAATTTTGGTCGGCCGGCCACTCCTGGGAAGGTTCACCACTGTTCCATGTTTTTGCCATTTGTGGATAATGGCTCTCACTGTGGTTCGCTGGAGTCCCAAAGCTTTAGAAATGGCTTTATAACCTTTACCAGACTGATAGATCTCAATTACTTCTGTTCTCATTTGTTCCTGAATTTCTTTGGATCTTGGCATGATGTCTAGCTTTTGAGGTGCTTTTGGTCTACTTCTCTGTGTCAGGCAGCTCCTATTTAAGTGATTTCTTGATTGAAACAGGTGTGGCAGTAATCAGGCCTGGGGGTGGCTACGGAAATTGAACTCAGGTGTGATAAACCACAGTTAGGTTATTTTTTAACAAGGGGGCAATTACTTTTTCACACAGGGCCATGTAGGTTTGGATTTTTTTTCTCCTTAAATAATAAAAACCATCATTTAAAAACTGCATTTTGTGTTTACTTGTGTTATATTTGACTAATGGTTACATGTGTTTGATGATCAGAAACATTTTGTGTGACAAACATGCAAAAGAATAAGAAATCAGGAAGGGGGCAAATAGTTTTTCACACCCCCACTGTATGAATTCTCAAGTCAAGTGTATTCACTGCACATTATCGTGAAGTGTGCCATTACTGGTCTACTATATAATAAAATGCTACTGTCTACATGTATCTGCGTCTGTGTGTGTGTTTGTGTGTGTCTGGTCCCTCTAAGCAATCTCATTGGTCACTTTGGCTTTGGTCTGATTGGTCAGTTTAACTTTCTTGGCTAAGTCAAATGCAATTGAGACAGGAATCACCAGGCAAGAGAGGGTGACACTCATGAAGGCACAGAGGAAAGGTGTAGGCAGAATGCCAAGAGCTGGCTTCAGATGCAGCAATTGTTTACAGCGGTTCATGGGGGTCTGTCTACTGTTGGTGGTACTCAAAAAGCACACTGCAGGCAAGCAACACACCTCAGAATGACAGAGTCTGAGAAGCAGGCTTTATGGGAATGTAATCACGACAGGACACACAGGGTTACTGAAGAAAGATGTAGGATGAACACGGATGGTACATGTAAGGCAAGTGATATCAAATATTTTTACATTTATTCTATTGCCTGTACTGAATGTTTAATGTAGCTAGTCCTTAATACAAAGCAAGATATCATCCGTAATCCAGAAAAATCCAACAACAAAAAACACAATAAACTCCACCACAAACTAATGATTCCAAAATCCTTGGATTTCTCAGCTCACCTCGAAATACAGATGGAGGACTGAGGAGTCGTAATGTCAGGATGGTTCTACCTCTTAGCGATCCACTCACAAAGAACATGGAATATAGCAACATTTAAAAGGATGGCACTCATTTATAAAAATAACAGAAAATATGTAAAAACAAAACACACATTTACTCAAAAATAGCAATAAAATAGACACAGATACATTAATATGTAACAACTTAGTTTTTTTTAGTTACTTAGTGTTTTTTTTTTTTAAGCACAGAGTTCTCTCCCTGGGTGTCTGAAAGCTCCACAGCAGTCAAAGAAAATTGTAAAAGAAAAGCAGCATGGGGGTAGACAGGGAAATTGTTTGATTTTAATGGTGAAATTTAACTTGATTTTAAAAAGTTTAGATAAAGTACCCAATGTGAAACATATCGTCAAACTATGAGGAACAGATTCAGGAAGTAAGTAAACAGAATGTCAGCTGCTACTATAAAATAAGTTCTTTAAAAAGAAAGATGAAGGACAGAAGAAAACGTTTTAAGAGTAAATGTTGGAGCAATGTTACAAAAATTTGTTTTCGTCCATAGAACATGGAGATGCATGAAATTAGCATTTTAAATGAAAATGACACCTTGAGGTTCTGCACACGTCACGTCAACGTTATTAATTTTACCTCAAATGGCTTTTTTCTGTAAAATATTGTCTTATGTTATTATGTATTTTATGGTATGAAAACTAAACACAGAAAAACTTGATTTTCAGGCTATAATTATTTTTCATTGTGCAACATAACGTTCTCAAATTCAATTTATGCTTGCGAAGGAGTGTTCAAAATAGTTTACTTTTTGCATTAATGGAGCAAAGGTATTGATCTGGGGAGGGCAAGCTCATTAACTTCAGTTTGTTGCAGAGGATAGTTCCATTGGGGGGGTGGTAGAGGATGTTTCTGAGGGTAGGATGGTGATGGGGGCGAATCAATCAGTTGCTGACAGTGGTTCTGGGGGGGGGGGGGGGTGTGTGGGGGGTAGGGATCACACTCTGTGTCGTGGCAAGGTTGGCACCAGACTGCACAGTGCGTCTTGTAGTTCCGGACAGACAGTGATCAGACTTGAGAGAAAGAGGAAAATAGAGACTCGGACACAAAAAGGTGGTATTTTGCAAAAACAAAAGTGGGTTTTATTTACAGGTGCACAAAAAAGAAAATAATGTCCCAGTTAAAAATAGTGAATAATATTTAAAGTGAATTTGCCATTCATCCATCCATCCATCCTCTTCCGCTTATCCGAGGTCGAATTTGACCATTCCCAAAATGAAAAATAATCAGAATCAAAAATGTATATACACAGAAACCAGTCTTCCTTAATAAAGAAAATGTGCTCAGGAAGAAATTACACAAAACACAGTCCCATGAATCCACAAAAATATTTTTTAATAAAAAACAGTGTATATACAAGAAAAACAGACTACACCACAAACCCAAAATCTAAATAAATACCTCTACCAAAACAATACAGTAACTAGGAGATATACTTCTAGACAAAAGAAAATATATACAAGTAAGGCACAAGCCACTGTTTGTTATACTGAAAGAAATCGCTATACCAGCCACACTCTTAACCCAATTGAGTCCAAAGACAACTTCTTGAGGCAGGAAGTGTCTCTTCTACTCAGGGAACAAATCTTACAGCCAATCCTGCAACACAACGCTCTCTTCCACCTATACCAGCTGACTTCATTATATTCTACGCATCTGCTATCCTCAAACTCTGCAAGGCATGTATTAAGCTAGCAGCCTCACATGCGCATGAGCAGGCACAAGCATACACAGAAACACTCCCTTCAGACAAGCCAATACATCCCCGAAAGTAAGTTACTTTTCCTGTAACTTCCTCAGGACTTTATCCTGGGATCCCCCTCTCAAATTAATGCATGCATGCACTAACTAAACACTCCACAACTTTGTCTTTGGTAACGGCAAATGGTAAAGAGACACTCAGCTAGATTGACTGGCACATGCAGCGTTCTCCATCAGTGCTGACCTGGATGCACACCCAAACTTATTGATCCGCTGCTTGTTTTAAGTATTGTAAAGCACTATGGTCATTTTCAGTTGTTTTAAATGTTCTATATAAATTAAATGATTTGACTTGATATCAGGACCCTTTCTGGGCATAGGAAGTCTAGGCAAAGACGGTGTGTTAAACAGTTTGCTCAGAGCAAATGGCCAGACTGGAATGTCGTAAAAGATTGTGGCATTGTGTGACACCCGAAATATTTACATTGCGGGTCAGGTCATTGTTACTGCAGGGCTGCGAATGAAAAGTTTTCTGAGAGCATTTGCTCAGGAATACACCATCCTGCTCATGATTTTGGAAATAAGAGTGTCAGTGTGTCGAAATTTAAATATGCTAAAATAACCTCTGGCATTGGATCTGTGCATAATGAACCCTCATCAGCTAATATTGCACTATTTAACCCAAGATCTCTTAATGACAGAGCATTGGTGCTATCAGAATTCATTACATACTCCAACCTTGATGTGATATGTATAACAGACACCAGGCCAGAACTGAACGACTTTACGTCTCTCACAGAGGTAATACCATCTTGATGCATTTACTTCTCAGAGGCTCATAGCTCAAGACAAGGTGGAGGGGTCACAGTAATTACTAGATTGGAGTTGAACATCAAAAGGATTCCAAATGACCGTCCATTGTCTTTTGAGTGTCTGGCTCTTAAACTAATAACGCAATATGGTTCTGTCTTAATTATTGTTGTCAATCATTCCCCAAAATACAATGGGTATTTCTTAACTGATCTGACTGATCTTTTAATCCACCTAAGTTCCCTCTCCCACAAAGTCATTTTTCTTGGCTATTTCAGCATCCATATTGACACTCATACATGTAAATTGAGGAATGAATTGCTGTTCTTACTGGAATGTTTTGACTTGGTGCAACATGTTAATTTTCTTACCCACTCTGGTGGTCTTATATTGGACCTGATCTGCACATCTGGCTTATCTGTCTGCAACAATTATAGCAGTGATTTCGGACTAACTTATCATAAAGCAGTACTTTTCACTGTCTCATTACCTCTCCCTCCTCTTTATCTATAAACCAGAAACCTTAAAAATATCTGTCCCTGTATCCTTGCTGGATCCATTTATGATTTTTTTTCTGTCTCCTCCTCTTCCATGAATGCTAAATAATCTTGTTGATCACTATAACTCAGCCCTTCATTCAGCACTAGATAAAAGAGCTCCATTAAAACATAAGGAAGTTTCCTTTAAGCGTTCACCTCCATGGTATAATTAAGAATTACGGTCTATGAAAGCAGCCGAGAAAGAATGTCACATATGGCAATGATAAACGAGGGTTTTGTTCTCTGTCGTTAATAAACTACAACAACCTGAATCTGGCCCAATTACCTCCTCTACTGAAGTCTGTGAAAACTTCCTCCACTTTTTCCGTACAAAAATTAAATATCTAAATAATTCAACTAAAATCAATTCATCATTCATTTGTATCTTTCCCTGTCTTCCCACTCCATCCATGCATTTGTCAAAGACCAGCTTTATAAGATGAGACTGACTACTTGTGTACTGGACTCCATCCCCACCACACTTCTTAAGTCTTGCCTTCATGTAATAATCCCAACTGTTACAACAATACATCCCTCGACGCTGGCTTTGTGCCAGCTACTTTTAAATTGCTTCTGTAACCCCAATGTTAAAAAACTCTGGTCTTGATGCTGACAATCTTAACAATTTATGGCCCATCTCTCACCTTTTCTGCCAAAAGTTATTGAGCTTGTTGTAGCCTCCCAACTTATCATTTACTTAACTTTTAATAATTTGATGGAACCTTTTCAGTCTGGTTTCTGGGCACAGCACAGCTTTGAAACTGCTCTGCTTCAGGTAACCAATGATTTGCTTATGGTAGCAGACTCTCGACAAACCAGCATATTAATTCTATTAGATCTCAGTGCAGTTTTTGACACTGTCAGACATAACATTCTACCTTCCAGAATGGAGAACATTCTGGGCATCTCTGGCACTGCCCTCCAGTGGTTTAAGTCCTATCTGAGTTTGTTAGTCTTGGCAAGAGCAGGTCCAGCTTGGTCAAACAAGGAGTTCCTCAGGGATCTGTTCTCAGCCTGTTGCTCTTCTGTATCTACATGCTTCCCCTTAGGTGTATTATTTGTAGCTTTGGACTGGGTTATCATTTTTATGCAGATGATACTTAGCTCTATTTCAATGTTAAAAGCAAAACTTAATTAGAGCTTACTCAGCTCACAACTTGCCTCAGTGAAAGCCTGGATGGGGCAGAACTCTTTAAAATTAAACAAAACTGAACTCTTATAAATTGGCACTAAAGCTCAACCTTTGATGGTGAGCTCATCAGACCTTCTTCTAATGCAAGGAATCTGGGTGTCATTTTTGATTCCTCCATTTCTTACTGCATCCACATAAACCACTGTGACAGATAGAGGGCGCTGTAGTCCCCTTGAACCCTCAGACCAGATGCCAGACACCAGATAAAAGTCCAATAATTTTTATTCGGACTATAATAATGTGCACAAAGCACCCCTTCACTCCACTATACTCATAAATAATAACAATACTCAAACAATAAACCAATCCTCCACTCCCAGACACGCTGTCACCCTGCCACCCGACTCAGCTCCACCCTGAGATCTCCCACAGTCTTTTTTATAGTCCTTGACCCGGACGTGTTACCAGTCACACGGACAGAGAGAGAAACACTTCCGGGTCAGATAAAAAACTCCTTTTCTTCAACCCGGAAGCACGTCATTTCTTCTGTCCACGTCACTAGGACGTACTTCCGGGTTGTAGGGAAAACAATCATTGTTCCTCACTGCGGCCCCCGTGCTATCCAGCAGGGCTCTGGATAAAAACCCCATTGTCCATGATTCTCTGCTGGCATTCAGGTAACCTCCATGCTGCAGGGAGGGCTCCATCTGGTGGCCTGGGAGTATTGGCTGGGAGGACTGGCCAGCCATATATCACACCACATTAATAAACTTTCTTACTTCCACCTCTATTACATTTCCTGTGTTCTCTCTTTCCTTTCCTTTTCTAATGCTAAGAAACTTGTCCATTCTTTTATCACATCCTACATTGATTATTCTAAAACCCTGCTGGCAGGTGCCACTTGTAATATTATATCACATCTCCAGTTAATTCAAAACTCTGCTGGAAACTAGCAACAGCAAGCGCATCACACCTATTCTGCTTCGTCTTCACTGGCTCCCTGTGTCTTACAGAATCGAGTATAAAATTCTATTATTTACCTAGAAAGCTTTAAATGGCTTTGCACTGGACTACATCAGTGACCTCCTCCATCACTGCACTCCTGTTTGCCCACTAAAGTCCTTTGAGTTTCGCAATCCTGTTGTGCCCCACACTAACCTGCACTCTATGGGTGACAGGGTCTTCATGTGTATAGATCCCAGACTTTGGAACGACCTCCCAAAATTAATTAGATCTGTTGACTCCATTCGTTCTTTAAAAAACCAACATAAATCTGTAAAGGAAGGCTTTTAACATAACCTAACACTCTGTCTCTTATTTCAGTCTACCTGTCTGTGCTCAGGATAATTTGTATGTGTGTTATATCATAAATTTTGTGATTTGTTCAGGCTTTTCTTTTAATACTGAATTTATTATTATACTCTGGTGTATTCTTTCCTTTATTCTATTTAGTGCTTTTATATATCCTGTGTTTATTTGTTTATTGTTCTATGCAGACACTATTTGTATCTTTTTGTTTTAAGGGCTTTGATGATGGGAAAGACTATATAAATAAAATGTATTATTATTATTATTATTATGAATACATGCTTCCAACCTAGTAGTAGCAGTAGTAATAGCAGATATGGCTGTCACTGTAGCCTTCCCATTAGGAGTGTGCTCTCTCCCTCACTGTGATTGGCCTAACTGAGAAAGGAACTTGGTTCTCAGTGGTAAAAACTGATCAAATATCCAGAGAGGAATGCAGGTTTAATAAATTTTAATCTTTAGGAATTATTCAAATAGATAATTCCATAAATGAAAGCAAAAAAAGTGTAAACACCACGTAACCTGATACTACTAGATGTTTACTTTTTCTAGGTAGCTCATTCTTTCATTGCTTGAAGTGTCAGCAGTAGCTCATAGCATTCTTGGATTCACTTCCCTCTCCTTGTTTTTTCTCTGCCTTCTTTTCTCTTTTCTCACTCTTCTTCTCTCTTCTCTCTCTGCTTTATTTGCTCTTTTATTGATCTTATACAGCTCTTTGTCATTATCCAAAGTTTATGAAATTAAAATTGTGCTTCACATCATACTTCTAACATCATAAATGGTCAACATTGTAGTATAATTGTATAAATTAAAAACAATGAAGCATATTTGTATAACTTAGAAATGAATTATGACATCATTCCATTTGATTTAAACTGGTTCTTATCCACTATAATTAAAAATACGCATAGCCAAGCAACATGTTAGATTTGCATTATCAAAGAGCTTATTACAATTCTACTTAAACTGTTTATAAAATATTCACATAATTCTTAAGGAAACATAAAAGCATTAACAGTCAAGGTACAATTTTCAGTATCCACATCACAAGCTGTTTTATCATGCTGTTTCAGCAAAGAAAGGAATAAAGCGTCTTTGTTAAAGTAGGGTTATCATAAATGCAGGTTTCTTAGGCTCCTACATGAGCATCTGTCAGTTTGTCCAAGTTTCAAAACCTAGTTTACTTTTTTTTTCATGCACATCCTTTTTTTAAGATTTACCTATCATAGAATTCTTAACAGACATCAGATGAACCCGCTAGAACAATGCTGTAGATCAGTGCTTCTGAAACTGTGTGCAACACCATTATACAGGGACTGTGTTTTTTTTTTATTTCTGCATTATCTTTTTTGGCACAGGAAATATGGTAACACTATATTAAAGTTCCTTCTGGAAAAGTTGGGTTCCTTCACCCAACAGTGATCATTGTTGCACTAAATTTCTTAGAAAAGCACAAATACATGTAACTTTTTGACTTAAGTTTTTTTAAAGGATTTAATATCTGGTTTGCTTTTATAAGTAAGCAAAATTGTTACTACTCTTTTATCTGCTCAGCTGTGACCCTGCAGGGTATTTGAAAGAATTACTAACTTGTCACTCTAGTAAAGCATACTGTTGCCTCGTGTTTGTTTTCCCAAAGTACTGGTCGGTTAATCCTTGGCATGTATTATTGCATGTATTACTTTGTATGTTTTTTAGTATTTTACTATGGTAATTTTGTCTCATATTTGTCTCATGTTTCATTGAGAGAAGTTGTGGTATTGTATGAGGAAGTCGGGTGTGGCAGAGAAGTATGTAAGAGTTGTACAGGATATGTACGAGGGAAGTGTGACAGTGGTGAGGGTCTGCGGTAGGAGTGATGGATGAATTCAACGTGGAGGTTGGATTACATCAGGGATTGGCTCTGTGCCCTTTCTTATTTGCAATGGTGATGGACAGGCTGTCAGATGAGATTAGACAGGAGACCCTGTGGACTATGATGTTTGCTAATGACATAGTGATTTGTAGTGAGAGTAGGGAGCAGGTTGAGTAGACCCTGGAGAGGTGGAGGTATGCTCTAGAGGAGAGGAATGGAGGTCATTAGGAACTAGAGAGAATACATGTGTGTAAATGAGAGGAAGGTCAGTGGAATGGTGAGGAATCAAGGAGTAGAGCTGGTGAAGGTGGATGAGTTTAAATACTTGTGATCAACAATACAGCGTAATGGGGATTGTGGAAGAGAAGTGAAAAGAGAGTGCATTTGGAATGGATGGAGAAGAATGTCAGGAGTGATATCTGACAGACGGTTATCGGCAAGAGTGAAAGGGAAGGTCTACAGGACGGTAGTGAGACCAGCTTTCTTATACGGGTTGCAGACGGTGGCACTGACCAGAAAGCAGGAGACAGAGCTGGATGTGGTAGAGTTAAAGATGCTAAGATTAGAAATGAGTACATTAGAGGGATGGCTCAGGTTGGATGGTTGGGAGACAAAGTCAGAGAGGCGAGATTGTGTTGGTTTGGACATATGCAGAAGAGAGATGCTGAGTATATTAGGAAAAGGATGTTCAAGATAGAGCTGAAAGGAGGAAGGCCTAAGAGAAGCTTTATGGATGTGGTGAGAGAGGACATGCAGGTGATGGGTGTGACAGAGCAAGATGTAGAGGACAGGAAGATAAGGAAAAAGATGAACCACTGTGGCAACCCCTAACGGGAGCAGCTGAAAGAGGAAGAAGAAGACTATGGTAAATTTGTTTATATTGTGATGTCTACTAACTTATAATATAACCAACTTATATATTTTTTTTTAATTTGTGTTTTCCAGGACTACACAGAAGTGAGTCAATATTTGTCTAATGTATGTTGTATTGTCATCTTTAATTCTGATTTCTGTTTCTTTGTTATTGTCAAACATCCATTCATTTTCTGAACCTGCAAAGTTGCCGTGAGCCAGACGCAACCATCGCAGCTTTAGAAATTTAGAAAGAAACATTGAATTGAACATCAGTCAAGTTATTTGTTTTTTTTTACACTGCAATTGTTTGGTTTGGAATTATTTTTTATATGTGGCTTGTGGTGAAAAACACTCTTCAAAATGACTACAAGGGCATTTCTATAAGATGTAGCAGCAACACCATACTTTAATTTTAGTACATTGAAAATACATCAAAATAAAAATTACTATTTTCATATGTACTTCTTTTGAATCTTAGTCAGAGCTAGAGGGTTGGAAGTAAGAACTGAAAATTCATTTTGCATGTTATGTGACCTACATTCAAAATAATGCTACAGGGAATATGAAGTGAGTTGCATGTTACTTCTTGTATATTCACAGAAAGTGCACTCCAGGCATTTTCTTTTTAATGCTGTATATGAATCTGAAGAAGCATCACAAGGTAAGTTAATATGTAAAATTAATTGCAAAAAACAAAGTTTACTGCACTTGGCTGTGTTCATCATGTAGAATCAATGAATATAAATGCTGTGCGGCTATGGTGACAGTGCAAACAAAATAACTGAAAAAATTCTTCAAAAAATGAAGTTGAAAAGATGTCACTAGGAAAATTTAGAAAGCCGTAAAGCTTATGAGTGAAACATAAATAAGACGTGGGAAACATCAAACATTTACTTTGACATTGTATGTAGACATGTCTGTGTCTCAGATAGAAGGTAACTTACATGTTCTCCGTGTACTAAAAAGTGTTGAATTTGAAGTAGTGTTGTGACTAGGACTCTCACAGCACCTGTCTTCTTTAGTAAAAGCTTGCACTCATAACATTATTAAAACTGCTTATCCAATTCAAGTCCACTACAGACTTGGCTGGCATCATAGTGTGCAAGGCAGTAACCAGTCTGGACAGGGCACTATAACAACATTTACTGTATCTTTATAGCACATTTCCATGCAAAACATGTAGCTAGAAAGTTCTCTACAAGATGTTAAAGAAAATACTGCAAGTAAAAAACATACATTAGAATTAAATGAGAGTGAATGAATAAATAAATGAAATACCAAAAATAGTAAATAAGAACAAATCAATACACACTTACATAATTCAGATACACAGTTAACAAATAAATTAGAGCCCTTAATAACGGATTAAACAAATTCTTAATTTTTAATTCTCTAACAATTATAACAATATGTATGATGCTATGGTAAGATGGCCAGGGAGGACAGAAAAATAAAAATTCCAGCTGGTGAGACACTGGACAAAAGGAACATGCTGGGGCTCCAAGGCCAAACTACCACCCAGCCTCTACTGGGCAAACATTAATGTGCTAAAGTAGTTCCTGATTGTTTTAATGCTGCATCCAATAGAAGATTCAATGCAGTAGGTGGCGTTGACCATTGGAATATCAACATTTCTTTCATCATCACAGTTGGTAGGAGAGCACTTGGATCATCTGGCAGAGGTGCTGAAAACTGCAAGAAAAAACAGAAAAAAGTAGAAATAAATGACGACTGCAAAGCCAAGAAGTATTTAATATTGTAGTACATATATCATTTATTAGAAGTGTAGCTTAACAGCAGCTATAAATAAGTAATATTTAAAATGTGGGTTTTTGAGTGTTTTTTTTATGTCCACAATATTAGCATGGTAGATCTCTATTGGTAAGGCATTCCAGATTTAACCACTTCTTTTATGCTTGGGTCTTGGAATAATAAACAAATCAGTGTTTGAGAATCTAATATTTCCAGTCCTAACCTAAGGGGGAAGGCACTCCAAAATAAATTGCTTAAAAAAATGGATGGACCGAAACATAATGTCCCAGAGGTGTTCTATTAGATTTAGGTTAGATGAGCGTGGGGGCCTCTCAATGGTATCAATTCCTTCATCCTCTAGGAACTGCCTGCATACTCTCGCCACATGTGGCCGGGCATTGTCGTGCACCAGTAGGAACCCAGGACCCACTGCACCAGCATAGGGTCTGACAATGGATCCAAGTATTTCATCTCAATACATAAAGGCAGTCAAGGTGCCGTTGTCTAGCCTGTAGAGGTCTGTGCATCCCTCCATGGATATGCTTCCTCAGACCATCACTGACCCATCAACAAACCAGTTATGCTGAACGATGTTTCAGGCAGCATAACAATCTCCATGGTTTCTCCAGACCCTTTCACGTCTGTCACATGTGCTCAGGATGAACCTGCTCTCATCTGTGAAAAGCACAGGGTGCCAGTGGTGGACCTGCCAATTTTGGTATTCTTTGGCAAATGCCAATCGAGCTCCACGGTGCTGGGCCACACTTATGAGGTCTGTTTCTGATTGTTTGGTCAGAGGCATTCACACCAGTGGCCTGCTGGAGGTCATTCTGTAGGCTCTGGCAGTGTGCATCCTGTTCCTCTTTGTCCAAAGGAGCAGATACCGGTCCTGCTGATGGGCTAAAGACTTTCTATGGGCCTGTACAGCTCTCCTAGAGTAACTGCCTGTCTCCTTGAATCTCCTCCTGCCCTATAAGAAGGAGCAAGATTATTCAGACGTTTATATACCATTAATAGTATTTTAAAATGACACAGGTAACCAATGTAATGATGCTAAGAATGATGTGATGTGCTGAGATTTTATGTTACCGGTTAAGATTCTGTACTAACTACAACTGATTGATGACTTTCTTAAACCTGTTAGAAGTGTATTACAGTAATCTAGTCAGCTAAAAGCAAAAGCATGACTTAATTTTTCAAAATCTTTATATACATTATATAATGCAAAGCTGACTGAGTCACTCAGTTATTCACTCACTCACACACTCACTCATCCATTCACTCAACAAAAACATTTCCCGTTTAGTTAAAAAGTTGAAATTTGTCAAGATGGTATATCTAAGTCAGTAGGTATCCGCTAAGAAAGCACATTTTGATATATCAATATTAGGGGTAACCCCCACCCCATAAAAAAGCTAAAAACCCCAAATCTAAAAAAAATGTGTTGATGGATTTGAAAAAAAAATTAGCCAAACCATATCCAAAATATTTTTATTTCTCAATATTTTTTCATAATAATGCTTTAGCAAGTGGAGTATTCTTAGTTAGCCCATTTTTTTTACCTCAGCTGAGATCGTATGGAGAAATGGGACTGGCAGTGTGTGAAAAAGAGCAGCTGCAAAGCAGAAGAAAAAGAGACAAGGTGGCAAGGTGGATGAAAAATATGATATATAATCTTCCCAAGCTTATAAGCAGCAAAATGTACCTAAAACACTGTTATGCATGTGCATTAGAAAATTACCCTAATGGCTCATCTGAGGTATTTAACAATACCCCCGGGCGAGAGGGGGTACTATCACTAATTATGTTTTCTCATTCTTTCTCCATAATCCAGAGAAGGTGCCCATTGAGGGTAATCATTTCCACCACTTCTGGCTGGATCTCCATAACATTCAAGCATGCCAGGAGGAGAGTCAATCTATGACAGCCTGAGTGACATACACAATGCAGCTCAGTGCAACCTAAGGACACAAAACCAGAAATGCTGTATTTATGTTTCCTTATGATTAATCCAAAGCCAAGTGCTGTATTTTTGTTTACAACTAATCATTTTTTGCTAACATGCCTCCAAGCAGTTGTTTCATTCGGACTAAAGAATTAAACAGGGATGACCAAATTGGCACCTCAACAGTTATTTCTGCGCACTCCTTTCTCATATGATGATAACATTCAGTGACATATTTAATATGTGCATTATGTCTCCAAATAACTTAATTCTCCAATTTGAATTTATATTTATATTTATATACAGGCACGTTGAAGGCCTTGTGATTAAATAGTCATTTTCCTATGTTTTGGATGATTGCACTAATAAACTCACTCACTTTTTCATGTTTTTCTTTATGAGCGTATAATACCAAGGTTAAATAAATGTTCCAAAGTGTATTTGTATATTACTAATATTACTAACATGACCTGAGATGTTAAAATGTAATACTCCTACACTTGAACAAAATAGTTTGTTTCATGTTTCAAAGTGAAGTTTACATGAACTGTGTCCAATAAAGGTTGTATAAAGAGTTCAAAAATGGCCTTCTCGTGGAGTTGTTTCTGTACTTAAATGTATGTATAAGATTATCTTGGGGAGTTTTGGAAAAAAAAAAACCCTGAAACATAACTGAGTACTCCCATGTAAGACATTTATAACTTGGAAAACCTCAGACATCACCCCTCCTAAAGAATTATTAGAGGGGTGTTACATTAGCATTTGTTTATTTAGCTTGAGTATCTTCTGCATAGATTAAGAAGATTACTGAAATGTTATGACCACTGTTTCCATCTCCTGACTTGCTCTATGTTCCTTTATGTTTGAAACTTTTTAAATAATAATATTGGCAAGCTTGGGTCACTAAGTTGCACAGGAGACTAGAAAGAGGGGCAGGTTTTCAAGAAATAGTATCTTTATTGCTGAACTGGTAGGTAAAAAATACAAGACCTTATCCAGATGGGATGTGTCAACAGCAGAAAAGCACACAGGAAGCGGCTGTCAAATGTAGCGCTTCAGCTCCTGTCTCCAGGTCAAAAGAACACAAAGTTCACAAGCAGGCTCAGTGGCTCGGAGGCAGCGACTGGAGCAGAGGCAGTGTGAGTGAGAGAGGACAGGAAAGTGGGACATTAGGTTGGCTGGGGCTCAGTCTTTAAAATGTTCCAAACCTTGTGCGAGAAGCATGTCTTGTGGTAAGCCTTTAGCTGATCCTGTGAAGGGGATGGGTAAGAGTGTGTTTGTTTCTCAATGAAATACTGTTTAAGAGGGAGTTTCTGGAGGGCAGCTGTGTTTCTTTGCCATAGTTTTACTGTTAACAGCGGTGACACCAGTCACAATATAAACTGAAATTCACAGCTCTACTTATAAAACATATAAATACACTAACTCAGTTTATTGCAGATGAACTGCATTTAGAGACTTTTGCAACTACCAGTTATGTGAAAAAGTAAATACACCCCATGAAATGTTTTTTCTTTTTTAAAATACTGTATTTGGACACGTCAAGACTTAATCTTCATTGAAGCAGTATCTTTAGGTAAAGGTAATGTAGTTAAAAAAAACACAATTCAAATTTGACTTCACAATAATTTATATATTGAAAAATGAACAGATACAGTATGCCATTAGTGTTTCAGTCTTGTCCTGGTGTTCCTTCTGGATTTAATTTGTGCAGCCTAATGGCAGAATCATGCATTTTGACATCAACAGTGGCATAAACTACCTGTGGGATCTTGCCACTGTTGTGAAATTTTGGGGCTATTAGAGGCTTCTTTTAGTAACTTGTGTTTTGCCCTTAGGCTAAACTGGCGGGGACAGCCTGGCCTGGACAAGTTGGCAGTTGTATGAAATCTTTTCAACTTGTACTGTAGATGATCTGCCAAACAGTGGTTTCTCGTTTTCCAGTTGTTAAAAGATCATTTTAAATCCCATTCCAGACCCAAAGGAAAATATAGCCTTCTTTCTGAATGCTGCAAAGAGCTCTTTTGATCTAGGCATGGTAAAGTGATAACGCTCAATATAATAAAGAGCAAACCAAGTGCAATGTCAAAGGTTTAAATAACACAAGTTCAGACAAGTTGCTCTCTAATAATGTGCTAATCATTAACACACGATTTACTGTGCTTGATTTTAATTTCAGGTATTTGAGGTAGTGATAAATGGAGGGGTGTACTTCATTTTTCCAAAAGCAAAGTTTGCATTTGTGTTTATTTAAATTGTAAATGTGGGACAGTATTTGAAATATTTCAGTATATTACCTTTATCTTAAATGAAGATCAGTCAGAAATATAGGAGATTTCTAATGATGAATACCCTGGTAAAGTTTCAAGGAATATTATTATTTTATAGTATCAATCAAAATTTAAATCTATACAACTGATTTGAAAAAGAAAAAATGAAACCAGGACACAGTTTACAGATGAGGAAAATCAAAAGCAAGAAGAAAAAGCTCCAGACATGATTGGTAGGTCATGGTCAACAACACAGTTAAGACTGAAATAAATTAGCTTCTTTTAGCTGTCACCAGCATTGTAAAATATATTAAATCAAGACCTTAAAGAATTTAAATGTCAGACATTTCACTGATTTGTGTCATTAAACTGGAACTGAGCACAAAGCATTCTATTGCAACTGGAAGTCACAGTGCTTTTAATCCATTTTGCTTGAACTCAAAAATAAAATGTATTGTTGCGGGGGAAAATGTTGCCTTATATGTTTTTACTTGTTTTTATACATATGGATGTCTTAAGGGCTAGTTGGTGTCTATGCTGGACAGATCTAGAGTCATACAGTTGTGCTCAAGTTTAATAACCTCACAGAATTTGTGAAGTTTTGGCTATTGTTTGGAAAATATAGGAACTAATGCAGAAAGCTTTCCTTTTAATTAGGAATTGTGCTCAAGCAAATGAATTTATTCTCACATAGTTGTGTGTGTCCTTTATAAATCATAATGATAACTGAAATCAACCACATGGGCCTGATCAAAAGTTTACATACCCTTAAATGTTGGAGCTGACAATATACATGCAAGTTGACGCAAATTGTGAATAATTAACGAAGAGTGTCCTCCTCTTTGGTTGTGATCAGTGTCGGAGTATAACTAGTCAATTTAAATTCATGCAGAGCTGTACTGACTTTGCTGGATACTCAGCCATGGGGAAAGCAAAAGAACTGTCAAGGGACATGTGAGAAAACGTTGATGAATTATATAAATTAGGAAATTATATAAAAAAAAAAACAAAAGATCTGAAAATGCCTGTCAGCAGTGTTCAAACTGATAAAAGAAGTGGAAAGTTAGGAGTTCTGATGTTACCAAGTTACTGTCAGGTAGACCAACCATGATTTCAACTAAAACCACTAGGTCCAATTGTTGGGATACCAAGAAAAATACACAAGTCACTTCAGCTAAGATACAAGCTTCTGTACAAACAAATTTTTGCTTTTTCAAGATGCACAATAAGGAGGTACAGGAACAAAAATAAGCTGCAAGGTCGAATTGCAAGGAAAAAAGCTTTTACTGTTCCTACCCCACAAAATAGCCCACTTAGAATATGCCAAGCGGTATCTAGATAAGCCTCAAAACTACTGGAGAAAAGTCCTTTGGAGTGATGAGACTAAAACCATAAACACGAAAAGTTCACCATCCCTACTGTGAAGCATGGAGGTGGATCTCTGAAGTTCTGGGAGTGTGTGAGCTACAGCAGCATAGGTAACTTAGTGATAATTGATGGCAAGATGAATGCAGTATGTCACTTTAAAATATTGGAGGACAACTTGCATTCATCAGTCAGGAAGCTGCTCATGGGACACACTTGGATCTTTTAACATAATGATCCAAAACACAATGCCAATTTGACCCTTCAGTGGCTACAGCAGAAGACAGTGAAGGTGCTGGAGTGGCCTTCACAGTCTCCTGACCTCAATATCATTGAGCCACTTTGGGAGATCTCAAACATGCAGTTCATGCAGGACAACCCAAGAATTTATCAGACTTTCTTTGCCAAGAAGAACGGGCAGCTCTACCACCTGAAACAACCAAGGGCCTCATCCACCACTATCAAAAAAGACTGCATGCCATCACTGATGCTAAAGGGGCAATAAACAATATTAAGAACAAAGAGTATTCATACTTTTGAGCAGGGAATATCTCAATATCTTCCTTATTACTATGTTTTGTTTAATGTTTGTGCTGTTCTGCAATGCCATATACCTATTTTAGATTCCATTAAAAGTAAATGAGATAGATGTGTTTTGTCTGATCAGTCATCTTTTCTTTAAAGTATGGTACACACCTTAAAGATTCTGCCAGGGTATGTAAACTTGTAGGCACAACAGCATATATGTAAAGACAGCATTTTTCAGAAAATCAAAAGTAAATAAATTGGACAGAGAAGCAGGATATCATGTGAAGTGAGGTGAACATTAACAGAAGATGAATACTATTGTAAGTTAACTATCTATTTCTTCTGCAGAAATGATCATGGTTGATCAATACTTACAAGTGGCCAGTAAACTTAACTTAAGTTAACTTTTAGTATTTACATCAGGAAAAGGTTGTAGCATTTTTTTAAACATTGTCACCAACATGGGGAGCTTTTACCCTTTCTTGAATTCAGAATAAATAAAAAGGAAAACAGCGTAATAAAAAATTAAATAAAACAGCTTCTCCATGGGTCCCAAAAGGACTTGAAACTTTGCCTAAGGAATGGGGTGTGTAACATGCCTATCTGCTTTTCACCATCCATATTATATATAAACGTCTACTTGTGGAAGTGTGTGTGTGTTACTGTCTGTCCGGTCTGGAAGTGCAAGGCTTCAGCATGAAGCTCAAAGAAATCGACTCCTTCACCAAAGTGAAAATGCAGAGAAAAGAGAAACTCACTTAGCTGCTAATACACAAGCGAGGCGAGCACATCAATTGAAGTGCCAGAATCCATGGTTTCTAGAAGCCCAGGCTTTTAATGTATATATATACAGGTATATATATATATATATATATATATATATA
>JANRMT010062819.1:68914198-68979845 GCA_026402145.1 Polypterus bichir lapradei
TTGAACTTTCCAACGTCACTAATTTTCCAACTTCCCGTGTAGGTAGAAGGCTGACCCCATCTTCACGAAATTTGGTAGGTGGCTTCCCTGCGCTAACCAAAATCGATGTACGTACTTATTTCGGTGGTATGACGCCACTGTCGGCCGCCATATTGAATTTTCCAAACATCACTAATTCTCCAACTTCCCGTGTAGGTAGAAGGCTGATATTTGGCAGGCTCATTCCTTACACCTTACTTACAAAAGTTAAGCAGGTTTCATTTCGAAATTCTACGCGTAACGGTCATAACGGTCAACAATGTCCGCCATGTTGAACTTTCTTATTCATGGCCCCATCTTCACGAAATTTGGTAGGCGGCTTCCCTGCTCTAACCGAAACCAATGTACATACTTATTTCGGTGGTATGACACCACTGTCAGCCGCCATATTGAACTTTCCAACGTCACTAATTCTCCAACTTCCCGTGTAGGTAGAAGGCTGAAATTTGGCAGGCTCATTCCTTACAGCTTACTTACAAAAGTTAAGCAGGTTTCATTTCGAAATTCTACACGTATCGGTCATAACGGTCGATAACGGTCGACAACGTCCGCCATGTTGAATTTTCTTATTTATGGCCCCATCTTCACGAAATTTGGTAGGCGGATTCCCTGCGCTAACCGAAACTGATGTATGTACTTATTTCGATGGTATGACGCCACTGTCGGCCGCCATATTGAACTTTCCAATGTCACTAATTTTCACAATGTCCGCCATGTTGAACTTTCTTATTTATGGCCCCATCATCACGAACTTTGGTAGGCGGATTCCCTGCGCTATATGAAACTGATGTATGTACTTATTTCGATGGTATGACGCCATTGTCGGCCGCCATATTGAACTTTCCAACGTCACTAATTTTCCAACTTCCCGTGTAGGTAGATGGCTGACCCCATCTTCACGAAATTTGGTAGGTGGCTTCCCTACGCTAACCAAAACCGATGTATGTACTTATTTTGGTGGTATGACGCCACTGTCGGCCGCCATATTGAATTTTCCAAACATCACTAATTCTCCAACTTCCCGTGTAAGTAGAAGGCTGAAATTTGGCAGGCTCATTCCTTACCGCTTACTTACAAAAGTTAAGCAGGTTTCATTTTCAAATTCTACGCGTAACGGTCATAACGGTCAACAATGTCCGCCATCTTGAACTTTCTTATTCATGGCCCCATCTTCACGAAATTTGGTAGGCGGCTTCCCTGCGCTAACCAAAACCAATGTACATACTTATTTTGGTGGTATGATGCCACTGTCAGCCGCCATATTGAACTTTCCAACGTCACTAATTCTCCAACTTCCCGTGTAGGTAAAATGCTGAAATTTGGCAGGCTCATTCCTTACAGCTTACTTACAAAAGTTAAGCAGGTTTCATTTCGAAATTGTACGCGTAACGGTCATAACGGTTGACAATGTTCGCCATGTTTAACTTTCTTATTTATGGCCCCATCTTCACGAAATTTGGTAGGTGGCTTCCCTGCGCTAACCAAAACCAATGTACGTACTTATTTCAGTGGTATGATGCCACTGTCGGCCGCCATATTGAAGTTTCCAACGTCACTAATTCTCCAACTTCCCGTGTAGGTAGAAGGCTGAAATTTGGCAGGCTCATTCCTTACAGCTTACTTACAAAAGTTAAGCAGGTTTCATTTCAAAATTCTACACGTAACGGTCATAACGGTCAACAACGTCTGCCATGTTGAACTCTCTTATTCATAGGTAGAAGGCTGAAATTTGGTACTTATTTCGGTGATATGATGCCACTGTCGGCTGCCATATTGAACTTTTCAACGGTCTTTGTTACTTATGGGCCCATCTTCAAGAAATTTGGTACGCGGGTTCCCAACGCTAACTGAATCCTACTTACGTACATATATACGTCCATAGCCTGCAGCTCGATCACCGTGTGAGGCGGCGTTGGGTCCCCCATCCCAACGCCTCCCACGTTGTTGGCTGCCTGCCTATATAAGGCCGTCTGTCGCTCCAGTCTCTACATTCCCTTCCTTGCTTCACCACGGTATTCACGTCTCCCTGCTGATAACTACAGCCTTTTTATTTAATCCACGGCTTCTCCACTGTTTTATTGTTCATTTATTACGATTATATTTATTGTATAGGTATTTTAGACTTACTTTACATTGTTCAGGTACCCATTTCCTTTATCATTCCAACCGTACCCCCATTAACATGTCTATCGAGGTAATCACCATCGATCAAAGAACTGTCACTTACCAAGTGGTTTCCATGCCCGGAGATGGCACCTGCCTTTTCCATTCTCTTTGTTA
The DNA here is from genome assembly GCA_026402145.1 of Polypterus bichir lapradei. NCBI lineage: Eukaryota > Metazoa > Chordata > Cladistia > Polypteriformes > Polypteridae > Polypterus > Polypterus bichir. Next base: position 68,916,518 of record JANRMT010062819.1, read on the forward strand.
CATATTGCACAGCCATATCAGGCTCACTATTGATATCCGGAGGAACATTGTGTCTTATGTATTGAATGACTGGGACAGGTTCAAGGTGTGGACTGATGACGGTACAGGAGATAATTATACTACACAGGAGCACTAGAAGAGTGAAATGCTTAAGTGTACCAAACTGGCAAAATATTTTACACCTTTGGACAACCGCCAATGCCTCTTAAACATCTTAGCTTCACAGGTGACGATTTCAGTAGTGGACACTTTGATGTTAAGAAATGTTTAAACTCTCAAAAGCTGGATGTGAAGTTATCAATGAAACTGGTTGTATACTTACAACGCTTGACAGATGCCGAATGTCTCTTCAACACAAGTCCTACAAATACTGTCGTAACTGAAACAAACCATGAAACTTAAACCGATTATGACAGCAGCAATCCAAGCTGTGAGATTTGAAACAAGATTACTGTTCACATGGCCAACTGTACGTTGCATGCTCAAGAGTAGGCTCAGCGCACAGCTACAGCTTGGTCATATTGCAACTGGAGGGCCGAACTGACAACGTGGCATACAAAGAGATCCTTAACAAATAATTATTGGTATATTTTCCCTCAGTTTAAAAAGGTTTAATTTTCTTCTTAATAAAAATTTTAAATATATATATATATATATATATATATATATATAAATTAATTAGGTATTCTGAGTTTGAACATTAAAATAATCTTCCTATGGTGTATTTCTGTCATCATACATTTACTCTTTTTTGTCAACATGTGCCAGAAAAACAAGTCCCATTCCTTTACATTACCACCACCTGCCTGGATTGTTTGGCTCTCGGCAGGATGGAATCAGAGGGTTAAATCGCTATCCAAGTTTACCTTACATAAGGCAGCATTGTTATGGTCAAGCCAGTAATCCTGCCATGCCTTATGCTTACATTGTTGTTTAATCTTCTTTGTTCACTTTTCAATATTGTTCATTGTTTTCCATCTTTTATTATTACACTGTCCTGTTCAGTTAGTTGTCTTGTGTATTTCCTGTTAATTGTATTGTATTTAGTTTTCTATATGCTTAGATATTTTCACTGACATACCATGCTTTGGTAACACTTTATAATAACTGCACACTATGAGGCATTAGTTAAGCATGACTAAATACTTTGTTCATCATTTAGAAAGCATCGCTTCCACATTAATTGGCATTAGCAACCACTTTATAAATGCCATTATAAATGCTTTAGTACTGATCACAAAGCATATTTATAATGTCTTTGATAACTGCATTTATGATGCTTTATTAATGATCAATTAACTAATAATTAATATTTTTCAAAGAATCAGTACTAAAGCATTTATAATGGCATTTATAAAGTAGTTGCTAATGCCAATTAATGTGGAAGAGATGCTTTTTAAATGATGAACAAAGTATTTAGTTCTGCTTAACTAATGCTTCATAGTATGCAGTTACTATAAAGTGTTACCCATGTATTTTAATGGTGGTTCCCCAGTAGGTGGTGCCACCTGCCCATCATCATTGTGGGTGAGCTCCCAGCCCTATAAAGACTTATGTGAAATTCAGTTCCTAAGTGTTCATTGAATGTGCTTGGTGGTTTTGTGACTTATTTTTTTTTTGTCATTTCTATTCCTTGGATTTACTAGGTTTTTGACATTTCTGGCTCTGTCTTAAGGATTTTGTTTTCTCAGGATTGCCTTTTTAAGCGATTACTTTTTGACATTAAGGCATTTTATTGTAATTATTACAATTTCTATTTTTGTTAATCTTCAATTTTAGTAAGATTTATAGGGGACTTATCTCTCCCTGGACACTACTCTTCCAATCCTATAATGTCCAGTATTCTGCATTTCTTTCTTCACTAATATACTGCTCCTTCCTGTAGACAGGACTGAAACTCTTTGAGTCATTGGTTACATTATTATTATTATTAGTAGTAATGGAGTACAGTGTGTCATGCACACTTGCTTGCCTCCTTCTGCATTACTTTCAAACTTAGTTGTTAATTCACTGATTGTATCTTCATCTCTTACTCTCTAAAATTGTGTCAGTCTCACAAATCTAGAAGTTTCCTAGATGTTGGTTCATTCTGACAACATTTGTTGTGCATGAAAACCGCAGCCGGGTTGCTGTTCTAGATTCAATTGTACTTTCTCATCTGGAACTCTCTCTGTCTTGCTGCATTCAAAGCCAATGAAATTTCTAGTCTTACCCATTCTCTATCTGACCACCACTGCCAGAGCACTACTTTAAATGGCAATGTGGAAGATGTTGTCCCTGTCTGAGAAGTAAATTTGCTGGAAACAGCAAGTATACTGAATAAAGTAGCCACACAAAGAAATTCTCAGGAAACTGCTTACAATGGTATTCAGGTTACTTCAAGTTTATCTTTGAGATAAATACATAAGTTTGAATAGTTCACTGCCATGGTTAGCTTCTCTTAAAATACTTTAAAATAACCTTTTGCTTTAGTCTTCATGAGGAGCACAACCTTTATTTTAAAGGTAATTTATATTTACATTCATTTGCATTATCACACTCCATCTGTCAGTGTTTGTATTATTAATAAAAAGTGCTTGCAGGATGTAAAAAAATGAAACATAAAAAATGAAAACTTAATATATAGCATAGTGCCTAAGGAGACAAGCAATATGAGTGAGCCAGTTGTGTAAAATAATGTAATATTTCAGAATACACAACTGGAATAGCTTGAAAAATATGGATAAAATATTTTGAGATAACTATTGTAAACTGTGGACTGTGACATGCTATTTTTTTATTTTCAGCTTAATAAGGTCATTAATATGCAAATAGCTCAGGTTTTTTATTGCTTTAATTTGCCTCTGGAGGAGAACAGGCTGCAGTTGTGTATTTTCCATTTATAAAACAATCACTACCCTTGACTTAGAACTAACACAATCATTTTTTCATTATATTAAAACAAAACCTTCAGTCTAAGAAAAAATATCACTTAATGGTCCTACCTGCATTTTTTATATATTTCAGTATTTACCAATTATTTCTAATCAATTCCAGGATAATTCTGAAAAATATAGAGTGAAAGTAAGAAATAATTGTGATAATTATTTTTCTTTTTCTATTTCAGCAGATCAGGGAAATTTCATTGACCGTGGAGCACTTGTTGAGAGACAAGTGTTTTTGTGCCACACTAAAACTGGCATCCTTTTGCTTACAGGAATAAGGATCCACAGTAATACAAAATAACACTTAAACATTTAGTGATTTTAAGTATCATTCAGAGATACCTCCATTTACCCAGGCCTCTTAAACCGCAAAAAAAATTGTTCTCTGCATTAGCATTCTGAAGAAGCTTTCTAGCATGCTTAACAATACATTTTGTTTCATATCTTAAATCTACAAAGTTTTTGTAATCGACTGACTTGCACTTGAAAGCAGGTGTTTATGAAACCATGTAAAATGGCACCTCTCTTAAATGTTTAACTTTCACCTGTTCTTTTATTTAAATATTTAATTACAACAGTCCTGCAGCTTACAAAACAGATAATGTTAAAAAAAGTCACCATGATCAAAAGTACACGTTGTACAGCAGATTTTGTACTTCAATACTAACATATCGGAAGTGACTGGTAAGAGTTTCCACAGTAATTCTAAAAAATAAACAAATTAAAATTTTCACTGTTATAAATTAAGCATTCTTTGTAAAACTGAAACAAATAAATAATAGTAAAATAACAGAATAATGTTTTCAAAACTGCTTAATCCACTTCAGTATTGCAGGCAGTGGATTTTGTCCAGATTTCATCAGTCAGAAGGAAACAACTCTGTAATGTCGCCCATCACACTCAAGCAGACAATCACAGTGGGCCAATTTAGAATTGGTAAATGACCTTACCTACACTGATATGAAAACTGAGTTACCTTGAGAGAAACCCACTCAAACAAAAAAGAGAATGTGGGGACATCACATGGACATAGAATATCGGTGGGACTGGTCAAGTTTCTCTGGAACTTTGGTACTCAAACCAACCCTTTAACATTTCCTGTTGACATGATCAAAAAAGCATGGAGCTGAGGCATAATTAACCACAGTGTAGAAGCAATGGTCCTAGTCTATTTTTCTAACAGGCAAAATCTGAATTTGTCTTTTCTCTAAATGGGGAGTTCCAGCAGTATGGAGACACAGGTAATAATAGACAATGTCTTTGAGTATTGGCAACACAGAAGGCATCATCAGAATCTGGAGAAAACCCATACTTCCTATGTAACTTGAGTACGGTTGCCAGATTAGAAAATTAGAAATATGGGACACTCTTAAAATCTCCCTCTATATTACTATATATTTATAAATTTATACATGCCCCTACACACCCAGACTAATACATTATATAAAAGTAGAGGCATAAGTTAAAAACATAAAGCAAGGGTTTTAATGGGTTATGAGGAAAACAAAAGTAAAATCATTTCAAAATTATTTAATACAAGCTGAAAATAAATTCTGTAAAAGTGAAATCATTTTAAAATGTTTATTTAATACAGACAACAGAGAAATATTATTATTTAAAACAGGCAGTTAGAAAAAAAGTGGGCCGTGGCAAGTAGTAACAACACACTTTCTTGACACTGAATGTTGCAATGGTGATACAGAACTGCACAGCAGCGTGGCTGGAGAGCTAAACGGTAAGAGAGTCGCTGCCCTCAGCCTACCATAGCAACTGAACAAGTTGCAAACAGGCAGCAAACACTACTTTCCTCTTTACATTTCGGTTATTTTTATCAAGAGAATCTGAGAAAAGTATAATTACTTATAAAGTTACAACTAAGTACCGTAAGAAGATAGTAGAAATATATTTTTATTATGAAATTTGAAAATGAACTAAATAGGGACCTTTGGGTGTCCCTACAAGGTCAGTATGGGACAGGGGACAAAATGATCAAATATGGGACATGCCCCGTATATAAGGGACTTCTGGCAACCCTAAACTTGAGTTGTGTTCTGCTATAATTTTTTTGCTTCCTAATTAAAAAGAATAAAAATAAGGCACCACCAACTGAAAAATGACTTGTGTGTTTTGCTGCGTAAGGGTGCTCTTAGTCCATAAGCTTCGATGAAACATAGTTAAAAGAAAATCACACCTGAAATGGGAATTGTTTTGCTTTTATTTAGCAAAACCAATATGCCAACAGGGTAAGCTAAATTTAATTGACAATTCTTTTTAATGAGTCAATGGCTTGATATAAAAATATTGCTAGGATGTCATTTTTTTGCAGTGAAAAACAGATGTCTTGTCTTGGTGTGTTTTGTGCAGTTTCTCTTGTTTGTTCCCTTGTTTTTCTGTGCGGCATGCAACCCAAACTTACAGGTATAGGTATTGATCCACATGTAGTTAATGATTATATGAATGTTTCTAAAACCAGCGTTATGTTTGTATTATATCAGTGTTTTCTAAAACCAGTGTTATGTTTGTATTATATCAGTGTTTCATTTCTCAGGCTGATGTCTCTTCTAATCATAATTACCCCAGGCTAACTAATTTCTAATTAGAACACATTTTCTTGGTTGAAAGAACGATTTTTTATGTACTGTATATAGCGGCTGACTTTTAAATGTAGAAAATGATTGACTATTGGATCAAGAATATGAACAACATTTTGGTAAAAAGAAAACAAAAATAGACTTTGGAAGATGCTGATCATACTACATAAAAAGATTTTTACATATATAGGGCTATTCAAAAATGACAGACAAAAAGAAACCAATTAATTTTTTTTTTATTAGAAAGAGGAAGAGGACAGTTCAAAGTCAAAACTGTATCCCCTTTATAGAGCCTACCATTTGAAAGTGAACTGAAGGTGACGTAACTGAGCCCCAGAATTACAACATAACAAACCTATAAAGAATAAACAATGCAGTGATAGCATGATATGGAATTTCTACGAAATATGTTTGTACTGAATTTAATTGTTTTTGGGACTGAATAATGACAGAGCAATGTTTACCACCTCACAGCCATAATGAGAAGTGGTGTGAAAATTTGTAAGAATTTAATTAACAAAACAGGTTCATGGAAACATGTTTATTTCTGGAAATGTTTGTAATATTATGTATAATTAAACTTACATTTTGGGAATGAATGATTTTATATTAACAATTCTTCATATTCTGTCTTGATATTAAACAACTACCAGTCACATACTGCATGTTGAATCCCGAAAGGGCACTAGTATGGAAATGTATGGATGAATGAAAGAATAACTTGATGAATGAAAATCCATTAGAAAATATCTGCCTAAATGAAGAAAGATAACAGGAAACCACTATGAGAAATGTTTCAGTGGACTGAAAGCAGACTAATAAGGAATAGGAAAATTGTCAAGTCACCACTTACTTTTCCTTAATCTTTGTTTTTCTATGTAAGGAAAGACAACTTTTGCCAGAACCCAACACATTTTCCCCTAAATGCCCACTGATATTATTTGTTGATTGCCAGAGTTAACAATGCCTGTACTTCTTCTTCTGAAAATAAAGCACAGTTCAAAGACCAATAAGTGCCCTGAAACAAAAAATGAGAATCAAGGAAACAACAAATATTCAACCAGGGAAAGAAACAAAAAGGAACAGGTCAAATTCACATTGAATGTACATTCACCTAAAACTTATTCTTCTTTAATTGTTGTATTTTTTGGACAGGGCATTAAATTATATATTTTAATAAAAAAGTTATTAACAATAATGTGATTGTAGTTTATTTGCTTAAGACAAAAAGTTTGCTTATCTTAATTATGTCCATATTTCTACAGTTATAGTACTGAATGGTTGCACAGTGAGTTACATTAGGTAAATTATTTTTAAATTCAGGATCTTGTACTTAGTTTTACTTAGCACTATGTGTCTGTGTACACTTTAATATTCTGTGTTCTTTCTGGAGTAAGTGAATTTCACACATAGGATGAATAAAGAACCAGCTATTGATTTAATCATTTATTGGGTTGTAGAAGGCCATAGCGTTTCCTGTCGGCATTAGACAGAAACCAGAAAATTCCACAATCCTCGATTTCCACACACTAAATCTATTTAAAATAACCAATTAACCTGTCATTCAAAAACTAAATGTAAAATCCAAATAGTGGAAAAGTGTTGTTTGATAAAGCAAATTGCCTGTTGAAGCATATTTTAAATTTGCTGTGATATTTTTAGGTCTTGGTTTCAAGATTTTCATATTTAAAACATATTAGTAATTTTAACTTGACATCTACAATGAAGAAATATTAATTTAAATAATATAGCTGTGTTAAAAACTTCATGTGTGAAATCCAATTTGAATTTATATAAATGTTATTGCCAGTAGAAAAGTGCATTTACCTTGATGTATAGTAAACATTAAGCATAGATAAAGTCTACAGATTTAGAGTAAATGTTGATATTCATTAGATAAGGTTTATCAACATGCAGTACAGTAATCCCTCGCTATATCGCGCTTCGACTTTCGCGGCTTCATTCTATCGCGGATTTTATATGAAAGCATAACTAAATATATAACGTGGATTTTTCGCTGCTTTGCGGGTTCTGCGGACAATGTGTCTTTTTACTTCCTGTACATGCTTCCTCAGTTGGTTTGCCCAGTTGATTTCATACAAGGGACGCTATTGGCGGATGGCTGAGAAGCTAACCAATCAGAGCACGCAGTTAAGTTCTCCTGACTGAGAAGCTAACCAATCAGAGCACGCAGTTGAGTTCCTGCGTGCTGAATGCAGTGTTAACCAGGAAGTCTCGTCTCGCTCATTCAGCATCAACGTGTTTTGCTGTGTAAAGAGTTGTGCTCTTTTGTGTTTATCTTTGTGCATAGTCAAGCCCTTCATTATGGCTCCAAAACAATCTGCTACTGCTTCAGGGGCCGTGCCCAAGCGCAAACGGAAGATGTTAACGATTGCCGAAAAGGTAAACGTTTTGGATTTGTTGAAGGCTACGATTCTTTTTATTTAAAAAGTAGGAAAGGAATATAAGATCTACGGCCGCAGTGTCCTTTTAACCAGGGTGCAAAACGAGTTGTAAGTGGATGTAATAAGGCAGTAGTCTGGATGGAATCTGCTTTAGGGATTTGGATTGAAGACTGCCAGAAGAAGAACAACGGCAGTGCTACACAATCGCCTGAAGTGGCTCCTTTACAAGGGCTGTAACGCTCTCCTTTGTTGTGCAGTAAAATTAAACTCATTGTTATCAGACAAGTCATCGTGTCATTGTTGGTGAGTAACCATAATTAATTTTCTTCTTACAGTGCTTAGTACATGTACGTACGTTTAGTGTCACTGTACACACATTTATTGTATACTGTTTTTCTTGCATTGTACGTATTTATTGCTGGTGGCCTGTCTATCGTAATGGCTGTAACATATGATATCGGAGACACTCAATATCTTTAAAATAATATTTAGGTTTTACTGTATATAAACAGTGTGTTTATATACATAATTTCAATGAATCTTACCTAATATCTAAGAGAATACAAAGGGATTATGCTGTATAACTCTGCGGGGAATATTTATAAACAATGTGGGAGAGTTTATAAGGGCTTAAAATATATAAAAATAACCATACAAACATATGGTTTCTACTTCGCGGATTTTCACCTATCGCGGGGGGGTCTGGAACGCAACCCCCGCGATCGAGGAGGGATTACTGTATATTTATAGCCATTTTTATTATTTTCAAAGCAAGAAGTAAAAACAAATGAGGCAGTGGTGAGTTTTACACAAAGAATACCAGCAACATGCTAAGTTCTGACATTTTGACATGTTTGCATTCAGCAGCTCATAAGTGGTCAAGAATTCTTTGAGTGGAATGATTATTATCAAATCTGTGCATAGAAAATTAAAGACACGATAGAGGAGCCATTTCTGGTGAGAACAGGATATAGTTGTGTTTAATGCAAAGTAGCGGTTTGACAATATAAGAATGTGTTTTCTGGTTTCTCTGTGCTGCCATTTTGTGCCACCACCACCTAGATGAGGTTCTGTGCAGCTTCCTGTGATGCTGGAATAAAGGCAGGTGCCCCAGCTATTTACGAGAAGTACTGCACCAGGGGCCTCATACATAACGCCGTGCGTAGAATTCGCACTAAAGCATTACGTAAGCACAAAAGCTGAAATGTGCTTACGCATAGAAAAATCCAGATGCAGGAATCTGTGTGTACTCCAACTTCCACGTTCTTCCGTTACATAAATCCCGGTCAACATGAAAACTAACGCTCGTGCACGCGCCTTATGTCCCGCCCCAACTCCTCCCAGAATTACGCCTCTTTGAATATGCAAATCAATATACATCGCCTTTAAGCTCAGCCTTCTGTGAAAAGACAATGGGAAAAGCACGGGTTAAAATATAAGAATTTCAGCGAATACCAAGTGGAGGCAAAGGAAAAACATACTATTTGTTTAATTAAACCGTGGTATAATCAACAAAAGGAAGTTGACTGAGTGACATAGCGTGTTGGAGAAACTTAAAAGCTCAGATATCAAAGTCGCCGTGAAAAGGTGAGTCGTAGCCCACCGTCTGAGTGTCATATGAAAGCATATTAGGGTACAGACAAAAAAAAAATAGGCACACGGTGGGAAAAAAGCACAAAATGTCAACTTCAATCTCGAAATTTCCACTTTAATCATGTAGTTTATTTTGTCATTAAAGTAGAACATCATAAACATCATCTTAAAATTGTTTAATTAACCAGTTTCTCAAGTCACATCGTAATTAAAGTAGCACGTTAAATGCTTTGTTTTGTATGTGATCTTCTATGTGCTCTATGTATGTGAATCACTACTTGCTTCTTAAACCGGCTCTCTTCCTCCGACTGGACACAGAATCCATTACATTCGTGATATTACAGCTCTCTGAATAACTAAAATACTGAGATGTATTCGTGGTATCATTTTCATGATGATAGTTAAAGCACGTTATTAAACATGGGTTTCACGGCGCAGTGATTGTGTGCAACCTTCGATGAAATTATTTATTGCAGCAGTACTCATGGGCGGCTTTAGGCTTGTGGCGGCCCTGGGCAGAGAAAGAATCGGTTGCTCCTTCGCCCGCCAATGTCAATATGGTATCTTATGCACAGTGGATGGCCACGTCCGTTGCGGACACTGCATAGCCGCCTTGTGCTCATGACATAAGCGTTTAACTTTTGTCGTAATTTGCCGCTGCGTTTTTAACTGTGTCATTATTTTCTCTTTCTGTTTTATATTCAATATATATTGGCGTGGCCGCCCCTGCAGTCCTTGCTTTTCTTTCTCCAAGTAACCGATCGCCACACAATCAGCTCTGTAATAGATGTTAAGCCATCTGTAAGCTTAGAGCGCTGATTCTTCAAAACGTTTAAGGAACATTGAACTATCTTCGTAGTACATGTTTAATTATTCTATCCTTCACGCCAGTCCCAGTGAAGAATATAGATTATTTAAATGAAGTTAAAGTTTTACCTGTATAACACTGATCATCAACTGGCGGCCCGCGGGACGAATCGGCCCGCTGAGCCATTCAATCTGGCCCGCGACCGGATTCCAAAATTGTGAGGATCAAAAAGAAAATGGTTGTCCACACTATTAAAGCAACAAAAAATAACAACAACTGAGTCTCTTGTCAGACTAACCACCATTTATGACTATATTTAGGCTACACTCCAAAATGAGGACAGACTCAGACAGACTGCGGCGTTAAGCATTTATTGTTTCAAACAGGTTTAAAAAAAAAAAAAAAAACAACGAACGCGTAACTTTTCCTCGTGCCCTTACATAACATATGTTTTTTTTTATTACTAAGTCTCAACAACATGCTTGAAACTAGCAGAATCCTCAGGTATAAAAACTTAAAATAGCATTGTAAATAAATAACCTGGTACCAGAACAAAACAGGTCACAAATAATGTTCGCACATCAAATGAAACGTTAAGTGGGCTTGAATTCAAATCACAATGCTGAAACGGGCTACTCACAGTGCTTAATCAATGGCTAAAGTTACATTTCCCCTCTGACACCAACTTTTTCACATCAGGCTTGGCCGCTGTCAGACTTATGCGCAAACAGTCCTCCAAAGACTGGGTTGACAGTCGGTTCCTCTCTTGTGTTTTTATCGAATTCATCTTGGAGAATGCAGCCTCGCAGGTGTAGGTTGAACCGAACATGGTGAGCACATACATAGCCAGCGTTTTCAATGTGTCATAGGTCTCGGGACAAGATACCCAAAATGCGCTCAGGCTTTCAGCACCACGGAGAGCCGACTTCATGTCGCCTGCGGCCTGAATTTCAGCCAGCTGGCTCTGAATGGCCGACTCGTCTAATGGCAACATTTTCACCGCGTTTGTGGAGAATTCTCCGCTTGGGCTGATGGTGAATGGGTCACGCACAAATCCAATGACATCCCTGGAAATGAAAAAGTCATCAAATCTAGCAGAAAAGTTGTCTTTTAATTGTGTGATGAATGTCTTCATCTTGTCTGTTACGTTGCCTTCTCCCACCGTCTTCAGTGTGTTAAAGTGCAGCAGCCTCCCTGACAACAAATCTGCGTGGAAAAGATCGAGTTTGTTCCCAAAGGCATCAAGTTTTTCCACCAAATCCACCACTGATTTTCCTTTTCCTTGCAGCTGGAGATTAAGTGTATTCAAATGGGAGAAGATGTCTGTTAAAAACGCAACGTTGCACATGTATAATGTGTCTTGCATGATGCGGAGATGGTCAGCTGCCGCTTTGGATTTACTTTGTTTTAAAAAATCCACTACTTGCGCACGGAGTTCAACAAAGTGCTCCAGTGCTTTGCCCTTACTAAGCCAGCGCACGTCATTGTGGAGTAACAGGTCATCATGAGAAGCCTGGGATTCAAGCACAAATTTGCGGAACAGGCGGTGCTGCGTGCTTGAAGTTCCTCTGATGTGGTTGATAATTTTCATCGTTTTCTCCATCACCTCTTTGAGCTCCCCACTTAGCTTTGCGCACAGCACGCTCTGATGGATGATACAGTGGAGTGCGTTAGTTTTAGGAGCAACAGTCTTTATTCTGCTCACCAGACCCTTGTTTTTTCCAATCATGGCAGGTGCACCATCTGTCACTGTCAGGTTGATTTTATCCAGGGGCAATCCATGGCTTTTAAAAAAATCCTCCAGTTTTCCAAAGATGATGTCAGCAGTGGTGTTGTCCTCCAGTGGAAGCAATGCCAGCAGCTCTTCTCGGAAATCTTTGCCATCAAAGTATCTGACAAAAACGCTCAACTGTGAAATATCGGTGTTGTCAGTGGACTCATCAATAGCTAGCGAAAAGTATTTGGCTTCCTTAACCCCGTCAATGACAGCTTTCTGCACTTGCTCTGCCAAAACGTGCACACGACGTGCATTCGTTGAGGCAGATAGAGGTACTTGTTTGACAGATGCAATAATTCTGTCTATTGATTTGTCGGGGGCAAGTTCCTCCAAAACGGTGATCATGCACTCCTTTAAAACATCACTTTCCGCGAAAGGCCGGTTATGTCTGCAAAGCACCCAAGCAGCCTGCAGGGATGCACACGTCGCTCTCTCTTGATCAGTTAAAGTTTGAGTAATAATGCCATTTGCACGGGAGTAGGCAGATTTCAATGTGGCGATTTTTCTCTGACGAGCCTCTGACTGTTCAGGATATGAAACCTTGAAATTAGAATGTTTTGTGTTGTGGTGACGGCGCAGATTGTATTCTTTTGCAACAGCAACAGTTTCGCTGCAAATTAGGCATACTGGTGACGCATTTCGGAAGGTTGGCATGATAAATGCGTACTTTTCAGTCCAGTCATCATTGAAGGACCTGTTTTCTACATCAACTTTGCGTTTCATGGTCTTTGAGAGTGCCATTTTACCTCTTTTAGGAGACCCTTTCCTGTCACTTCCTCCGTGTTTGTTTTTCAAGTGCTCTATTATAAAGTTGACTTGGCCTAATGGAAATGATGCAAAATATCTATCACTCCTAGTGGTTGACTGTGGTATAGGTGATGGGAGCCTTGAGTTTTGTAATGCAATGGAAAAAGTATAAACATTAAACATAATGTTAAACCAAATTTAGATATTTATTAGATTTTCTTCTTGGGGGTCCGGCCCCCAAGGAGACTGTCTGGTAAAACTCTGGCCCTCTGACAAATATAGTTGATGACCCCTGCTGTATAATATAATAAACATATTTTGCTGCATTTCATCTTAAAAATGATATCGTCATCATATGTAAATACACACTTTATAAAGTGGCTCAGGTTGTGCAATATTATAACTGTAGTGCAAGTTTACAGTGAGGTAATTTTACTTATAAGTACAAACAGTTCTACAAGGAGCAATTGATTGAGTGCGTTTATATTTCTTGGGATGAAACTGTTTCTGAACCGCGAGGTCTGTACAGGAAAGGCTTTGAAACATTTTGCCATGGCTGAGGTAGCGTGTGCTTGATTCTGTATCCCGCTAATTCTCTTTCCGATCAGCTGCTGCTGTGATTCACACTCAGATACAGTGATATAAATACTCTGAGTGGTGCAGAGAGAGTAATATGGAAAAAGATGATCCACTGTGGCAACCCCTAACGGGAGCAGCTGAAAGAAGAAGAAGGTGCAGTGAAAGTAATAACGCTAAAGCAGTTATGGTATTTGGTATACTATGACTATTCCCTGGACCATTATATTGTTACAAGTTAATTACAATCAGATGCATTACACTAATAAACAATATGTAGTTAGTTTCAGTGTATTTATAAAGCTGCGTCAGGAAAATAAGGAGTAACTACACAGGAACAGTAGCACCGCTTTGACGCTGGGTGCAAAACCAGTCTGCAAAACCGAGCGGAGAACTTGCGTACGACAAGGTATGAGGTACCGTGGAAAAGTGCGTGGCTTTACGGCAGTTGTAGGTTTTATACATCTTGATTTGAACGTGGAAAAGTTCTTACGCAATATTTCTGTGCGTACGCACCGTTTATACATGAGGCCCCAGATCTTCTTGGACAAAGCCTGAAAACAATGAGGAATAACATAAGATATGTATCTTAGGTAGAATGTACAGTGGGAACAGGGTGAACTTTTGGCCTTGGAACCCTTGCAGATTTAGTTTTTTTCTCCAGTTGTTTTTTTCAGTCCACCCATTCATCTGACCTTATCATCACACTTATCTTTACAGACTTAGAATACAATATTATATATAAGGTCAAGATTGTTTGAGTGGAATGATTATTGTCAAATCTGTGTTTAGAAAATTAAAGAAACGAGAGAGGCTCATTATATAGCTGTGTTATAGATAGTTAAGCTCATATTGATTTATTTTTTTATTACTTATTCATTATTATTCTTCCCTAATATAACTTGTTTTTCTTTTCTTGTAACTATTTCTTTGACATCTTGCAAATAACTTTTAGCAACACTCTATAAATGAAACTGTGGTACAGAAATAAATGTTGTTGTTGCTGTTAAGTTGGATATTCAATTAAAGTGACACCTGATTGCAAGACTTGCTCAAAGAAATACACACATGAGACATAACATTTTAGAAAACACATAAAAATTAGGCTATATTGACAGGTGTTCTTCTTTTTCTTCTTTTGTTACATTTCATATCTCTCTGAAAAGATTGAAACTGTATTTGGTGAGTGAAAAGTAAAATGATAGTTTAACAGCTATATAAACACAATGGGTTGCAGCTAACTATTTAATGAGCATAACAGGCAGGCTATGGGGATAGTGATAGCATAACAATAGTCTTATAATGCAACCACAGGTCTTAGAAATAAACTTAATATAATCACAAAATTTAATTAAATCAAAGTATAATATTTATCATTAAACATTTACCCATTATTCCCATTTACTCTTTCTTTGTCAAATTATGCAAATAATGCAACATCACCATCCAATCAGTGCATAAAGCAAAGAGTCCAGCAAAATACAGACAATGGAGAACTTTTCTACCACGTTGGAAGTGAATGTAAAGAATGCAATCATTGAAGACATAGACAATGGTGAACAACAGAGGACAATATTTTATGTGGCTTTCAATAAAGTTTTATTGTTTTATTGTAAGTTCATTTGAGGCGTTCTTGTACTTTCAGTTATATCAGCCATTCAAAGTCTGTTGATGCAGTCCTGTTGTCATATTGATTGTTGCACCTGTCTTTTATGTTATACCAGTTTGATTATTATTAATATTCTTATTGTTGTTGTTATTGTTGGATTATTGTCAGTGTTGTAGCCTAATTTTTTGCCCACCCCAAATGTTTATGCCTCGTTTTTGTTCATGTCCATATATACAGTTTTTGACTCTTGTAAATATTTCTTTTTATAACAAATCTTGTATAACCCCTTAAAAACAACTAACTGAGTTCCTCAAAAGGAAGGTAACTCCAGACTTTGATATCATGGGTGATGTTTTTAAAATATCACAAGTTTCACCAGAGCAAGAGACAGAGAAAAAGTGGCACCTTGGAATGTAGGTCTCAGAACTTATCCATGAAAGAGAGGCAAGGAGTCAGTAGTTTACCCTGAGCAACAAATTATCAGCAGTGAAATGAATAATAAATCTCTTAAAGTTATGTGACATGCTGTGTCACAGTTTAAGTTCTTAAAGTAATTTAATAGTTATTTATAATGTTTTAATAAAAATATAAAAAGGTATTTGTAGTTATAATGCACTCACTTGGTGTTTGGCAAATAGTGCTGCCACAAGGGATAACAAGGTAGCAATGTGAAGATGCGCATCTGTGTTTAGTTTCCTCGTGTGTTGCCTGCTGTGCTGAGGGCCTACGGATCCGATGTGCTTCCTCTGGGTTGAACTGGACCAACACCAAGGCTGTCGCCGAGCACTACAAAGAAAGGCATGGGACGTTATGTTTAGTTGCCTGCACATACACTCAGTATAGTTGAGAAAGTTCAGAATTACTTACGAATGGGAGCAAATAACACATATCCACATAATGCATCTAAGTGTAACATCATGGGTGTAATTTTGTATTCTTGAGGATGAGTCCCTATTTTATCTTCTTTGTGCTAGTGAAAAGAAAAAAAAACATATAGATAAAAAAATATGTATAAAGATAAAAGACTCTGCCAACCAACAGCTGTTTTATCCATAATTGCACTGGCAGAATAACAATAACTAAATAAGGATTACAAATTATAGTTAAGCCTGGTCATGTTTGTCACTGACTGAACTTGAAACAGCTACATATTCTGTGATGTTATATACCATTAGTAATTATACCGATTGGTCAAAGGTCATAGTGTTTAATTTGCATATTCAATGTTCAGTGTATACTATGGCTATAAAAACACAATAATGGGATTACCATGATTAGAGTCAGTGTATTATTAATATAGTACTCTACTCACAAGCAAGTTTTTTTTTGTTCTTTCTGGTAATAAAGGCCTCTATTTCTCCTACCAAACAAAGCGTTTAGCATGCTTCTCTTATAATAGCTTAGTCTATGAAGATTTTTGAAAGGATAGCGTCTTTTAACTTAATTACTTGACTCATAGTGCTGGATAACAAATAATGCAGTCAAAAAATAGGTAATTGATGCAGTCTATTTAACTCGTCTTAAGTTTTTCAAATGTGCACTACCATTAACAATACATTCTTCTAAATGAGTTTGCAAGATGTTAATGCATATTCCAATTTTCATTTAAGTATTCAGTAAACAGGGTAAATGTGTTAAGTCAAATAGCTAAATTATTTCTCAAAATGTACTTTTTATATGTATTTCATATGGGTGATGGAAAAAGAGGCAAAGAGTCCAGATTAAAATGTTTAAACTGACACATTGTGCTGAAAGCCAAAGGCTCTGCTCTACAGCCTTCCTCAGACTTTTGATATTGTTTGGTATTTTTATGGTACTTAATGGTCCAATAAACATGTCCTTCGCACTATCAGCAAGCTGAAATTTATTGAACCACTTTAACACTAGAATTACCAGAGCCTACGAAAAAACTCGTAAATCCGGCACACCTTAAATCCCTTCGCACCTCTCCGTCAGCCTCTTTTGTCTTCTAAATGTGTCGATAAGCCCAAGCAGCCTGCTATACCATCCCCCCACCACCTTAGAACGGGCAAGAAAAGAAGTTCTCCCAGTTCCTTCATTGATTGATTATCTGGGAGTGAGCTACCCAGAATTGTAAGGGGAAATAATTTGATGTGTGTTTTGTGTCTACAACAATCTATGTAAATACATTGTTAAAACAGAAACTTTTTCATGTTTTACTAATAAATAACAAAATGTAGACATGATCTGTGAATTTATACTGGCGCTGTTAGTCAGATCAGAAGGGGGGGGGGGGAGGGAGAGCATGAACGTGACTGAGAGAATAAAAATGAAAAAAGTAACTTTTAGAAATACCATACATTTACAGCTGATCTGATGCTGTTCATTTTCAAATAATATTGCATTAGTGTGACGATGTTTTCTGATTGGTACTATTCATGTCATAAATGATTTCTTTCGAAATGTCACATATATATATTTGTCTTTCTTTTTTGCCCGGTGTTGCATTGACATCGTGTACCAGAGGGTGTGAGCTTATTCAGTGCGAGCAGGAACACGCAGGTGGCCAGTTGCTTGTGCTATAACAAGCTTGACCTGGCGACGATGAACGCACATGTGCTGTGCAAGGCATGCACAGGGGCTAGTAAGAAAAGAACAGTGTTCATGGCTTACTTTGCAGAGGAGCTTCGTCATCGCTTCTTACAAGAAAAGGTGATGGGTAAAGCAATAGAGGATGCAACATCGACAGGCTTCTGTTCCAAGACCGCCGCTTCCCCAGCCCCTTCAGTGAAATAGTAACCACAACATAGAAAGAAGTGTGTACATTGCAACAGATACACATGTTGTAAACATAGAAAGGACGGTCCTTGGGTGTGTGGGAACTGTTAACATTTGAATGTGATGATTGCATATAGCGCAGAACTGACCTCTGTGTATTATTCTTTCCTCTGCATGTCCTGGAGTACAAAAGAAACAGCACCATACAGCAACATGTGAAGACTGGCAAGAAGGGGAAAAAAAACACGGTCACTGATTACAAGCACAAGAAGGCGTGCAAATGAATATGAATAATATGAATATTGTTGCATCAGTGCCACAGTGTTTTCCAAAATGTACTATACAGGTCATAAAATGAGTTATTCCAAATATCATATATACCTATGTCTCTGTTTTTTTGTCAGTGCGGCTTTGACATCATCGACCATAAGGTGCATACTAATTCAGCATGAGCAGGAACACTCAATAAAACTGAATCAAAAAAAATTCAAGTGATCATTTGGGTGTCAGCTTTTATCCCTCCAGATCAGAGAATTTCCAGGTTTATTGTCTCAAAAAACAACTCACATCTACGATTATTTCCAGTTTCAGTTAAAAAGCAACTGCGTCAGATCTGGGGCGTGGTTTGGATGTTGTATTGTGATCGTGACTGAGAGAATAAAATTGAAAAAAAAAAAAACGCTAACTTTTACAAGTACTATAAATTTACACCGGCGGTTAAAGACACAAATCAAATGTATGTTTTTATTGAATAATGTTAACAATAAGAGCAGCTCAAAATAGCAAATTTGCCTGGGAGCTGGTTTCAAACTCGCAACCTCCGGATTATAATTCAGCAGATTTTACCACTGCACCACGGAAGCTGTCGTATTGTACTTGTACCTTTTGTGAAAGTGTTTATTTGATATTTGGCCATCAGCCTTCACACATTATATAGTTCATGTCTACATTTTGTTATTTATTACTAAAACATGAAAAACGTTTCTGTTTTAACGATGTGTTTACATAGATAGTTATAGACACAAAACACAAATCAAATTATTTCCCCTTACAATTCTGGGTAGCTCACTCCCAGATAATCAATCAAGGCAGGAACTGGGAGAACTTCTTGCCCGTTCAGAGGTGGTGGGGGGGGGGGGCGGTTTTGGGGGTGGTATAGCAGGCTGCTTGCTATTTTGGCTTATCGACATATTTACAAGACAAAAGACGCTGAGGTGCAAAGGGATTTAAGGTGGGCCAGATTTACAAGTTCTTTCAACATTTTTTTTATTTATATAGCACAGTTTCATACAGCTAATGTAGCTCAAAGCTGGCTCTGGTAATTCTAGTGTTAAAATAGTGTGAACAGAAGGAATTGAGCCTTGCCAAAGCATTTTAAATGTAATACAAAGTCTTCCTTGCACCTCTATTACAGACTCAATGTACAGTATGACGTAACATTCAGTGAGCCACCAACCAACTGTCCATGGTCATTGAAACCAAATTTAACATACAACACTGCCACAGCACTCTATTACTCCACCCTATTGACTCATCCGTGGTGTCTTCACCTCACAAGATTGTGTGGTGTCATGTGAATTTTTATTATGTTTTCTTAAAATAGGAACAAAAACATTCACAAACTACAGTAATAAATAGTACACTAAATGGACAGTGGTAAACTACTCAACGCAGAAGTGATGCTTGGATAATTTAGGCTAATATTACTACACAATCATGTGGTGCCCCATAACAGAAATGTCCACGGCCCTTCCCAGAGTTTAAGACGCACTGCCCTGAAAACTTGCAACACCATGACAATTGTCTCTCCTGCAGAGTTTTTGGATGGGACTTTAAGCTACTTGTGCAACTGAACTGATTAGGAAGCTGGAGAAGACACAAATTTTACAAATGGAGAGATTTTTGAGTTTACTGAGGCAGGCATCAGGCACAAAATACTTTTGTATCACAGTGTTTCAAGTAACTATCATAAAAATGCAAGCAAGATTTTAAAAAACAAATGTGAATGACAGCAAAATCACCTGTAATCTAAAAGAGATTGTGATTTGCCTAGGAGAAGCATGCCTAAGCATTAATACACGATGAACAGAGACAATGTTTGGCCAAAAGTTGTTTTCAAAAGATTCATGACTAACAGGGTTTTCCTACAACAAATGCAGGTGGTATGGGAGCTCTGCTTGAATTTTGATGAATTTTAATAAGCCATGTCAGAGTTTAATTGGAAATTAAAGATTTAGTTTTGTTGGATGAATTCTACAGTTTTTCTGATTTAGACAGAACACATCCATCCATCCATTATCCAACCCGCTATATCCTAACTACAGGGTCACGGGGGTCTGCTGGAGCCAATCCCATCCAACACAGGGCGCAAGGCAGAAAACAAACCCCGGACAGGGCGCCAGCCCACCTCAGTTAGACAGAACACATAAAATGTAAATTCATATGTAATATTTCTAGGGATATCATTGGTAAATCTATTGGTCCGTAAGTCGGGGAAAAATAATTGAATGTAATGCTGGAAGTTGATGAGTCCTTTGCAAGCTTATTCTACCTTTACAAAATGGAATAACATGTCACAGCTTTACTTACACCTAAAGGTGACTAAAAAAAGGGCCCCAAGCCAGCAGATATCATCTAAAGACAGTGAAGTTGGGTAGGACAGGCTTTGCATCTCCAAAACCTTAACATGGATAAATACACAGAGACTGTCTGAACAAGGCTGCTAAATAAATGTGAGGCTGGAATTTCTCACTACAATGTCCATCCATAAGATGTACACATCACAAGGCTGACTTTATCGGTTAATCTAACAGGGGACATGACAGCACTGGGCTTTTCATGAGTGCGTTACAATACAAAAGTTAATATCAGAAAGGGTTCATTCTGTCAAGGGCCGAGAATTACCAAGGGTTCAATGGATGTTTCCAATATATCTTGTGAACCTCCTGAGCAGTATTTTTTAATAAAACTACATATGGTTTCTGATAGTAAGTTTCTAATCAATATGCTATGAAATATGCTAAAAATCTATTTTAAGAATGTCAAGACCTGCCTTGTGCAGTAAGTTCTTTACCTACAAAAATCAGTATTCATCATTGTACCTTGTCAGCTACTAGAATGGATTTCATTAGCATTTCATTGACTGAAAGATTGATAGACGTACATTTATAACACGGTCGTGGTCCATTTAAATTCTTACCTGTGTTAATATTTTAGTAAGGTGGGCATTGACTGTCTGATTAGAGTGTTAATTTTTGTCAATATACTAAATTCTCAAAAAATAAAGTTTGAGTTATTTTCTTACATTGTTAAACAACCATCTAGTGGCATATTTTAATATAACTCTGTCATTTTGGAAATATAATCAGTGGGTTAAGAGTGGAATGCACTTATTCTTTCTAATGTAATATCAGTTTTCTACATTTCTTACTACGAAAGAAAATGTCTGTGACATTCGCTGTCTATCGTGCTTGGAAATTGGGTGCTGCTGATTTTGTAATGTTAACTAAACATGAAATAAATTTAAGTGAAGTATAAAATAATGTTGGGTAAAGGATATTAATGTAAAAATCAGTACAGTGACGTGTTAATTATATCCCAAAATCCATAACATAGGATTAGGTAATAACATCACAATTTAAATCATTTAATGCTTTCCATAGAGGACACTTTTATACTCAGTCCCTTTTGAAAGTATTCAGTCCCCTTCATTTTTTCATATTTTGCTATGCTGCAGCTTTGTGCTAAAATCATTTTAATTATTATTTTCTTTGTTTACCAGACACCACTCAATACCTCAGAATGAAACAGCAAAAACAGGATTTTAGATTTTTTTTTCAAATGTATGAAAAAGAAACTGAAACATTGTATTGGCACAGGTATTCAGATCCTTTATTAAGACACTTGAAATGGGGCTCAGGTGCATCCCATTCTATTGATTATCATTGAGAAGTTTGTACACTTGGTTTAAAGTCTAAATGTGGTCAGTTCAACTGACTGCACTTGATTAGGAAAGGCACACACTTGTCTGTAGAAAGATCCTACAGTTGACAATGACATCAGAGCAAAATCCAAACCAAAAGGTAGAAACAATTGTCCAAAGAGCTTAGAGACAGGATTGTGCTGAGAAACAGGTATGGGGAAGGCTACAAAAACATTTCTACCGCATTAGAGGCACAGACCTCCATAAGTCTTAACGAGAAGAGGTTCAGAACAACTACTTTCTAGAGACGGCAGCCTTGCCAAACTGAACAATTGTGGGAGCCATGCCAAAAGGGCTGAATAAGAACCTGAGCTCAAGAGAACCATTTTGGAGATGGGACTAACTACCAGAAGGACAAGCACCACTGCAACACTCTATTAATCTGGGCTTTATGTCAGAGTGGCCAGACAACACATAAAAATCCTTTTAGAGTTTGAAAAAAGACACCTAAAGAACTTTCCAGCTAGAAAAACAATATTCTATGTTCTGATGAAACCAAGATTTAACCTTTTGGCTTCAATTCTAAGCATCTCATCTATAGGAAACAAGGCACCATTCCACTAGTGAAGCATAATGGTGGAAGCATCATGCCTTTGGGTTGTTTATCAGTAGCAGGGAATGGAAGACTAGTCAAGGTTAAAAGAAAGCTGAATGGAGCTAAAAACAGAGATATTAAATAAAACTTGCTTCAAAGCACTCTGGAACTCAGACAGGGTTGAATGTTCACTTTTCAACAGCAACATGGACCTAAGTAGAAAGCAAAGATAACACAGGAGTAGCATAGAGTCAACTCTGAATGTTATTGAGTGGCACAACCAGTACCTAAACTTGAATCCAACTGAACATCTCTGGAAAAACTTGAAAAATTGCTGTCTGGTCATAGCCTCCATCCAACCTGACAGAGCTTAAGAACAGACAGGAATGTCAGAAGATCCCCAAATCCAGGTGTGTGAAACTTGATGTATCATACCCAAAAAGACATCTGGCTATAATCATTGCCAAAAGCGCTTCAACAAAGTACTGAATAAAGGGTCTGAATACTTGTGTCAGTGTGACATTTCAGTTTTCTGTTTCAAATAAATTTGCAAAAAAATTCTAAAATCTTGTGTTTGCTTCATCATTTGGTGTATAGAGTGGATAAAGTTAATTTAAATGATTTTAACTTAAGGCTGTATCAGTGAATGGGTGAAGTGAAATGAAGTGATTTGAATACTTTCCTAAGACACTACATATACAGTATATATATATAGTCACACATATTCACATAGGAGGCAGCTGAAGGGCTTAAATAATTATAATTGTACAATGGACCAGGGGGTGGTGCTGTCCACTAATAACTTCTCTCTTTCCTCTGCAGACCAACAGAAGAAAATCCCACCTTAATGTTCTGACCTCACTTCCTGTTCAATTTCTCATTATCTCATTTCCTGTTCTGACTTCCATGATATAACTATATAAATGGCATCTTAACTCAAGGTATTTAGTTCTGTTCTGTACTCCATCTGTAAAGACTGCTTTTGCTTCATTTTATTTCTAATTTTAAGCAGGAATATATATATTTCTCATCTACTCTAACTATTCTGGATTCTCTGGTGCTTTTAGAAATTTTAGATGAGACCTCTTTGCATGCTTGTAGTCTCAAACTTTATTTCAAATCTAAGACATGTATATGCAGAATTGGAATGAACTTCCGCACAGAAAAGCTTGGCAGTAGCACTGCACAACTAAGAATGCTTCTTTTGGCAGGCAGGGCCCAGCAGAATTCAATAACGTTGTATAGTTTCTAAACTCTGGTCAAAGTAGAGTTAACTATGTTTTACAACAAAAAAAATTACTTAGTGACCAGGGGCCTCAAGTATAAATGGTGCTTATGCACAAAAATATTGTGTACACCCGTTTCCACACTGTGTAAAAACTAATGGCATGAAGGCTGTTCACATTATCATGGCAGCCTCACACTGTATGTATGCAAGTTTCTGCTTGGTTTTGCAAATAGGCAGTACTCAGCATCAAAGCAGTGCCACTGTTTCTGTATGATGTCCTTTTCAATTTTAGATTCACATCAATAATGCATAATTTATCAAATTACATCAAAATAATAGCATACTATTTACAAATTTAATTCAGTTGATTGTAACAATATAGTGTTGCATGGAATGGCCAAACTATTCCAATAACCAAGGCTGCTTTAGCATTGCTAGAAGATATTCTCTGCAAAGTTCTGACCAGTCTCGGGTTTTTAGCCACAGGAGCTTTTCAAAGTGAACTTGCTGACCGATTGGGTATTTCACATACATTACTGAGTTCTGCCATGCCAGCTGTATATGATGGTATTATCTGCTTGTCATCCAGATATTTAAGATTTACTTACATTGTGGCTGAACTGGGAAACAACTGCATGCATACTGCTATTGCAATGGCACTGGACAAAAATACAACAGCCAGGGATGAATCATCAAAAGAATGGCTCAAGTGCAAGCCACACACTCCTGGGGCTCATATTCTCGTCCGGCTCATTCCTCCTGTCTTGCACTGGCTCTCTCTCAATCTTGCATTCTTTCTCTTTCTTCTTTTACCTCTGTTCTTTCTCTTCTGCTGATATTTCATCTATTTTTTCTTTTTCAATCCCACTCCTGCCGTGCAGGCTCCACTTTATCTATCCTCTCTCTTTGGGGTGCAAGTGCGCCAAGCTACTACACAGTTAATATATCTGACCAATTCACCCACCTCCGCAAGTATATGCGGTGCAATCCAGTACCCCAATTAACCATTTGGGCCATCGGACCTTACTTTTATTCTATGTTAATTAGTGTTCCCTAATTTTAATTATTTATTTTGTCTTTTTTCTCTTTCTTCATCATGTAAAGCACTTTGAGCTACATTGTTTGTATGAAAGTGTGCTACATAAATAAATCTTCTTGTTGTTGTAGCACACCTACAAACACCCGCACCCAATTAAAGCCTGCAGCGAACAGGGCCAGATTATTTATTTAAAATCAGCCCAATGTCACGGACCATTCAAAACACACAGACCACCTCCCCAAGGCCCCATTTGCATGGGAAGGCTCCATCCTTCTCTCAGCCCAGTGCAACTGGTGGCCCAGGTCTGTGGCGTGGCCCTACACTGCACTAAAACAAATAAAAGCATTACACTAACTCCATTCCTAAACACAACTTAAGCCCCTTAGTAATAACAGGACATTTAAGAAAAGAACTTGAAAATGACAATAAAAACAGTAATAAATAGTCCATTAAAAAGTTCAAAGTTCAAAAATGTCCTTCTCAGGCTTAAATTCATTTTTCAAAATGAGTCTGGCACCTAACCCACTTGCTGTTTCTGTCTTCTGCACTTTGTTCCTCACCGCCTTGGCTCATCCCACACCTCCTAAAAGACTGGAGCTTAAATCCAGAATAAATAAATTGATAAAAACGAGGTTAGAACAAGCAGGAAGCTGTCCTCTAAAATTATTGAGCCCTGGTGCATCCCTTTGAAATGGATGTTTCTCCTGATTACCCTGTTTGGGTCTCACAGCATGGGGAGACGTCAACCAACAGGAGCAGACAACCTTCTGATCAACTAATGTCCTCGACAACCATACCATGGCATTCCTTGTGGGGGAGTCCCTCTGGAGTAATCTTGTTGCTCCTGCTTTCTCCTTTACCTTGCATTCTTTCTCTTTTGCTGATCTTTCTTCTGTTTTCCGTTTTCAATTCTCCTTCTGCTGTGCAGGCTCCTCTTTATCTGTTTTCACTAATTGGGGTGCAGGGGCATCAAGTGAATATCTCCGTGACACAACTGAGATACTGACCAATCTGCCCGCCTCTTCACGTGTATATGGCATGGTCAGCCATGTACCCCAGATAACCACGGAGTAAAATGTGCCTACACACACCCACACCCGATTGCAGCCTAATGGGGCACGGTTATTTATTTAAAATTAGCACAGCATCACGGACCACTCATCACAGGCAGATATTGAGGAGGCAGCAAAGGCAATTCAAGAAGATGTAGACAACCTTCAGAACTAAGCGAACACTTGGAAAATGCAGTTTAATGTAAAAAATTGCAAAGTGCTACATGTTAGCAAAAGGAAAGTCAATCATAAATACATGATGGGAGACGCTGTCCTACAGGAATTAACCTACAAAATGGACCTAGGTTTTTATAGTAGCAATGTGCAGAAGCTAGTAAAAAGGCAAATAAAGTGTTAGGTTGTATTGTAAAAACTGTTAAATATAAATCAAGGAACATGATGCTTGGGCTATATAATGCACTTTTGAGAAAGCATCTGGTATATTGTATACAGTTCTGGTCTCCATGCTACAATTAAGACATAGTAGCATTTGGTACTGAGTAGAGGAGAGCAACCAGGAGTTAAGGACATAGCATACCCTGAATGACTGTGAGTCTTTAGTCTTTTATGGCTAGAAGTAATTCTTAAACAAGAATATACTGTACATGTTTGGTGACAACTCATTAAACAATTTGTAGTGAATAGTGGTGAAATCTGCCACTGCAAAGGCTACACCCTCAGGGCTCTTTTCTATAATACCCACCCCCAATTCCTTCATTCCATGCACTTTAAACCATTCCTTAGGAAGATAGCAAAAGCAACTGAACAGAAGACTTCACATTGAAAGAAAACAAAAAGATAAAATTGCTAAGCTTAATTTTTACATTGTAATGAGTGTTGTGATAGAAGAGACAAGTACACACACACAAATCGGAGACCACTGTAACCACTTGGCTTCACATGTCTGAGACGTGCTTCTGCCTGTTATGATATCTTTTGACTATTGCATCACTATATGAGATGACAACAACAAATAAACAGAGTTTAGATAAGCATTGTGGTCAATGTATATATTACATGCTAAAATGCTGTGGCTATATTCTGGCAGGTGTGGCCATGTGCAGTAATGACAGCTTGGAAACTGTGTGGAAATTTTTCGGCCATCTTGTTAATTGTCCATAGACTGAAATAAAAACTATTGAAAACAGAAAAATGATGTTTGCAAGTTTTGTTACTTCAGTAGAATCGTCAGTACAACAATTACGGCTTTATCGGGTCTAGCAGGGGTCTGTCTCATGGTTGCTCTGGCCAGTCAATGGCGCCTCCTTCCGGGACTCCTGGTGTTTATGGCAGCAGGACTGGAAGGGGTGGGGTTAAGTCCTTTCCTCATGCGGCTTCTCGGTGCTGTGGGGAAAGAAGGAGACAATATCATTAGTGGCAACATCCCCTCTCATCCCAGTGGAATATTACATATCTGAACTGAGCCTGTGCATGACACAGGGCATGTCCGTATTTCCAATTAGACAGTAATGTCAACTTACTTTAGTTATTCTTTTAGCTGTGCCATCAGACTGTGGATGCTGGTCAGCCTCGTCTGTGCTTCTACTAGTGTCTTTAGGCAGATTTGTTGAATTGGGTATTTTGAGTACTGAAATATGCATCTACTGTGGTTCTTTGTTAACAACTCTGTTAAGGGCATTCACCTCCTTTTCATGGGGTGGGAACACATTGTTAAGGTAAAATGCATATTTTTCAATATATATTTTCACAAACAAAGCTGACAATTATTTCAACCTTACATCGACTCCAACACTACCATCATAACTGACCAACAAGTAGCACATACAGCACCTACAGTATGACAACGTATCATTCAATTTTACCACTAGTCTGTTGATGCCAACATTTCTATGTTTAATAGGAGTCTTTTGAGGATGGTTTTTGACTGTACACAGTATACCATATTCAGAAGCTTGCTGTCTATCAGATGTCATTATTGAAATCACCACTACTTTTTGGAGTACAAAATCACAGCCCCAGCTTTGAGTAGCATCTACATAAAGCATTGGACTGGTTTAGAAATTAACACTCAGTGAGCTGTCTACTTCTTTAAGCAAAATTCACTCATGGTTGTTTCTAGATATTTATATTGAACATCATCCTCAATGAGACTACAGAGAATTAAACCTGTTTATCCTTGAGAAGAGGAGACTGAGTGGGGACTTAACCCTGGTCTTCAAAATTCTTAATGGCATTGACAAAGTTGATCCAGCAGAATTCTTTCAACTTAATGGAGAGACACATACTGGAGGGCACCAGTGGAAGAGGAAGTGTATTTATGATTGAAACCAGAAAGCACTGCTCTGCTCAAAGAGTTTTGGGAGTCAGGAACAAATTACCAAGACATGGAATTGAAGCAAAAACCTTGGCTGCTTTTAGAAGTATATGGATGAGATACTTGGACAGCTTAGCTTTTAACTACACAAAAAGCCTGATGGACTCAATTAGCCCCGCATTTGTCAAATGTATTATGTTCTTATGTATGTTCAGCGTCACACTTATATGGATCAGCCTTTAAATTTACAGCTTTTTGCTTTCCAGACAAATCACTTGGGAACAGGGCAGATTTATGAAATCTCTGGGTCAGTAGATCCATAGCTTTTGAATATGTTGAATCTCTGAGGTCAGACCAAAGACTTGAGGCCACATTTCATTCCAGTAACATCCCTTCTACTGTATGTACCTGCCATTTAGCATTTCTAAGCTCCCCATTGTTATTGAAATTATATTATTCATCTCACTAGTACATTTTGTGACATGGCTACTGTCCCATGTTATCCTGAGGAAAAAATCTCTCTGGCTACCTTCAGTAGACTCTTTCTCTCTTAACCTGGTTCTAAAGGATGAGCTTCATCCTAGGTATCATGAGCAAAGACATAGCTAAAGTGAGGGGATTTACTTCTGTTTTGCCCTTGGTAGCACTTCCTTCTGTCCAGTTGCACCCTGTGCCAATTAAGGATCCCTACATGCATTTTAAAAAATAGATTTCAATATTTTTTTTCTGCAGTTGTTCTCCTGTTTTCCAGGATACACTAGACAGAAGAGATACTGTATATACTGTGAGTTCTTATTTTGGCAGAAATGCAACAGTTTCCTCAGTTGATTGTCAGCTGGACTGATATTTTTTGAACCCAGTGAGTTTTGCTCATTTATGGAAGTAATTCTCTGTTTCATGACTGATGGTGGAATTTAACATGCTCAGACAGTGCATTACTGGTTCTGGAGTCCCAAAGCATTTTATTTAGCTTTAGACACCCTAGGGTGACATCACATGTCAAAATCAAAGTTTCCTGGGGGAAACCGTGTGTGTCAGAAAATACTATAGCTGTGTTTTTTGCTTGTAACATCATAATCTAAGACGCGCTGAAGCAGATAAGCTATGCTGGGAAGTGGACTACTTCTCTTCAGGCCAAGTGACATTTACATATAAAAAGTTCCCGAGTTGGAAAACATCTCATCTGGGGTTTTCAATTGAAGAAAATAAAGAATGGTTTTTACTTAAATTAATTTAGGAATAAATAGACATGAGGGGAAAATAAATTCTTTTAAAATAAATAAAACAATTTCAACAGTAATTAGTAGGCTACTAAAAATAAACCTATGGGGCTTTTAGGAGTGTGTGAAAACTTAAAATTTCAGTAAAAAAAGTGAATGAATAAATTGCACTGTTCTCTTTTGTAAGAAGACAAAAGGCACAAGATATGGGGTCTGGGGCACCTGAAGGCAAACCCCGTATGTTAATGTAAGAAAAGGGCATAAAAAAAAAGAATAAATGATGAAATGTAGATTCTCAAGATGTTCTTCTTACAAGATGGTATTGGCCCCCTTTATGGTCTGACCCCAGAAGTGATGTTAAAGTGCGGAGAGGTGTCAATCTTCCTTTCTGCAGAGTGTGAAGGAGAAGAGAGCGTGTTATTAGACAGTGCCCCCCCTCAGTGGTAAATCACACTTACCTTAAGTTCCTCCCCAAGAACACACGTAGGACACTTTAAATGAAGTTTCAAGAGGAGAATGGCTGTCTGTCAATTAACACATTGACTGGCATATACAAGGATTTTATTTTCCGTATGCCAACTGTGAGTTAACTTGAATAGATTTTTTAGAAAAAATATTTTTTTATTGTGAGTTTTGCTCAATAACAAAATACATTTAATTAGTAAATTAATAGACAATTTACCAATTGTCTTTGTGGCAGTCAACTTGTTAAAGTTATTTAATTCACTAGTAACGAATCACTGTCTGCACCTTGAGTATTTATTTTTTTTACTCTTTCTATGATTAATGTAATCTGATTAGCAGCATATTTTAAAAAATATATTTTCACCAAATGAACATATTAAATATTACTGATTTTATTTTTAAGCATGAGCCAACTATTAAATCTTTAGTTATTTTACAAGCGTTGTCAAAAAAGAAATATAGTACCATGGTGTTCATGTAAAATACTAGATAGCAACGCAAGAACTGAAATGATAATTAAGAGATACGCAGTATGAGTCAAAAATCTCAAAGGCTTACAAAGAAGTGAAACTGTTTTTAAATTCTGCTTTGGAACAAACATTTATTGGCTTATATCTCTTTTGATGAATAATCCATCTATTATAAATAGCGTAATTTTCAATTTAGGGTCCTGGGGAATAGGCTTGCACACTCTTGGGCACAAGTCCTGGATTGAACATCCATTCATTGTAGGTGACACAAAGCTAATGCACACATCCACCAGGCCAATTTAGAGTTAGCAATGAACATAACACATACATGTTTGGCAAGTCAGAGAAAAAACTAATACAAACGGGGAGAATATGCAAACTCCACAGTGTTACATTTCTGCTAGGGCTCCAATTCCTTTTCTTGCTCATGTTTGATTAATATGATTATGTTTATTTTATTATTTATGAATTATTCTGTATTTTTCTTTAGATGTGTATATTATTTAATCTCTATGTGTCTACACTTGTTCTTTTACATTCTCCAGAATGACTACCTGTCTATCTCCATCAAAGGACTACCCTCAACTCCCCCCTCAGCCTCTAGTGGTACATTGTATGTGGTAGGAGTTGGTGAGTTCTCTGCAATGATTGTTTTGATTTGTTGGTTTCTTTGCTCAGTTTCTCAACATCTCTTCGGATTTGTGTTATTGGGACTTGCTCACCAGTGGACTGCCTATTGTGCTAAAGCAGGTCCTCCTGGGCCTTTTGCATTCTTTCATAGTTTTGTGTTACAGTGAATTTTAATCATTCATTCATTAATTTTCCACTGCTTATCCAAAGCCGGATCGTGGGAGTAACAGTCTTAGCAGTGAGTTCCATAGGTCCCTTTCCCCCAGCCACACTTGCCAACTCCTACTGTGGGATCCCCAGATGTTCCTATTCCACCCTCACTACTTGTTTGGGCTTTCCTCATCTGTCCAGGTGCCTTCCCTATCATCTGACCCAACCAGGTCCTGATCATTTGACAGCTCTGCCCCTCTCTTCACCTGAATGTCCAGAACATATGGCTGCAAATCTGATGATACAATTATGAAATCATTCACAGATCTTTAGCCTAAGGTACTCTGGTACCAAGTTCACTTATGAGCCACTTTAAGTTCGAACATGGTGTTTGTTATAAACAGACCATTCCTAGCACAGAAGTCCAATAACAAAACACAGCTTGGATTTAGATCAGGGAGGCCATTGCATCAATCAGCTGTCTCCATCATTATCCATGTGGGTGTTATATCTCCCAGAATAACTATGGAGTTTCTGGCTGGGACCCTTTCCAGTATCCCCTCTAGTGACTCCAAGAAGGCTTGGTACTCCAAACGGACATTTGCATAAGCACATATGGCAGTCAGCGTCCTTCTCTCCACAACTTTCAGCCACACAGAGGCAGCCCTCTCGTTCTCAAGGACAAACTCCAACATGACATCAACCAGTTGGGAACTCAATAAGAAGCCCACTCCTGCCCAATGCCTTTCCTCCATGGCAACTTTGGAGTAAAGGAGAGTCCAGTCTCTTTTGAGGGGTTTAGTTCAGGAACCAAGCGAGTGAGTGGATATGAGTCCAGCTATATGTAGTTGGTATCTCTCCACCTCATTCATCAACCCCCACTCCTTCCCTCTGAGAGAGGTGACATTCTGCATTCAGAGTCAGTTTGTGTGTCTGGGGTCCAGTTCACCAAAGCCTCTGCCTTCAATTGCTGCTCAGGTCACATTGCACCTGGCTCCTATTCCTCCTGCAGTTGGTCAACACACAGGAGGGTAGACCCATGTTGCATTTTCAAGAGGCTCTACCTGGAGCTTTTGCTCCAGACAACATAGCTCCCAGGGTCACAGGGGTACACAAACCTCTCCACCACAATAATGTGGTAATTCCTTGAGAAGGAATTTTAATAACACGTTTTACGTTAAAAAGATTTTTCGTTTGACCCTTCCTCTTGTGGGAGTTTTTGCAACATTTTTGGGACTTTGCTTGAAGGAACTCCCAAGTTCATGAAACACAGTGCTTGGTCTACGATTCAAATATAGAACTCTTGAGCTAAGAGGAAACAAAATTGACCATTCTTGCTGATTTGAGATCATAATATTAGATTTAACTACTTTATGTTGTGCGGTGGAGTCTGACATATGATGAAAAGGGGTCAAGCATTTAGGGCTGTCGCCCTAAATGCTAGAAAATGAAGTCCAGGACCTTCACTGGCCAGACCAGAACAGGCTCACCCCAGATCGGCTTGCCCCAACAACTACCTGCAGTCTTCATCCTGACTATGCCTAAAATGTGAATACAAGCTTTAACAGCTCAAAATCTTCTTGAAAGTCCCAAAATACCAAAAATCTCACACAACTTCACCCACCTCCTGCAGTACCACTCACATAAAAATGGACGTAAACTCATATTGATACCTAACACTCTAAATGTGTCAGAACATGTTTTTACAATTTGAGACATCCTGCTTTTTACACAACTTCACTTCAATTTAATTTATTTTTTATATGGTGCTCTTGACTGAGTGCAAGCTCAGAGTGCCGTAACAAAATTCCCAGGTAATATGGAAAATTACTAATTGCATAATGCATACACATTAAGATACAGATTTCGTTAAATACACAGTAAAACAAAGCAGTTCAAAACCAATTAACATAAATGGAACCCAGCAATATCTCTTCATTAACATTATTGTTGAGCTATGGAGAGGAGAGGAAAAGAAAAACTCCATTTGGCAGCATTCCTTGAGAAAATAAACCTCTGCGGTGGTCCACGGTCATTTAGAAAAGGAAAAGTCAACAACAGAGTCAGACGCAGTCAGAACCATGGAGACCTCGGCCCCTTC
This sequence comes from Polypterus bichir lapradei, assembly GCA_026402145.1. Lineage (NCBI taxonomy): Eukaryota > Metazoa > Chordata > Cladistia > Polypteriformes > Polypteridae > Polypterus > Polypterus bichir. Next base: position 68,949,434 of record JANRMT010062819.1, read on the forward strand.
TGGGTATTCTACAGTATAAGTCTGTGCTGGACCATCTAACATGACGACAGAATCTCTTCATTTTTTAATTTCAATGCTCCAAGTATTTCATGTCTTTTTATGGGTAGGGAAGCAGAGGCACAGCAGGAGGAGAGAAACATAGCAGAGTAGGGTTAGTAATGGCTCATAATTACTACACTGTACATACATTTTTTAAAAATCGAGAAAATGAGCAAACTAAAAACGTTCAGGTTACCCAATGCACAATGTGATAAAATTAAATACTGCCACTGTATTCAGTGTTGGAAGAGATGTCTTTTCTTGAGTTTAACACAGATATAAATAGCACACAGAGCTGTCGCACTTTCAATTTCTGATTATTAACATATAAGACCTCAGGAAATGCTTCAGGGAAAAACTGTGTTATAAAATTTACAGCTGTACTGACACAAACAAATTTATTTAATCTTACCTCTTCACACCTCTGGTCTTTTAAAAATTTGTCAGAGTTTTCATTTCCACTACAAAACTTAGTGATTTTTTTCATATTCCCATGATCCTTTGTGTGAAGAAGTGATTTCAGAGTTCAGTATTAATATCCAATCCCATTTAATTTGAATTGGCATACTTGATACTCTAAATAAGTGAAATAATTCTGTTGGATAAGCTTCATGGATGCCTTTGAGAATTGTAAAGACCTAGATTTGACCCCAGGCAGCTTCCTTTTCCTGGGACCAAGTGCAAAGTTCATGCAGGTCTAATTTCTTTTGTCTGTCAGAGTTACATATGCCTATTAACATCAATGTCCTTGTAAACAATCTGATTCATTTCAGAATAGATTCAACTTTTAATCCTGCTTGCTCACAATTTATATATTATAATTTGTTATGTTGTTTTATTTAATAAACAAAATATAACAAAGCATAACCCAGTGAAGTGAAAATAACATAGCAAGTACAATAGTATGTTCCAAAAACACTCCAAAAAATCAAGCCAATCAACCGTCTCACAGAGAGCAGAGCAATAACCCCTTCTAAAATGATTCTTCTCAAAGGATACAAAAGCAAATAGGATAGAAAGGTTGAGGACAGCATCTGGCATGTTTGCGTTAAGATTGCATTAATGAACGCCTTCCTAATTTTGAAAAATTCTGAAAAGATCCTGATGGAGACAATTTGATTTTTTTCCATTTTGACATTTGTCATAAAAATCAAAGAAGCCACAGAAAGGTTTGAGGCAGCCACCCGTATATTATACCCTGGCTGCAAAAATGGTTGAAAGGTTTGTACTGATGTGTACAGATTGGAGTCCAGAACAGAACTGAGGGGATGGAGGAAAGGTGGCAGTTTTAAAGGTCAGTATAGGAAGTGATGTCAAAGGGGAAGGAACCAGAAGGGTGTACAGTACATCCATAGGCTCACATCTATGACGTCAAAGGGGCCGGAACGAGGAATGACGTCATCAGGGCCAGGTGGAATTTGCTGTGAACGGTCTATAGAAAAATGAGAGAAAGAATCAGTACACTCCGCTATCTCCTGGTCTGGCTCAGAATTACTTTCATTCAAGCCCTTTAGCTGCCTCCCATGTGCATGTGTGTGACACATTATATAGAACATCACTTTTTCACAGATTTACAAATGGTAGATTGGGATTCTTCCAGTTTAGCAGAGTTAGTATTATTGCAAGTAATGTGATATATGATTTTAATTCTGATTTCCCAAAACACACATTAATCCCATCTGGTGCCACTTTAAATAATACAGTTAATTCATTAGGAGTTGTATAAAGTCCAAGGCAATCCAGGAAATAAACAAATATTTTTGCCCCAGTTGGCTTATGAGTAGGACATTACCAAAACATGTGCTTGATAACATCGTTCACAGGTTGAATTAACCCTGGGTATATTTTAGACGTTTTTAGACAGTTATATGTAAATGGTAAATGGTTTTTAAATTAATTATGATATGCTTGTTGAAGTAGATTTCATTTTATGAATGGCTAAATTAAATTACTTTTCTGACATATTAATTAAGAGTTCCCTTCTCATCTTTCCCTAGATCATTAAAGGTAAATTCCAAAAGAAACCTAAATAGAAGCCTAAATACTTATCCAGACAAAACAATAACACATCAGGAGTGGATATATGTTAATGATGAGGAAAGTTAGGTTGCTTTTAGCAAAGTTTCTAATTTATATATAAGTATAAAATGCTAATGTTTGTCTGTCTGTCATGAGATTACTTGCAACCTAATGTGGCTAGAATCTTGATCTTGCTCTTAACTGAATACTTATGACCTGATATGTTATCTAAGAAATTTCAGGTAGCGGCAACCTGATGGGCAAAAACTTTTATTGTAATCAAAGCATGGTCCCTGCAAACCCATCTAAATCCCCCAGGGCACAGTACATACTTTACACATGTGTTCAAAATTCATAATCAGGAGTGAGCTTAACAACACGCAGAGAGTTTACTGTTGTTGTTTATTTATAGCCTTTGGTTTTGGGATAGACTTGTTGGAAGTGAAGGTCTACATGTTTCACTAGTTTCTATATAAGAATATTAATGTGGTGCTGGAAGATTAAATTTTGAGTAAAATAATTCAAGAGATACAAATACATTATTAGTACAGAAGACTGAAAACATCACAGTCCCTAGCAATTTGAAATAAGGTGATTATCAAATATACAGCAGTAGCAAGACCAGAAATCTGAAGGTGTATGAACTTTAATAAAATGCTGTAATCTAAGACAATAAATGGCTTGTACCACATGTTTGAAAAGAGGGACTTCTGATTGTTTGTATGAAGAAACTTGCTTAATTTGGTTGGCTGTGCCGAAAAATTAGCAGGTTGGCTCAGAATTTTTTCACTGGAAGTGGTGGTATGAATGCTGGTGATTTCAATCACAGTTACTTGCGCTTGTAAAATAGTGAACAGCAATGAAGCGGTAGATTCTGTGGGTTCAATCCTTGCTTTTTAAAGTAGCTAAGTAAAGACCTGTGCTTGGTGATAATAATAGCTAGGCACTGATCTGAGATATCTGAGAGACAAAAGAGCAAAACAATTGTGCTAGTAACTAAAGCTTTGCAAGCAGCCCAACCAACCGTGTTTCTAATAAACTTCAATGAATACGTATTTTTGAAAGCTGTAATAGACTTATGGTTAATTTGCAAATAACAAAAGCTATGTTCTATGTTTTTCTCCTCTTGAAGTCCCAACCATAACATTCTATCAGCTCTGATTGGGTGGCCTAGTTATCTATCTGGTTCTACTGGTTTCAACCTTGCCCTTTTATGTCCATGACATAATATGGAGGGAGTAGACAAAAGCTTCTCTGCCCTAAAAATGTTTTCTACATTGGCTCCCCATCTTCAGTGAATGTTAAATCACTGGGTTCAGGAAAAATCAACAATAGAAATATTGATATGGAGATGATCTATCCAGTACTTCCATTTAATTTCACTTAAGTCATACCATCTGAAATCGTCCAACAAAACTTTTATTATACAATACAATCAATGATACACAATCAAGTATATTAACTTATATAATATTTATTATATACACAAACAAATGTTGAGTAAAATGAAAAGGAAATTGAATCAAGTGGACCATTTCAATAATACTTAGTTTGAAACTAAACACATTAGTCAAATGAGGTAAACAAGCTGCATAGACAAACAGATTTGTAAAGGAGTGTTTTAATGCCACTGTGTATGTTGACCTTTACAAATCTAGGTGTGTGTCTGTGTGTCTGTGTGTGTTCAATTCATTCTCATCATCCAGCATATGTCCTGGCAGGACAAGCAAGCTGTCAGCTATCTTCACTTATAAATTAGAGTTTGTGCGAGTGTGTGTGCAAGTGAGTGCATTTGCATATGCTTCTGGGTGTGTGTACATGTATATTTAAAATAAGTCTTTCAAAAACTACAAATCATAAGATCTGGTCCCATGGCTAAATGGTACAGGCTGCAAAAAATTATGGCTAAATCAAACAATTTTTACTGTAGTTATACATACATTGTATTAGGATTGTATATTTGTGTGATGTCTTTACTTAAAGTAACAAGGTCAGGGTACGTTACAAGTATTTACAGGTATTTCAACAGTTTGAGCACAGGCAGGTTAAGTGACTTTCTCAGAATCGCACATTGTGGCAGATGCTGAAATTGAACCGATAACCTTGTGGTTTAAAGTTCAGCGCCTTAACCACTAAACCGCACTGCCTGCCAAGAGTCTCTCACAAAGACATCTTTCAAGTCACTGCAGCTGCAGAGTTTTATTACAATCAGTAATCATTTCATTCCAGAACTACTGTATTCCTTAAAAGGAATGGATTAATGTACTGTAAGCTCAAACTTTAAAATGTGTTAATTGTTTTCTTATCTTGAAAAAGCCATTAATTTAACAACAAACTGCATTAGAGTGGAAGTATCTTTTAAATTTAAGAAAGCTATACCAAAGTGTACATTATTTCTGTGTTTTGCTTATTATGCAGACATTTTATTATATGTTCATGAGGGAGATTTATCTAGTTATGACCAGTCCTTAATATAACATCTGGTGGTGTCAGAAACTCCACACAGAGCCATAACAAGGTTTGGGACAGCCACCCGTATATTTGGTATCCTGGCTGCAAAATCGTAAAAATGTTTATACAGCACTGATGTGCACAAAAGCGAGTCCAAAACAGAACTGAGGGAATACGGAAAAGGTGGAGGCTTTTAAAGGGGAAGACAGGAAGTGAAGTCAGAGGGGTCGGGCTCATAAGGGTCTTCAGGCATAGGCTGAAGATGTGACATCAAAGGGGCCAGAGCCGACAAGGTCTTCCTCCATAGGCTCAGACCCGGAAGTGACGTCAACAGGGCCAGGTGGAATCTCCCGTGGATGGTCTGCTGGCCAAGGAGAAAAAGAATCAGTGCATTCTGCCACATCCCAGTCTGACTCGGAATTGCCCTCATTCAAGCCCTTTAGCTGCCTCCCATGCTCATGTGTGCGACAGTGGTCACTTACACAACTTTAGCAATACAAAGAAAAAAATCACTACAATGTTTTTGCAGTGCAGTGTCTTCATAACACTCAATAAAACTTGCACAATTTTCTCTTATATAAGTATGGTTGTACCCAGATGATGGACTGAATGGTCTCTAATTGTTTGTCGAATTTCGTATGTTCTTATGTTTGAGTGATCTTCTCCACCTAGCGAAAATATGACTGCTGAGCATTAGAAATCAGTTAGGTTTTCTGTTTAGTGAGACAAATATGTTAATATATGCATCTTTTTCAAGCTAGTACATTAATTTTCAATATACTTAAGAAATATTCTTAAGAATTCTGTGGTATTATTACTATTTATTCAGTTGATATTATCTATTTTTTTAACCCCCTGTCATGTATGGGCATCAGTGTATCTACTTACGGGCTTTGTTTTGGTATGTAATAACCCAAGAGGTTGAGATTGGTTGCTATCATTAACGTTGTCTTCTTCTCTCCCCGCAGCACTGAGAAACCACCCAGTGAGGGCAAGTGACTGCACCTCTTCTGGTTCTACGTTCATAAGAGTGCTGGATTCCCGGAAGGAGGTATCATTTGCTAGACGGATGAACTGCTAGACTGAGCTCCCATTAAAACTGACTTACAAAGTTCTCTATTTTTGCCCCAAAGCAGTGGGCATTGCATGCCAAGATGGGTGTTACTTTTGTTTATTTTTCTTTGATGACCCGGTTGGCGCTCCAAATTTTGATCCAGCAGTCTGTTGTTCCTGCACCCATCCATATCTGTGATGCCTTAATAGATTCCCTGCAGGACAAAAAACAAGAAACAGATATAGTGATATTTTATTTAATTTTAATTTAACTAAATTTGTCATTTTCATGATGAATTAATTCATTTTTTAGAAATGATTATTCCAATACAGGGTTGTTACATCTGAAGCTCTACAACGTGCCTTAGGAATGCAGTAGGGATCAATCCTAGACAGAGTATCAACCCATCACATGGGACAACTCCATGACCACACACTGACTCACACAAAGAGACAATGATAAATGGCAAATAAAATGGCATGCACAACTTTGGGATGCTAAGAGAAACCAGAGGACCCAAAGAAAGCTTTTGTGGACGTCGGGTTAAAACTCCACACAGACTTTGACAAGTCTGGTATTTAAACCTGTGCATATAAGGAAAATGCTAGCCAGTGTCCCACTCTTCTTGATATTCACTGCAATATTAAAAAAAACTTTTAAGAATCCCTTTTGTTTCAAGTGGATGTTCTAAAAAAGTTAATGGATAATCAAAGACCTGACTATAAAGAAGGAGGTATGAAAGAAGTTTTACAGAAGCCATAATATAATTATGGCAGTAATATCTACAATTACTGTTATCATATATAATGGCATTTATGATAATAAAATCAGTGGGTAGTCAATTCTGTCTTGCCATGACGACATCTTGAGAATTCTCATTAATAAATATTGCTACTTAATTCTGCTACACATCAAAACCAACATTTGAATGACATAAAAATCCGCAAAAATAGTACTTTGTTATGTTGTCAGTTGTTTATTTCAGATAACTCTAACTGTAGACTTTCTAAGCCTAAAATGATCAGAATTTCATCTGAAAGGGAGACTCAGACATGACTAATTTATGGTAAGTGAATTTTAAGTCAATTTTGAGTAACATAAAAATAAAAGATGATGACTGTTTCTTTGACAACATTGCCACATTGTTAGCTGATGGTATGCCAGAACCATGTTTTGGCCAACCAATGCATTTGAAATGTAAATTTATGCATATTATGTAACAAGTGAGGTTTCGCATTTTGATTCAATCATAAAGTGAGTCTTGTAATTTTGGAAATTTCTTAAGCAACTTAAATATTTTGAACTATTAGTTATAATTATGTAAATATAAAATGGAAACAGATGATTGTGAGTTTTCATTATAAATTTAAGATGTGGGTTAATAATAAAAATGAAATACAAAAAGAACATCAGTCTTAAAATATAATAATAATAATAATAATAATAATAATAATAATAATAATAACAATAATAATAATAATAATAATAATGCTCAGGAGAAAGCAGTTAATATTTCTTTCTGACCTCCTCAGAAGATTTCTAAGTATTAATAAAGGTGAAAAATTAATTGAAACTCTTCTAAACTTAAAGTGTCCATATCATAACAGCACCTCATAGTCACAAAGACCATCAGGACCTTTCATGCTCGTATTCCTTTCCTCTACTTTTTGTAGGTTAAGGCCTATTCATTCTCACATATTATCCAGCTACCTTTACTCACTCCATCAACACTTCCCAGCATCGCTGCCTTAATTTATCCTATTATTCTGCATTCTACACATGTTCAAACTGTGATCCTTTCCTTACTATAAAATTGTTTACCACTCTAGTTTTGTTATTCATGTCTTCTCGTATCTCCTTGCTGCTTACTCTACTCCTCCAGGTTACCCCAATTGTTCTTCTGATAGGTATAATTCCATAACTTCTTAGTGTTTACTTTCCTTCAGGTCCGAGAGACACTTGCAGTGGTGGACCTACTGTACATTTTTGGGGCTCTGTTATATGGACACCATTGCAACCAGCAATGAGGTCAATATGGTTGCTCCATAGCACAGCAATGCACATTTTTAAAAAATGTAACCACTGCATCTCAGATTATGATTAAAATTGCAGTACTGGAATATCTTACATGTTGTAACAACTCTAGGGGGTGTGCCAGCCATTCAACCTGACACAGACAGACGCAGGAGGCCCACTAATAAAACACAATGTCTTCCCTGTTTCCCACAGGCACAACACAGTCCCAAAGCACCAACACCATAATACACACTACCTACCTTGGACCACAAGAGGGCAGCAGCCCTGGTCTGTTTGGGGGCCACGGGAACCGAGCATGGAAGCTCAACCCTATTGGGGCCCGTGGCCACCACAAGGGGGAGTCCGGAGGATTGAGGAGCCTTGGATGTCAGTACTTCCCCCACACCCGGAAGTGCTGCTGGAAGGAAACCCAGAGTGCTTCCAGGTACTCATGCGGCACTTCTGCCACACCAGGAAGTGCCATTAGAAGGACGTTACAGCCGTTACAGAGCACCTGGAGCACATCCAGGTGATTATAAAAAAAGCCGCCTTCCTCGAGCAGTCGAGCCGGAGTTACAAGGAGGAAGATGAAGCTTGGGAGGAGAGGAGTAAAGGTGGAAGGAATACGAAGAGTGAAGGAAGGGACTGAGTTTGGGCGGATTGGAGCACTGTGTTGGGTGAAGGACATTTATGTAAATAAAACAATGCATGTTTTTGGACATCCAGCATCTGTCTGTCTGTGCCCGGGTGCTGTCTTATCACAACACGGATGCCCTTTGGACTCTCTTCAGCACCTAGCTGTTTTTAGAAAATCACGCACATCATCTTGGAAAACATCCCTGGTGTTGTAATGTACCTGGACAACATAGTAGTGCATGGCTCAGATGCTGAAACTCATGATATATGCCTCAATTTAGTATTCGCTGCTCTTGCCAGGAATGGCTTCACTATGATTGCAGAAAAGTGTCTTTTTGCTGCCTCAGAGGTAGACTTTGTTGGTTTTCACTTGTTAACACAAATTTCACCATTACAGTCAAATGTAGATGCTATACACAATATGCCTGAACCATCCATTGCATCCAAATTAGCTTCATTACTGGGAATGACAGCATGCTACCTCCACTTTTTGTCCACTTTTTTTAACTCATCAAAAACTGCATCACTATGACATCTGCTGTGAAAAGGTACAACATGGAACTGGTCCGCTTCATGCCACCAAGCAGTTTATTCGCTTAAGAAACAGCTCACATCACCACCAGTGCTTGTGACATTACAGGTGGCGTAGTGGTAGTGCTGCTGCTTTGCAGTAAGGAGACTGTGGAAGATTGTGGGTTCGTTTCCCGGTTCCTCTCAGTGTGGATAGTGCTTTGAGTACTGAGAAAAGCGCTATATAAATGTTATGAATTATTATTATTACCGTTCAATATCAGTAACCCCACCTTTATGACCTATGATGCCTCTTCTGCAATTGGTGCTGTGCTCTCACAAATGCAAGATGGACATGGACGTCCTGTTGCTTTTGCCTTTCGTGCTTTGACACCCACAGAGCAAAGGTATTCGGATGGGGAGTAAGAAACATTAGCATGTGTCTTGTTCTGTGAGCATTGGCATGTTTATTTGTATGGCAGATGATTCACACTCCGTACTGAAAATAAGGCCTTTACAACTTTGTTGCTCACCAGTGCAATGGCCACTGTTCTTTATTAATTTTTCAATGGGCCGATTGTCTGTACCACTACAATTTTGCTCTCCAATTCACTCCTGGAAGAGGAAATGCAGTGGCTGACATGCTATCACAATCAATAACTGTGCAAACAGATGCAGAATTACACCAAGGCACGGAAGCAGCAACTGCACTTTCCCCTTCAAGATATTGTGTCCCCAGCTGCAAGAAATGTACAAAAATTACCCCGTTTTCACAATCCTTTATACCTCCAATCACAAACGGTTGGCCTTCCAGAATGTCCCCTGATCTGGAGCCTTACTTTAAAGTGAAAAATGAGTTGTCTATCTGGAATAATTACTGCATTGCAAGAAGATACAGTGCTGTGATTCCATAACCACTCCAGGGGTGTGTCTTGTCAATGGCACATGTGGGACAGTAATGTCATGAACGGATATGGTGGGCGTGTATTCATCGGGACATCAAAGCTCTTGTCCATGAATGTGAAGCCTGCCTTTTGAGTGGTAAGACAGGTTTGCCACTGCCCCTCTCCTCTTCAGCATTTGGTTTGGTCTTCTCAACCAAGAGAACATCTCCAGCTTGACATTTGTAGAGAATTGCACATCACCAGGGGCCTCTTGTATAAACAATGCATACGCACAGAAATGTTGCATACAAATGTTTCCACGTTCAAATCGCGATGTATGAAACCTAAACTTGGCACAAAGCCACGCACATTTACACTGTAGCTCATACCCTGTTGTACGCAAGTTCTCCGCTCGGTTTTGCAGACTGGCAGCACCCAGCGTCAAAGCAATGCTATTGTTCCTGCGTGGTTTGTCTTTCTTTTTCAGATCCATATCCCTGACGCAGCTTACACTGAAATTAACCACATATTGTTTATTAGTTTAATGCATCTGATTGTAATTAATCTGTAACAATATAATGGTCCACAGAATGGTCAAACTATTCTAAATACCATAGCTGCTTTAGTGTTGTTACTCTCACTGCACCTTCTTCTTCTTCTTTCAGCGGCTCCCGTTAGGGGTTGCCACAGCGGATCATCTTTTTCCATATTACTCTCACTGCACCACTCGGAACAGCTGATCGGAAAGAGAATTATCGGTATACAGCATCAAGCACACACTGCCTCAGCCATGCTTCCTATTTGAACTGCTTCTCACACAGCAGACGCTTCAAAACCTTTCCTGTATGGACCTCGCGGCTCAGAAAGAGTTTCATCCCAAGAGCTCTAAACGCAATCAATCAGTCCATCAGCTGCACCTGGTAGAACTGTTTGTACTTATATGTACAATTACCTCACTGTAAATTTGCGATACAGTTCTAATATTTGCACAACCTTGAGCCACTTTATAAAGCGCGTATTTATATATGATGACAATATCATTTTTAAAATGAAATGCAACAAAGTATGTTTATTATATTATACAGATAAAACTTAAACTTTATTTAAATAATCCATATTGTTAATAATTAAAGGACACAGTGTCGCTACGCTAGCAAGGATCTGGCGCTCCGTTCATGGATTGTTCCTGGCTCGTACTGTATGCTTCACTGGGACTGGCGTGAAGGATAGAATAATTAAACATGTACTATGAAGATATTTCAATGTTCCTTAAAAGTTTTGAAGAATCGGCGCTATAAGCTTACAGATGGCTTAACGTCTATTACGGAGCTGATTGTGTGGTGATTGAATATTTGGAGAAAGAAAGGAAGGACAGGAATTGGAGGTTAGTATATTTGAAAGAGACAGTACTGCTGCAATAAATTATTTCATCGAATGTTGCGCACAATCACTGCGCCACCGTGTTCCCATATACAATAACATACTTTAACTCCTATCATCATGAAAATGATATCATGTATACATCTCAGTATTTCAGTATTTTAGTTATTCAGAGAGCTTTAATATCACAAATGTAATGGATTCTGTGTCCTGTCGGAGGAAGAGAAAGCCGGTTTAAGAAGCACGTAGTGATTCACACACATAGACCACATAGAAGCTCAAATACAAAACAAAGCATTTAATGTACTACTTTAGTTACGATGGCATTTGAGAAACTAGTAAATTAAATGATTTTAAGATTAAGTTTATGATGTTCTACTTTAATGACAAAATAAACTACATGATTAAAGTGGAAATTTCGAGATTAAAGTTGACATTTCGTGCTTTTTCCCTACTGTGTTCCTTTTTTTATTCTCTGTACCCTAATAAGCTTTTATATGACACTCAGACGGTGGGCTACGACTCGCCTTTTCACGGCGACTTTGATATGTGACTTCTTTTTTATTTCGGACACTGTGCGACTTTGTGAACTTGAGCTTTCAAATTTCTCCGACACGCTATGTCACTCGATCAGCTTCCTTTTCTTGTTTATACCACTATTTAAACCAACAAATAGTATGTTTTTCCTTGCCTCCACTTGGTATTCGCTGAAATTGTTCTATTTTTCCTCGTGGTTTTGCCATTGTCTTTTCACAGAACGCTGAGCGTAAGGGCTATTTATATTGATTTACATATTCAATGAGGAGTAATTCTGGGAGGAGTTGTGGCGGAACAGCAGGCACGTGCACGTGCGTTACTTTTCACGCTGATCGGGATTTATGTAGCCGAAGAACAAGGAAGCACAGATTCCTGCATCTGGATTTTTCTCTGCGTATGCACATTCCCGCTCTTGTGCTTACGCCATGTTATAGTGTGAGTTCTACGCACGGCTTTATACATGAAGCCCCAGAAGTTTCTTATTGTGGTCTATGATTTACAATCAAAGTGGCCTGATGTTTTTCCTATGGGCTCCATTACATCAAAAGTTGTAATAGACATTCTAGGTGATTTGTTTGCTCGATGGGGACTGCCTCATGTTACCAACACAGGCAATGGCCCACAGTTTACCTCACATGAGTTTTAGTTGTTACTATCGAAAAGAGGATTGAAACATATTTGTACTGCATTCTGTAACCCATAGACTAATAGTGGTTTAAAAAACTATGTTTGTGCACATCTAACCCAGGGATTTCTCTTCCACACAGCAGTGCTGGAAACTCTTCTTCATTACTGAGCCATCCAACATTCTACCAGAGGTGTCTCCCCAGCTTCCTTGATGATGGGATGGGAGCTGCAGCTTGTTTTGGACACATTGAGCCCTTGTCCCATTACCAACCTTTTCTCAACTTTACAGACTTCAGTTAATAGTAAGCAAGGCAGAATGAAATGGAGAATGGATAAATCTCACCGTGCCCATTCTCAACAGATACAATTGCATGACTTGTTATGTGTAAGAAAACCCCAAAGACATAACAAGTTATTGCCCTTTTGGTCAGAACCACTCCGTGTTACATGCTGCTCAGGCCCTTCAACTTTTTTACTGGAAGATGGTTGCAGATGGCATACTAGCTGCCTCAGGAAAGTGTTTTCACCCATGCCACCAACATCACAATCAGCTGTTTTAGCTTTTCAGCTACAGCCAAAGCTATCCAAGCCTCAGAACCCATGCCTTCCTGTACCATCCCCCTCTACTGTCTTTGATCCTCCTTCACCTGGAAGGCTCACTCCATCTCCTGTAGAACTGCAGACACACTTGGGCCAGATTTTTGCTGTGGCTGCCCGGCCTCCTATGGCCTGAACATGACCTGCATATGTGCAAGTTTTTTTCTCTTTTGGAAGGAGAGGGGAATGTAATGTTTGGAGGGTCATTAAAATACACAGAGGGGATTGGATGTTGATTTGCACCTGTGACAGTTGGAGGATGCTCACTGTAAGAATACATTAGTAAAAGATTGGAGTTTGGAGAAGTAACCGGTCTTGTGTGTTCTTTGATATCTGACACAACAACCTCCCCCTGGTGTGTGATGGTAAATTCCCATTCTGTCAACGTTATGTATGTAAACCTTCTCACTCTTGACACCACTTTCTGGTGTGTCATTTTGTCCGCCTCAAGTATGTGACTTTTTTTGGCAAATTTCCAATATTTAAGCTCTCCTTGGGCTGTCATATTTCTAAGGACCTGGCACCCCTGAACTCTGTACTTAGTTGAAACCTCTTTGACAGCGATTACAGCCTGGAGTGTTCTTGGGTGTGACACAATAAGATTTACAAACCTGGATTTGGAAATTATCTGCCATTTGTCTTTGCAGATTTTCACAGATGTTTTTACAAAATAAAAGCAGAACAAATATTTTATTTAAAAAAAAAAATCTGCTAATAAAGTAAGCAAAATGTACTTGAGAAGATATCTTAAAATAAGCCAAATAATCTTACATACAAATTTCCTAATAAGTCAATCAATCTTACAATAAGGTAAGCAGGGTTTAATTGCTTGATATAAAAACTTTGTCATTGCATAGATTTCCTTAGATTTAATTTATTTACAGTATTTCTTTTTTTGCAGTGTATTTTGAGCTCTGAAGAGCCGACATTCATCCTCCTGAGCAGTGAGATGACAAACCTGTACTTTGTTTCATTTTCTTTTTGACCAGATATCCATTAAATTTGATTTAAATAACACCTTTTTCAATTGAAAGAGCATTAATGGCATATATTATAACATTTAAATAGGAAAAACCTTTGTGCAAGTTCTGCCTGCTTTAACAGTTTAATAGTATTTTTTATTTAATATAATTTGGCTTTTGATGTACTGGAAAGGAAGGCAATTATTTCACTCTGAACAGTCAATATCAGGTTATGACACTGAAGTTCAAAATTGTGACTAACTCTGAGTGGTATGATGAGCTTTTAAAGTCAGGTTTCCAGGATTTATTTTTAAAGATACTGTACTTGGAAACCGAATAATATTATGGCGAAAAAAACTCAAAAAAGTAAGAATATTTTTCTTACTCCAACTATATGATAACTTGTAAGGAACAAATAGTGCATTTTCACTAAATCTCATTCAAACTGAGATAGCAAGATTTTCCCATAAAAAAGTATTATTTTCAGGAATAAGAAGACTTTATAAAATTTTTTTGTACAAAAGTTGGTAGTGAAAAAATAATCAATTTTTTGAGTAATAAGGATTGCCTTTTAGTCAACTCCTCTTGCATATGTTTCCCATTTTGAGAATTTTGTTTGTATTTTTCTATGTTTGTCTAATAAATTTTTGATATATTTTGGGACTTTTCTAGTTATTTAAGCCAGCTTCTGATTCAGTGCCTGTGAAACATAAAATGGCACTGCCCATTAGGAAATCAACAATCCAAATGGGAACTTGGTAACATAATCGACCCAATGTTACATACTGTATAAATAGCAATAATAATACTCATCATTTGAAGCGCAGATACAGTGAAATATATCTTTACGCAGACACTGCATGGGTTCGCAACAACATCAACTGAGACTACAAATGATTACTAAGATCACATTTCCTTGCATATCAGAGTCAGGAACTAATTTAGTCGAGCACAATGAGAATACTGATTCCTTCTGATCTTAAAATTATAGTAATGAAATATTAGAGGTATGATAGAAGGAGATAGCTATTATATTTTAATTAAAGTCTGCAACTTAAAAATGAGCAATCATTGCCTCAGGTAATCCAATAGAGCATCAAGCAGGTGAATCTGAAAAAGTTAAAACATTAAACCTTCAGTAGTATAACTAAAGAAATTTCATAAAAACTAAAGCACAATGCTAGAGTACTGAAAAAAGCAAATGTTCCTTTTCTAATTTACCCTGTCCGTTGTATTTTGTAACTGTTACATGGTCAATGTTTCCAGGTCATAAAGACAGGAGGGCAGGACAAGTTCCAAATGGTATGTGACAGGAGGGGACAGTGAGAAGATGCCCAGGTTCCTACCTGACAACCTGCTGTCTGTACACCTCCCACCTTCTCCTTAAAAGATATGTGCAAAGGGGGAAAACTTACAAAGGCATTATTATATCTAGATAAATTAAAAGAAGTAGAAATTAGTCTCAATACATTCCCAAAATCATCAGACATAGTGACTCTGTGCAAGGCTATTTTATAAAACTAAATACAAGCTAAAAAACAGTAACATTTTGATTATTGTAATAGTACTGTTTATTCAATATGTATAAAATAAAGAGGTGCTTTGTGAATTAGCCCAAAAAATGGCAATTGAAAAGTCAGTTACAGGATGTATAGTTGTGTTCACATGTTTACATACCATGGCAGAATTTGTAAGATGTGTACCATACTTTAAATAAAAGATGACTGATCAGCAAAACACACCTCATTTACTTTTAATAGAATGCAAATTAAAATCATAAGACATCACAGAATAGCACAACCATTAAATAAAACATAGTAATCAGAAACAAATGAGATAGACCCAGTTCAAACGTTTGCATACCTTTAGCTCTTAATACTGTTTATTGCCTACTTTAACAATGATTACATGCAGTCTTTTATGATAGTCGTGGATGAGGCTCTTGATTTTCTCAGGTTGTAGAGCTGCCTATTTTTCTTGGCAAATGCCTCCAGGTCCCATAATTTCTTGGATTGTCTTGCATGAGCTACATGTTTGGAATCTCCCTATAATGGCTCAATTATATTGAGGTTAGGAGACTCTGATGGCCACTCCAGCACCTTCACCTTTTTCTGCTGTAGCCACCGAAGGGTTGACTTGGCTTGTGTTTTAGATTATTTTCATGTTGGAAGATCCAAGTGTGTCCCATGCGCAGTTTCTGGACTGATTAATGCAAGTTGTCTACCAATATTTTCCGGTAAAATGCTGCATTCATCTTGCCATCAGTTTTCATTAAGTTACCTGTGCTGCTGTTGCTCACACACCCCCAGAACATCAGAGATCCACCTCCGTACTTTTCCTAATGGACCTTGTTGCATCCTCAACAAACATGTTTTTGGTTGTGACAATTGACCATAAAGTTCAATATTGGTCTCATCACTCTTAAAAGATTTTGCTCCAGAAGTTTTGAGGATTGCCTACTCTAGATCTTGTTTGGCATATTGTTAGTGGGTTGTTTTGTAGTGTTAGCACAGTAAAGGCTTTTTTTTTGCAACTCATCTGTGCAATCCATTTTTTGGGCAAAAATTCATTTCCAAAACGTAGGTGTTGGCACCTTCTAGTAAAAGTAAAAATATCCAGAACAATTAATTCTGATGTAAAGGCCACCTATCCATTCACTTAAAATACATACTGTCTTCTTCTTCTTCCTCTTCTTTCAGCTGCTCCCGTTAGGGGTTGCCACAGCGGATCATCTTCTTCCATATCTTTCTTTCCTTGTTCTGTTACACCCATCTCCAGCATGTCCTCTCTCACCACATCCATAAACCTTCTCCTAGGCCTTCCTCTTTTCCTCTTTCCTGGCAGCTCTATCCTTAGCATCCTTCTCCCAATATACTCAGCATCTCTCCTCTGCACATGTCCAAACCAACACAATCTCGTCTCTCTTGCTTCGTCTCCCAACCGTCCAACTTGAGCTGACCCTCTAATGTCCTCATTTTTAATTCTATCCATCCTCATCACACCCAGTGCAAATCTTAGCATCTTTAACTCTGCCACATCCAGATCTGTCTCCTGCTTTCTGGTCAGTGCCACCGTCTCCAACCCATATAACATAGCTGGTCTCACTACTGTCCTGTAGACCTTCCCTTTCACTCTTGCTGATATCTGTCTGATACAAATTACTCCTGATACTCTTCTCCACCCATTCCACCCTGCCCGAGCTCTCTTTTTCACCTCTCTTCCACAATCCCCATTACTCTGTACTGTTGATCCCAAGTATTTAAACTCATCCGCCTTCGCCAACTTTACTCCCTGCATCCTCACCATTCCACTGACCTTCCTCTCATTTACACACATGTGTTCTGTCCTGTTCCTACTGACCTTCATTCCACTCCTCTCTACAGCATATCTTAAAATACATACTGTACATGCTTATATTGCACCTGTTTACACTTGGCAAACTCAGTGTATGAATTTAGCTTACTTGAAGCAGTCTAGCTATAATCAACATTATTTGTTGAGGAAGAAGTCTGGCATATATTAGGTTAAGATGATACTCTATGCTGTTGTATGATGTGAATTCAGTTCCACAAAAATATGCATTATTATATCTTATATACAGTAATCCCTCGCTATATTGCGCTTTGAGTTTCGCAGCTTCACTCTATTGCGGATTTTATATGTAAGCATATCTAAATATATAACGCAGATTTTTTGCTGCTTCGCGGGTTCTGCGGACAATGGGTCTTTTTACTTCCTGTACATGCTTCCTCAGTTGGTTTGCCCAGTTGATTTCATACAAGGGACGCTATTGGTGGATGGCTGAGAAGCTAACCAATCAGAGCACGCAGTTAAGTTCCTGTGTGCTGAATGGCTCAGCGACAGAGCGCTGAATTCGATTCCGCGGCGTTAACCAGGAAGTCTCGTCTTGCTCATTCAGCATCAATGTGTTTTGCTGTGTAAAGAGTTAACTTTTGTGCTCTTTTGTGTTTATCTTTGTGCATAGTCAAGCCCTTCATTATGGCTCCAAAACAATCTGCTCCTGCTACTGCTTCAGGGGCCGTGCCGAAGCGCCAACAGAAGATGTTAACGATTGCCGAAAAGGTAAATGTTTTGGATATGCTGAAGGAAGGGAAAAGCTACACCGCTGTAGGACGCCATTACGGCATTAATGAGGCTACGATTCTTTTTATTTAAAAAGTAGGAAAGTAATATAAGATATACGGCCGCAGTGTCCTTTTAACCAGTGTGCAAAACGATTTGTAAGTGGATGTAATAAGGCAGTAGTCTGGATGGAATCTGCTTTAGGGATTTGGATTGAAGAAGAACAACGGCGATGCTACACAGTCGCCTGAAGAGGCTCCTTTAGAAGAGCTGTAACGCTCTCGTTTGTTGTGCAGTAAAACTAAACTCATTGCTATCGGACAAGTCATCGTGTCATTGTTGGTGAGTAACCATAATTACTTACAGTATTTAGTACATGTACGTACGTTTAGTGTCACTGTACACACATTTACTGTATACAATTTTTCTTGCATTGTACGTATTTATTGCTGGTGGCCTGTCTATCACAATGGCTGTAACATGTGATATCGGAGACACTCGATATTTTTAAAATAATATTTAGTTTTTACTGTATATAAACAGTGTGTTTACATACATAATTTTAATGAATCTTAACTAATATCTAAGAAAATACAAAGGGTTTATGCTGTATAACTGTGTGGGGGATATTTATAAACAGTGTGGGTGAGTTTATAAGGGCTTAAAATATGGTTTCTACTTCGAAGATTTTTACCTATTGCGGGGGGGTCTGGAACGCAACCCCCGCGATCGAGGAGGGAATACTGTATACAGTAAATTAAACAATAATTCAAGTTCAAGTTTATTGACTCATGTACAAAGTACAGTAAAATTCTTACTTGGGTTCACTGATAAAGTATTGAAACCTAACAAAACAGAAACAAAAGCAATCAAGATGGTGGACTGCAAGCTATGGTGTGTGGAGGAGGAGCTGAAATCCATGGAATGACAGATTCAGCTTCTCCCTATACAACAGTCCAAACTCAAGAAATGAAAGCTTCTCTTCTTGCCACACATCAGGATTCTTCCAGAACTGAACCAAAAACATTGAGTCTGCAACAACATTGCATTTGGACCCCTGGCACTTCTCAACTCTCGTATCGAAGAAGAAGATTGTGGTGACATTCTTATCAGTAGTGAATCCATTATTCATAATTTGAACTTTCCATCATCTCGGAGCAAAACTTTTGTTTTGTTTTCCTGATGCCGGTGTGTCAGATATTGTTCAAAACAAAACAAAAAAAAAAAGCCCCATCTGCCTTTGAAAAGCACAGGAGCAGAAACTTAGTAAACATAGTGCTTCATGCTGGAGTAAACAACATTAGACACTGTCAGTTTGAGGTGATAAAGTCAGACTTCTCTTTTTTGATTCAGGCTACCGAGGAGAGAGCTCTTGGTGCAAGAATCGTCTTGTCTGGTTCACTCCTGATGATGAGAAATTCTGATAAGGGTTTACAAGTGACATCAAGCACTGAATATCTGGACGGGATTCTTCTACATGAGACAGGACAGTGTCTTCATAAACAACTTTCAGCTGTTTTGGAGAGATCCGGCTTCTACAAACAGGATGGTCTGCACCCAAATCGAGGGCTGTCTCTGACAACATTGCAAAGGTAATAGTTGATGACTGTTTCATTATTGTTATATTTAACAATAGATATGACTGTAATACTCTTATAGCTGATTTATCTAAAGAAAGACATATTTCCCCTATAAGGAATGATAGATTTAGTAATAAATATGGACAAACCAGTATTAATGTAAATAACTTGATTTGTATTAAGATCAGTTGCAATGTCTCAGTACACCCCACTGAAATTAGTATGGACTTATAATACTTAACATTAGGTCTAGTAAGAAATTCTACATTCTACTGATAAGAAAATAGATTTTTTAAAGGTGTTAATGGTGCTACATTACTAAGTGATGCAACCCCTTCCAACTAAAACTTTATTCACACGGTCCGACAAGGTAAAAAAGGTGGGGGCCTGGCAAATATTTACATACAAATTATATATGCAGTAAAAACATTACCTTCAAGAATTTTCCATCATATCTGCCAGGAAGAGAATATTTTGAGAGTCATTGGGATTTACGATATTGAATATGGGATACCACAGGGGTCCATTCTCGGCCCACTGTTATTTTCACTTTACATGTCCCCCTTAAGTCATATGGTGAATTATCACAGCTATGCTGATGATAGACAATATTATTTGTCTATAGGAACTGATGACATTGATTGTCTTAGACCTCTTACCTTACCAACATCACAGAATGGTTAGGATTCAGCTTCCTTAAGATAAAAGAGAAAAACGCTGATGTTTTAATTATTGGCAGCAACAAGAAAAGTGAAGACTTTACAAATAAACTTGATCACTTCAGCATAAATATCAAGTCAAAAGCAAAAAAAAAAAAAACCTAGGTGTTTTAATACATTTGTAATTTAACTTCAAATCACACATTAATCATATTACCAGTGCTATTTTCTTTCATTTAAGAAATATTGCAAAAGTTAGATTTCTACTTAAATGTCAGGATGCAGAAAAATTAATTCATGTTTTTGTTTTTAGCTGGCTAGATTACTATAATGCACTAATGTGAGGATTGCCTAAGAAAGACATAAATCAGCTTCAGCTAGTTCAAAACGCAACAGCCAGAATGTTAACCAACAAAAGAAACACTGAGCCTATTTCACCAGTTTTAACTTCATTATAATGGCTTCCGATATCCTTCAGGATCGATTTTAAAATACTATTGATCGTTTATAACAGTCTCTGTCATATCTTTATTCTGGAGTGTCTCACACTCTTCATTCCACCTCACAGTTTGAGATCCTACAACACCGGGATGCTCAATACGTTCAAAAGAACTGGTGAGGTGGCTTTCAGCACTTACGTCCCTAAATTATGGAATGCTCTGCCGATTGAAATAGGCAGTTCAATATTTTGTTTTAATTTCTTTTTTTTCTGGTTCTTTGAAATGGCACATTACTCCACTACTCCCAGTCTGCACTTTTTTGCTGGATGCAGTTAAGAATGGAGGCTGCAAAATTGGACATGGACTTCACTGGATGGACTTTCTCTTTAATGTTAACATTCTAATGTTTTACATTCTTTTATTATTTCCAATGTGTTATTTACTATATAAACTATTTTTCTAAAAATAATAAGTTTGTTTATATTAGGCAGAATGAACAGTGGTGGCTGGGTGTTTTTTTGGCATTGGAACCCCTGCTGATTTTGCTTGTTTCATCAGCTTATCTGGTGTTTTTAATGTTGTATATTTTTTGCTTGTTTTTTTCTGTCCATACGACCTTGCCATGCTAGTCATTTTTAGAGGCTTAAGAATTAAACTTTGT
The DNA here is from genome assembly GCA_026402145.1 of Polypterus bichir lapradei. Classification (NCBI taxonomy): domain Eukaryota; kingdom Metazoa; phylum Chordata; class Cladistia; order Polypteriformes; family Polypteridae; genus Polypterus; species Polypterus bichir. The sequence continues at coordinate 68,970,569 of JANRMT010062819.1, forward strand.
ATAAGGAGTCTACCAATCTATTACTTATATCTATTTTGTTTAAGTCCCTATCGATTGACTTTTTTTGTTATTTTTTCATTTTTAATTTTACCTAATTTTATTTTGTTTTTCTAGTCTGGCATCTATTTCTTTGACATCTTCTAAAGCAGTGGTTCCCCAGGACCGAGTTTAGGAACCACTGTTCTAAAGCACTTTGAAACACATCCTGTGCATGAAAATGTGCTGTACAAATAAATGCTGTTGTTGTTACTTGCATGTCTGACCAACATAAAACACTAGGTGCCTGATGATGCCCTGTGGCTGATACAGATTCAGGATTGATCCGGAGGTAGACTTGAACTCCTCATGAGCCTGTATTAAGAAAATAAATAAATAGATTTTTCATCCCTTATTCAATTTTCTGTTACTACTTTTTCCCAGTTGGGTTGCAGTGAGACAAAGCAAATCCATATCCATTACATGGAACATTAATAAATGCATCCTCACCGTTTCACATTGAGTTGAATTATAGTCGCCACTGAAATTAAAAGCCTGTGCATGCACCATTTATTAATTTGTTTTAAAAACTTTCCTACCATTGCACATTTTAAGGTAAACTAATGACACCTTTGCCAGATACATTCTGATTGGGATGCATCACCATTATGTACGTATATCATGTATTTGGCTGACACCTTTATCCAGAATGACTTACAAGGTCAGTATTTGTATTTTTTACAGTTATCTTCTTTATTCTTTCTTGCTTGTTTTATCAATTGTAATACTAACAGATTAAATGACTTCCTCAGGGTCACACAATGAGCCAGAGGAAGAGACTACTGGGCAACTAGTATGGAACTACTGTGGCATTTGACTTTACAGAACAGCCATTTTTACATTGATGAAAACGAAAATGAACTAAAAGGAGAGTATGCTCAGTTTATGTCAATTTCATAAGTACAGCCAAAGAACTTAAAATGTTTTCGTATATATTTAAAGTTTGTTACAATGATCATGATGGTGAATCATAAAAATAGCTCACATAGAATAAAAAAGTGCAAAAAGAGAGGCTATTTTGTGAATGAAATGATGTACTTTATCACTCAGGAAACATGCAGTTTAGAAGACTGTTTTGAAGCCCAAAAGGAGTGCTCAGTGCAGAATGGCGTCATTCCATAAACGGTGGTATTTTCTGATTTAATCATATCTGAGCTGTGATAGATAAAGTGAAAAGGCAGTGATTTTCGCTGCATGGTCACAAATTTCAACTTTTTGATACAATCAGTCATATGTGGTTAGAATGTATAAAACTTTAAAGTGTGTTATACTTTCTTAAAAGGCCAATATCATGTTCATTGGTTCTACAAAATTAAAATCTTATATTTAAATGTATTTTGTGTAAAGTAAAAGTAGCAGTAATAGTTTGCAGATATAATAAAAAATGGAATGATTTAAAAATAGCCTCTATTTTTTTAATAGAGAGAATCTCTACCATAATAAGTTTGGCCACACATCTTCCAGTACTATAAATCAAGAGACATTATGTTATTTATATATATATAATGCAGTAGAGTTTTGAGTTCTCATCAAAAAGCTACAAAAAAAGATACAGCAGCACTTTATGCTGTGTAGAGGTGAGCAGCCAAGTGTATCAAACGAATGAAGAGCTTGTGTGATGTCCTGTGCCAGGAGCTCACGGCATTGTCCCTTACTAGGGCACCTAATACTTCATAAACCCAGATGGAACAGTAGCAAGTGAGTACACAGACCAGCTTTGAGTGTGCAAAAATGCAATATTTATTGTCTTCAACCAAACATAAAGTGCAAACGGTGCATATTCCAAGAAAAATATGTCATCAAATATACTGTACCTTCATTTAAAGCACAAACAAAATACCCCACAGTGTCGTGAAGGTGCAAATAACTAAAACATTTTAAAATCCTTTCAAAGCAGTAGAGTGTTGTACCGTGTTAGCCATAGATTGATACAGAGAAAGTAGGGTGATATAAGCTTTCGAGGCAGCCTGATGAAGGGGCCTTAGCTGCCTCGAAAGCTTGCATTTGTAATCTATTTAGTTAGCCAATAAAAGGTGTCAAAATCCTTTCAAGACATATTCCCCATTGTCTGGTCATTATTTCCGATCCCTGTGATGGTATGGGTTGTCTCCACACTACCAGTTGCATCCCAGGAGCCTCTTGAACTCACCACCGCCAACAACATACCCAAGGGATGAGCCAGCAGATGAGGACACCCACACAAAGCAAGGAGCAGGTGCATAAGAGTGCAAAAGTGCTTTTATTAGAACATTCACAAAACAAACATTATTCCAAAAGCTGTGCAGTGTTCAAAATTATTCAATATATAAACAAAAAAATAATACTTTTAAAACAGTGAAAGTCCATGAAGTTAAAATCCAGAATAAAAATGAGAATAAAACCAAACACTCATCAGGGCAATGTTCCTTTCACCCCCCCCCCCTTCATCTCCTCAGCTCACCCATTTTTCGCTCAGCTTGAGGAGACATCAGCAGCCGTGGTCCTCACCAACCCGACCCCCATCTTGGCTGCCTTGAGCAGCATCAGCCAGATTGCTTGGGGTCAGTTGTCCTCATGTCATTCTTCTCGTTTGCTCTGACGTGCCTTGAATATCTGGAGAGTACTCTGTCTCAATCGCACCCACTTCTCTGGACAATCAGTGGGAACAATCAGCCCCTAGAGTGCTGATCCTTTGCTCTTCCACAGGGCCTACGACCGTGCTGCTTTTTCCCACATTGGCTGGATTGCTCATCCTGCCTCTCCTCCAAATGCTGCTCTCACCGCTCTCATTCGGCTCCTTCTTTTTTGTTTTGCTTCTTTTTTTCCCTGGTGCTGATCCACCCTTGCTTTCACGCAGTGCAGAAAGCCGACGGAGCAATTCAGCGCAGAAAGCCAACGAAGCAGTTGAGACAGACGACACCCTCCTGTGCAGGTGAGTCTCACCCCAATTACTTCACCGACCTCCTGCAGCTGCGCAAGCATGCACACCCAAGGAGATTGAGCCCACCAATTCATTATTTATTTAAAAATCAGCTGCCTTTTTCTTAGCCGTCGATCCTCTATACCATAATCCCATTTTGGCACAGCTTACCTTATGGACTATAAGCCACCTTCATCAGTCATCACAGACACAAACAGACAGTCACAGTTAAGACAGTTCCGGAGCTGCAATCTCCCTAAGCGTCAGCAGCTCCCTCAGGGTGCCTTGCCCCATTCAGATGCCCTACTCTTTAGATCCCCTCTCATCTGTGCAAAGTCTCCCTGTGGACTCCCAAAATTGTGTCTGCTTTCATTTAGCAGGTCAGTAAACTCAAACTTTTTGCACCAACCCTCAGCTCGCTTTAAAAATGCTCAACAGCACCAATGTTGCACATTCTGACTTCCTCAAAGAATACCTCTTCAGATGTCCTCCTTCTAATGAATGATGACTCTTTCTCATTTATTTCCTCCCCTCCTGCACTCACCCCTCATCTGTTTAAGCCAGCAACTCCTAACTGTTTCCTAATCACCATGCCGTTGACATTTAGAGTCAGCAATCACAGGCTGTCATGTGCAACACAATAAAAACCACCACTCGGTAAATGCTAAAAATTAAATGAAATCAATAAAATAACACCGTAAAATTATCTTGTGACATGCCCTGTCACATCATGTCCTACTCTAATAGGCTCAGGGAGTTAAACAATTGAGTAGAGGAGACTATGTGGGAAACTAATTCAGGTCTTCAAAATTCTCAAAAACATTAGTAAATTACAACCAACACAATTATTCCAAGTAAATAAGGAACACTTAAGGACATCAGTGGAAATTAAGACTGGAACCAGGAAGCACTTCTTCATGCAAATTAAGACTGGAACCAGGAAGCACTTCTTCATGCAAAGACTTATAGGAATCTGGAGCACACTGAAGAGTCATATAGTTGAAGCAGAAACCTTGACAACCTTTAAGAAATATCTGGATGAGATATTAGGATAATTTAGCCATTATCTAACCAAACAAGCTTGATGGATTGAATGGTCTCATGTTGTGTTTCTAGTCTTATGTTCTTATGAAGATGTATAAAAAGAGGTTAAGGAGTGTGAGTTAATTAAAAACAAAAAAAATGTACTCATCCATCCATCCATCCATCCATCCTCTTCCGCTTATCCGAGGTCGGGTCGCGGGGGTAGCAGCTTAAGGAGAGAAGCCCAGACTTCCCTCTCCCCGGCCACTTCTTCCAGCTCTTCCGGGAGAATCCCAAGGCGTTCCCAGGCCAGCCGGGAGACATAGTCCCTCCAGCGTGTCCTGGGTCTTCCCCGGGGCCTCCTCCCGGTTGGACGTGCCCGGAACACCTCACCAGGGAGGCGTCCAGGAGGCATCCTGATCAGATGCCCGAGCCACCTCATCTGACTCCTTTCGATGCGGAGGAGCAGCGGCTCTACTCTGAGCCCCTCCCGGATGACTGAGCTCCTCACCCTATCTTTAAGGGAAAGCCCAGACACCCTGCGGAGGAAACTCATTTCAGCCGCTTGTATTCGCGATCTCGTTCTTTCGGTCACTACCCATAGCTCATGACCATAGGTGAGGGTAGGAACGTAGATCGACTGGTAAATTGAGAGCCTTGCCTTACGGCTCAGCTCTTTTTTTTCACCACGACAGACCGATGCAGAGCCCGCATCACTGCGGATGCCGCACCGATCCGCCTGTCGATCTCACGATCCATTCTTCCCTCACTCGTGAACAAGACCCCGAGATACTTAAACTCCTCCACTTGGGGCAGGATCTCGCCCCCAACCCTGAGAGGGCACTCCACCCTTTTCCGGCTGAGGACCATGGTCTCGGATTTGGAGGTGCTGATTCTCATCCCAGCCGCTTCACACTCAGCTGCGAACCGCTCCAGAGAGAGCTGAAGATCACGGCCTGATGAAGCAAACAGGACAACATCATCTGCAAAAAGCAGTGACCCAATCCTGAGTCCACCAAACCGGACCCCTTCAACACCCTGGCTGCGTCTAGAAATTCTGTCCATAAAAGTTATGAACAGAATCGGTGACAAAGGGCAGCCCTGGCGGAGTCCAACTCTCACTGGAAACGGGCTCGACTTACTGCCGGCAATGCGGACCAAGCTCTGACACCGGTTGTACAGGGACTGAACAGCTCTTATCAGGGGGTCCAGTACCCCATACTCCCGGAGCACCCCCCACAGGACTCCCCGAGGGACACGGTCGAACGCCTTTTCCAAGTCCACAAAGCACATGTAGACTGGTTGGGCAAACTCCCATGCACCCTCCAGGACCCTGCTAAGGCTGTAGAGCTGGTCCACTGTTCCGCGACCAGGACGAAAACCACACTGTTCCTCCTGAATCCGAGGTTCGACTATCCGACGGACCCTCCTCTCCAGAACCCCCGAATAGACTTTTCCAGGGAGGCTGAGGAGTGTGATCCCTCTATAGTTGGAACACACCCTCCGGTCCCCCTTTTTAAAGAGGGGGACCACCACCCCAGTCTGCCAATCCAGAGGCACTGTCCCCGATGTCCATGCGATGTTGCAGAGACGTGTCAACCAAGACAGTCCTACAACATCCAGAGCCTTAAGGAACTCCGGGCGTATCTCATCCACCCCCGGGGCCCTGCCACCAAGGAGTTTTTTGACCACCTCGGTGACTTCAGTCCCAGAGATGGGAGAGCCCACCTCAGAGTCCCCAGGCTCTGCTTCCTCATTGGAAGGCATGTTAGTCGGATTGAGGAGGTCTTCGAAGTACTCCCCCCACCGACCCACAACGTCCTGAGTCGAGGTCAGCAGCGCACCATCCCCACCATATACGGTGTTGACACTGTACTGCTTCCCCTTCCTGAGACGCCGGACGGTGGACCAGAATCTCCTCGAAGCCGTCCGAAAGTCGTTCTCCATGGCCTCTCCAAACTCCTCCCATGCTCGAGTTTTTGCCTCAGCAACAACCGAAGCCGCATTCCGCTTGGCCTGTCGGTACCTATCAGCTGCCTCCAGAGACCCACAGGACAAAAAGGTCCTATAGGACTCCTTCTTCAGCTTGACGGCATCCCTCACCGCCGGTGTCCACCAACGGGTTTGGGGATTGCCGCCGCGACAGGCACCGACCACCTTACGGCCACAGCTCCGGTCAGCCGCCTCAACAATAGAGGCACGGAACATGGCCCATTCGGACTCAATGTCCCCCACCTCCCTCGGGACGTGGTCGAAGTTCTGCCGAAGGTGGGAGTTGAAGCTACTTCTGACAGGGGACTCTGCCAGCCGTTCCCAGCAGACCCTCACAACACGTTTGGGCCTACCAGGTCTGACCGGCATCTTCCCCCACCATCGAAGCCAACTCACCACCAGGTGGTGATCAGTTGACAGCTCCGCCCCTCTCTTCACCCGAGTGTCCAAGACATATGGCCGCAAGTCCGACGACACAACCACAAAGTCGATCATCGAACTGAGGCCTAGGGTGTCCTGGTGCCAAGTGCACATATGAACACCCTTATGCTTGAACATGGTGTTCGTTATGGACAATCCGTGGCGAGCACAGAAGTCCAATAACAGAACACCGCTCGGGTTCAGATCGGGGGGGCCATTCCTCCCAATCACGCCCTTCCAGGTCTCACTGTCATTGCCCACGTGGGCATTGAAGTCTCCCAGCAAAACGAGGGAATCCCCAGAAGGTATGCCCTCTAGCACCACCTCCAGAGACTCCAAAAAGGGTGGATACTCCAAACTGCTGTTCGGCGCATACGCACAAACAACAGTCAGGACCCTTCCCCCCACCCGAAGGCGGAGGGAGGCCACCCTCTCGTCCACCGGGGTAAACCCCAACGCACAGGCTCCAAGTCGGGGGGCAGTAAGTATGCCCACACCTGCTCGGCGCCTCTCACCGGAGGCAACTCCAGAGTGGTAGAGAGTCCAGCCCCTCTCAAGGAGATTGGTTCCAGAGTCCAAGCTGTGCGTCGAGGTGAGTCCGACTATATCTAGCCGGAACCTCTCAACCTCGCGCACTAGCTCAGGCTCCTTCCCCTTCAGAGAGGTGACATTCCACGTCCCAAGAGCCAGTTTCTGTAGCCGAGGATCAGAACGCCAAGGTCCCCGCCGCCGGCCACTACCCAACTCACATTGCACCTGACCTCCTTGGCTCCTCCCATAGGTGGTGAGCCCATGGGAAGGAGGACCCACGTTACCTCTTCGGGCTGTGCCCGGCCGAGCCCCATGGGTGTAGGCCCGGCCACCAGGCGCTCGCCATCGAGCCCCACCCCCAGGCCTGGCTCCAGAGGGGGGCCCCGGTGACCCGCGTCCGGGCAAGGGAAAACGTCGTCCACAGTTTTTACTCTTCATTGGAGGTTTGTTGAACCGTTCTTTGTCTCATCCCTCACCTAGGACCAGTTTGCCTTGGGTGGCCCTACCAGGGGCATAAAGCCCCGGACAACATAGCTCCTAGGATCATTGAGACACGCAAACCCCTCCACCACAATAAGGTGACGGTTCAAGGAGGGGAAAAAAAAAAAAAAAAAAAAAATGTACTCAAGAAGGTAAAATGACAGGTTCAACTGATTATAAACTTTAACTTTGTCTTTGCAGAAAACAGCTATGTTGTGTTACAGCCAGGGTTTATTTTCCTTTTTATTGTTATTCTTAAAGTATTTTGTCTTCATGTTTTTATGTGTTTTCTGTGTATTTATTGTTAGTATTTATGTAATGTATCTTTAAATGTTCCTCCATTCCTTGTGCTTTGTGGGTGGAAGTGTAAGAGACGGGGCCACCCTGACATTCTTACTGCTGACACCTCTGACTGCCATTATAGTGAGGTGATAGCTTCAGCAATGGTTCATTGAGTTTGTTGGAGTTTTTGCATGTATTGTTTTTGTTTGTTTTGCTGGTTCTTACTTTTGCTTCTGCCTGTTGTAATGAAGCAGTACATAAAACAGAAAAATGGTGTGAGGCCTCTAAATCACCAAAAAAAAACGGAGCACCAGGGAGAACATGCAAACTCCACACTGGGAGAACCCAGGACAGGAACTCTGTTTTTCTTACTGTGAGGCAGCAGTGCTACCACTGTGCCACAATGCCACGCTATAATAAACATTAGAAAAATGCTAATTTAAGATAAACAAAAAGGGCACAAAAAAGAAAAGCAAACATAAGATAAGATATGAGGATGGATATTTGAGGAGTAAACTGCAAGACAATGATTATATTTTTATATTATATACATTAAAGAACGATCAACAACAAATGAAATCATATTAATAATAGATTGAACAATTATTATAAAAGCAAAGTTGAAAATATTGGACTCTGCAGCTGCATGAATAAAAAAGTACCACTTCCGGTTAGCAGGAATAGCTCAAATGTTGATAGAAATCTGCGTTTTGTACCTAATAATTGTATGCAAGATTTGGTTGAGTACTCAAGTTATTGTGTTTAAATATACACACACACAGACTGACACACATACATACAGTAATTCCAAAAATGGTATTTTCTGACTCTAAAACGTTGAGATTCTTCAAAATCTCGGTCAAATTTTTGGACGATTACAATACTTTCCCTATACTTTGTATACAAGAAAGTAAAAATCTTGTTCTAACATTAAACACTGACCCTGGATTTTGTTTATTTGATTTAGTCTCAAATTTGGATTATCATTTCAGACATATCATTTTGGCCCTCTATTTTTTCCTTTTTATGTATTTTCGCTCTTTTCTTTTATTTTTCTGAAGATTCTCAATTTGTAAAGATTTGTGTTCAGATTTTTGTTATCTAGCAAGAGGTTTTATGGTTTTGCACCCTAGAGAGCATTTTCATAGAGTTGGGGACATTTTAGGCCTGGTTGCCTGGGGTGAGGCTATATCTCAGCAGGCTAGCGAAAGTCTGTTTTGTGGGTCATTTCCATAAGTCTCACAGCCTTTTTAGCCATGTTTTTATCACTTTATATAACAGGTGTGACAGATTAGGGTTCGCTCGCACCCTTGTACCCTCGGACCACACGTCAGACACCAGATAAAAAAGTCCAATTATTATTTATTATAATAATAAGGTGAACAAAAGCACACTCCTCTCCACAATACTCAATAAACAATCACAAATAAACCAATCCTCCAGCTCCCAGACGTGTTGCCACCCTTCCACCCAGCTCAGCTCCTTGTCTGGGAGTTCCCATGATCCTTTTATACTCCCTGACCCGGAGGTGTTCCTGCCCAACAGTCCACAAGTCCTTATTCCTTCTGGGTCAGGGTAAATAGTCCCTTTCTTTTCAACCCGGAAGCCCGTCGC
>JANRMT010062819.1:68994845-69049146 GCA_026402145.1 Polypterus bichir lapradei
GGGGTCAGGACTGAGGCAATGTCGCATAAGAGAAAAGACAGTTAACAGAACAGCTACTTTAAAAATCATATGCAGTAGATTATTTTACAATTAATTATGTAATATTGTAATGATCAGAGTACTAAGCAAATACAACTTTGAGGTACTGGAGTTTTCTACGTTTTACTTGGAGTCTTCGTTCTGTAACAAACGGTGCCCTGTCTTATACACCATTATATGGGCTACAGAGCACACCAGCAAAACAGTAAAAGAAAGCTTTCCCTACCAATAATTATCTCCTGCCACTCACATTCTGTCTTTTTCTATACCGCAAACACTCCTGCTTATTGTCTCCTAACTCCCTACACAAAACTCTGCCGTACCTTCCTTTTTCTCCTAACTTCTCCTGTCACTCATCTCCTAAGAGGTGTGTCTACACCGCTCAGAACAGAAGCCCTTCACCCAGTCCTATCACTTACACAGCATTCCGTCCTTTCTGCTCCTGCACAGTGCATCACAAGCTGCCTGCACATCACAATATATTAGCAAAACATAACAGAATTTAAAAAGAAAATGACAATGCAGAAGAACATTAACATTAATACAGAAAAATACTGGTGGTTTCCACTTTCGTCACATTTTTCAATTTTTTCACCATTACACTTTATATTGTTCACTGTTGTTCTTCCTCCTCCATAAACTGAAGCAATACTTGAAGCACTTTTTCTGTTTCATAAACATTTAATAATATCAATTTCTTGTGACAGTTCCACAGCACATGTGTATGTTTATCAGCCATAACAATGTATAGTAGTTATAACAAAAGAGAAAGCTACAAAATGCTATTAAAGCTGTAGGTATGTATCTGATACTGTGATTTCAAAATATGGCATGACATGTGGTACTGGGGAAAAACACTATATGCTAGCAAATGGGAGAGCTGATCCAATGAGCATAGCTCGCTGTGTATTGTGCAGCAGTAGTAATTTTTTTTTACCCTGATGGTTAATGGAGAATGACGGTTAACTGAGTGATGGATAATCGAGGTTTTACTATGTATATGTAGTACTAGGGTGTTGTACCATGTTAGCCATTATGAATGTAGTGAGAAGTCAAGCAAAATAAAAGGTGTCATTTTGCTTGACTTCTCACTGTGTATATATAATTATTAAATCTCTATGCTTGCAATGATGGTGCTAGGAATTAAGCCATGGCTCCTGAAACTTTTAGGCAGCACATACAGCACTCATCTATACTAATAAAAGGCAAAGCCCTCACTGACTGACTGACTCACTCATCACTAATTCTCCAACATCCCGTGTAGGTAGAAGGCTGAAATTTGGCAGGCGTATTCCTTACAGCTTACTTACAAAAGTTAAGCAGGTTTCATTTCGAAATTCTACGCATAACAGTCATAACTGGAACCTACTTACGTACATATATACAGCCATAGCCTGCAGCTTGGTCGCCGTGTGAGGCGGAGTTGCGTCCCTCATCGTCACGCCTCCCATCTAATTCAGTCCCTGCCCATATAAGGCCGTCCGTCAGCATTACACAATTGAGAAGGCAGCAAAAGAATATGAAGCGAGTGACGCATACAAGCATAGTCATAAGTGTAGCTACTGCGGAAACAAAGCAAGGTGTAAACCTTAAGTTTAAATTAAGTTCATAGACACGCTGCCACTGGCGTTTGTCATGGCTACGACGAATACGATATTCGCGAGATGCAAGTTTGATGAGAAGACGCAGGGCATAAACGAGACTTTTGATCACTTTGTAACGGAGTTAAAATTGCTGGTGAAGGACTGTGCTTATGCAAACGAAGATGAGATGGTCAGGGATAGACTAGTGTTTGGCACAAACTCAGCGAAAGTGCAAGAGAAACTTAAGTGCCGGGTCTTAGCTAACATAAAGCCTTGGACATCACAAGATCGCACAAGATAGCACAAGCACAGCTGAGAACCTTCGGTGTGTGTACTCCGAGCAGCTCACGTGAACTGACTGTGAATGTAGTACGCACACAAAAAGCAAGAGCTCCAAAGAGAGCTGAACAAAAAACGCATTACACAATTGAGAAGGCAGCAAAAGAATATTAAGCATGTGACGCATACAAGCATATTCATAAGTGCAAGTACTGCGGAAACAAAGCACACGGTGGAAAAAGTCAATGTCCAGCTAAAGACAGTGTAAAAAATGTGGTAAATTGAACCACTTCGGTAAAGTTTTCAGGACTGGGAAAGGTAAACCCGTGCATGCAGTGTGTGATGTCTCAGATAAAGAGGAAGACGAGCTGTTTATTAATGCAGTAAGAAAGGAGAAACCCTCTGAATCTGAACAAGCCTTTGTAGACATATTAATGGGAAAGCAAGGTGTAAAGCTTAAGTTTAAATTAAGTTCATAGACATGCTGCCGCTAAATATTCGCAGGCAAATCCACAACTTAATACCGGGAATACCTGTTAAACATCTTAGATTCACGAGTACCGATTTGGGTAGTGAACACTTCGATGAATGAAACCTGTTATCTTTACAACGGTTGACAAACATGGAATGTAACTTGAACACAACACATCCTCCAAATACGAACCTGATTGAAAGAAATAATGATAATCAAATCCTTGATGACAGCAACACTCATAACAGTCACAAAACAATTACATTGACAATCATGTTACGTTATTTTTAAAATGTTTCCTTTTCTTTTTCATAACTTCTTTAACACACTATTTCTCCGCTGTGAAGCGTGGGTATTTTGCTAGTTGTTAATAATGACAATTTGTCTTTATTCAGTATTATTTAATTGATCATTGTATATTCCTTCATGGAATGTTAAACAGCAGCATAGATAATTCCAAATAATTAATAAGACAAGATGAAGAAATATAAAACAAAAAGCTTTAATAAATAAAGAGGATAAGAAAAGATTAACACTATGACAGAGAAATCCATGATAGCATACAACAAATGCCTAATTGGCTTGGCTGTCTTTATCCTTATTAGCCAGAATAGCTTTGTCACTGAGGTATTTAGAATTTGCTTGTCATCATTTCTCATTCATGTCTTTTTCCTTCTTGGTATGATCACATCTGCCTCCTGCTCTCGGCTTATGTACTGCTGATGGCATATGTCTATTAACAGCCACTTCCAAGAAATACTTGGCAAACACCTAAATTGCTCCCATTGTCATGCATGGCTCACAAACATCTACGGCTACTGGGGCATTGTGTCTCTTATCTCTAACTCCTCAGTTTTCTTCTCCAATCACAGCAATGGAATGCACAATGGTCTGCTCTCTCCTAGCAGCACCTCACCCAAACCAGGTGTCGTAGATGCTCTATCTCTTGCCCAAGTCACATTTTCTATAATGAGGATGACATGATGGGCTTCACCACAAACTTATTTTCCAGTAAAAACTCCTAGAAACGACTCACCATGTTAGTAGAAATTTCACTAAATTATAGATTAAAAATGTTACTAAAGCTGTATTAAAATGTTGCAGAACAGCCTACTGTGCACTCATTTTAAAGCAAGGATTGGAGCTGCCTGGAGTGCATTAATAACGAGTGCAATGCTTCACAAAACATCAGACCTTATTTTCAGTTTAATTTTGCAGCATTGAATAAATATATGACATTAATGTTAACACATTAAGAAGCTGCTTCTTTGAGAAAAGCTTTTCTAAAAGTAATTTTATTTTTACAAATTCACAAATAGTTGTGGAAAATAAGTAATTCAAGAAAAAGTTTATAGCCTTTGCGGAAAGACATAATTAATGATTTGTATCTCCATTCTTTGAGAAGTACTGTGTTCATACTTACCTTTGCAAAGTAAACACAATCTACAATTCTTCACACAGTGATAAAAAGGACCTCTGTGAACAATGCAATGACATTTCATGAAGAGTTGCATTGGACTTCATTAAATTGTCCGAAGAAGTCTTCAGGACTTCTGTACCAGCAATTGAGTATGTTGAAGATATCTCATAAATTATTATTGCAAAATATTGAACATTTTCCATTAACTTTATATCTCTTGCATGACGGCTACTTTGAAATAATAAAAAAAATAAATAGCTTTTTTTTCTAGAGACAGTGGCTTTTTAAATTTAATTTTATTTTCATCCACACATAAAAAATACAAAGACTTGAAGGTATAATTTCAGTATTTTTCAAGTCAATGTTATTTCTTCAAATTTATGGTATATTTTAATTTGCCACATGAAATTGCATGTTGCACTTTCTGTGTTGTGCACATACATGATTAAAAAGCAAATGAAAAAGTAGTGTGCCCTAAAGCAAATTAAAGCACCACAAACCAAAAAATGATGAGTTGCCTAAACATAAACTGGTTTTGGCAATACATTTATCAGAAAAGGGTAGGGATTAAAATTAACAGAGAAAATTGTCTTTTGTAAATGCAGCATGTCTAAATACAATCCAAGATCAGACAAAAAGATGAACTCTAAGATAAACATTGAAATCCATCTAGACAATAAAATTGTAATCCCAAAATGATTGAGAAAAAAAAAATGCAGCAGTTGCAACCTTTGATGACATGTCACATTTGACGATGCTCTTATTTAAACTTTGAGAGCACCAATGAAACTGTCTGGAGCAGTGCATTGGCTGATGAGAATTGTAGGCAGTTTGCACAAGGTTACAGATAAAATGAAGGTTGGGGTGGTTGTGAGGCTGGTAATATGTATTTATAACATTTCTTACTGAATCAGTTAGCAAAATTGACTCGGCTAAGAGCCACAGCACCAGTCAAGCTTTTGCTAAAATGCATTTTCTATGAGCTTCTCTGAACTTTACTCTTTTCACTCCACTCCTGCATACAGCCTTCATTTGCATATACTGTACTGCATGCAACTGATGTGCCATACATATATATAGTTAGCCCACCCTTTGCAGCTATAATAGCTTCAACTCTTCTGGGAAGGCTTTCCACAAGGTTTAGGAGTGTGTTTATGGGAATATTTGACCATTCTTCCAGGAGAGCATTTGTGAGGTCAGGTGCTGATGTTGGACAAGAAGGCCTGGCTCACTCACAGTCTCCAATCTAATTCATCCCAAAGGTGTTCTGTTGGGTTGAGGTCAGGGCTCTGTGCAGGCCAGTCAAGTCCCTCCACACCAAGCTTGCTCATCCATTTCTTTAAAGACCTTGCTGTGTGCACTGCAGTCATGTTGGAACAGGAAGGGGCCATCCCCAAACTGTTCCCACAAAGTTGGAAGCATGAAATTGCCCAAAATTACTTTGTATGCTGATGCATTAAGGGTTCCTTTTACTGGAACTAAAGGGCCAAGCCCAACCTCTAAAAAACAACCCAATACCATAATCCCCCCTTCACCAAACTTTACACTTGACACAATGCAGTCAGGCAAGTCCCATTCTCCTGGCAACCACCAAACCCAGACTCGTCCATCAGATTTCCAGACAGAGAAGTGTGATTTGTCACACCAGAAGAAACGTCTCCACTGCTCTAGAGTCCAGTGGCGGTGTGCTTTACACAACTGCATCCGACGCTTTGCATTGCACTTGGTGATGTAAAGCTCAGATGCATCTGCCCGGCCATGGAAACCCATTCCATGAAGCTCTCCACGAACAGTTCTTCAGCTTTTGGAGGTCTGTAGCTATTGACTCTGCAGATAGTTGGCGACTTCTGCACACTGTGCGCCTCAGCATGTGCTGTCCCCGCTCTGTGATTTTACGTGGCCTACCACTTCGTGGCTGAGTTGCTGTTGTTCCCAGTTGCTTCCACTTTGATATAATACAGCTGACTGTGGAATATTTAGTACTGAGGAAATTTCAGGGGTGGACTTATTGCACAGGTGGCATCCTATCACGGTACCATGCTTGAATTCACTGAGCTCCTCTGAGCGACCCATTCTTTCACAAATGTTTGTAGAAGCCGTCTGTATGCCTAGGTGCTCGAGTTTATACACCTGTGGCCACGGAAGTGATTGGAACATCTGAATTCAGTGATTTGGAGGGTGGAGGGGTCCCAATACTTTTGGCAATATAGTGTATATATATACAGTATATAGACCAAACAAACTTTATTATTCTGTACCATTGTATAGTAAGATATGAAGGTACTTTAAAGGTAAGGTGGATGTTTAACACATTTCTTCAAACAGACCTTTGGTGGATGAAACAATATGTTCAGTGTCACCCAGAGAATCCATAATGGTAGATGAGCCAGCAGCCTTGTGTTTTACAGTTCATTGCCTTAACCATTACAGTACATTGCCTGCCCAAGTACCACAATAAAATCCATGTTGTTCCTAATTAAAAAATATAAAGCAATCTTTTCAAAAGCAAGAAGGTCAGCATTATAAGCTTCCCATATGCACATGAAAGCCGTGACTTACTCTGCATTGGCCTTTGGTGCCATCTGTTTCTGTTTGAAGCATTTTCCTGTGCTTGTCCTTGTGCTGTACAGGATTGGGTTTGTTTAGGAGGACAGAAGTGTAGTGGGCTGGGTAAAAGAAAATGAAAAACAAGTTCAAGTTAATTCTATACTGAGAAATAAAAAGGAAATGTTAAAATGATTTGTCAGTTGAGCCTTTAATGGGCATATGCAAGAAGGGGAAACAATGTAGAGATGAAAGTAACTTGGCAAGAATTTAAGTAAATCTCAAACTTAAATGTTGAATGACATTTTTTGCATCAACTACACTTCTACAGTTTTTACCATATCATAATTTTTAATTTTAATTTATGTTCGTATTGGCTAAGAATGCTGGAACATTTTACAGGTAAAATGCAAATTACAAGTCATAGTGATTACCAAATTCTGAGAAGATGAAATGGGATGCAGAAGATAAAGATCTGAGAAAATAAATGGTGAAATTTAAGGATTAGTTGGGAAATGACTGTCTTTGGAATGTCTAAACCATGTTTATTAATTAGTGTAGCTTCAGATTTTTATTGTAATTTTTACAAAATAACTCAAAAAGACAATTCAATTACATTTAGAGTAAATCCAATCTACAGCTAAAGGCCAAATGGTACCAAAGCCTTTTCTTGTGCTATCTTTCTTCACTGTAGCATAGGCTAGATCCTATGTGGTAATGGCTTGACAGAGTATTTGATTCCAGCTGCTCATTTTTTGGAAGTGTTAAATATAAGTTCACTCTGCATAAAACTGCTTAGACCGAAGTGTGCTCAAGAACAATATCTACTCGAATCATGTGACAGCTCCATAATTAAAGTTGCTCAGCAATGGCAAATATGACATTGCCAGTGTAACAGAACACACAGACCATGATAAAGAGTTGGGGCACCACCTTGGTAACTGAATATAATTGGAATGCAGCAACACAAAAGCAAACATGCAATAATTGCAAAAACATCTTCCCAGATGCGAGTTCCAAAGTGAACTGTTTCAAGATGGTGGCTCTTCCAGTCTTGCGTCCTTCTGGCAGAAAGAATCTGGTCCAGGTGGATGGACACCAGAAGTGACGTCAGAGATTTTACCAGTTGTTAATCATCTGATCTGCCACCAGAACCTTTAAGCTGTCCTCTATATGCAGGCATGTATCACCAGGTAGTAACTGCATGCAAATAGCCTGATTGGAGGCATTTAAGTGAGGTCTAAAAGTGGCTGTAAGATTGTATAGTCTGTATTGGGCCTCTGGACACCTAAATAAAAGACAAATATCACAATAGAAAGTGACTGATGAATAAGTGGGTGAAAACTAAAGAAAAGACCAATGGGCAAGAAATTTAAAAAATTTTCCTGCAAAACAAAAAAAAATGAAATTATGGGGACACTGTCAACAAATTGAAGAGGATATTTTCTGCTGATGACAAAGTTATATATCTTGGTTGACTCATTATGTAAGACATTTTCATTTCTATAATAAAGATAAAGTTCCAGGAACTGTGAAATACATTCTCATTTGGGATACATAGAACTATCAAAAATACATTTGTGTGAGTCAGTAAGTTTGTAATAAATTGATAATTTCAGTCCCTGAGATTTAATAAAGAGACATATGTTGAAAAGGGAGATGAAATGTACATGAACAATAAATATGAGAGACTGATGGCAATTAGGGAAGTAGTTGATATATTCATGAAGCTCAATGCCAGAGCAGCAAGTGCCACCAACACATTCATTATTGTATGATTTCTAAAATTCAGGCACAAAGCCCAAGTGAAAAATAAAACAAACCTTTAAAACCACCCTACAAAGATGTTAGCACAGCTAGGTCACATATTTGTATTCACACTGACCCAGTTGATCTCCAAAAGCAAACAGTGGTTAAAAGAGAAATTTTTACGAATGATAAGTCCTGCCAGTTTGATGAGGATGTACAGTATATAATGAGATCTTAACAGCAAGAATGACAGGATAAAGAGAATTGATGTCCATGATAAAAATAAAGTAATCAGGGCCATGACATTGGAAACTGTCAAGCAAGTGAACAACTCAGTTATTTATTTGTATATGGTAACAGGTTTATGCATCGCCTGCCACACAAGTGGGGTAGTTTAAAAGGACTGAACCTGTCTCAACAGAGGGAAACCTTAGCATATTGAATTACAGAGCTGTGTTAAGAAGCTAAAATAAGTGTTGTGGGACATAAGTAGAAATGAAAGAAAGTGCAGGATTATTTTAGGAAGGTGGAACTGAGACAGTGATGATTTTTCAGTAGGGTGCATGAGGGAAAATCTGCTTCACTGCACTGTAGCAATCACATTGTCTTGAACATTGTAGAAAGTGTAAACATATTTTCTTGTGGTGTTGACAAATTATAATATTCTTAAGATGACACATGACAGGTCAGTGTAGTCAGACCTTTTGGAAGATTTTTATTAATTGTATTAATTTCTATCCATATGTTCTCTGGCACATTTGTTTGTTCCCCTTAATTTAATAGCTCCAATTGTTTTGTTTCTAGGAAGAAGTCTGCCCTTTGAGAACCTTCTTTTTCACATACTGCTTGAATAAAAAAAATTTGTTTCTGTGGTGTAGTGATTAAATTAATCATTCTCTACACGGTACATGGCTGCAACATTTATAGAGCAGCTCATTTAGAGTCTGGTATTCACAGGTCTTTAAAAGATATTGATTAGAACAATAACCATGTAAGCACTGGGCTTTTCCATGATTATACTTGAAAGCACTGCTGTAGGAGGTGATAATCAGTGGCAGGCTAAAAGCCCAGGTAAATCCCATTATACCAGCTTTGATAAGTCAGTGAGAGTAAGGTTTGTTGTGTCTCATGACAATGCCAGGATTATTTGTGAAAGCATGTCCTAATACTAATTGGTCCTAGGTGACAAAAATGTATCCAACAAACAGAATTAAAATTTAATTGTTACTACTTCTCAGTTACTACGCTTCACCTGGAGATATACGGGGAAGCTTCCCTAACACTTTATCTGTCTTTGTGTTCTAATTATGTGAATATATATACAGTAATCCCTCGCTGTATCGCGCTTCGACTTTCGCGGCTTCACTCTATCGCGGATTTTATATGAAAGCATAACTAAATATATAACGCGGATTTTTCGCTGCTTCGCGGGTTCTGCGGACAATGTGTCTTTTTACTTCCTGTATATGCTTCCTCAGTTGGTTTGCCCAGTTGATTTCATACAAGGGACGCTATTGGCGGATGGCTGAGAAGCTAACCAATCAGAGCACGCAGTTAAGTTCTCCTGACTGAGAAGCTAACCAATCAGAGCACGCAGGAGCTATGCAGTGTTAACCAGGAAGTCTCATCTCGCTCTTTCAGCATCAACGTGTTTTGCTGTGTAAAGAGTTGTGCTCTTTAGTGTTTATCTTTGTGCATAGTCAAGCCCTTCATTATGGCTCCAAAACAATCTACTACTGCTTCAGGTGCCGTGCCCAAGCGCAAGAAGAAGATGTTAACGATTGCCGAAAAGGTAAACGTTTTGGATTTGTTGAAGGCTACGATTCTTTTTATTTAAAAAGTAGGAAAGGAATATAAGATCTACGGCTGCAGCGTCCTTTTAACCAGGGTGCAAAACGAGTTGTAAGTGGATGTAATAAGGCAGTAGTCTGGATGGAATCTGCTTTAGGGATTTGGATTGAAGACTGCCAGAAGAAGAACAACGGCAGTGCTACACAATCGCCTGAAGTGGCTCCTTTACAAGGGCTGTAACGCTCTCCTTTGTTGTGCAGTAAAATTAAACTCATTGTTATCGGACAAGTCATCGTGTCATTGTTGGTGAGTAACCATAAATAATTAATACATTTACTGTATACTATTTTTCTTGCAATGTACGTATTTATTGCTGGTGACCTGTCTATCGTAATGGCTGTAACATATGTGATATCGGAGACACTCAATATCTTTAAAATAATATTTAGGTTTTACTGTATATAAACAGTGTGTGTTTAAATACATAATTTCAATGAATCTTACCTAATATCTAAGAGAATACAAAGGGATTATGCTGTATAACGCTGCGGGGAATATTTATAAACAGTGCGGGAGAGTTTATAAGGGCTTAAAATATATAAAAATAACCATACAAACATATGGTTTCTACTTCGCGGATTTTCACCTATCGCGGGGGGGTCTGGAACGCAACCCCCGCGATGGAGGAGGGATTACTGTATATATATATATAGTCACAAACTTGACAAAGACACAAAAAGATTCGGGGCAGGCACTAGTACTGTATATTGTTTTCCTGACTGCAAAATTAGATAAATAGTGGTAGTATACAAATTAGAATCCACAACAGAGCCAATTTGCTGGTACAAAAATGGCATCTTTAAAGGAGAGCAGAGGAAGTGACATCATCACTGGGGCCGGAACAAGAAGTGGTGTCGCTGGGGGCCGGGACCAGAAGTGGCATCATCAGTAGGGCCGGAACTGTAAGTGGTGTCATTGAGGCCGGAACCAGAAGTGACATCATCGGGGGCAGGCAGAAATACCCATAACTGGTCTGCACAGAAGTGAGAGAAAGAGTTAGTGCACTCAGCCAGACCCAGGGCCTTTAGCTGCCTCCCATGCGCATGTGTGTGACAATATATATATACAGTACTGTATATTTACACACTTGTTCTGTACCTGTGTAGCGGGTTTAACCCAAATTAACGTGTTGCATAGATCTGTATAGTTGGGTTTATTTGAGATTTAAAATGATATAGCAACTAGAAAGCATAAAATGTTTGTAATTAATTAACTGGTGGTTTTAGCTGCATAACAGATTTCACTTAAAAATACAATTAGCTTTAGAAGGTTTATTTTTAGGAGCACAAACTATGTATGAATAACCTTTTTAAGATCTTTATAAATCATAAACTATGCAAATTTTATTATGTATTTTACAGGCATCTTTATCAAGTGGGTGTTTTTTGCAAAAATGTGTGACAGTTAATACTTAACTGCAAACATTTGGCAATTTAGCAAACCTGGTCATATTTAATGATGTTAAGTGGTATTGAAAGTATTCCCTGGAGAACAGTCTAAACTGGCATGAAACTGCCAAAGATTTATGAAAAATAATGGAAACAGCACCCAAGGAGAAACATGCAGGGAGAATATAAATCAAACAAACTGTGAGAAAAGAAAACAAAATGTGCTTTACCACTGGGCCTTATCACTGATTGTCCAGTGAGGTTGTTTTCTCACCTGATCACTTCCCAAATCTCAGATGCAGTCCCTCTCATGTGTATATTTCTCCTCTGGCAGCTCAATCTCCATTGCTATTGATCACACCCTCACTCCAGCTCCCCTATTATTTCTAGACAAAATTACTTTCTGACACTGGCATTTTCTGCAGTTGCACAGAAAATTTAGTGAGGTCCTGTATCCACCAGGTTACAGTGACTCCTTGTACTGCCTTTGTGACCAATGCTCTCCTTGCTAGCTTTGATTAATTTGTTCAACAGAGCTATAGACAAGATTCTGATTTTTGGCTTGGCTTAATTTCTACATTCGAAAATTCTGTGAGAATCTTCAAGGATTCCCTCTATGGTACCAAGATCTCTTCTTCTCTTTCTAGAAGCCATTTTCAGGCTAATACAGTAGAGCACTTTAAAACACTGCTGAAAACATATTACTTTAACATGGCCTTTCTATAACTTCAATTTAACTTAATTTAACTTAATCCTGATACTCTATATGTTCAATTTCCTCATAATAACTATTCAGGGTGGCTCTAAAATCCGTACTGACCCCTACTCTCTTTTCTGTTTCTTTTTCTGGTTTCTTTGTGGTGGTGGCCTGCGCCACCTCCACCTACTTAAAGCTTCATGATGCTCCAACAATGATGGATGGATTAAAAGGCAGAATTCTACGTGACCATCATCATCAAGCCCTTCCGTGAGAACCCCAAATCCTAAGAGGACTGTTTCATTTATGTTAGGTAGAATGCCCAGAGGGGACTGGGCGGTCTCATGGTCTGGAATCCCTACAGATTTTATTTTTTTTCTCCAGCCGCCTGGAGTTTTTTTTTTGTTTTTTCTGTCCCCCCGGCCATTGGACCTTACTCTTATTCGATGTTAATTAATGTTGATTTATTTTGTTTTCTTATTGTGTCTTTTATTTTTCTATTCTTTATTATGTAAAGCACTTTGAGCTACTGTTTGTATGAAAATGTGCTATATAAATAAACGTTGTTGTTGTTGTTGTTGTAGAAAGACCTTGAAGAATTCTTCTCCTGGACAGCCTGCATCCTTTTCAGGCCTTACTGCTACCCAACATCTCCCTTCTGTCTACACTGGCAAATAAAGATACCCTATGACTGTCCTTACTTATAGTCTGTGACTCAGTCTTCCACTGCTCTGTGTCACATTGATACTGCTTTTTATTCAGGAATCAACCTGTCAGCTCCATTTTACTATATTGGGCATTCTGATCCTACACTTTCGAGCACATCTTCTTCAGCCTTCCTCTGAGCAACAACCCTTCAAAATACACATCTTCACCCAATTGTCTTCTGCCTTTCTCTCTATATACTTAAAACACCTAAGTCTGTTTTTCCTCAGCATGTTGCATCCACATCAAGTCTTTCTCTTAACTCAACGTTTGTCTTTTCGTCACTCTGTGACACTCAAGACATCCACCTGAACATTTCTATTCTTTTCAGCTTTGCTACATGTTCTGCCTTCATCAGCCATAGGGCATGCTACTACCCATGCAGCTTTCATATACTTTTCCCTTCAATGCTCCTTTAGAATGAATGGGTCTTCCACCTTGTTCCTTCATTAGTATAGCTGTGCCTGTTCTTCTGTGTACACTCAGCATCACCTAAGAAGCAGAACATCGCTGTGTTCTCCAAAACAACTCCATTGTCAGTATCTAAATTACTGTAAAAGTTCCTATATCAGCATCACACAGCCCTCTTGCACACTTCCTGCAGACACAAATCACACCTGTTTCCTGTTACCCTACCCTTCACACCACTTAATGTGCACACAATTCTGACAACCTACACCTCCTGTCGAGGTTCTCTCAAAACCTAAACCATACACGGCCTAATGCCAAGCACCCACATCTTTTGTGCCTCCTGCTCTTTTGCCTCTAACCATCACATCGGTCTTTCTTGTAATTACTGCCCTCTCACTTCCAAAATAACTTATTTCATCATCTTCTCCTTCAATTTTTTTCTCCAAAGTTTTTCACATACTTCTCTGGCTGCTATCAAAAAAAGCAATGAACTCACATGACACCTCTAGTGCAGCTCTTTTTCACCTTGAAATTTACACTATACCATTTATAATAATAATAATAACAGCATTATTTGTATAGCACTTTGTAGCTGGGTGGCACAATGTACTTTACATGGAACACAGAAAACACAAAATAAAAAAAAAACTCCAGTAAAGGAAATAAGTAGAAATAAAATTTAATGATAAAAGCAAGAACAATTATTAAAAATAATAAAATATAGTCACAAAAAATTAATCTAAGCAGCTGACAAGTCATCCTGCAATCAGATTAAAATTAACAAGCATGTAAAATAAGTAATGCTATGCAATACAAATATGTTTTTAAGTTAGAGTTAAAAATTGCTGCAGAATCAGCTGATCTAATGCTCAGCGGTAAGCTGTTCCAAAGTGCAGAGGCCATCACAGAAAATGCTTTGTCACCTTAATGTCTTTAGTCTAGACTTTGGTACAGCAAGGAGGCCTTGATCTGACAACGTTAGGGGTCTCATTAGGGAATCCATTCCCGGATGGGTTTATCCATTCCCAGGAATGCAGGAATCCGATGATGACACAGTGCACGGGTATCTCACATGTGAACGGTTTTAGAACAGCCGACACTTATTTTTAATAGAACTACTGCAATATGTTGACACCAATAAAAGACTAACCTTATCTACAAGCAGTTCATGCTGTCATATAAGTACATGTATCTAGTTCAGGGGTGCCCACACTTTTTCGGCTTGCAAGCTACTTTTATATATATATTGCATAGTTTTACTGTCAAATAATGCAAAGAGTACACGACATGTGTTTCACCCTTTACATTGCGCCACGGCAAGTGGTTCATTTATTTGACAGCATGTAGATCGGGGTAATTACATTCATGGCATTCATAGTCTGAAGCGCAATCTGATTGTATGGGTGGTTACCTACCAGGTAACGCTTGTGTCGGCAGACATCCGCCACGGTGCCCTCTTCAGTTGCGACAAGCAGATCATAGAATGTTGCAAAGTTTTACTGTCAAATGATGCAAAGAGTACGCAACCCGTGTTTCGCCCTCATTCTGGGCTCATCAGGCGTATACACTCACTGCTGTGCACTCACAGAGGCGAAGCCACGGCGTGTGGTTCATTTATTTGACAGCATGTAGATCGGGGTAATTACATTCATGGCATTCGTAGTCTGAATCACAATCTGATTGTATGGGTGCATGTGGGATGACCAGTGTGTTATTAGAAAATAGATCTCAGACTGGCCGCCCTGTATGTCAATCAAGTGGCAAATGCCATAGGGAGGATATATGATAGACTAACATTTAAAAAAAAATTTTTTTAAATGCAACGCGATCTACCTGATCAGATACACTTGTTCTAAACAACGCCCGCGCTTGCCATTGCTCTGAAACACCACCATTTCAGCTTTTACTGATGCATCCAGTTTCTTGTCATCATTCTGTGATGGCAAGTTTCTTGGCACAGATAATGCGGATGCAACAGACTGACGGATTGAAATTTCAAGTTGCTGTTCAAGGCTGCCCTGTCCCGGCATTCGTGAGCTGCAGAGTGCAGACTCTTCCCAGTCCACTGTACTCAGTCTTAGTTGGAGCCAGGAGACTGACGACTGCTGCTGGTTGACTGAATTAATTTGCAACACACCACACTGTGGGCCAAAAAAACGTGCCACATAATTATTTTCAACTATAACTCTGTTATTTCTTGATCGATTTTTACACTTTTACACGCTATATATGCGAGCTTGGCCATTCCCTTTTTCCCGGGAATTACAGCAGTTTCATTCCCGGGAATACAGGAATGAAAATGTCCGGGAATGGATTCCCTAGTCTCATTGTTTGATACGGTGTAAGTAATTCCATAACATAATTGGGAGCAAAACCATGCAATGCCTTAAAAATAATCAATAACATTTTTAAATTAACTGAAAATTGAATTGAAAGCCAGTGAAGTGATGCTAAAATTGGAGAAAAATGATTGTGACATTTACACCCAGTAAGAAGTCTAGTTGCAGAGTCTGCACCACTTGGAGCTGAGCAAGAGAAGAGTTGTTCAGTGTAGAGAACTTAGCATTGAAAAATTCAGGCCAAGATGTGATAAAAACATGAATAATCTTCATGTTCAGTGTCTTCAAATGATAATGAAGCACAGGCCTGGGCAATATTTCTTAATCGATAAAAACTTTCATGGTGAATGACAAAAGGAACAATTTTACAAATGGAAAACAAAATTTTCTATAATATGAGGAGGAATCGGTTAAGTGACCTGTATTAGTAAATGAATACAGTGCACAGTTAGGTCCATAATTATTTGGAAATGTCACAATTTTCACAGTGAATTTGACTTTGTTAAGTGCCTTGAGCATAGGAAAGGCATTATATCAATAAAGTATATTATTATTATTATTATTTTGAAACATCATCTATATTCATTGTGCACCTTTCATCGAGACTATGAGAAAAGCAACATCAGAAATTAGTTAGGTCCAAGACCAAGGTACATTTTGTCATACCTCAGTCACATACCTTCATATCTTAATCTACAGAGTATATTTCCTGTAAAAAAATAGTTAAAAGCATACTCCAATCAAAAATAATATTTTTTTTATATGTTACTATGTAATTTGTAGTGATGGCCAAGAAAAAAAAATCTTATGTTTTCAGGAATGTTTCTGATAGAATAGACATCTAAGATGATTAATGATGGACAACTGCAAATAATACCAAAAATGTCACACAACATGCTCAAAACACCACAAACGTGTATTTTTATTAAAATATTGATAAATAAACTATTTCCAGAAAACGCTCTTGCAAACAAAAAGAGATTATTTAACAGCAGGCTGTGAAAATGCATGAGTGAATTGACTTGTTAATGTCTGAGATGCTTTAAAAAGTATGAAGAATATTCTCTTCCTGATGAGGTTTTCACTCGCTTTTTTATTAACTTTTGATCTTTTAGTTGTACATGTCTCTCAGTGAACATTGGAATGTTGGTATCACATGAATGTCAGTGTTAGACAATGACATCACCAGTAAATGAGGGGTGAGGCCTGTTTTCATTTCAAATGCTTGGTCGCATTTGAGCATGTCCCACTTTGTTTTCCGAAAGTGGTTTATTTAACAATAGTTTCGTAAAACTATGTGCTTTTGGGATGTAGTCAGCATATGACTGGATGACTTGACATGTGGATTTTACTACTGATGTTGTTTGCTGTTGTCCAGTGTTGGTCTCCCTAGACCCCCATTATATCAGAAACTTTGTTTTCTCCATTCTGGATAAAAATGTGAGATTAAAAGTTTTGCCTGGCCATCACTACAAACCACAAGGAGTAAGTAACGCATAATAAATATAATTTTTCGGTAGAGTATTCCTTTAATGACATTTTACTGTTTTAAGTATAGGAATAATTATTTTTATGTTTTGACATGCACAGGCCTTGCTTCCCAAATGACCAGTTTTATCATAATCTATCAAGGGTGCTTCTTACAGAGGTTTAGGGGTGAGCAGGAATCCAAATGGAGCTAGTGAATTCTATATATGACTCCAAGTGACAGTCATAATAATTCCAAGATAAGATGGCAACATTAATTACATTTTCTAATCTGCTACTGCACAAACTTGTAAAATATCTACCATTCTCCCCAGAGAAAAACACCAGAAGAGAGAAAACTTTGGTGTGGTTATGAAGATGTCTAGTATTCCAGTATATAGTGCTAATAAATGGCTAATAAAGCAGGAAGATCAAATTAAGTGCAGAATTAATGCTCAAACACTGATTGTTTTGAAATGATCACTTTCTAATTTTTTATTTTGCCTCATTTAGAAATTTTTATTTGAATCAAATATAGCTGAAAAAGTTCTTAGTGTGTATATTTTCCTGGCTTTGTGGTAATGTCTAAAATTTATTTTTAAATTGCTGTGAAAAAATACACAGGCTATTGTGAATGGTGACACTTAGCTAAGATGCAGTGATCCAAAACACTAACACAAAATTCTGCTTGTCTTATATTTTAAGAGTGAACATGCAATAAATTATTGAGATCAGATGCATTTTTGAAACAATGTGCTTAAAAGTTTTCTGAAATTAAATGAGAACACCTTCACAGCATGTAGAAATGACAAGAAATTTTGTATTTTTACAGACCTTAATAAGAAATATCGCTCAGTTCTTTCATTTTAATTACGATATTCTGCCATTTCCTGCCAGTTTGCATTGTGAGAAATTTGTGATGGAATGCAACAAGGTGTATTGCCTGATATTTCATTTTTGAAAGCTACTTATGACAATATTCTGTATAGTCCAAAGGAAAATCTTTTTTGCAGCTTGTCTATAATGAAAAATGCATTGGTTTTTGTCTATAATTCTTTACAGTAAACAGGTTTCTCTCAAATAATATGTTTTAAAGATTCTGTTTCTGTAATGGTAGGATTTTCAACGTTTACATAGCAGCTGACTGAAAAGCCAATTTGCTGTCTTGCCTAAATTTTTTTTTTTTTTTATCAATTTAAGAATATTTTTTTAGCTGATTCATTCAAGTGCCTACAATACGGAGATGGCTGTCTTGTATGCCAAATTACTTTCTTGAATATCTTTACCTAAAGGGTCATTCAAAGATAATGACACAAAAACCAATGTACTGCCAGGTAAACAAGTGTCACTGTCACATTCACAGTGGAGTGGAGGCAAAAGCTGAAATAAAGTAATTGGTGGAGTTTTCCAGCAGATATGGTATGCGAAAATAAATGCCCAGGAGGAGCTCTCGGGAGGAAAATCAATCACACTGGTAAGAAGTTGCACGGATGGTCAGTTTGCGCAGATGATTACTGATTCTGACATATGTGAGGTACCAGAGGTTTTATTCCCAAAAGATGAACCTGAAGCATAAATGACTTTCTGTGCTGCAAAACTTTTTTTTTTTCCTAGCAGCAACTGTCAATTGTGTTGAAGTAAAAAAAGACAAATTTTAAAGGACCAAATTTGCTTTTGGCCTGGATAACCTGTACTATAAGTAGCTTACTTGTGTCTTTATATTATTACTTTACATTGTTAATTTTTTGGATTTAAAAATGTAAATGGCATATGGATGCTAGGTATATTAATCTTCATTCACTACATGTTTGTTGCAGGGGTTAGCAAACCTGCTAAAGAAGACTTTGTTTGATGTTTGTTTCACAATTGCTTTCAAAAAATTAATGGTTCCAAACACTGGGCTCTTCTGTGCAAACTGGACATAATTGCCACCATATTTCGTAACAGCCAATATTCACTTATTTTACGCTTATACATCAAATGAACAAGTTCTAATTTGATCTTTTTGAAAGGTGAAAAATTTGAGCCAAAAAACATTCAAAAAGAAGGCAGTGGTATGGATATCAAATATTGGAATTCAACTGATAAAAGAACTAAAGTGCAAAATTTGTCCAGCGTGACTATTTTGCCACTTTTATTGGGACCGATTTAAGGAAGCAGAGGACAGCCAGTATTCATAATTACTCAGGAAGTCAAGTGTCTGGCTGTTGCCCACAGTCAGAAATTAGGAACCTGGAAGAAGACTTGTGACCTCAGCTAAGCTGCAATGATTGATCTGCCCCTTCTATCCACTGGACTCTGCAAAAATCTCAGACGCTCATTTTACCTTCTGATGACCTTATGGATGCTGTTCTGGGAGACTGTTATTCTGACAACTGCACCAATGTTGTCCAAAGGGATAAAACTTCCCTCTCCTTAACATGTAATTGTTGTGTATTTATGTTTTTTAATTTTGTAGTTGTTTTTGTTCACTTTGAATTATGATTTTTTTCTTATGTTATTTCTGTTGATTTTGTTTGAAGAGTGATAGACCTTCTCTCTTAAACCACAAGCAGCATTTCCACCTGTGGTGTGCCTCCATAGCACCACAATAGCCATTTCTCCTGAAGCCTCTTTACCTGCCACATAGGCAAGTCCACTTATTATAATTAAACTATACAAAGACAAAACGGCTATAGCCGGTTATTACATTGTTACAGAATGTCCTGTCATACAGCCTATCACAAGGTCTATCGCTACTCCTGAATTAAGTCCCCTAAAAGGGCCACACCTCAGAATATTTTAGCAAAGCGCAAGAGCTGCCCTCCAGCTGGGACTTCTCAGATAACCTACCTTTGCAAGGTCAGCACACACATTAGCAATATTGCTGAGGATTCAGTACCATAGGGACGTGTGTATTCTTCGAGCAGCCAACGCACCATACAGTATGTAGACCTCCTTTCAGTTGTAAAGAAGAGAAAGCTCAAGTAGCAT
This sequence comes from Polypterus bichir lapradei, assembly GCA_026402145.1. Taxonomy (NCBI): domain Eukaryota; kingdom Metazoa; phylum Chordata; class Cladistia; order Polypteriformes; family Polypteridae; genus Polypterus; species Polypterus bichir. Next base: position 69,014,763 of record JANRMT010062819.1, read on the forward strand.
GGGCATATTGCTAGATCATTTGGTCTTGCAAAAACCAACTTTGTGTGCACTGCGACAGGAAGAAAGAAAAGATGCAGGCAGAGATACAGGCTCAAAGGCAATATCAAAGAGTGGAATGGATTGTCTTTCATCAGCTCAGAGCAGCACAGGACAGACGGGAATGGCAGAAGATTGTCAGGACATCCATAATGCCCCAGTGAATAATGGTTAATGAACTGATGATGATGATCATACCAAAACACGAAGACACAAATTACTAAAAGAGTAAGGCCAGTTAAAAGTTAAATAAAATGTAACCATTCCAAATTAAAACTATGTAGGAAAATAAATATCAGATATAAACATACACCATGTATAAGACAAAAGAAGTAACAATAAGGAAGCAAATTTAAAAGTCATATAGCTGAAGCAGTAATCTTGAAAGCTTTTAAAAAGTACTCGAGTGATATATTGGGGCACCTTTGATATCTGTTGCTTCTTGTTTGTAACAGTCCCTTTATTCCTGTCATCCAAGTATATATACACTAAATGGCCTATGGCCAGTAGCATGTAAGAAAGTGTCTAAACAAGCAGAAACTAATCAAATACTTTAAGAACTGCAGAAATAGTTCAAGAAATCAACACTTACATGTTCCTACAGTTAAATGTTCTTTTGAGAAAATAATACAGAAGCAAAATTGAAAAATATTGACAACCTTTATTTTATACTAGCTGTGTAAGCCTTTGCTGTAAAAAGCCTGGGATCCTAGAAACTATTGAAATAATCAGGAAAAAAAAATGAAATGTCAGGGAATTGAAAGGAACTACTCTGGGCATCTCTCTCCTAGGAGGTTTCGTTTTACCGACGTGTTCACTTCGCTTGTGTATTTGCGGCTAAGCGAGTGTCCCTCTCTTCGGAGGTTTCGTTTTGCCGACGTGCTCGCCTCGCTTGCGTATTAATGGCTAAGTGAGTTTCTGTTTCCTTGGAGATGGAGACCTTACCCCGACTCCACCTCACACTTCTGGGCCGGACAGACAGACACACACCCACTTCCATGCATAGATATTTATATATAAGGTATTACTTTTCTGTAGTAAACCATTATAAAAACTAATACACAGTATAACTGTTGATGTATATATGTGACAGTCCGGGTCAGCTCCACACTCCTCAATTGTTTTCAAAGGGCTTCTTGAACCCAGGACTGCTTATAACGTAACCAAAGATGTACTGCGACTAGTGAGGACACACACAGTCAGCAAGGGGTTGGTTCAAAGTGTCTAGTGCTTTTATTTACAAAAAACAGTAAAGTGTCCAAAAAGCGCTGTGCTTCAAATAGTCCATAAAATATACTCCACAAAATCATGTAGAAAGTGGACATTTAAATGCGCAACAAATAATCCAATAAAATCAAGATTAAAATACCAGCAGATTCTTCTTTTGTAAAAACCACAAGCTGTAGTGCCTCTTTCTAAAATATGGCATCTCCTCAGCTTATCCCATCAGGAGGAGACGCCCACTGACAAGTGCAGTCATTTTTTAATCCCAGGTTCGGGTTTCCAGTGCCAGTCCCTCAGCATCTGTGGGACTCCCCTCCAAATCCCACTCATATTACCCTCAGCCAGTCCTTTGATGTCTAATGGAAGATGCCATACAATGGGGCGACTCCCATGTAGAATTCAATAGGAGCAACCCCTCCTCAGCTCCACACACTCGAGCACCAGGACTCACTTCCTCAGGACATACTCCTGACCACCTACCTCCTTTTCTCAGTGATCCTGTCTCTTTCTTCTTCCTTAGCCTCTGTTCCTTCTTGTTCCATTTCTCTTTCTTGTCCCTTTCCTTTCTTGTGCCCCCTCCCCTGCTGTGCAAGCTCCCATTAATACCCCAAGTGGGTGCAGGTGCAGTCCTCAACCTACTCTGAGGTGTGAATGAAGCACTTGATTAGCTGATTGTGCATTCACATGCACATGCGAGCAGGTCAAACACCCAAATCAACCCCAGAGTAGTGTGTACAAGACCACTCATGCACCTGCACCTGCACCAGTTTGGAGCCTGCATGCTCCTGATAATTTATTAAAATCGTGTTTCACCACAGACCTCTTTGCACAATATATTATATACATTAGGAGTACCAGCAGCTAAGAAACATGCTGATGGTCACACTGTGAGTCAAATGTGAGATCTGATCCATCAACCTTGTATTTTTTAAAACCAGTTACATAGTCACCACCACCCTGCTAACAACAAACATGCTCCAGGTTTCTTATACCATATTTAATTTGGCATTGTACACAAAGCAGATAATGACATGGGACTCACAGGCTATAATATTAGTTAGACAGTGTGCAAAAACTGCTATCCAAGTGCAGTGCTTCCATGTTTGTGTCTATCAGTTCTTCCTCCATGACGGCAGGTGGTAGATGAAGGTTACCTCAGCCAGAATGCTTATCTCCAGTTTATGTAACACAAAAAATAGTAATGAATTATTATTAAACAGCCTTGCCCTTGAAAAATGTTAAATCAATGCTTTCCTTGAACAGCTAAGCATCTAGTAGTTTAACTATTTCAGGGCTGATGTTGACTTTTGTCAAAATTCAGGAGTAGAGGATGGTAATGGGCTATAAACTGCGACAAAACTCGCCCTTACGTTTTAGTTAGAGTCTCTTTGGTTGAAGGAAAGTTAGCTTTGTTGATTTGACCTCGATTCCCTGCGCGTTCATGAGTAGTGAAGAGCAAACAGCCTCTAAAATGGCATTGACATCTGGTAAGACTTAAGCAAATGTGCAAAGCAAAAAACTCCATGGTTGTTTTACGTATTATCGCTGAATCGGAATCTGACTTTTCGGACTCTGAGTTTGATGCAAGTGATCTGAAGATGGATGGAACGAAAGTGAGTTCCCAGCTGATCGTGATGCTGAACATGTTTGTGTAGCTGATATACCTACAGCAGCTGATATACCTACAGCAGCGTTCACCTATGAGGACCACCACTTATGATGACAAGAGGTACAAACCATATTGCGTCACACTGCGACTGCCATCATTGTCCACCTGCTGTACGAAGACAAAGAGGTAGCTGGCCTGTGGTGCATTCCTGCTGGCCATCGAGCTGCCACTGCTTCCAGGGATGCTGAACAGGCGCCAACAGCAGTCTTGATTTATGTGTGAAACTAATGCATTGTGTGCTTTTCAGAAAACTGTGTTTTTTGGAAAAAATATTCTGCCCTCAAAGTGTTAAATGGAACAATACTACAGAGAAGCGTTATTGCACAATTGGCCACAAGAAAAAAGAACTTGTAATACAGTACTGCCATGACTGAATGGAGTGTGCTGCTTCTTTGTAATAGCATTGTTTACTTGAAAAATGGTCATTTTACTTTTTGTGTGCCAGGATATTAATTAATTTCTTGAATGGCAAAGCTTAAGCAAGCATTCCACAGACAAAGACAAAAACTGAACGTCTGAAAGTTTTTCTTTCATATCTAAACTAAAGAATCTTAGTGTAGAGAAAACCAGAATAATGAACCAAAATAAGATAACCAAAGCTAAATTACTCCTTTCATGCTCTCAAGGTCAGTAAGTTTCAGCATTGTTTTTTATTTATTTCATTGCATGATTACTTTTTTTTTGCAATCCTGGCCATCTCACTTTTGTTTTCTGGGCTTTAAAATGGCAATGCCATCATAATGACACAACGGTGACTGTATGTGGAGGTGTGTGACATTGCAACAGGGATTTTTTTTTGTAAAGAGAAATCCAGGAACTAAAACAAAGTGTCAGTGTTTTTCATTTATTTCATTTGCCATCATTTTGATATTTTGCTTTTGGCTATTTATTGGTAATTGTTTGCAAAGTGGTGTTTATTCCTTTCTAGTTACTTTGCAAAGAAAATGTTTTTCCTTTTTTGGTAGATGCCTCATGGTTAAAGCCTAAAATAAACTTGGGTACTATCAAAATTAGAACTTCGAGGAAATTATACAAGGTTCTGAAGTTAGTGAAATCAGCATACTGCAATAGCTGAAGTGGAGGATAGATGGAAAATGGTGTTTAAAACAGCTACAGGGCACCATGAGGATTTAGTTTTGCCCGATGGTCTGGCCAATGTATCTGCTGTTTTCCAGTCCATTGTAAATTATTTAGAGTTTTTTTTACAAGTTTTGCATTGTTATGTAAAATTGATATTTTGTATTGTGCAGCTCATGCTATAGGGGGTTTTAAAGCAGTGAATGAAAAATAATTCAAATGGAAAATGAAAAAAATAAACACTTCTATTTAACCATACAATTAATTACCATTTCTTTTAATAAAGGATATTGTCCCTCTTTCTTCAAAGCAGCAATGGATAGATTTTTATTAAATGAGATTTATATCCCTATGTTTTTAAGAAAGAAAAGGTAAATGTAAAATTTTTCTAATTTTCTTAAGTGTTAAAGAAATAGCAATCTTGTAACTGAAATCTAAAATGAAATTCCAGTCTTACATTTGTCCCAATCACACCCTAGAAAGAGCCTTAACTTATATAAGTGATAATCTGCAGGGTATGTCATCTTTATCTTTTGGCACTACTGACTGTAATATTCTGCTTCATGGGCATGACAATTTACTTGGATTTTCAGGCACAGTTCTCAGTTGGTTTAGTCCATACTAAGAAATACTCCAACTGTATTTCTTCATTCCTGTTTATAGTCTGATGTGATGTTCCTCAGGGTCCTGTCAGGAGATCTTTTTTTTAATATTGTCTCTAGGTTATCTTTGGAAGCCTGGAAATATATCAGCTTTCGTTTATATGCTGATCACAATAAGCTGTGTTTATTACTGAAAGTGTATTTTCCTTCCTCACTTACAGCATGTTAGTATTTAATTGCTTGCATAAGGTGAAACAACTGGTGCATAAAAATTATTTGTATTTAAGTTCAAAAGGAACAAATTTTCATTTACTGGCTGGTAATTTTGCAAATAGTGTGGAAATATTGACGTCTTTTTGTCATGTCTCAGCCAAGGTGTGCTCCCTGGATTGTGTTTATGATCATATCATTTGCCATTTTTATTAATTATGATGTATTTATGTCTGCTTTAATTAATTATGTAAATTTTGTTAATATTTTTCTGTTTATTTATTATTTACTATCTTTCTATGATTTAATCTCCTATGTTCCCTGTATTTTGTGGGTGGAATTCCAAGAGGTATGGCCACCCTAACATCATAGCTGAAGGACCGCCGTCAGCCTATATATTGGGGGTGTGAATGGATCCTTCATTGGTTCATTGTTTGTGAGTATTGATTTTCCTGTATTTCCTATAGTTTTAGCTTTCAGTTATTCAATCTTGTCTCCTCTGCATTGGTATTTTTATATATTAGATACTAGCCAAAGTACTCAAAATTACCAAGGTATAAATAAACAAGTAAGACTGTTATTTGGAAATTCAATATGGCTAAACACAACCCACAATGTGACAAAAATACTTAAAAAATAGAAAATAGCTGCAATTCATCTATAAGTTGAGAAGAAAATGCTATATCTGCGTTCTCAGAATAAATCACAAATGAACTGTACAAAGCAATGTCCCCCCATTAGACCCAGCACACTCCTGCTGCCTGATGGGAAATGTAGTCCCCAATGGTTTTTGCCTCCCACCACCCCTTTCCCGCTACGCCATATAACTTATATTTTAAGTTAGACCAGTGGCAAAGCACATACAAAATTTTGCAAAAATTGGTCCTTCCTTTTTTTCATTATGGGATAACAAAGAAACAAAACTATCTTAAAAGCAGCTCAAGATTTGATTTATTTCTATAAATATAAGCACACACATGCACTTGGGATATAATTAATTAAGAATGAGTTTAGAGAGTTTACAATTAAGACACTGAATTAATGGCTACTGAAAATTAGACTTTGCCTCTTTCATATAAATTATATATTGGTAATTTCAAGCAGAAATGGACATTTACAACAATAGTCATGTTTTGGCTAAAGTGTAAATCAATTTAATGGTCTATTTAAAAAATAAAAGGTCTCTAGGTGAAGTCCAACTTTGTTTGTTTTGGCATTGTTTTAAGAATACAATTAATTGTAAAAGAGTCTGTGCTATGGGAAAGTGAGATTATTGACAGAAGATGGAACACAGAAAGGCAGAATCATATTTACAAGAACTAAGGCAAACCAACACATAGGCACTGGGATCAATAAAATGGGAAGCAGGAAGACTCACTAGAGACACTCGGAGCTTGAGCTTGAGGATCACGGCATACTTAAAAAAAACATTTTAATGAACTAAAAGTCTGCAAGAAAAGTGCAGTTTATCGAAGCTTTACAGACTGGGCACATTGCAAAAATAGTAGCATTTTTGATGCAAATGTTGAAAAATTCTTGCAAGCAATATAGCAATTTCATTTTACATATTCATTATCATTGCCTTCTTCCTTATATTAGACATAGCCATTTCATTTAAGTTATTTTAGCTAAAAAATTATTAAATTCATTAACTATTAACTTATTTATTTAATATTATTGCCTAGATTGGTGTACTTTAGTCATCACCTAATCCACATGAATATGCTTTACAGTTACATAAGAAACTGTTATTTTGCCAAAAGTATTCTACACATTCTTGTATGGTCTTGTCAAAGAGCAGTTCATTTTTGCTTGTGAGATTTGCCTTGTATACAGTACAGTGGGTTATCTTTTCAAGTATATAAATGTTGCTCTATTTAGAAATATGTACTTTATACAATATAAAACTGCCATAGACTCGTTTTTTATGTTTCCAGTTGGAGATTATTTTTTAAGATTCTTTTTCTAAATCACCAAAAGCAAGAAACAGAAAAGAATGAAGTCTACATAGGAATTAATTTTCTATTGTACTTTGTAACTTTATGAAGTTTTAAATCAGACACTTTAGTCACACTGTAAAAACGGTTGCTTGCATTTGTAATGCAAAGTTAGCCAAATCCATTCCCATAGAAACCAGAGTTATGGGTGGAACAGCAGGTGAAAATATTGAATACTGTCATTATTTGACAGTTAGGGTCGTCTGCACAGAATCAGGTATATCGGGTTGGACAACTGAATGGCTTATATATTTATTTGGCTGTAACCATAAGAAATGGTTTGTGTTACTCCACAGTAGAGCTTCAAAGCCTCAAAGAAGAGTAGATTGCACAGATCTCAGAGTTATTTTTTGAGGTTCTAAGTCACAGTGATGAAATTGCATGCATTTAATTTAGTTATACTCACATATAAACATGTTTCATGGAGAGCTATGGAGAGTGTGAGGTGCTTCTTACCACCACCTTAGGAAGAGCCGAGTGATGGGGTGAGGGATAAATACTGGTGCACTAGTGCCAAAATGGAGTCAGAGGAGTTATGAGCAGAAGAGAAAGACAGTGCATTTAAAGACAATGGCAGGGTGAACCAGAGAAAAGACTGAGATGAAGGCAAAAGACATCCAGACCATATATGGACTTGTTTTATTGTTTTGGGGGTTTCCGCATGACCCAGGAAATGGATAACAGTAGGGCATCAGAAAGAAATCCTATAGTCGCTCCATTCTGACTCAACCAGAAATTTAGCTCCTGTGTGGATCATTCCACAGGATTTGATAAACAGTTATAACTGGACACAGTATACATTTAAAACTTATGGTATCAGAAAAAATAGAGTATACTGTAATATTAAGTGTTATAAATGTGTTTTTTAAAAACAACTGATAGCATTTTTTTACAGCTCACAGTCATATAAATTTCATCATGCCATATTGCATTATAAATGTTAACATAAACAAATGTAATAACAGCAAACATGAATTCATTTATTCTGCAGTCACATTGTGGTCTCTTCCTGTAGGATCAGGTCTTTTGAGTCCTCCACATTCAGAAGTTTGGAATCACAAGGGCTGCAGCCTAACTCTTCACTGTTGGGTGAAAGGCAGGAATGAACCCTGGATAGGGAGCCCCAGTATATTGCTGGATAAACATGCACACAAATCCATAAACAGACATATTATACTCACTAGTCAACCTAACATGCATGCCTTTGGGATGTGGGGCAAAAACATGAGTACTAGTCTAGCATCCATTATTCATAGGGCCAATCATCCCTGTAAAATTAAATCAATGAAAAACTTCCAAACAGCACAAGGCTTTTCTTGATGTGCCTAAATGATGTGCATAAATGGCATAAAAATGAACAGCTTCATATCATCATGACCATATGGCATGTAAAAAAATAAAATGAATCTGTACATAATGTGCCAATGACCTGCCAATATTTTAACAATGAAGCAAAAAAGAAAACAGCACTAACTGCAAAGAATCCTAATAGGCCCTATTACTAGCTTTTTAAAGAAAGCTAAAACGAAGAACTACATATCACTTGCAAGAGCTGACTTCACCTTCAATCTGTGTAGACAGTCTAGACCATTTTAAACTAAAATGAGTTAAATCTGAACAGTGAAGAAAACATAAGGCTAATTGACTTAAACAATTACCAGGAGCACAAACAATGAAGACATCCAAGAAATACAGCGAAAATGCACAGATGGAAAAAGTGGATCAGAGCATTTGAATTATTTTCACTAAAACAGTAAGAAGAGCTGACAGTCACACCTTGGCTCCAGGTCTGGATATACAATGTACATGAAATGATTTGTAGGACCACTTTAGCACAGACAGGCATGGCATCATGAAAACTGTCAGGAATGGGCTGGGGCTCTACTTTCTTTCTCCTTCTTTTTGCCCCAGGCCATTTGTAGCAGTCATATGGTGGTGTTGTGATCTGGAATTTTCTTTAATTGTTAAAAAATTTATAATTTAAATTCTAGAGTCCTTTTTTGAAATGTATATATTAATTTTGGTGTTTTTTTAACTCAGAGAATTAATTTTTCTTGTTAGTTTATTCATAGAAGGAATGTCTGTATAGAATGTCTGAATTAGCATAAGCCGTCCTAATAGAGGTGTTCATAAGAAATCTAATGATTTACTTCATGATGATGAAGTACATAATAAACAAGAAAGCTGTATCAGATATTTGAAATATTAAAATATGTGCTTGAATTTAAATGTTTAAACTCTAATATTTTTGATTGTAATGGAAATCTGTAATTTTTCACCCTCTGGTTGAGGTCCATAGCATCATATTCATTATCACTGAACTTTATACAGTGCCGTAGCTAGGGGCGGGTGGAGGGGGCAGTCCGCCCCAGGCGGGACATTTTTGGGGGTGGCATTATTGGCCAAAAGGCTCAGTATAATTCGTGTGTATGCAGCAGGGTTTGGAAAAATATCACTCATGAATAAAAAAAGTTAAATTCTCTGATTTGTGTCCACAAATGCTTCAAAAATAATTTTCAGACTGTCCTCCTGTCATGGCGTCAGACACAGCAGTTGAATTTTATGAGGTAATAACAAAAATGAACATAAACATTACACCGATAATAATTTCTAGGAAGATAAACAACTGATTTACAATTTATAATTTTGATTCCTTATCAGTCCGAATGCATTCTTGCTCTGCGCTAAAAACATCCCCACCTATCACTTGTACACTACACTGATTCTGGTTTTCACAGCATAATTATATTAAACTAATAATAAGAACATGGCTTCTCAGTGCGTCTATACTATATTCTTGTCTAGTTGATACTTATAAATAATTATATGTGAAAAAATATTGCTGTTTCTCTATATACGAATAAATATATTCAAAATGTATCATAATTTTTCTGTATATGTCATTTTAATTTTCTATTTAAATAGGTTAACATATTCAGATATGTTGGAGGGCAGCAAATTGAAACACCGCCCCACCCCAAGTGGCACGAACTCTAGTTACGCCAATGACTTGATTTAGTCTAAAATGATATCCCACGTGTTTATGTTTGAAATTTGTTATTTTATAACCTTCTAGGAGTGGTCCTTAATGGGCTAGGACTACTGGTAAAGAATCACATACCAATAATAGTATCATATTTATGATCAACAACCTCAAAATAGCATAAAACGACTCTGTACATACCTATATTACCAATTCACATTTTTTTCAAAGTTTTGTAAAAAGGATGACCTTTAATCCTCATATCCCATTAAGGGGTGAACCCCTGGGGTCAGTTGGTGTGGCATACACAACTTAAAATCCTTCTGATCATTTTTGTTGAAGGATGTGTTTTCCCATGCAAAATATGGTCTAAAAATGGCCTAAAAATGTGAGTTTTTCAGGTCTAAAGAGAGAAAATAGGAAGGAACCCCAAAAAGCTTGATAATCTTCATAACTAGACATCAAGATGAGTTAAACAGTATATCATATGTGGAGGTTTTCTTGTACTGGTTAGTCAGGAGGTCCCAGACAAAAAAACTGAAGTGATTTCAGAACACACATACTGTACAGTAAGTAGTTTTTTTTTCATCATTATTTTGCATCTCCATTTTGTATTATTTTGTGCAATACCACTTTCTGCACTATACAGCAGTGTCATACTTTCCATTATGATTAATCCTGAAGGCACTGGTACGCACAATGTGTGATGTCACCAGAGCAACCATATAAAGATGGACATCCACCATTATTTAGTATGCAAGATTGCATAAAAACAGTGTCTGTGTGTGATTCTGTTTTCACTAAATCTTTCCTAGTATATGAAATTACTTTTGTTTTTTAAACGTTTGAGTTTTAACTACAGTTTTGAATTTCAAGCGATATCTGTTAGATATTTGAGAATGACCACATTTTTTTGACTTAAACTCATTTTGTGATCCCATTTCTTCACTATCTCATTATGGAATCCGTAAAGATGAAGTGGATAAAATGAGGGGCTTGTGTGATAGTGGCATCGCTTAAGTATTTCTTTCTTGCCTTTGTGACAGTCTCTACCTAAATGGTTCTTTGTATAGCCGTGTCCTTTGACTTTTTGGCTGTTTTGTAGGGTGTGTGAGTGGTGACTGAGGCTAGGGGTCTGCACCGGCAATCAGAAGGTTGCCAGGTTGAATCCCCTAAATGCCAGAAGTGACTCTAAACCATCAGGTTCTTGAGCAAGGCCCTTAACCTGCAATTGTTTCATCCTGGGTGTCACATTAATCTGCATCCAGCTCTGCAAGCAGGTCATCCAATTTACAGGGAAAACCTAAGGGTTGGTGGCAGGACTGGCACTCCAGCCACCGTAAAAAGCTTCACATTGTTCCAGTGTGGTGCTGAGATGCCACCCGCTGCACTCAGATCCCAATCCAGGTGGTTTGTTGTGTGGTGGGCGCAGCAACACACTATCAGCACATGCTCCCAACACTCTTTGCAGTGACAGTTTCAAGTTTTGTCTAGTGTTTTTGCATCTGTTCCAGTCTACTGTATTTGACTTCCTATTTGCTTTATAATTTTATTTTGCATTTTTTGCCTCTCAGGGGTCACCATGCCAGGTGTATAACAAACAGTCAGCTGTTCACTTGACCCCCTAGTAGTTCATATAGTGAGGATGGACCAGCATCAAGTACCAAGTGTCAATCTGTGTAAAGGGTGTATTTATTACCATTGAGAAGTGTCCAAAGTGCAATTAAAATTCAATAAACACACATGTAAAACAGCGTATGAAAAGGATGTTTCAGAAATAGTTAACTCAATCAAAAAATCAAAAAAGCAGAATCTCACTCTGTGTTCTTTTGTTCATCCAGACCAGTAGTGAAGCATTTTCACAGTCAACTAGTAAGCAGCAACCATATTGCTTTTATCACCACCTTTCCAGATAAAAAACACAAGCAACAAATTATTTGTCATGAATGGGATATGTATTAGATATTGGACCACATATAAAAGTTCACTCAAATCTGATTTCCACACAGTCCTGGAAAAAATCGGCTTTGAGTTAAATCATCTTGGTAATGTGAATGTTGTCTACAGGTACATATGTTGAGAGAATGTTAGTCTTTTTTTCTTTTTTTTTTGTTTGAAAAAAAAAATTATAAAGCAGAATCCTTACCCTTTCTGTAAAAAAAGATGTGTTAAAAGATTACTTAGTTTTAACAGTATTTGTAATGTTGATTGTAAAAATATATCATTCTGTACATAGCAATATGAACTTTGAACTTGAGCAAGAACCCAGTTATTCATTTCCATTATCAACAACCAGTCTTTTAACAATTGTACATTTGTCTTTGCAAATACTTGAATAGTCTGTATGCATATATGCTTTGTTTTAATAAATGCTATGTTCACAAAAAGGATATTTTACAGCAAGTCCTTTTAAGATATATAAAAGTTACTAGATGGCATACTGCCCAAATTACTTTCTTAAACATGTATTGCTTGGTGCTTTACAAACCCAAGAAGAGGTGGAAAACATGAAAATAAATGGAAGCAATAAAGAATTTGGAGTACTTCTTAGGATTCAGTCAATGCTGACACTATTCATCCATCCACTGACCCAGCTGCCACCAAGAGACTAAAGTCAATAAAGTGGGCTCTGAGGTATTAAACGTACGCAGAACTGGCAAAAATGCATTGCTGTAGACTCATTTATCAAGGATCATGTAACAGTAAGTGAAGAAGCATTTTCTGTTTAAACTTTTTGGTTTTAAAATTTTCCGGATCATTTGGGCTATTTGTTAAGTAATTTTTTAGTCAGACTGTGCCAGATGAACATATGAGACAGTGTTTGTTGCAAAACATTAAGTTGTGGCTGTCACATATAATTCGGATGATTTCTGGTGTTTATGTTGATTCTGTTTCTGTCCACTAACCATAGCTAGAATATTAGCTGTTGACTAAATGTCTGTTTATTATAAAATACATAGATTTTCCTTCTTGTAAATTAGCTCACTTTCAAAAGTGGATAAAGCTCTATTACTGCTGTCTATATTTTACCCTCTAGCTATAATAAAAGGGATAAAATCTTTAAAATTCCAAGTATTCCTGTATAAAATAGTCTCATATCAAGCCTAATTACTTAACTAAAAAATTAACCTTGAGAACTGAACATGCTCTGCTGTAGTGAAGGAATGAGCCCTTTCCATTATCCATTTTCAGTGTCCTGTCGTGCTTAAACTAAGCTTTAGGAAATTAATTATATAAGAAGACTGCTAGAGATAGTGACCACAAAAAGCAGCCTTATATTGTACCTAAAGGGAACTGTTATAGCATTGTGAATGTTGGAGAGGCAATGGTACCCGCTTGAACTGTTTATTTGGGAAAGCCTATCAAAACACTAGTGGATAATCTTGAATATAAGATTTAAAGGTCATAGTGCTGCAGAATGCCTGCTGCAGTGCTCAGAACTGACATTGCTTTCCTGTACATACAGGTATATGTGTTTGTGTCTAATTGTTGACCTCATAACCCATTGTCAGTTATAGCAATGGTTCTCAGAATGAGGTCAATAGACAACTCATTGTCAGCAAAGGTAAATGGTGTCAGTCATTGTATCTGAGCAAAGTGATGTTTTAATCACTCAGATGTGTTAGTCCATTATGTACTTTCTTACATCTATTAATTTATAATAATCAAATACCTTTCTGATAATCACACTCTTAAACTAACATCCTGGCTTGTAAGGCAATGGACAATGTCTAGACAAACACCACAAAAGTTTTGAGTTCTAACGTTTATGAAGATGGTAATATATTTTCCAAATCAACTTATACTAATACATTGGCTTTCCTAACATCTTTAGGTATGAGGCAGGAAAATAGTCCTAGGATTACATTCAGTCCAACTTGGAATTGACATATCAACCTAACCTAAATGTCTTTGGGGTATATTAGGAAGTCAGTGAAGTTTTTGGGGTATATTAGGAAGCCAGTAAACTGTTGATAAAACCGAGAGAACAACAACAACAACATTTATTTATATAGCACATTTTCATACAAACAGTAGCTCAAAGTGCTTTACATAATGAAGAATAGAAAAATAAAAGACACAGTAAGAAAATAAAATAAGTCAACATTAATTAGCATAGAATAAGAGTAAGGTCCAATGGCCAGGGTGGATAGAAAAAACCAAAAAAAACTCCAGACGGCTGGAGAAAAAAATAAAATCTGTAGGGATTCCAGACCATGAGACCGCCCAGTCCCCTCTGGGCATGAGAATGTGTTAAATCAACACCTTTAGTGATTGGACTAAGATTTGAAGTCAGAGCCCCTGCTGTGAAAATGGAAACAATGAAAGGCTGTAATATTCCCCATTTTGTTTCAAAATTCAGTTGTGATATTCTGTGTAGTGCTCAACCTGTTCTAAAGAGAACTGAAGTGAATTATACCAGGGAATGAATAATCATTTATTTCATATTGTGGCTTCCTACAATGAACAGTATCTCAAGGTATTTCACAAAAACGATTTCTGAAGACTGATGCATTATCTTTGTACATAATCTACAAGTTTACTCTTTTTTTAAATTACTGCTCTCATAAAGTGATTTTATTTGTTATATACTTTATCCTCTTTTTCCTACTTCCTGAATATCCTGAATTAAAAAAAAAATCAATTTTTCTTTTCTTAATAATTTGAATACCTCTGTTAGAACTGCTATATCTGATTCTTTTTGATAAATATTTTATTACAGCAGACAGTAAATTACAAGTTTTTTTTATATAATTTGATAATAATAATCAAAGGCATTTTATGGACTCTTCAGTGTTTTACTTAATTAAACTGATTAACTGAGCCCTTTCAAGTTTTTGCCTTTTGATACTTTGTTAACAGTATTAAAGAGTCAGTTTCAGTAAGGGTCATAGAAATTGTATGAAGAAATAATAAGTAGTACATAAAGTGACCTTTTTTTGTTCAAAATTTAATAAATACTTTTGCATGCTTGTTATCTTAAATGCTCCAAAATATTTCAAAAGGGCCCTTACTAATCACATTGTTTTTCAAGCTCTGAAGGTTGTTCAGTTTTTCAAAGAAAACTATGAAAAGGTTTTTTAAGAGCTCTTGAGGTCTGCTTTGATAATTAGTATTTAATTCTTCTTTTATCTTACCGAACAATCCTGAGAAAAGTACTGTATACATTGACTCATGTCACGATGATACCATTAAAATGAATATTTCTAAAGTATATTGCTATTTCATTATGATATTTTGCATGTCAACAAGAACACACAAAACTGTGCAAGTGCTCTCCACGGGCCTTCCTGTTCGGGTTCTTTTCTCTGAATCTGGCCATCTTTCCTATACTTTTGAGTAGTGACATTTGACAAAATTCACCAAAGCGTTTTTACACAGGAGGAATGCTCTGTGAGCCAGAAATCACAAGGAACCGTTGAAATAGTAGCAACGAAACATTTATTACTGTTTACAAGGTGTTTCTATCTTCTGGATAGAAGAAAAAAGTAAGACACATCTGCAGAGATATAACAGAAACAAAACAATGGACATCAACAATGGAATGTGACTTCAGACAATGGAACAAGTCCAATGCTGTTGCCTTGTGGCATGGCCAGTATGTGCCCTGTGCATCTACTATGTTCAGCAAGTGTATTACTGTAGTTAAAAATCCCAACAAACTTTCACATATTATTCATTCTTCCCTCATAAGCACAGCAACATAAATTCACTATGCATAGCCTGCCGAATTTCAGTCTGTCAACTCAGCCAGTCACTTCAGACCCAAACTGCCACCACAGTTGGTCACCACAGTTCCTCAGGATGCCTTGCCATCATATGCATGCTGCCCCACTGTGGATCTGCCTGACGGTATATTGTCCCTGTGGCCTCTCTCCATCTTTATTTACTCCACTGTTCAGCAGACTTGAATGCCAACACTTCCTGGAACCTCCATTCCAACCCTAGCCACCAGTCCTGTCCCCTTAAATTGCTCAACAGAGTCAATATTATGCCCTGTCCTTTCCTCTATCAGAATACTCATCAAACCAGATATCTACAAAGGAGCACTTCTCTCCTTCTCTTTGAATCTCTTTCCTCCTTTTAAGGTACTATCATGTCTGTCTTTTATTTTGTGGCAACCCCAACTGACACTAGTTAATTATGTTACTTCTTTGTAATTAATTAAGACTGGAGCAATCATATGCATTCACGTGTGCGGTGTTTGTCAGTAGTTAAATCACTAGGTCATGCCTAAAAGCATTTAAACCAACAATGAATTAATTAAAAAAAACTTCCAACTCCCGAATGGTCTTAATATAGCCCTGAACACTGAAACTTAGTGAGCACAATGATTAATTTTTTTACTTACTCTTTGTTTGTGACCATTTTTTGTATTATGTTACTTATTATCATTCTGTCAGCCTCTTTTGTTGTTTAAAGCATGGTGGCATAGTAGTTAGCACTACTGCTTCTCTTCTCAGGTCACATTTTTGGCCACAATAATCAGTCCAGCATAATTGGCAGATGCTTCCCTAGTCCTCAGGAAAACATAAAAGACCATTGCATCTTTATAATCCTCTCAAAACTAATTTAGTTCGTCTTTCCCTGTTAACTTCAATGCATTTCTCCAAGTTTGTCAAAGGTCCTGGGGCCTCATGCATAACGCTGTGCGTAGAATTCACACTAAAACATGGGGTACGGACAAAAGTGGAAACATTAGTATGCACAAAAAATCCAGATGCATGAATCTATGCATACGCCAATTTCCACGTTCTTCTGCTACATAAATCCCAGTCAGCATGAAAAGTAACGCACAATTATGCCTCTTTGAATATGCAAATCAATATAAATAGCCCTTAAGCTCAGCGTTCTGTGAAAAGACAATGGCAAAAGCACGGGGAAAACCAGAAAAATATCAGCGAATATCAACTGTAGGCAAGGAAAAACATTCTATTTGTTGGTTTAAACAGTGGTATAAACAACAAAAGGAAGTTGATTGAGTGTCTGAGAAACTCGGAAGTTTAAGTTCACAAAGTCGCACAGTGCCAAAATAAAAAAAGAACTTGTCAGATATCAGAGTTGCCGTGAAAAGGTGAGTTGTAGCCTACCATCTGAGAGTCATATAGACGCTTATTAGGGTACAGAGAAAAGACAAAAAATAGGCACACAGTGGCAAAAAAAAGCTTGAAATGTCAACTTTAATCTCGAAATTTCCACTTTAAACACGTAGTTTATTTTGTCATTAAAGCAGAACATTATAAATTTCATTTTAAAATCGTTTAATTTACTAGTTTCTCAAATACCATTGTAACTAAAGTAGCACATTAAACGGTTTGTATTGCATGTGTTCTTCTATGTGTTCTATGTGTGTGAATTACTACATGCTTCTTAAATGAGCTTTCTCTTCCTCCAACAGGACACAGAACCTGTTACATTCATGATATTACACCTCTTTGAATAAATTAAATGCTGAGATGTATACTTGATATCACATTCATGATGATAAGAATAAAAGCATGTTATTAAAAATGGCAACACGGTGGAGCAGTGATAGTGACGAGCTGGCACCATGTTGAGAGATTGTTCCGGCCTCACGCAAGATGCTTGCTGCGTGACCTTCAATGAAATAATTTATTGCAGCAGTACTGTCTCTTTCAAACGTACTAACCCCCAATTCCTGTACTTCCTTTTCTTTCTCCAAGAGCACAATCACCACACAATCAACTCTGTAATAGACGTCAAACCATCTGTTAGCTTAGAACGCAGATTCTTCAAAACTTTTAAGGAACACTGAAATATCTTCATAGTACATGTTTAACTATTCTATCCGTCTATCTATCCAGTGTCGCACTATTCCCAGCAAGAATACAGTGCGAGTCAGGTACAATCCCTGAACGGGGTGCCAGATCGTCACTAGCGAAGCAATACTGTGTCCTCACATGTTTAATTATTAACAATATAGATTATTTAAATGATGTTAAAATTTTATCTGTATAATGTAAAAAACATATTTTGCTGCATTTTATCATAAAACTTATATCGTTATCATATGTAAATATGTGCTTTATAAAGTGGCTCAGGTTGTGCAATGTTATAACTGTATCGTAAGTTTACAGTGAGGTAATTGTACTTATAGGTACAAACAGTTCTCTAAGGAGCACTTGATGGACTGATTGAGTGCGTTTAGAGCTCTTGGGATGAAACTGTTTCTGAACCGCGAGGTCCGTACAGGAAAGGCTTTAAAATGTTGGCCGTATGGGAGCAGTTCAACTAGTGCATGGCTGAGGCAGTGTGCTGGATGCTGTATACCAATAATTCTCTTTCCGATCAGCTGCTTGAGAGCTGTGATTCCACACTTAGATACAGTGGGATAAATACTTGAGAGTAACAACACTAAAGCAGCTATGTTATTTAGAATAGTTTGGCCATTCCGTGGACCATTTTATTGTTACGGGTTCATTACAATCAGATGTCATAAACTAATAAACAATATGTGGTTAATTTAAGTGTAATTGATAAAGCCATGTCAGGGATGTGGATCTAAAAAGAAAGGGAAACCACACTAGAACAAAAGCACTGTTTTGACACTGGGTGCTGCCAGTTTGTAAAATCGAGTGGAGAACTTGCGTACGCCAAGGATTTAGTTGGCGTGAAAATGTGCCTGGCTTTACACCAAGTTTACTTTTTATACATCGTGATGTGAGTGTGGAAACAGGCATACGCAACATTTTTATGCATACACACTGTTTATACATAAGGCCCCTGAACATTTCCGAGATATCACCAAACTCACAGTGAAGCAAGGTTCACTCATCACTACTTGTAAGTCGCTGTCTACTTTCATCCTAATTTCTAACCAACCCAGATGAACTGAAAATAAGGTCATAGGAATATATCCAGGGCAAGGGTTACTCTAAAGCCTTCCTGGTCTCCAATGAGTATTGAAGCTAGTTGGCTCTGCACAACAATATAAAAAAGCTCAAAAATTTTTGTCGAGAGGAATATCGGAAAATTTTACCAGAGGGTCTGAAGGGCAGCTGAATGCCTAAAAGAAAAAAATGATAAAGGAATTCCTGTTGAAACGACTAGTGTTTTAAGAAATGAAACATTATTTTCAATCTTTAGTTTGCATATTTTTCATTAATTTCTGATGGGGATGTACACAATGACTTTAGATGTGCAAATGTGACAAACACAAACATAATGAACCCCAGCAATTGTGTGTCATTCTATCATTAAACTACAGAAACTATTAACAAATATAATTAGAAGTTATTTAAAAAATATGAATTAGAAGACCTCATGTGTTAAACTACCATATGAAATAACTGCCAGCACTGTTCATTAGAAGAAGATCCTACCTAGGCAATATATTGAACTTTCTTGAAAAGCTAACTGGAGTAGTAGAAAAAAATAAAGTGCAAAATATTTACCTTTCAAAAAAACTTTGATATTGCTCTACACCAAAAGTTATTGAACTGGAAGCCATTGACATCTAAGAATCTTATAAAATTGGATTTCAAGTCACTAAAAACAACATAATAAGAGCACAATACTTTACATGAAAAAATGTCATTGCTTTAATCTCTAATTGATTACACTGGTGAAACAGATTTTTATATTGTTGTGAAGGTGACAGATGTATACAATGTCCAGACATGGATACCTTTCTCTTTCTTGTCTTAAAAATTAATGTTTGTATAGTTATAACCTGAAAGATACCAAACTGTCATGTAGATGTTTGGAGCAAATTTCTAGTTATAAAGTTTAAGAGGAATGCTTGTCAAATGGATGTGACATTGGGTAAAATTATAACTAAACTGTTTTTTTGTGTTATCAGATCACGTGTGACATGCACCTAAAAATTAAGATACCAACTAACCTCATAGTTTTTTTCTAGACGGAAGAATAGTATGAGATGTCAAAAAAACGTATGCATCTCATTAGCTGTCTCAATGTCTGTGTGTGTGTTTCACCGGAGGTATACCTCTGTGGCAGGCTACTCACTGACTGGGGTTGTCTTTTCTTTTAAAACTTTACTTCAACCCAGCTTTCCACCAGTCTAGGGATTCACAAGGGAACCCCCCATTTCTTACCATTGAGTGTCCAAACTTTGACAAGTAATGAGAAAGCAAGTAAATGAATCATATAACCTGGGTGCATTTAGTCTTCATACAGTCCTGTGATCAACAGCAAGATGATGATGAACACTCCAGATGGTTAATTTCTTTAGTTACAGGTTGTATAATCTCAAACAAAAAATTTAAAAGATAAAAATGTTTTGATGGAAAGATTAAACTTTTCCAATGTATCAGATTTCAAAAGAAACAGCAAAGAGAGAGAGCCATTACAAAGTCCACTTTTACCAAGCAGCACCTGAGATGACCAGGGCAGGTAACTCCTCTGGAAAGTGTCATTAAAAAAAAAAAGCTGCAGCTCCACTTCCTTCTTCCTCAAATAATCTGGCTCACTTTCTGCTAAAAGGGCATGCTGGCATGTCACAGCTTTCTGAAAACACATTGCAATAAATACAGAAAATGTTGTAATATCATTATCATACAAACTCAAGGTTATTTTGCACTATCTAACTCTATGCAAAAGCACAGAGTCACCTTTCAGCTTTCCCAGAATACACAGTACTCCTGTTCAATTTGACCAAATGCAGGATAATGGCTACTGTCTGACATCCATGTGCTGAAAAGTTTAAAGTATATCCTATAACACAGCATGCATGAGTACTGAATAGGTGCAGGGTCTCTAATAAGTAAAACTCCAAAAAACTCTTTTTTTCATATTGAAATATTTTGTCTGGCTTTCACATTCCAGTACTGAGCATAGTATTGTGAGAAGGAGGAACAAGTCTGACTAAAGCAGTTATTTAAAATAATTTTTTAATATTGCATGGCTTTTTAATATAGCGCTCACTTGTTAACATGCACTAATAATGATTAATATATTACTTAACTTTTAAACAGATTAAGAGTTATGAGAAGCAATGTGCAAAATTCCATGCTTGCCACTCCAAACCAGAATAAAACTGTCAAAGAACCTTAAATAAATAACAACTATTTTTTTTTAACTAAACATAGGATTACAGTGAATATAATGAGAGAATAAAAAGCACAAATAAACATTATGGTACAGAAGAGTCCTGCTGCAACGATCACTAGTTTCTGAGCCTGTGTCACTATTAGATTGGCTCAGTCACCTCAGACCACAACATGCAACAGCACTCCTGTCCTCCTAGAAGGAATTCTTCCCGTGTATTCTGACTGCTGCATTACCTCTCTTATAGTAACCCTTTGCCCATCTCTCCTCCAGAGATTCCTCTTATGAAGCATTCTTTTAAGCAAACTGCCTCCTGGCTGCCCCTGTCTACTCTCACAGGTTTTAACTGTAGCTCTCCATTCACTGCCTTAATCCTTTTATGGCACCTCTTGGGACAATTTCAGTGTCCCTTTTTCTCAGCATTGCCTGGCCAGCCAAGCAATCTGTCATTTTAATATTTCTTCATACCTTTGGCAAAATGATGATATAACTGATGGAAAGTAATAATTGCTAATTACTTTTACTAATATTATAGCAGTGCTTATTCAAGGTTATTATACATGATATCACTAAAAAAAATCAGTATTGACACTTTTATCTTCACTTCTTATGCATTTATTTTAACATCCCTTCTAAATTCTGAAATAAGTGGAAAAGCTTTTTTGCTTTTGTTTCTTTAATTCCAAGTGAAGCTGTGCTTTACGCTGCTTGCTGTAAATGATAAATTAATCAAATTAATCAATCAGTGTAAGAATACAATGCATTTTATATAATGCATTGTTTATAGGACGGCAGAGTAAAACATGTATTTACACCACTTGGTTAGAACTATCAGTTCCTTGGGCTTAGAACTCTGTCTGAAGTAAGAAGGTTTTTTTATACTTTTGTTGGAATTTCTTTGGGTACTTTCAACGACTCAAGGATTTTATTTCAGTGTCTGTTTACACAGAAAGTGTCTAAGTTACTTTACATCATAAAAGCCCATGAAATAGAAAAAAAGTATTGAAAGACAAAAAATAAAATTACAGAAATATAAAATTAATTAATAAAAATACTTAAGTGGGATTAAAAACTTTCTTGAATTAAAAGAGTTAAGTCCTGTGGACCAGCTGTCCTAACCCAACACAGACGGGCAGACACAACAACAACATTTATTTCTATAGCACATTTTCATACAAAAATGTAGCTCAAAGTGCTTTACAAGATGAAGAAAGAAAAAAGAAAAATATAAAAATAAGATCTGGCAATGCTAAGTAGCAAAGCATAAAGTAAGGTCCGATGGTCAGGAGGACAGAAAAAACAAAACAAACTCCAGTGGGCTGGAGAAAAAAAAATCTGCAGGGGTTCCAAGGCCACGAGACTGCCTAGCCCCTACTGGGTAAGTTTCAGTCCAGCAAACGCGGTTTATTTGCAGCTGCGGAGCACAACTCTCTGCTTCCCACAGCACAGTACAGTACATAAGCACAATACAAAACTCAGTCCTTCTGCCTTCACTCCCTCTCTGGTAAGCTTTGTCTACCTCCTCGTGACTTTGGCTTTCCGATTGGAGTGAGTCGGCTCCTTTTATGATATTCCTGGGAGTGTTCCAGGTGGCTCATTAGTCAGACCTGGAATCTCTTGCAGGTGGTGAGAGCCCAATGAAGGGCTCTGCAGCTTCCCCCTGTGGCCCCCATGGAACCCAACAGGGCTGTGCCAAACTCCAACTCCCAGCATACCCTGCGAGAATCCATGGTGCCACAGCCACCCAGGAGAGCTGCCCTCCAGCATCCCAGGGAAAGTATTGCCTCTCCCCTTCCATAAGAGTTGGCGTCCTCGCCAGGTAATGCTGTGGCCACCCATCACAGTCTTTATTTAAACTTGTCTAAACACTTTAGCTACCTAGTGCCTGTTTACACAGAACATGTCTAAATTGCTTTACATCATAAAAGTGCATGAAATACAAAAAAGTATTAAATGATGAAAGTCACCATTAAACAAAAATTACAGAGCAAAGCATACATTATGCAAAAACAATGAATGAAAAACGCCTAACTGGAATAAAAATATCCAAACACTCCAGCTGCCTAATACCAATGTTATGGTGGTTAAATGATTTCTCGGTGTTAAGTGTTCTGCATTCAGAAACACAGAGGGGCTTTGTAAGAGACGCAGTAAGAAAACTGGCTAAATTCTAATGGGGAAGTCAAAACGATCTTTTGTCGAATCCTAAATACTTAGCTGAAAACCATTATCCTTTGTACCCAGCTAACACCAGAAATATTTCAAAAGAATAATATCTTAATATCAAGATCTTGGTTAATTAAGGGATGCATGTGCCAAACTTTATATGGCTGCTCCATCACACATTGCACACATTCCACTGCCTTCCCATGGAAATTGCAATGCTAAATTTCAGAAAACTGCAACTTGCATTATACAGTAAAACAAAATAGCAATTAAAAATAATAACATTTTTCATGAGTTTTCTGACAAAAAAGTAACATCAGAAATGGATTTGCTGAAGTAATATACATTATGCCAACAATACAAATTAAATGAAATGAATGAAGAATGTCCATCATAAAGCTTCCCTGAACTAATCCATTGCAAATATCTGCCTGTTCAGGTGTCAAAAGACAGGTGGGATCGATTGATTCACATTGCTAATAACAAATTCTAAACCAACCATTTGAGTTTTATCAGGGTATTTTTTTTAGATCTTCAGTCGTCTAGTTTTGGTGATCATGCGTAGCCTCAACCACCTGTTCGAAGCTGTATCTCATATACTTCAATGTCTGGCTTGCAGTACATCCAGAGATACTCTCCTACACACACACTATTGCAATGAACCATCGTTTGAGTCTGTGTGACCTTTCTGTTAACCTCAACAAATCAGGAAATTTTGTTTGCCTCTCACTCATTAACAAGGCTTTCTTTGAATTGCTGTTGATTGATTTCTGGCATTTATGCTGCTGGTCTCTTGACGTTCCTGGTGTCAGAGATCAGTGACATCTTTACAAGATTTTTTGCAGATATTCTGTAATGCCACATGTAATCCAGTTGCGCATCGTGGTCTATACAATTATGAAAGAAATTGTGTAAGCAAAAGACTGCAGGTTTCATGGAAAATAATACAGAATTATGATTATAACCCTTGCTTTCCTGATGTCAATTTTGCCTCTTCATGATTAAGGATTTAATGAATTCCTGGTTTGACCCTGATATTTTCTAATTACACTTTTTGTGTAAGCATATTTGTGTAATATTTTAGCAATACATTTGCCTTTGCTTCTACCTGTGATTCTGTCTTTTGCTTAAGTACCTGATCACTGCTACTTAACAAAATAAAATCAGTGGTCCTTTTTTGCTTTCCTGACTAGATTGTGGCAATAATTAGAAATTTCCTTTATTGTATATGCTTTAACATTTCAGTGCTAAGCTAGGAATAGTGATTTATGTTTTTATTTATTTTTTCCAGGTAAAAAACATGAACAAAGTTACACTGAAATAAAAAGATTCAAGACTGTACTCCTGGATATCAATTAGCAAGAAAAAAAAATTGCTTATTTGGCCAGTGTGATTTAGGCGACGGGTATGCCTAAACTGCGGATAAAAATTACCTGTAGTACAGTATGTCATCTTAGTTAAAAACATTAGTGAAGAAATTAAAATTAAAATTAATGGAAAATTGTCAATGCTTAACTAATCCTTCTCAGAGACCAATTTGGGCCATTCAAAAGAATTTTATTTTTTAACTGCAAGTTGAAATTAATTTCACTGTAGACTTGATTTAATCTCAGCATTAAACGAAAGCAGCAGGAGCATTAGACAATATTAGCTCAATTTACACTTGGCCAACCATCTGCTACAAAACATTTCTCTTGCAGCACTTTTTCCAAATAAAGTGAAAAAGACTGTCTTCGCACTGCTGCACAGCGGCATATTTTACACATTATGCATAGGCATTAATAAAATTGCAATTGATCTTTTACAGCTTTGATGTAATAATTTTTATATTAAGAAAGTTTCAGCAAGTTCCTTTTTACTGAGTATCTACTTTTTCTATGCAAAGCAGACTGTTATACCTAGTAGAGGTTATGTTTTCTTAGTTTATTTGATTATTATTTATTCTCCTGGGCTGTTATTTTTCCATTGTAATACATTTATGACATTTGTTCCATAACCACTCCAATTAAGTTTATACATATTAATCCTACAGTACAACATAACTATATACATTCATCTGGAAGCCTGTGTGAGGCAGCTTTTCTAAGACTGTTCTGACCCGTTCCTGCCCAGAACCTACTTCTGTGCCACCTGATCATACCTGCTTTGCCAAAATTACATCATTAAGTTTGTTAATGATTTAGTTAAAAAAATTATTTCAACTATTGGCAAAATTTAACAGCCAGAGAGCAACTGAGAGCATTGAAGGGGAAGTTCAAATCTTGAGTTTTGCAAACCACTAATTCAACTTGGCGGGCAGTATGGCATACTGGCTGACATACTGGACTTTGAAATGTAAGGTGGCTGGTTCAATTCCCACACCTGATACTTACCTTGCCCGTATTCCAACTATTACAAATACCTGTTAACACTTACAGAATTCCAATCTTCAAATCTTCTTATATACAGTAATACGCTACCGTGGCCGTTCGTTTGTCTGTCCAGAATTTTAAATTACCTGTAGCTCGCAAACTGTTTGACCTATTGACTTGAAATTTGGTACACATATACTACGTTTTTGGGGTGAATATTTTTATTGCTCTTTTTATTTTTATTTCATTTTATTGTAGAAACAACTCTCGGCAGCAGGCAACAGGGCGGCCGTGTGGTGCGTGCGTACAGGCACAGTTCTCATCCCTACCACCTTCGCCATCACTTCCCCTACCTCTTCATATCTTAAATCATTCTTGAGGCAGATTGAAGACTTAAGTGCCAGCTTAAGTGAAAAAATAAGAAAAACGTACTAAGTAATTGCAACACAAACACTGAGTTAATCAGTTTTAACGCGAAAAGATGCTGACGAAAGAAGAGAAGAAGCGGGCCTCTAGGGTGGAGAAAAGAAGAGCTGCTCAGGAAGCAGCAAGCGCATCAACCTCTGAGCAAACGAATGCTAAACGTACAGACAAAGAGGATGAAAACTAGGAATGCTCAAGTCAAGTGTATTCACTGCACGTTATTGTGCAATCCGCCGTTACTGGTATTCAATAATAATAAATGCTAAGGAAAAACACTGTTTTTGGAAACTTTGTGCTGACATCTGAATTATTCTGTTAATTAGTTTTGCTTCAGTTTATGCATTTTGAACATTGCTGCATCTGTTCAAAATTTGCCCTACTAAAATCAGACTTAACAGTTTTAGTCTTTGCATTCATGCTCTGCCAAAACATTGAGATTTTATCATGTTATGGTCACTTGACAGAATTAATGTGGTTCAGTCACCCATACACCTTGAATTCTATTCTGGTTATTACAAAAAGATTAAATCTAGACAGCCACTCCCCAATTGGTGCTTTAACATACTGTGTTGTAATGTTACCCCAGTGGCCATAGTGCCAGGTTTTTGCTATTGCTATATCATCAGAATTATGCTCAACTACTGTACATACATCTCCAATTCAGCTTTTTTTATTTTTGATACTCCTAGTATTCCAGCAAGCAATGTTTAATGTGTTACTTAATTTCTTTGTGAATTTAACTTTGGGCTATAAATTAAGTTTCTTTGTATATTTGTTTTAAAACTACTGCTCATCACATTATGTACAGTTCTAAACCAAGCTTGTCTTAAACTTCCTACCCCCAATTCCTTATTTTAAACAATCCTTGACTAACCTACTCATACACCTCGCCAAAACATTGGTTCAAGTCTAACCAATTCAAGGCTAACCCATCTTGATAGAACAGACCCCATCTGTTACAGAAAAGAATTCCAATGTCCCATAACCCTTTACCTTTCTTTCCAACGCCAAAAGTTGTGCCACGCATTAAGCTTTCTAATCTCCTCAATCTTACCTGAACTGGTGCATGGTATGGGCAGAACTTCAGAGAGAGCTACCTTGCCCTTATGTGTTTCATTAATGCCAACATGAACAATGATAACTGGACCCACCCCTGCTACAGCCAAGTGCCCATCAACCTTTCCAGGAAGGTCTCCCACCTTTGCACCCAGAAGGCAACACACTGTGCACTTTGGCATCATATGTGATACACTAGAAAATTTAAAAAATAGGAAGGATTGACTGTTCTGGTATTGTAAATATTAATGTGGTAGTGATTTAAAAGAGTGGAAATTTCTAAAACAACTGTAGACTATAGATTATTAAAGATTTAAAACAGCTCATTTACTAACTTCAAAGTAAACTCGTCAAAGGAGGATGTATTTAATGCATAATAACTGTTCCTAGTGTAACTATGGCACACAGTTGTCTTGGTGCTTTACCCACCGGAGACACAAAACAGAGCCATAAAATCTAACAATTTTATCAAAACAAAGGATGTTTAGCTCTACCCTAACTAACTACAAATTATAGCTTTATAGTACAATATATAACTATCTAACCTTTTTTGTCATGTTGAATCTTAATGACCCAGTGAAGAACAGAGAGAAATATTCAGCAGAGACTGTAACTGAAAAAAGGATTGGGAGATTTTATCATTTTATAACAATGTATTTTAACTATTTAAGTATAAAAAAATGAATGCTTTTGCTTTCTGTTTGTCACAACCAGATAGCACGTAAAATAAGACATACACAACACATGCAACCAAGTCACCTAAAAATTTTAAGAACAGACAGACCAAAAAGACAGTAGTTAGATAAAATGCCAACACGCCTACCCTCTGTTATCAATAACTTGTTTCACACCTAAACCTGCAAAGTCAGCATGAGCGTCTGTCAGCATTAACTAACCTGTAATGAGTTCTAACTCAACTGTTCTGAAAACAACAAACAAAATAAACATTGTATACAATAAACACATTCAAAGACAGAAAAATCTATGCACATACTGCACTGGCATATATTTATAAAGCGATTAAAATATACAATAAAATAACACCAAATGACAGAGAGCTGTCAGTTCTAAAAGAGACATAAAAGCAACTGATAATATTAGTGTTGCAGTGGGAGGGCACCCTGCCCAGGGTTTATTTCCTGCCTTGTGCCCTGTGTTGGCTGGGATTGGCTCCAGCAGACCCCTGTGACCCTGTCGTTAGGATATAGCGGATTGGATAATGGATGGATGGATGGATGATATTAGTGTTTAAAGTACAACATTGGCATCCATGATGTTTTGATACTCCTGCAAGGACAACACACATACCAAAATAATCTATGTCATATAACCGTATTTGGCACAAAGGTATACAGGCTCTAGGAAATAAAAAAGAAAACAGATTAAAAGAAATCAAATAAAATTAACATTTAAACAATAGCCCCTGGTCATGTATCGTGTAGGTCTTTTAAAACCTCTCTCAATCCAATTGCAGCTACAGCAAAACGTATAAGAAAATAAATCATGAAGCAATCATCTACTGCTTGTAAAGTATACTATAACTTTTTCCTTTTTTCAGTAAATAGCTTTCTTAAAGTATTTCATGTTCAGAAACACGTATATGCAAATACATGTGCTTACAAATTATGTCAGGAATGCCACTAGTTGAAAATTCATGCTACAACACAGGCTGAAGACCTCATAAACACACCAGAGGTCTGTTCCAGAAAATCCTGGACGTCAAAAATAAATCTCGGCTTAGTATAGTTAAGTTTCGCACCAGTGAATTAGCCTGCCCATTACCACTGGATTTCAAACAGCTCACACAATCATGGATAGGCTGATGTGAATATAATGTGCGCTCACAGCAAACCTTAAATAGAGCACTGAACAGCCAATCAACCAATCAGAAAAACAGAACATCTTTCAAAAGAAGTGCAGTACAGCACCTGCCGCCAAGGAAATTGAGATGGCATGGTGGGTTATTCCTAAAAGAGTGAAAGTGTAAGACAGCGAATCACTGAAATTAGTATAAACTTTGTTTAGTAAATGATTATATTGTGCAACATGTATTCTTTGATGATGTAACCTTACTTGAAATAGTTTATGAAGTGGAGAATTGTATTTAGTCTTGCAATATAGATGCAATCAAAAAAGCGAAGTTAGGTGTTCTTCATGCGCTGACTTGTTCTAGTACTTAAAGTAGTACTGTGAGAGATGTTTGATGTTTTCCTGTCGCATTGAACTATGTCATAATAGCATGAATATGTTTAAATCCAAGGTGCAAACCCAGTAGAAATTAACTGCACCTGGCAGCAAATTAAGATCACATATAAAAGTGTACTCCAGACAGGTCAGTACTGACATTTCAATTAGCTCCTCAGTTACGGCATTATTAAGAGACAGGCAGACATCACAGTTGATACTTCATTATGTAGCCAAGAATGTGGAGGCCCATAAAACAGATGGCAATTCCTCATTTCTACCTTTCACATCATCTGTGGAGCTGGACCTCAGCTTGAAGACATCTCAGGGGTTAGCTCCTCTGAATCACCTGTGTCTACAGTGACAGATGGAGATATCGCATAAATGGAAATCCCTCCAGCAGGAGTGGATAACTTCTACTCTTACTCCTACATAGGTCAGAGATTCCAATGAGACATCAGAAAATACTGTTTGTGTTACAGGATGATAATGATGAGATCCTCTTGGCCACGGACTTGGACTGGCCCATAGGGGTATAGCACACATTAAAAGAGCCATAACCTCTCATCATCCAGTTTCACAATAAAATCTTGCTTGTTGTCAATTGGAGAGAGAGGAAGAACGTTCTCCGTTTTGAATTAAAAGTAGAACAAATTGAGGAGAAATTAGCAAGAAGGTTCTGCAAGGAACTCTGAAGTTTATTCCTGGTGAGATTGATTTTCTTTTTGCTTTTCCTGGTAAAACTACCTTTGAAGTAGCCTTTAAAACATAGCATTGTATGATAAGTGTGTTAGAACAGTAGACAAAGAGAAAGATGTTTGTTTGACTCTGAAAAAAGTTTATATAGTACCTTTGAGTGATAGATTAGAAAAGAAGGTAAATGTAATTATGTATACTGAGAAAGTTAAAATATAGGACAATTCCACTTGGCTGTTGCAGTTTTGCGAAATAAGATCCAGTATGCAGATGACAGATGAAGATGGGATAAGAAATGGATTATATAAATTTGATGTAGTTTTGAAGAGGGATAGTGATAAAGAAAATGTGGTACATTTACCCCCAGTGATACAAATCAGCTCCATATGAGGACATGTATTTTACCCTGGCCAACTGCAAATATGCAGAAGGTGTGGCAAGGAGGGACACAAAGCAATAGAGTGTGAAACTATAAAATGCAGAAATTGTAAAGAGGAAGGCCATATCACAAGTGAATGCAAATAACAAATAATACATAATTTATGTGGACAGGAGGTGCATGTCTTTAAAGACTGCCCTGTCTCATATGCAAACACAGTGAAAATGAACAATATAAGTTAAGGTGATATCACTTTTAGATGAAGAGTTAGAGGAAGAAAAGGAAAATAGAATTGAGGAAATACAGTGAAATAGAGTCCTAAATTACCAAAGTATGGGTGAAACAATTCAAGAAAAATAAGAGAGAAAGAGTAGTGGGGAAAGTGACATTTTAACATTTATGGAAGAGAGGAAAGATACCCAAAATGTGGAAAGAAGAATAGAACTCTACTCCCAGAATATTCTTTTTCATACAAAAGAAATAATGGAGATTTTAAGTGGAACTGCTATTCCCTGTGAGTCCCCTCAACAGGCAATTATAGGAAACAAAGGGCAGGATGATATAAAAGTAAACATGGGGACAACGCAAGTCAACCCCATGTTGCAAAGAAAACGTGGACCAGACTTATTATCACCAAGTAACTCTAAAAAAATAGATGAAAGACAAGTAAAATGTCAGGAATGGGGGACAACTCCCTCCTGTCTAGAACCAAAAGACATGGAAGATTTTGTTTCAATGACAGGTTTTAAAGGAGTAAGTAGTAAGTAAAGCGTTTTTCACAGACATGCGTCAATAAGTGCTGTACAATAAAATAAAAGAACAAAGGAGTTATAATAAAAATAAAATAAAGTAAAAATATACTAACAAAAACCACACAAAAGCTCGTCCAAAAAGTAAGTCTTAAGCTGAACTTTAAAGTGTTCAAACGATTGCACCAATCTCAGTGCAGGAGGAAGACCGTTCCACAGTCCAGGAGCAACAGATTGAAATTCTCGATTCCCACGCATCTTCAGCCTGGACTGGGAGATAGAAAGAAGGCCTTGTTAGCTGGATCTCAAGGCTCGACTAGTGGTGTAATGGGGCAGGAGATCCACAATGTATTAAGGAGTTTGACCATGCAGGTCTCTAAGTGAGTATGAGAATATATTGTATCCTGATTTCTTCTGGAAGCCAATGCAAATAAAATAAGACAAGAGTAACATAACCATTTATGAGATTGTGTTAAAAGCCTGGCAGGTGTGTTTTGAATGGTCTGAAGGCAAGTTAAACAAGACTTACTTAGACAGGTATAAAGAGAGTTACAAAAATCAATGTGTGATGAGATAAAATCATGAATAAGCATTTTCATCTTGGCCTTAAAAACAACAGTCCTTAATTTGGATAAGATTCTCACATGAAAAAAGAAGGAGCAACTAAGGGACCTCACTGGGCATCAAAATTCAGGGATTGATCGAAAACAACACCTAAGTTACGTAGAGAAACCTGAGTGAAGCTAGAAAGTGATGAAAGCTTTTGGCTAATTGCCATGTATAGGTCAGGAGGGGCAAAAATTCTCAGTTTTCTGAGAATTAAGCTTTAAGTTGTTGGTCAAGAGCCATTTATTAATCTCCGTCAGGCAATCAACAAGAAAAACAAACTTGTATAGTTGTTGGCTTGTAAAAGAACAATATAGCTGGATGTCATTGGCACAAAAATAAGGTATATCCTTAAAAGAACTGATAATATGAGCATATAGTATACAGCTATAATGAAAAAAGAATAGGCCAAGGATAGATCCTTGAGGCACCCCACAAGACAGTGAAGCACTGACTGACGTGAACACAGGCACACGAACTAAAAAACTCCTATCAGCTAAACAGGATAAAGACCAGGCTAAATCTGAGCCAGTGATATCTACAGAGTGGGACAACCTGTCTTATGGCCAACAGTATCAAAAGCTGAACTAAGATCAAGCAATGCCAGTACAAGGCACTTGACAAAGTCTACAGCCATTAGTTCGTCATTTGAGACTTTTAGTAGAGCTGTCTCTGTGGAATGATTCTTTCAAAACCTTGATTGAAAAGGGTCCAAGATCGTGTTTGTCTCAAGAAAGCTGGCCAGCTGTTGCTCAACAAACTTTTCTAAAATTTTTGAAAAGAATGGCAGTTTTAAGATGGTCATATAGTGTTTGGCAATGGAGGGATCTAAATTAGTTTTTTTCAATAGGGTGTGAACAACAGCATGTTTAAAATAACTGGGGACATGACCAGAGTGCAGAGAGCAATTAATAACATATATTAAGCTAGAACCAATAGAGTTTAGAACTTTTGAAAACATGGAAGTTGGTAAAACATCTGAGGAGCTAGAAGATGGTTTCATTTGCTTAATCAGAAAAAATAAATCCTCAAGAGAAAGTGGATTAAAAGAGTCAAAAATGTAAGTAATTGAGGGACTGGTGTTTAGAATAGAAGGCATATGTGGAGAGAGAGAGCTGCCAACTATGGCTTTCCTGACAAAATAATTAAGAATATCATCACAGTCACTGTTTGAGGAGACCAGGATATTAGATAGAGCAGGTGAATAACAATATAATCAGAAATTATATCAAATAAAACTCTTACTGTTAGAAATAAGATTGGAAAAATACAAATCTCTAGCTTCCCTCCCCATGTTGGTATATGTAAAAAGCAGATCTTTAAGATGCAGATGGTGCACCTGTAAATTAATGGCCTTCCATAAATGCTCAACCTGCATTTAAAACTACAGATGCTATCATTCATCTAGGGAGATGTGTTAACAGCAGACTTAGATCTTAATATAACAGGGGCAACACTGTTTAGAATGTTGGTACATTGAACATTAAAAGATTGAACCAAAAGGTCAATGTTGTCATTCACCCCAGCAATACAGGTATTACTAAACATATGAGATAACTGTGCAATTGCAGTTTCATTGATAATATGAGCACGAATCATGAGTTTGGGTTGAACAGAATCCGAAAATAAAGGACAGATTAAAAGAAATACATTTATGATCACTGAAAGTTAAGTTCTTAGAAATGACAGCTGCATTATTTACACCATGAGAGTAAACGAGGTCTAGTGTGTGCCCTCCTATATGTGTGGGAAATTAAATGCTTCAGTAAAGCTCATAAAATCAAAAAATGAGGACCAATAACATTAGTATGCTAGGATTATAAAATTTTAGCAAGAGTGGCCCACAAATACTGTATATGTGGAGGATACTCCAAAAAATTGGAGTGCCTAAGGAGTTTGTGAGTTGGATAAGAACAGAACATAATGGCATACTAAGTAAAATCAATATAAATAATAAATTGATGGAAGCAATAAAAGTAGAAAGTGATGTAAGGCAAGGGTGTCCTTTGTTGGCAGTGTTTTTTATTATGTGTATTGAACCACTGCTAAACAAAATTAGGAAAGATAAAACCATACATGGACTTGAAATCCCAGGAAGTGGTGGGCAACCAATTAAATTGTTTGCTTATATGGATGATGTGACTGCTATAATAAGAGATATAAGAAGCATAAATTATGTTATTGCAATTGTTGTGCATGGCCTCAGGATCAACACTAAACTTAAGAAAATGTGATTGTGTTCCTTGGGGTAAATGGAAAGAAAAACCCAAAGGAAGGATAAGGCTTCCTAATACTGCTAAAAAAATTAGGGATAACCTTTGGAGACAGCAACACAGAGAAGAAGGAATGGAAGAAAATGCAAAAAAAAGGATTTTGGTAGTTAAGAAACTTAATGATGGAAGGGAAAATTTTGATTGTGAATCTATACTAATAAACGGCAAAGCCCTCACTCACTCACTGACTGACTGACTGACTGACTGACTGACTGACTGACTCATCACTAATTCTCCAACTTCCCGTGTAGGTAGAAGGCTGAAATTTGGCAGGCTCATTCCTTACAGCTTCCTTACAAAAGTTGGGCAGGTTTCATTTCGAAATTCTACGCGTAATGGTCATAACTGGAAGTTGTTTTTCTCCATTTACTGTAATGGAGTTCAGCTGGAGGGGCGGAGTTTCGTATGACATCATCACGCGTCTCACGTAATCACGCATTACGTAGAAAGCCAGGAAGAGCTACAAAACGCGCTTTAGAAAACATGCATTATATAATTAAGAAGGCAGCGAAACAATTAGAAGCGAGCGAGTGACATATAAAACCATATTCAGCGGCTCACGTGAACTGACGCAGTGCGCAGACAAAAAGTAACAGTTCCAAAGAGTGCTGAACAAAAACCGAATTACACTGCTATGCTCAAATAGATAAACCACACGCAGTGGCGCGATAG